>OZ001258.1:20881103-22081103 GCA_963924015.1 Macrophya annulata
TTATATTAATATATCAAATATATGAAAAAGCGTGAAAATTTTTTTACACATCGTACACGAATCTATAATATGGGGCGTTCCATAAAACTTCGACTTGGGTCTGACCCTTGACCTCTCGGATTGGGGCCACGATTTTTTATGATTGCTCTCACTTTGAAAGGCACTCAGGTTTTTTTTTTATTCAATTTTTTGAAATCGATTTGAATTTTCTACAATTTTTCAAAACGACCATATTGATCGACAGAATTTAAATATTTGATAAAATTTTGAAAAATCGTGTGTCAGATATCAAAATTTTTAAGCTTAGAACCGGAGTGGGGAAATTTTTCCTTCTTAGTGTTTTTAAGCTTTTTCCGAAATGAAAAAAATGTTAAGAAAATTAGAAGCGAAAGTTATTTTACTATGGATGGTTGCTGAAACATTTTCATATATTTCACACCAGTTTTTTGAATTTTTTTTTCAGTTTTTTCGGAATTATTTTACTATTTGCAATTTTTTTTTTTTTTTCGTTTCCAGATCTGAAAAAACTTTCAAGAATCCGGTGTGACATGAAAATGCTTCAGCAACCATTCAACGTGAAATAACTCCAGTTTCTAATTTTTCACATTTTTTTTTTTTTTTTTGAAAAAAGTTTGAAAACAGTAAGAAGGAAAAAATCTTCCCACTCCGGCTCTAAGCTTAAAAATTTTGATATCTGACACACGATTTTTCAGAATTGGTTTAGATTACTAAATTGTGTCTATCAATATGGTCGTTTTCAAAAATATGTAGAAAATTCAAATCGATTTGAAAAAATCTAAAAAAAAAAAAAAGAAAACTCAGGTCAATGATCAGACTCAAGTCGAAGTTGTATGGAATGCCACAATTTATACAATAAATATATATATATTATATACTTTCAAATTTATTTATTAATATTTATCCTTTTAAGTAGATATTTTCAAGTTTTTATTTTCATTTTCATTTTTTATTAAAAAAAAAAAAAAAAAAAAAAAAAAAAAAAAAAAAACTACAACTAGGTATATAAATCCCGATATAATTATATAACCCGATTATTTTATTTATTTATTTATTTATTTTCAATATTTTTCAATACTGCTGGAGACTCGTAATTGGTACAGAAAATTCTAGCTATAACTTTCATACCTAATGATTATATTATACTATATATGTATATATGTACAAGTAAGTCTGTGGTCAGGACTGATTCTAAGCAGAAGCATTGACCGCAGAACGGAAGTGGTTTTTTTAACCGATAACAACACATGTCACTCACTTACCACGCATAAAATTAAGTGAGAGACAAAAAGACAATAACGAAAACCGGATTATTTATTTTTAGGAACATTTGTTTTCTGTACATAATAATCAATCGTTTTTAGTAAATAATATAGATTTTTTTACACACACCTAATACGTATAGGTTATTAAACCCTTAGTGGTCATCGCGGTTCGAAAATGACCCGAGCTTAAACTTTGAAGGTAAATATGTATCGTTTTTTTTTCCCAAAATCAATACTATTTTTAGACACACATTATAACACTATTTTTTTCCTAAAAGTATCATATCTCACGAGTATCCGAACTATAATTTTACTCAAAAATATTGAAAATTCAAAAAGTTATAATTTTTTGAGTAAAAAAGTATCTTTTTTGCGCATTGACCGCTTTACAGTTTTTTTTCAAACATGTTGCCATTCCAATTTTGATATATCGACTTTAGTTACTCGTTCTAGAATGTTCAAAGTATTTCCCAGTATTTTTTCGGTCTCGATCGGACTGATAGTTTTCACATAGCAACCGTTTAAAAATTGGCTTGGGTCAATTTGACCCGTTTGTGACCAGCTTGATTGAAATCGCAGGTATAACCACGAAGAGTTAAAAAAAAAAATAAATAAAAAATACAAATGGGACTTTCCACCTTCATTTCAAAGTAAAAACAAAAAACTGCAATAAAATGATACGAACGCAGGTATTTTTCACGGATGCGTGTGATTCCAATTTACGAAATTCACTCTCGACCATATTATCATCCTCCTTCTCGTTTCTTATATCTCTGTCTTTAAGTATATTTGTCACTCGACTGTCTATCCAGAGTAAAAAAATAGCTTGAAAGAATTTTTCCTTTCACCTTCCTTTGGCTTATTATTTGAAATGGGGAGTGAAAAACTTACACAAGCGGGGGGTTAACGCCGTAAAAAAAAAAAAAAAAAAATGATAGATTAAATATATATCTATTTTTATCATTAGCCGATAATTTCGAGTCAATGATCCAAAACATTGTTCAGATATATATAAAACAAAAAATAAAAAATAAAAAAAAAATAAAAATATATATCATGTATTATCGTCGGATAAAATTTATACGAACTAACGGCAAATACATATATAAGTAATATATGTATATGTACAGACTCTTTGCGAGGTTGGAACTACTATTAATCAGCTTCAAGATAACGCTTGGGTATATTAACACGAACGAGTCCGTTTCCTGGAAATCCGTATAGTCATAAACAGATACGTATTATACTTATGTACATATACATATATAAAATAATATCTATATACGTATGTATATAAATATATAGGTATTATTATAATCCTATGTACAGTTGGAAAATAATTTTCTTCTAATTTAACTATTTAACAAGTTCTTGAAATTAATTATCTACCTTCAATTAAGAAGGTTTTTTTTTTGTTTGTTTTTTTATATATGTATATATAACATATTATATATAGACTTTCTCTTTTATTATTTACTCATTTTCTTATATTCAATTGACGAAAAACAGAGCAGAAAAAAAAAAAAAAATTAATAAATAAATAAGCAGAAAAATTTGTCTCTCGTTACAATTTCAAACCCAAAGCTCCTGTATAATCGATAACGTAGCATTATTATACATGTATATAAATATTATATTTTCATTATTTATTCATTTTTTTTTTTCAACGAAATTTTTTTTTTTATTTTCTGTACACGAGGATTACTTTTGAAAACGCAGCAAGCGTAGTTTATTATTATTATTATTATTATTATTATTATTATTTTTTTTTTTTTATGTTTTATGCTGAGCCAGCTATTGACCCTCTTCGCTTTCTTTCACCGTTCTCTCCTTTTCAGCTCAACTTCTCAAGGGCGAACTTTAGAGAAAGAGATTTCTTCGGGGTGAATCACCACCGCGACTACTTTACGGTACCTGCTGCTGCTGCTGGTGCTGCTGTCGCTGGTATATTATACCTTATACACCCAACACACACACACACACACACAAACACACCTTTACATTATACCTCGTATGGTTCATTGTTCATATATAAGTGCGTGAGAGATATTGTCAGTCAGGTGCACGAACGAGCGCACCTATTGCCATATACCCCGCGAGTACAAAACTTTTTTTTTTTTCAATTTATTAAAATTATTTTTCATTTTTCACTATATATTTATCATCATTTTTTTACTTATTACTGCTTACTGAACATTTTGTTACTCTGCAGCTCTGATCTATCCCTCTCTCTCTTTCTCTTTCTCTTTCTCTCTCGACGAAAATAATCTGACGATTACTCGAAATGTTAAAATGAGAACGCGTCCTGATACATCCTAGTCAGTCAAGTCAGACCCTGACGACAATACTTGTATATAATCGTTGTTGGAAAAAGAATAAATTTGATATAAAATTATTTGCTCGTGTTGCAGGTTTTTTTTTTTTTTTTTTTTTATATTTAAATATAGTTTTTGAAATTATTTCATTTCGAAATTCATATTATACCATTCAGATTGATCTATTAAAATTTCGGTATTATTACTCTGTAATAGTTTTCTGAACAACTTACATGATCAGTTATATATACTTGATATTAAACAAGGAGATACGGTTTTATATAAAGTGATTTATCACTGACACTGACCCCCATGAACACGTGAACAAACGCGACCTTCCGAGAACATGCAGCGAACAACCGAGAATAATAAAGATGAAAAATGATAATAAGAAAAATAATTATAATTATTATAATAATAATAATAATTCTTTTACTAAATAAGGAAATTCTGATTTATTAATTAATTATAATACTCATACACTTTCACGAGTATAGTGTAAACCTGTATTCGCAATAAACCGATCCGATTTAATTGAGTGTTTTTTTGTTTTTTGGCTCTTTTTTTGGAAAATAAATCACATATCGGCCAATCAAAACGTGTAAAGTACAGATTAGCGATAAACATTTGAAGGAAATTGATAATCACATATATGTACTAGGGTGGTTCTTATTTTAGGTATTTTAGAATTTTGATGCTCCCAGAAGCTCAAATGATTCGAAATACATGAAAAAAAAAAGGTTTGAAATAAGGTATTGAATAAATGTAATAAAAATACGTATATGACGCCAAACTGAATCATGTAGGATTGTAAGATAATGACAAAATTGATTTAACACACATACTTCAGCTGTATAAGATTAAGTACATATAAATAATGCTTTTTTTCCGTAATGAAATCATCACCTCCTCGTGTGTTTCATAATAGATAAAAGAAACTTTACCACGAAGTTTGTGAAAGCGCTCTGACTTGTCTGTTTCATTTATTTCTTATTAATTTATTTATTTTTTATTTTTCAGTTTTTTGGAATTTCATTTTAAACGGATAAACGGTGACTAATTTATAGATAAGTATTTTTTTTTTAGGAAACGTCTACGTACGCATGAGATTTACACCCATCATCGATGATGATGATGATGATCGTTATCAACTAATTCCTCGATTAAATTTTGTAGATATAATGAAACAAAATAGGTGTAAGGAGAATTCGTTAAATTAATTCAATTCGATTAAAAATTCGTCAACTATTAAATGTTTTATTGTTAATATACCATAACCAATCGTTCGAATGTAGTGAAACAGGAATATATACAGTTTACAGTATAAATAGAAAATTGTAGTAATAAATATAAAGTTGAATAAGCCGTGAATTTCCTCTTATTCATTTCCTTGTTCGTTTAACAACGTCGATCGAAATCGATTATAAATAATACGAGATGGTATAATGTTAAACAACGCACAAGTTAATACATGATTGTATATACGACGAGCGCATGGGACGCACGTGAAACCAGTTAGATTCACCTGACATTGAAACCTAAATCAAGAAATACGACTTTCTTCGCAGTTAGCGTGAGCCATTCTTAAACTCGTATTATCAAACCAAAAGTTTTATAACAAACAATAACAAAAAGGGAAAGAAGAATGAAAGAAAAAAAAAATACGGTTGTTATTGAGAATCGGGGACTATCATTCTTCAGTTGAAATAATAAAAAAAAAACAAAACCGTTTATAAATATCGTATACGATAGTAATTCGTAGTGATGACGGAGTTTTTGACACATGCGACGTTATAATTATAACATAGCTTGAAATACCCGAGAGCAGAGACCGATTCCGAACTTTCCGAGTCAGTTATTATCCTGCGAAGATAACATAGAGCGTGAAAACCACTAATTCATTGGCGAATATTCGGCTTTTAAAAATAAACTCCGATAGTCTATAAAGTAATTTGAAAATTTAATACCGATGGGATCGTTGATATAGTTAACCGAAATGTTACGATTAGGTAGTTGAAAAAGTCCGGAATGAATACTGACTACAAGACGTTTATACGGGAGTGAAAATAATGCATGTTTAGAGGGTTGAGTTTATTGTACGACGTAAAGAAAAGTCGAGACCTCGGCATGTGGCGACGCACACATTGACACGCCTTCGTTATTAGGAATCCTAGTCTGAGTTCTCATCACTTCACTTCTTTCTGTCTTCAATTTTTTTTTTTTCTATTTTCGTTTATATCTACTCGTGACATGTCATGGAAAATATTATTATCGTAGTGAATACATATCCGGATAGATTGTATGACACATGTATTTTTAAAGAGATCTTTATGCCTAAGGGCAGACAGAAGTAACTTACCTTGTAGACTTGACCGTAAGTTCCATTACCGACGACTTCAATCAACTCGAATATCCCAGCCGGATCCTAAAAGAAATGAGAAAAAAAAATATATATATAAGAAATTTTTTTTAATTACTTCGATTACCGAGTATGTAGAAACAAACGACGATTTATTATTATCATACAAGCACGAGATTCCCACCCAAAATATTATGAACGAGTGATATTCAACGGCGGGTTATCCGATGACGTGAGATTAAAATTGATGAAATATTATTTAAGACAATTAATGAATAGGGTTTTTTAAATTGTTTGTTTACCTTTAAAGCGTTCAAATCGATGTCGTCTAGCGAACAATTGACGCTTGGTGCTAAATTATGCGCCATCTTGATATTCTTCACTCACGAATGGGGAAAAAAAATATACAGACTACACACACACAAGAGTCGCGTTACAAAAGTAATCCAACTTTTCTCTGAATATCGTTTCGCCTCAAAACTATTATATTTATTTTTATTAATTTTCTTTATTTTTTCTTTTTTTATATTTTTTCTTTTCTTTTTTTATTTCTTTTACTTTTTTCTTATTATTTCCTTAATAAATCAGGTATTGGTCACACACACCAAAGTGGCACATGGCACGAGCACTAATCCTTTTATGAGTTTCGTATAAAATACATTATTTACAAAAAAAAAACGATTCGGTTTTCGCTTAGGGGTATCACTTATTTTATGCGGTATATTGTCATAACGTCGGAGCGAGCTAAGCCCACACCTCGGCGGCCGTTCTGTGACCCTCTGACGTCATCGGCTCAAACTTCTCAACATGGACGTCATCCCCCACTAACGAAAATTCCTCCGTGAGATTACCCCACACGGCTGAAATCACGATAGCGGGAAATACGAATTATGTTTATTCCGTTAATATTTCAACATCGATTTAAGTTTTCGCAATACTTTCGTTATTAGATTTCGATATCGAATATAACTAAGGTATTCACAAGTTAATAAATAAAAGATATTAGACGTAATTGGGTAATACTTGTTATTTTCTTTATTGTTAACAATATTATAATACATTAACGATACGACAAAGATCTGTTAAAGTTCAATGGTAACAGATGTATTTTGAAATACAAGTAATTTAATTTAATAAAGTAGAATAATTTAATTTAATTACACCTCATCCCGCACTATTGAATACGTTTGTTTTTCTTCAATAATTTCATTAGTGTTAATGTATGTTAAAATACAATTCGAAAACAAAGTACAAGATTAACGAAATCATCTCTGAAATTGTATATACTTTTTAATTTTTCTTAAGGATTGAATAAAAAAAAAGAAACAAATACCGAAACAGAGTAATCTAATCCACATGACGTGAATATTTATTTCCGATTTGATAATCAATGAAAAATAAAGATTGGGTAGATATTCAAGCATCAATATTAGAAGTAGTTTTGTTTCTTCATATCAACGCGGTTCCCAGAATCGTGAATACATGCCAAATAATAAGCTGAAAATTTTTAAAGTTTCTTTTGAAAATTTAAATTGTTTCTAAATCCTCTTCAATATGTAGGTCAAATACGTGGAAATATATGCGACTCCATTATTAATTTGGCCTAATTATATTAAACAAAATAAAAAATCGCACTATCTCACCGAATCTAAGATATGTATATCAGTCAAACAGCTGAAACTCGTAGAAACTATAAATAGGTATCAGAGTGTGTCGAAAATAAACTTTTTTGCTCTTCATTTTCAAGCTGATGATACTTCAAATGCTGCGATTCTGATGTAAAGTAGGTTCTCCTGAAAAGAGAAGCCTGTAGCTCAATTTTAAGCACTAGCTAAGACAGGTTTTAGATTTTCCAAATAGGTAACTGACACAGAGGGTAGAAACAGTGTCTGAAAAACAAAAAGAAAAAAAAAATAAGTTATCGAGTTAGTTTCGGGTTTATTTTGAAGGCGAGTATTTGAACCTTTTATCTTGAAGTCCACTAATGTTTTTGTTTATAGATACCACAATCCTTCGCGTTCAAAATGAGCCCAAAAACTAACTTGATATCTCAATTTTTAAACAAGTTATACCTAATTTTTTTCCAGTCAAAATGTTGATATTTTCGTTTCCTGTTTTAATTTATTATGTGGGAAATAAAAATTCCAATTTGAGCAAGTACTCAAAATTAATCTACAGACCATATCTTCTATGAAAAACTACTTAACATAAAAATCTACCATTTGGAGAGTCAGTATCAAAAAATAAACGATGGAAAAGAAAAAGGGCTTGTTTTCGACATACCCTAATAAATATATTTCCACAATAAGACTAGTTTAGACAACCCTTTTAAGGATTCCAAAATAAAGTTTTTTACTTTAATATATACACAAAATTAAACATTTTAAACCTTATTCTGTTACCAACTTGACCAAGCTATCAAAATCGCTGTTTAAAATGCTTTAATTAGTTTCAAGTTAAGCTTTAAACGTATAAAGTACATCATATCACATAATACTAAATAAACTAAATAAATAAATAAATTCATTCACATATAGAGATATACCTATATATATATAACTATAAAGTAACTTAAAAATTAGGTAATTTATTATCAGCACAAAGCGGCCAGTTTTCTAACAGTCGCCAAATCCCTGAGTAACATTTGCACAGTCTGTTTTGTTCGAGGTAAAAGATCAGGATTTGATACAGGATCATCTGGATCCATGGCCTCTAGCGCTGTAAACAAAGAGGTTAATACACTGAATTAATTTTACGAACAGCATTATCCTTACATTAAGAAAATATATCGAAATTTCACATCAATAAAAATCAATTTTAAATCAACAAATTTTCGATACTTGAACACATACCAGATACTTGAGCCTCTATGGTAATAAGCCGAGAATCAATGTGGTTTTGAAAATGATCAATATGTTCCAACAGTCTTGACCGACACTCAGCAGGATCTATAGGAGCCTCTGGTTCGGGTATGAAAGGCTGTAGAGGCAAAATTTCGTTGAGACGAGCCTCTTCATGCGCAGTATTCTCCGTTTGAGTCGAAGAGATTAGATCTGGTGTTTTGGAAGTAGATGGCTGATTGTTTGGTGGCTCTAAAAACGAAATAACTCAAATAAGCTAAGAAAATAATAAAATATTATAAGCAATGAGTATAAATTTTAATTACGACGAATATCAAGCCAAGGCTCTTCAAAAGTAACTAGATCGTTTGCCAAAAAGTCTGCTTTAAACTTTGTGTTTGAAAAAAAAAAATCAAGTTTTCCTGAATCCTATCAGGTTTTATGGACAATCTGTATATCTGAATCTATTTTTTATTATCAAATTTCACTCACCGTTGTTATCAGTTTTCATTTCAGAAGTTATTTTTTCTGTACTATTTCTTGTCAATGCCTCTAAAAGTATATGACCTTCGCTTTGGTTCTCCTGTTTTTTAATATTCTTAAGTTCTTCCGAATGAAGACTATCTTCTTCTAATATTTTCATAAGTTCTGAATTTGATGCAATCGATTTTTCGTCCTGTTCATCTTTCGGTTCCTCCTTTATTTCAACCTTTACTTCCGTGGTAGGTGAACTATCCAGGCTAGACTCTGTTGTCTCAAGAGGTGGTTTAACAATTTCCATTATTGGCACTGGATCAGTATTCGGTGTTGGTATCTCAGTTTTTTCCCAATTTTTTGCCCACAAATATAATTTTGGATGATCTTTTTTTCTGAACATAATATAGGAGAAAAATTTATAGTATTCATTTAATAAAAGAAAAAAATCATCGCAAAACTTCAGAAAATAAACTAAACATCACTTACTCAGCAACATTGATCTTCACTCTCAAACTATGCAGAATTTGTTGTATTTGTAGCAATGCAGCGACTAAATCGTACGAGCGTTTCAACATGGCTGTCCTTTGATCAATGGCAGATTGATTCTTCGTTCTATTTGATAGACTGAAACACAAATTAAAATTTTAGTATTGTAACATCGATATTATGAAAAAGTTTCAATATCGCATTTTCAATTGATGAAAATATCAATACTAGTCAAGTCTTTAACTTACCTAGGCAACTTTCCTTCTTTAATCCAATCCTGATCATGGATATACTTTTTAGATGGCCTTTGTCTGTAAGGATTGAGACAAATGTAACAGACATATTTTTCTGGCACATCTTTTTCTCTTTCGATAGCATTACAATGCCCATGCTGCCAGCAAAGACAAAGGTCACACTGAATCATCAATCCATCTTCTTCCATAAATCCACAAGTACAATTTATTATTTCTTCTCTACGAAGTTGTTCCACTTTGACTAGTTCCCCATTAATCATCATCATTACACCATCTCCATCTAATACATGAAATATTTCATGTTAAATGTGTAATTTAACGAGCAATTTCTATCATCTAGTTTGATCAATTTAGACAGTTAGTTCACTTGGAAGTAATTCTTCACAAATTACATATCGTTATCACCCATTATTACGATTTCTTTTATATTTAAACACATATGGTTTACGCAATAAAAAAATCTATAACCCAAAAACCAAGCTACGAAGCGTAATATAATTGAAAATTCAATTAACTTTGAGAGTTTGAATGCCACAAAATTGCGATATGCCAATGGTGTTGTGCTTTTGTTTAAAAAGTATAATAGATTTTATAGATTGTTAATTACGCACTTAATTTCATTGACTTTCCAAAGAGTACAATGTGGACAAACAAAATTTAATGTCGCAAGTGTATAGAGATAAAGTTCAATGATTTTTAGTAACATCCAGGACATTAATACGCAATTATCAAGCAAGTTAAACTCTCAAAAATTTTTTTATGCACAATACTAAAAGAAAAAAAAAGAAAATAAAACAGTTTAATTCAGGACTGTGAATAAAATTATCAATAGATTAAAATGAAAGTTTGTGTGTAGAAATTCTAAACAATCATCTAGATAGAAAAGGCCATAAAAACCTGTTAAATAAATAACTTTTCTACATTAATTTTTAATTGGACTCCTCCTTAATTGAGATTCTGCATCTATGAATGACATTTTCGAATGAATTCCCTTTCCAACTAATGCGATGAAGATTAATACTGCACACACACGCACACAGATACATACAGGCCAAATTGATGTTTCAATTACTCTCTACACAGTTGTGATATGTATTATTTAAAAGATGTATACTCAATAATAATTGTGAGCAATGATGGGTACATTCGAGATATGTCTGTAGTCTGATTATTGATTTATTAAATGCCATTATATATCGGAGAAATGAAATACTAATTTTAATCTAAATTCCAGTTAGTCATAAGATAAAATGACTAGTGTTGATTAATATTAGGACAATTATTATTAACACTGAACGGTTTTAAACAAGAAATTGAAACAGCTCCAATTCCATGCAAAATAAACATTTATAAAAAAAATCTATATACCTTCAGTATCATTACTATTATCTCTTTTGGCAGCATCCCCTTTAGGGGTATCACCTTTCTCAAGATGAGAATCGTTTAGTTGACCTGAATAATAACACAAGGAAAATAATAAAATATAAAATAGAAGATCAAGACATACGTAAAGAAACACTATTACACTAAGATCATTCAAAATATGCAATCTAAGAAATGAATTCTTTTTGTTTTTGTTTGTTTTTTTTTTTCTCTTAAATATCAATAATTACAAATTACTACACAATCGATCAAAAGCCAATACCAAAACTGTTTTCACAACTTACTGGTTTGACTATTTTCATCACTCTTCGGATCAGATTTTCTTCGACTGAACCTGTACGTAGGGGCAACTGGCTCCTCAATGTCCAAAGTACAGTCATCTAAATCCCCATAATCATCCTTAAGCTCCAGCATGCCTGATAGCAACAAAAAGCACTTTTTCTACCGCCAAAATAATAAAAACTTTATACTTTTAGATACAAATAACTATCTCCGCTATTCGAAACCAAGCGGGAGACAACAGAAATGCTTTGTTATAAATATTTTTCTTCAACTTGTCTATTCACAGAGCCATATCACCCAGTCTAATGTACTAAGTAGTAGCAATGCTGTTATATTCAAGACATAATTAAAGAAACTACTGACAGTCATTTGAAACTTAAACATTCGCCTGTTAACTTGAGTTATTGTATTTCAACGAATCTCAAAGTAGATAAAACGTAATTAATATGGACTGAATAATTATCTTGATGTATTACACTCGGTATATAGGTTTTCTGAAATTCTCACAATCATTGGGTGTATGATTACTTAGAAGGACATAATCATGCAGAAGAATTTCAAGTCGTTAGAGACAGAAAAGTCTATGTTGCCTCATAGATCACAGGTATAGAAAAAGAAATGTATAAGATAGAATTGGCCACTTTTATAAAACACGCAATAACTTTGGTACAGGCAAAGACAAAAATCAATTTCCTATATTAAGACACATTTTCTTTCGCCTTCAAAAACATTTTTTCTTTTTTATCATTGCAATTAGAATTGTTTTTACGATATGGTAGCTCTACCCTATTATATTAGATTCCTTTTTCACATATAAGGCACAAGGATATCGATAATTATTATAAATTTGAGGATACCATGTTATATCACACAGCTTAAATTTTAGACAGCAAATCATCCAAACTGAAGCAAGTTATAGCTAAAGCAAACACGGAAAACAGTTTAAACTTCACACTTTTTAGCATAAAACAGTAGAGTAACTGTATATAATTATAGTTAAAATGATGTTTTATGTTGAAATTATCACACTTCAGAAAAAAATTAATTGTCTATACCAATTTTGCCATTTTAAAAATTTTTTTTTCGTAAACGTTGACAAAGTATTGTCTTGTGTGTTAACAACGATAGAAAACTTATTTCATTTCTAAATATTATTGTTTCGTCCCAAAATAACATTATGTTAAAATATTCCCTCTATATTTCATAAAGTTTCGATAAACTAAACGACCTGTACACTGCTACAACCATTTTTTCTTCGTCATACTAAATCTATGTGAAGCAAGGTCCAGAAAATCTCAAATAATTCCTTCGTATGTCTCAAAATGTAAATAATGAGGTCTAAAAGAACTGAACTGTTTGAGTATTTCTTCAAAGAATACCAATGATTCAAACGAAAATTATTTTCAAGGTATGTGTGCTACTTCATTGCCACTGCGTTGCATCAGGATATCAAATGTAGGGGTACAAAGTGAAAGGTATTAGACAAGAACTTTGACAAACTGAAAAATATGAAAAAATTCTAATTTACCTTGTTTTTTCTTGTATTTTATTTGGACGTCAGAATTATATTCCGACATTTGCCGTTTCCTTATGGATTTTCCTTTTTCCGATACTGATGGTTCGTCTAAAGATTTAGACCTGTCCAATTTGTTCAATTCTGCAGCAACGTTGATACTAAGAGGAGTAGGAAGTGCGGGTCTAACTGGTAACAAAGTTTTAATGCCTGTTTGAGTTTTTTCTTCTCTAATTTTCAGATCGAACAAAGTCCCTGGTGACATGGCGCAGCTGGCTTCCCTCTTTTTAATAATCTCTTCATCGATATCAATACTTTGTGTTGAAACAGGTGAAGTAACTTCCAATTTAATATCTTCTTTTACTGAATTTATCAATTTTTCAGTTTTATTTGGTTCAGATTCATTAACAGATACATGCTTTTCCTGCGATGCTTTTTTCTTTTCAAACTTGTTTATCTTTTCTAAAAAGTTATTCTGTTTCTTTGGTATTATGTCTTCGATTGACTCCCCAATCGTTCTGGCATAAGCTAAATCTGCTACATTCGGTGTAGATCCCAAAAACTTTGAATACTCAGGATGATAATGTTTGATATGCATTTGGAGAAGATTCTCTTTACGAAAATTCTTATTGCAACCTTCTTTCGGACATTTATAAGCACTGTCTTCCATTTCGACACGCAGTCCTCCAATAAAAACGGCTGGTTCAACATAAATAAACAATAAAATCAAATTCAATAAATAGATCAGTTTTAAACTATGAAACTATTACTGCTACATAACACTCTATTAAATGCTCTTTCAGAATTTTCAGATTATCAAATATTATTGTATGTAAAAGTAATCATATGGAACCAGAAATTGATGAAAAGTACTTTTTTCCACTGGCTGCACTTTGAGTGGCTTTCTTAATGTGTTTTAGTTATCAGATTCTGCTAAGTCTAATTCATCATAAAAAAACAGTCTTTCCTAAATAATTTCTAGACAATAGAAAAGCATTGACTATCAATAGATCATTTTTCTTACTACAATTTTTCTATTCACTAAAATCTGTAATGATTGCCAATTACTTACAATATGTGATGGCTGTATAGGGTGTGATAGCATGTGAATTTCAATGAAATATTATCGTCAATGGTACTGCCTTACATGTTAATAAACAGTATTAAAAAAAAAAAATCTTACCACCAGGATCGGCAGGTGTAACCGGAGTAACCGGCACTGGTTGAACAGGCGGAGGTACAATGCAAACAGGTGTAGTAGGGTCAGGGGTGCTGACTGGTGTTTTAGTTTTAGGTAAAAGAGTTTTTATTTTCTTTGGAATTTCCGTCGGTGTTTCCTGCTTCACTTTAGCAGCGTTATTTTTGCTCTTTTTACGGTGTATACAAAAATCAAATTTCTCTGGTTCAAAATCAAATTGTCCCTGATGTTCCATAAATGATCGAATATCATTTCGTGATCTAAACTTTTTTCCACTTGATTTACTGAAAAAATTTCAACAGACGCAAGTATCAAATTTTTGTTCATGAAACTGGAATATTATATATACATTGAATAAAATTAGGATTATTACGTCTGAAAATATGAACAATATTCAACAAATTATTATTATTTCATTCACACTTACTGTATAAATAAAACATCCCATTTTCCAGCAGACGTGCCAGTTCTTCTCTGAGTAAAATGCTTCTGCCAACCAGGCGGTAGTCGCTTATCTGCCACAATGATAGATCGGCGTGGTCCTGCAACTTCATTTTATAGATTTTTATGCAAACTGCTGCTGTTCATTGTCATAAGTTAATTTCCCAATTAATCAACCGAATGTAATTAAAAAAATGAACTTTTTGAGCGCATTTTCGGAATTTCAATCAACTTACAGACTCAAAGATTATTCTACTCAGACTCAGTATTGTCAAAATGAATTTTATAGTGGAGATTCTTGTGTTACAACAATAAAATCACAAATGGAACAATAGGATAATATCATTGTTATCATTTTTAGCAATAAAAGAATCAGGAATTCCGCTTACCATCATTACCGTCAACAATATAAGACTCTATCCCTTGAGGCTCTCCGTCAATCCATTCTGGCACAATTTCATCTTCATTATCGGTATCGATCTTAGAAATTTCCTTCTTCTTTTTCTTCGCGTAGGTTTTCACTTTAGGTTTACTTGGCTCGAACCCTTTTAGTACCTCTGTACCAGACTCATAGGCTATCGCAGGTGTCAACTCAGGTGGTTCGACTTGACTATCGTCTTCACTTATCAATGATTCTTCCTTTTTAATTGACTTTTCAGAATCAGTTCTCTGTCGTTTCTTAGAATTAGATTGAAACAAATCCATCACACTATGCTTTCTTTTCTTATCTCTTCTCTCTTGTTTACTTCCTATATAATCTCCATCTATTGGTTTCTGTTTGAAAATGAATTGAAATTTCGATAATATCAATAAACTCTCTCTAGCTATTCAATTTCTAATTATTTCAAATTTTTATCTATTGCTTTCAAATGACTATGTAACGCTATTGTTAGCGAGTACTTAACGGAGAAACAATATTACAAGTTCTGAATGACAAAAAAAGTAAGTTAAAAAGCACAAAGTATATAAGAATTAACATCTTGGAAGTAGTATCAGGTTTAATATGTTCATGAATTTTCTCAGTGATACTGAAACGCCTAACTTCGAACCTTTGTAATGAGATTTGAATGTTGTATAGAAAATCTGACGGAAAGTATAAAAACTTGCGTTCTATGAGGCTGACAATATGACTAACTTTTTCTATTATTTGAGTGAAAAAAAAAGAAAGTAAAGAAAATTAAAGTAAAAATTTAAACAGGAGTATCAAATATGACTTTGACACGAAAGAAGAATTCGGATTCAAAAAAGCAAAAAAAAAAAAAGTTTTCAATAGAAAAGTTTCAATTTTTTTTTTTGTATTTATAAAACATTTGAAAGAATTTATATTGGAGGTATTACATGGGCTAAAGTTACAAAGTTTCTGATGATAAAGATTATTAAAAATTGTATGATTGAAAATGGATAAAGTAGATTATGGTAGATGTTAGTGTTTTAATATAGTAAACAGTTAATCATAATCTATCTATCTATCTAATCCATTGTTTACAATGAATATATTGTTTATTATGTATTATTATCGGAATGTAAGCCATAACCTTAAAATAATTAAATAATAAAAATAATACCTACCTTTTCCGTAGTAGCAGCAATTTTCGTCATTTTCGACGATCTGACTATCTTCGCATAACCATCGTCGAATAAAACATCGTATCTATCTGTAAATATTCGTGAATGAAAAAAAAAACTTCAATATCGTAAGTAGATTGTCAAATATGGTAATCGTTGACGTTCTATAGGTTAGGCTAGGCTGGGTTAGGTTAGGATTGGAGTTAGGTTAGGTTAGATTACTTACCATTTCCCAATACGGTCTTTACTTTCGCAGGATATTTCCTACCGTCAGCCCACGTCGCTAGAATTCTTTCACCAACCACAAATTCACGCATTTTCGTCTCCCTGCAGGTGAAATGGATATAATAATAATTATAGTTATATCCGCGTCCCCATCGAAAAGCAATAAGAGAAAAAAAAAACAAAAAATATTATATTTGATCAACAGAAGAAGATAGAGAAGAAAATAAATAAACTAACAAATAAAAAAAAGCAATATACTATTTACGCGACGTCACACTAAAAACGAGCGATGCTCTAAACAGCTGATTTTTGTACACAAACAACCAGATTGATAGACGCTTTATACACAACACATTCAAGTTTCGTTGTTTCACTAACTCTTCGTACCTTACAACTCAGCGCTATTTTAGAACATCTATTGTACCCTCTATCGATATGATCAATAGTAGATATTTTACGGAACAAGGAATAAAACTTTACATACCACGTTAATGAATTATTAGCCAATAGCGATTGAATAGAAAGTAGGCTTACCCTTAGGCTCGCCTTAAGGTTAGGTTAGGTGAAGTTAGGTTAGGTTACGTCAATTTACGAGGGGTTAAGCTCACGAGCTACCATTTTATTTGATCAATAAACAACCCTTTTAGAGATTTTTTAGTTTTATTTATTTTCATATTATGTTTTACGTACGTTTTGTTGTATAATTTTTATTCGATTTAGTCAAGTTGAAAATATATTTACTTTATATCATATGCAGTTATTAGAGAGATATTAGAATAATTTTAATGTTTCTAATTCAGAATAAAGAAACCTTTAATTTTATATTTATTAACAATTTTTTCGTCAATGCAAATTTATAAATAAGTTTTATAGTAAAATTTTGTATACTTTAATAATTTTTGATTTTATAGGTTAGTCATTGTTTTTTAAGGGATGGTTGGAAATAATGAAGGATGTGTGTTGGGGAATACGGAGATTTCAGGAAACTCAAAAAATAAACTTGTACGAGTATTTCAGTCAATTCCAATAATTGATAATTAAAAAATGAATTTTGATTATTTTTTTTCAAACTATTAATCGATTAAATATAAATTATTCCGTTTACTTATGTTTTTATTCTAAATATTCAGAATGAACCAAGTCTGATATTTAAAGAAAAATACATATTGTAAACAAAGTTTTTGATAAAACAAATTTGTTATTACCTGTAAAGATGCTTATTATGCTTATTATGATATCCGTGATAAACATCAACAATATCAATAAAAAAAAATTTAAATATCGATTCTTCATTCATCTCAGAATTATGCAAAATTTCCCAGACATGTTTCAAAATAACTTTTATAAAATTTTCGAAATTAACTGAATAGTAAATACTGTTTTTTTTCTGTCCTGTCATTTCGTTATCTTTCAATATTCTTTTATTTTTTTTATTTTTTCAATGCAAGACATGGGGCACAAAAGGCAAAACACTCTGTAGGCTATTACACCCCCCTCTCCACTTTATCCTAAATTGTAATTTTATAATTTGTACACAGCAATGCCAAACATGCACAAACACCATATAACAAAGTACCAGATACCCAAGTGGATTTGTACTCACTCTCACATTATTATTAAACAGCAATACATGTATACAGAAAATTTTAAAACAATCATTTGAAGTTAAAATGTAATGTTAGATTTTTGGAATTAGCAAAGAATAATTTAATATTACTCTAAAATAAAATACATGTTCACTTGAAGCATGATATTATCATTATACAGTAATAAATACTCCATTGAATAAGTAGTCAACAAATAAATGATATTTCTTATTTTCATTTTGTCAAAGTTTGAGAATTTGATAAAATTGTCAATACTTAGTGGTTGCAATATCTATCTGAGTTATAGTGAAATGAATCTTTGATGAAGATGTTAAGGAGTAAAAGTAAACGCCAAAAACTGCACCCAACATAAGCAATCGTTAAACACCAAGATGCAGATTAATAAAAAAAAAAAGAATTAAAAAACGTTATGATATGTAGTTTATTTAAATTTGAAATTTTGCGTTTCAATCATAACTGACAATTCTCTAAATAAATTTTACTATTCTACCCGCTAATAAAATGGTTTTCACTTACGGAGGTGGTAGTGTCCAAGTTGACTCGCTTCAGTGAAAAATAAAAAATAAAACAAAAAATGACTGATATGTAAATGTATTCAGTTCTATTTGTAATAAATATGAATTCAGTATGGATATTATAGAACAATTATTTTTTGCAATAGGAGTACATTATTACAATATACAAGACAAAGATTGAATTCTGTTTAAAACTAGATAAATCTATGGACTAGTATAAAGGATCGTTATATTCTGCGTGTATTTTAGATAATGGATTTACACTGTTCTGTAAAGTACTATTACAGAATCATCTCAATAAAGAGTGAATAACCAACAGCTGGATGATTTTAGCCGTAGTCAAATACACGACGAAATTTCGTCCCCATTGGGGATAATTTGTAATAATCTTTTGCCTTAAATTTAATGTAAATAATAAATAGATATGATTATTGTCTAATCGTAGATAAATACAAATGGCAGGGTTTAAAATACGAAATTTTGTAAAACCTAATTCGTGTAATAGTATAATTAAAATATTAACCAATTGCTTACGTCAAGAGCGAATGAGTATTAAATTTTGTTACAGTTTCTTTATGAGTAATTCCCTCTTCTTTTACATTTAAATCTTGCTAAGTTTTAGAAAAATTCTGGAACAAAGATGAGCTATTTTCATATGATTAGAAAAATATTTGACTACAATATACGATGAAAATTTTCTCACTACAAATTAAACTTGCTTTCAATAATTTAAAAATATTACATTAGATCCTGCCTTCCTATTTCACGAAAATATCGAAATTATCACAGATTGGATTAAACACTTTCTTATAATTATTGAGTATTGCTCAATCTTGATTTCGAAATTTCCTAAAAAAAAAGAATTGCTGCTAGTGTATTTAACTTCTTGTATAATAATGGTAGAAATCAACAGAATGTCAAAACTATCTACAGATCTATCTAATAAAACTACAAATTATATCGCAATTGCATCAATGTATTTAAATCTGGTACCTTCATAAACACAGAAATTCTTTAGTTAATCAAATAATTCAGTCAAATCAAGAAGATTCCAGAAAAATGCCCACCTTGTTGTTCAGCTAATATATCATAACATGTAAAGACTAAATTTTAACTTCAAGGTATCTAACCAGATTTGCTGACTCTCTCCCATTCAAGCTTGTAACAACCCTGCCATTGGTATTCAGCTTCATCATAGCCAATCACATATGTATAAATATATATCTGGGTATCAAAATGATGACCTCAATCTATTAGTTTGTGCATTTCTTTAAGTCTCAAGTTTGCTCTACGAAGTCATGATGACCAGTTTAAATTTATCTCAAATACAAGAATCTAGAAATTTCTTATGACCTGAATGCTAAAGGGCCTGAATAACTGCAGAGTTCAAATTTGAATTGAAATCTTTGACTTGTGTTAAAAGAGAGTGTAAATCGTTATTATAAAGAGGATGTTAGGGATTGTGATTGCAGCAAGTATCAGATTGGCCAAACCAATAGAAAGACATCAAAATTTTGTTTTCTTAATATTATTTATTTCAAACCAAATCATCATCAGTTTTAAACTCACTTTGGTTGTACTTGAAGTACTCGTAGCCTTGAGCTGTCCATTGGTATCCATTCATCGAATCTTGAACTCCATTTGTCAAAGTGTATCAACACTTCTCTCTCAACCCAATCAGTCTCAACAACACGTGCGGAATACCTGTAAAAATGAACATTGTCAAGAAAAGAGGAAAAAAATAAAAAAAATAAAAAATACTGCAACACTTCTTGATCGAAAATATTTTTATGGAAAATAAAAGCCGAAAATTTTCGGCTGATATTTGTATGTCATTTTTCACAATTTTTTTTTTTCAAATAAAGTAAAATTTTATCAAATTTTGAAAATTTCTAAAGATCTTAAAGTTACTTTATTCGAGATTGGCAGTTATTCAATAAAAGAGATAATATATATGAATATTATTCGACATATAAGAGTTACAGGTTATGTTTACGGTTAACAGAACTTGAAACGTGTGAATTTTATTTTTCAATTAAGCTAAACGTTATAAACTGTCAACTAATGGGTGAAAATATAATTCGAAATGTGTTTAAACATGTTTCATCCAAGGCCGACGTTTCACTGTGAAGACATAAGCGTGTTAAAATTTTTTAATAATAATAATATGAAAAAAAAAATCGGTTTAAACAAAAACAACCAACCCACAACACTATTTCAAAATATGTATAAACACTGTAAATTATTCTATAGAAAGTTGTTTGTTTTTATATCGATTTATTGAATTGTTTTAAACTATTTAAACGTCGTGAATTAACAGTGTTGTCACTCGTTACCGATTGTTAATTTATCGGCAAGTTTAAAGGCAAAATAAGTATTGTCTACTACGTGCTGATAGGCGAACTCGTGTTAATGATTCGATAAACGCCGACAGTGTTTTTTAACAATTGAATTATGACGATTAAATGTTTGAGATAAGTACGATAGGTGATGTAAAGTGAATGATATTTATCGTAACATAATCATTAAAATTTGTTATACCATTTTTCATTGAAATCCTTAGCTTCCAACTTTGCACCAGGGAAAAACTTGAGGCCTCCGCGGCTTACCATCTGGCTCATTAAAATTATCCACGAAATAATTTTTCACAAACAAAAATTCTCCGTTGACTATTATGAACGATCACAGATAATTACCGGCTTTGATAACTATGATTATTTAAACAATTTTAAGGAATGTTTTCTTTATTTCGCGACGCAAACAGCGACCATTTTCATGACGACACTAATCGATTCTAGAATGGCGCGAGATTGCGAAACCTATTCAAGATGGAACCGAAGTCAACTTCACGCCACATCACGAGGCAAACTTCGCATGCCTTTAATAATACATCTATCGTTGACTATCACGTTTCCGTTAACTCAAATAATACTGATAATGCTGTTCCTCAGTTAACGTATTTGTATAAAAATACTTTATGATAATATGTATATTATTTATAGGTAAATGAATAATCTAGGCAATATTTTTCATCAAAATATTAAAATTGAACAGTGTCTCAATTTTCAACCCCACAAAGTTTAATCTAACAACAGAAGGTTTCTTTTTTTGTTATGTTTTGTAGATTATAGATCATATGTCATCTGTTCTTTAGAGTATCCTCCAAAGCGATAAAATGTGATTGTTTTTCGTCAATTTATTACTTTGTTTGATCAAATATGTAGCTGTGTACTACATTAATTAAGTCGTATTCAACACCTTACAACAATGTTTCGAGTCGTCATAATCATATCGAAAATTCTCGCAATGCGATTATCGATTGTGGTCGGTAACGCAACTCGCAAGCGACCGCGACCGTCTCTTTCACTTTTCCGGTGGATCACGTAGCATCTGTGCTTGTTCTCTGCGCGAGCTAAGGCCGAATCGGCGACTTGCACTCTCATTGATATCCATCAGTTCGTTAATCAAACGAAATAATATACATAATGACTTCCAAGGCCGAACTCGCTTGCGTATACGCCGCCCTAATCCTCACCGACGACGATGTGGCAGTTACAGTGAGTACATATTTTTTTCTTTCTAACCCCCATCAACAATCGTCCAATTTGTCACGCGTCACACGTGTACTTTTACACGATCATTCTCAACGCTAATCTTTCCTGTATTAAACTACGATGCAAATAATTTAACAACACACGTATTTTACTAAATATCTCGAAATAATTTTAAGATGCTTAAAACGAAGTTTTAAACTACATTACAGCGATTGAAAAATTCTCTCGCAACTTTAAAAGCTATTCCTTGAATAAAAAGACCGAATAATGTGTATTTGTAGGGTGAGAAGATTCAGACCATCTTGAAGGCAGCAAATGTTGAAATCGAACCATACTGGCCAGGCCTTTTTGCAAAATCTCTTGAAGGCATCAACATCAAAGACCTCATTACCAACATTGGATCCGGAGTCGGTGCTGCCCCATCTGGTGGTGGTATGTATTAAACACAAAAAATTAAACCATGTTAAAAATTGCTAAAAGTATTTTCACCAATTGGAAAAATATACTAGTTTGATAAAAAATGACTCCGCGCAGCAGAAGTGAACCTTTAATTCAATGCGGGTATATTTATAAGATTTTTTTTGTCATTGGCAAGGAACGCCCTATATATTGATAAACAACACTTTTATAAAATGTATTTCATCCAAATTCGATCTGACTGATTTATAATTTTTTTTCTTTATTGTCATGGGCAAGGAACGATCTATACATATTTTTTTTGTCTGGCAAAGATGCCCTATACATATATTGTCTTTTTTTCCTGTCAAATTTTCTTTACATTTTCGTTCTATTTGCGTTATATTCGAGTTCCATTTTACGTCTACCGTGCGATGTAAAGTATCACTTCAAAAATCACCTCTTTTCATCCACCAGACTAGTTCATATTGACGCTAGTAAGGTCAGCGAATAAGAGGAGAATAACTGAGCTGTGGACCTGCCGGGTCTAAGCGTTTAAAAACTTTGACCTAGATCCCTGTTTGAACAACTATATTCATCACCATATAGATTTGCTTTTCAATTTTTAAAATCACTCGTGTTTTTTTAAATAAGTTTTTATAATTTTGTCCGGTTTTAGCTGCACCTGCCGCTGCTGCCCCAGCTGGTGGTGATGCTGCTCCATCAAAGAAGGAAGAGAAGAAGGAAGAGCCAGATGAGGAATCTGATGACGACATGGGATTCGGTAAGAAATCCGAACGCCTTATTCTGGGCTTATTTATATACATTTACACCTTTTGCTGTTTATTATTTATTGCTATGGTATAGAGATTAGGATTTTTTCTGTCTTTTAACTGTCTACACTTTTCGAATCCTAGATAAAATAATAAAGACGATATTTTTTACGTTCTTAGTAACGCTCTGTCATACTAAATGTCTTTTCCAGCTTGTTGGAGTTAAAAAAAGGAAAATTGCTGATGATTATTGCTAGATTCGTTTTGTTATTTTATCGATGATTATTTCTTGCATGAATTAGCTACTGAAAGTAAACGAAAAGATGAATATTGTATCAAGAATCTTTGATGTCTATGATTCTTTACTCTAGTATATTATAACTCCTTATTAATGGGAATATTTTTTTTATCTGTTACAGGTCTCTTTGACTAATTCCTTGTGCGAAACAAGATCTATGATGGATCCATTCCTTTTGTACAGTTATATTGTACACTGAAAATAAAAAAATCGTGAATAAAAAAAAAAAAATTGTAAAACCTTACAATTATTTTATCTAAATAGTCTTTTATTATTATTTTCCTGTCTTTGTTGGTATAAACAGTAGTACAAATTTATCAAGGTTGGGAATAACAGTTGTGATACACGCTTGGTAATACAATAATTGAATGTTGAATAGCCACAAGTACAAATAGGTAATTGTTAAAATTGCAAACAAAAAAAGTTATATATAAGATCAAAACTAGCCTGAAGTTTATTCATTGAAGAGGTTAATTTCAAATATATTACAAAATACAAAAGAGCAACATCGAGTTAAAGAGTTTTATTCTAATTCGGTTTGTTTCGTTTATAATTATGATGATGGTCGCTGTGTCGATCGGATCTATCATGCCGTCTTTTCCAACCCTGATTCCGCCTACCTCCATGATCATGACCCTGATTTTGACGGCTCCAGTCGAAATTTCTAGGTGGTTTATTGTACCACGGATCCATAATTGGTGGATGTTTTGGTTCCAGGCTTTTAAGTTTCATAAATTCTTCGTCTTTATCGGTAAAACGATCTTTAAATTCTTCGTCACATTCGGCAATGAATGCCTTTTGTTCCTCAGTCAGAGGTATTTCTGTCATTTTTATTTAATTTAATTTCTATATAATCTCGGAATGACTAATAGCGAATTAGAAACTGTAATAAAAGAAAAACAACAGAACAATCAACCAAACAATTCAAATGAAAAATTTTGAAACAGAATCTTTGTTTTACATACAAGTCTCACTGATAACACTATCCAATATTAACGCATAGAATCCTTCATTGGATGGTAAACTTCTGTCATTCGTTGCCGTCCTCAAAGGTTCAAACATCCTGAAAGTAATTTTTCGAAATTAATATTCCTACTTTTTCTGTATCAAAAAAAAAAATTTTTTTTTTACTGTTTGTGTAACTACTCACCATCCGATGTGCGACCCACATTGACTACAGAAACAAAGTTTCCATGCATATCCAGGAAACCAGGAATACTGATCTTGCCACTGAAACATTAAACCAATAATTATACTTTTAAACATGTTTCATATGAAATAGGTACTTATTGATGTAGATGTATTACTATTCTCATTTCCAACATAAGTAACATGAAATAACGCGAGTTTGAACACCAGGTTTAAAATGAATTGAGAAAATTGCAAAGAAGACATTTAAACATTTTTTGACGTTCCCCAGTTGCATTGAATACCAAGGTGTTAATAACAACATACATCTAAGAATAATAATAATGAATCGAAATCAATAATTCACGGTAAATTCCTCACTGTTTCTTCTTTCTTTTCAAATAAGCCTTGTGTTGGATTTCAGGCCAAGTTTAAACTCACATTTTCACCGATACCGATGCATTTGGCAGATGCTGTAGTGAAGATGTAAAATTGAACCCCTAACGGATTTGTGAGAAGCTGGACTTCGATTTCTGGCCTACCAAATATTGTCTGATTACCTCTTATTAGAGCAGCAGGACTTAGCTGATTCACTATATAGTGAGAATCCGCCACATCACCACCGCATTGACGACACAGAACGAAGTCCGATACAGGATCTTTAAAAATATTCAGTCAATAAATATCGTTGACAAAGTATTGGAGCTTGAAAATATATACAGATCAATTATGAATCTGACTTGAATCAAAATAATATCAAGAATGGAACTTGATAATGTAACAAGTTACCTGTAATGTTATTGTCTTATAAAACTCTAATTGATTTAAACATACGAATGATGAGAATTAGCGGAGTTAATATCAGATTATGTGATAAAATTTTAAGCACGTGTAAGCGACTTGAACTGATCTGAGATGTGTAAATACGGATTTTTGACCGATAATCATCGAGGTTATGTGAACAGTTGAAATTCTTTTTGGTACAGTTACACAGATGGATGTATTATTGCGAAATAGTAAACTGTCGGAGATATTGTGTTGACGATAATGTTTAGGGTAGAAACTTTACCTTCTGTAATGTATTGAAATAATTCTCTGGACGTGTGGGATAAAGATTTGTTTACAATGATCAGTAGGACGGCAAACTGTAGAAACGATGAAGAGAAAATATGGTACAAAATGGAGTCTGCCATTGATGTTTAGCTCTTAAGATAAATCGAATACAGTTTCGACAAATTGGTGTTATATATTAAAATGTCTTGACATACGACAGCTGATAATATCAGGGACACGTCACTAGAATAGCGATATGAATCCCAAGAATCCTCGAACCAATAAAATGCCGCATTGGATTTTATTGTATTTTGAAGTAGTAAATTATGACGCATATTTGTCAGTCGACGATGGTCAAAGATCTACCTTACCGATTGTACGGTGCCTTACTTTCTGGCGTTTTATTCTCCAGCTAGTAGCGCCACGATGGTGATATGGTCAATTTCACACTGGTTGAAGCAAAGGTATCCCGCACGTGATGTGCTATACCACTACACAAGGATCATTATATTATTCGGTTGTATATTGATATTATGTATGAAAAAAAAAAAACTACGTAAGGCTGTAAACCCATAATTCGTTCCGTTCTCGTAATTTTCCTTGAATTGTTTTTTATTTTCCAATAATGGTACTACTGCAATTAGCAACCTTTGGAGCAATTGATATAATTCAGCCTCGAGTCCTCGACAATACTAAACTAGGTATAATGTCGGGGACATTATAATTAGTTTTACCTTGTAAATTATTAAGGAAACCTCGGAGGCAATTACGTCGGGTGTATATTTAAAGAAACATATTAAGCTCGTTAAGGGATGCAGTCTATTAGTCGAATATAAAGAAATGACAGATTTTTTTCATTTGTTTTTCAAGCTTCTTCACATAATCTACAGGATTATAATTCCTGTTGATTTCAGGTAAATAAAAAAAAAAAAAAAAACAGTTGGTTCAAAGCATTTCAACTTTTTATTCATTTGTACTACGAAAGTACAAGTGTTCTTATTTCATATTTATCGTTCGACTGCGGGACTGTCATTAGCTACAAATTATAAAAGAAAAAAAAGGCGCACCGTCTGCGAGTAATTATTGTTGATGACGCATCGCGTCCTTCGTCATTTTTGAAACAATGCTAGGACACAATCATCAGCTGTTATTAGTCAATGCAGTCGTAAGCGCATTATACCGTCAACTGGACTAGCTGTCTAAGCCGAGTGAATAAAAGAGGTAACGGTAAATTGGGTTTGCGTAATTTACATTCCTTGGCGGAGTGCGAGCCCAGCTACGGAACCGGCCGGCCGGCGTGCAGCCTGTTCTGAATTACTGCGAGTAAACGAGAGAGGGGGACTTACAGAGGACGAAGACATTCGTTGGAACAATCGTAGCGTATGACATTCAGACTTGTTGTTAAAGAAAATGTAAAACATAGGTACAAAACGACGATACCTAACGTATGCATATCGTATGATTCGACGTTATTCTTGAAGATCGATGAAATTAATAAATAAATAATACAAAAGTAGAACGAAGTGCGTAACGACAGTCATGGCCGCCATAATCTACACGCGCTGCTGCAATACGTTGCCAACAACTTCTAGGCGCGAACAAGCCAACAGCTGTCATCCAACGCACATTGCGCAACGTCCACGGAAATAAATCTAGGGATAGGCTGCTCTAGGCGTTGGTGCGGCGTCGCCTTCGAGTCAGCTTTGGCTCGCCTCCCCCTGAAGTCCTGACAACGAAAATACGAAGGCGCGTTGCAACAATGCCGATCCGTTCGTGTTGCTAGCGAGCCGTGCGCCCTTCCCCCTCCATTAAACTCACAGAAATCCCACTACCAGCTGACAGAAAGACATTGAGAGGGGAAATAACTACCGGCGCGGGCGGCGGGGGGGGGGAGGGAGGTTCGTGGCAACCGCGACGGAGGCTCCACTCGCGGCGTTTCGTCACCACCGGCTTCTCACTTCTCAGCTGATACAAAATGGCCGTCCGGTATTGACAGCTGAGCCGAGAAAATGCATTGTTCTATACCGATGCGAATACGATATATGAATCATATGTTCAACGAAGTCGAGTACACGAGTCAGCTGCGATTACAGTTGCATTTACATGAATATTTTAGCTAGTTGTGAAAATTCTATAATTCATTATGGCAGAGAGATCGGTGGAAGGCCTCCCGGCAAGGCTCGTAGGCTTTGCCTAGTTCTAGGCTGACAATTTTTTCCCGTTCTCCTTGCCCTCGGTGGGAGCAACCAATGAGAGTAAGTAGGTCAGACGCGACGGCCAATGGGCGCGCGAGGCCGGGTCACGTGGGTTTGTTGTTATCTATCAGCTGTTTTTCCCGGGCGGCCGGCCGGCGCAGTGAAAGCCGCTTGGTCTCAGTCCCTCCCGGCCGCTCAGCTGTGCGTCATACGCTGTCGCTCAACATATTTTAAATTGCTTTATTCGCTTGTCTTTACTCGAGGAAATTGCTAACTGAGAATACAAGCCGCAAAATCGCACTTTGTATTATGCTGTCTGCCAAGTGCAAAGAATTATACGTCTTTGATACTGCTATCGTTGAAAATATAAAACATGTGGACAACGGCCTGACAAATACAAGTCACGGAGCACGCCGCTTTGTTGATACGAGTTCAGTGAACGCCGCGATAGGCTTCAGGCCGCGGAGGCCGCCTCGCCTTCTATAGGCTGATTTTTTAACTTTTTAAATAACCTTTTAATCGAGACGAGTTTACGGTGAAAAAAAAAAAAAACAAACAAAGTTCGCAATATTACCAGGAGGAAAACATCGAAATCTATAAGTGCGCAACGAGCCGCGTTTCAGTGTTTATTGTGCGAGTGATTTGTTCATGTGTTTAATACTCATTGTTCAAGGAAAATAATATACACATATATAATACATACATATACATATTTAAAATAAAAAAAAAAAAAAAAAAACTTCGTGTTCGGTGCCCGATTTATTTCCAACATTTCTGACAATTGGATCGATAAAAATAACAAAAATTCACGACTCTCGTTAAAACGCAAAAAAAGAAAAAACAGATACGCCTATAATACATATAGCGTTATTTTAATTCTCATTCAGTTTTTAACGTTTTCATTGTCACATCTTTCTCTGTTCATTTCATTCGTTCTTCAGTTTTTTGTTTCAGTTTCTGTATTTTTTGTTTTTTATTTTATAAAAAACACGAATTTCCTTTCCTCCTCTTGACGAGACGCTGACCTCATAAGCGACAAATAAATTTTCTATAGGACATCGGAATTCCGTACAGTGTTTAAAACTTAGAAAAAAAAACAGATATACCTATACCCTCTAACTCGCGAGACTATTGTTCTGTCTGAATTATACATCCACTGTTACCGGCAACGATTGAACGTTGGTGCGTGTAGCTGCCTGCACCGATCGTGAGGAGGTGTAAAAACAACAGAATGTCAACAGGAAAGAGATTGGCTAAACGGAGCATAATTGGTACGCGGGTTTGCGCGCCAGGCGAAGACGGGATGTATTACAGCGGTGTAATTCACGCCGTAAAGACGCCGGCCTCGATGGCGTCCGAACCCGGTCTCAGCATTACTCCCAAGACCCGATATTCCGTAAGATTTGACGCGGTTCCTGTCGGACGTCCACCAAATCCGAGTACGGAATATTCTGACTGTGACTTGATTGGTCCAGGATTCGGTTCTGTAACCGGTGCAAAACTTGTACCCGGTCAAAAAGTCTACCTGACCTTCAATGGCCGGGAAATACACGCCGAAGTGACTCAGCATCGGGACAATCTCGACGAGGTTGACGTTCTCATCGCCCCAACAGGACAGGAGGTTGGTCGAAATGGTTTTTTAATCTATTTTTTTCTTATTAATCAAGATGAATGTTTCTACTTTGGTTTCCCATCACAATATATCGCTCAAACTAAGAATACGATATCATTCGGTGTATCCTCTAATTATATGCGAATTATCTGCTGCATATATCACCACGCAGAATCAACCAAAATTTAATAAACAATTAATAGTAGAGTTAAAAAACGCTCAACGTTCTTCATCTGTTTCGGTATGAATGTGGCTAATATAATCCTACCGTATTTACGCTCTCCGCGAGCGTGGATGACAGCTCCGACAGTTCGTGGCGAGCGGAGGTCACGTGACGAGGCAACCGAGTACCGAAATCTAAAAATAGAATTAGTTTTGGTGAACTTTGGGTAAGACTGTAGAGTAACCTGAACGAGGGTTGATTCTATAGGTATGTATGGTAAGTTACGTGTATATACATATATACATGTGTATAGTATGTACATACGTACCTACGTTCATATTTACTCTGGGATTTGTCTGTTGTCGCGACTAAACAGGAAAAGAAAGAGAGAGATAACATAACGTGACTATAGCTGTATGCGTATATGCAGAGTTGGTAGAATGAAACAAAAAAAAGATTACGAGAAACTCGTATATAGGGAAAATTTTACTCTGTAAACTGTGCCGTGCGTGTGCATTCAGGCTATAAGCTAGGGTTAAAAAAAAAAAAAAAAAAAAAACGCGCATATACGTATATCTATAAAGTATACGTATACATATATGTATATCTTAATCACAAAAATATTTGGCATCTTTAAGGCCGATTGTTTTACATTGATTTTATCGTCGTATAAACAAGGAATTAAATACATCTCAAACTTGCCTCTTCTTTTCTTTTTCTTTCTTTTTTTCTTCTTCTATTTTATTGAACGGTCCTAATGTACATTCAGATATACATAGATAATATGTACACGTGTAGACATAGACTCGTATTTCAATGTCATTTTATCCGCGTCGCGTGTGGATCGCGGTATAGTATATACCGGACGATTGTAGTAAGTTAGTATACATACACAATAAGCTCATATAGGTATACATTGCATTTAAAAGCTGTATGGCATCATATGTACGATATAATACTTATAGTGATACTGCTGTAGTGTTCTCCTATATATACATATATACCTTATATATGCATACGATCAGCAGTAGCAGACGCGGATAAGTCTGACTCAACGGCAATGCCCCGCAGGAAACAGATGACCGAAGCAATATGCTTTAGTTCGTATTGTGGCAAGGCCAACAAACTTTAACTCGATGTGAATCACGAGTATAAGCCCTTGGTGTACAAACATCGCAGATATACACACAGTGGTATGCCCGTTCGTCGATAACTACGTATACGTATAGTATGTGTGTGTATATATATATATATATATATATATATATATATATATATATATATATATATATATATATATATATATATATATATATATATATATATATATATATATATATATATATATATATATATATATATATATATATATATATATATATATATATATATATATATATATATATATATATATATATATATATATATATATATATATATATATATATATATATATATATATATATATATATATATATATATATATATATATATATATATATATTCATATATATATATATATATATTCATATATATATATATATATATTCATATATATATATATATATATATATATATATATATATATATATATATATATATATATATATATATATATATATATTCATATATATATATATATATATATATATATATATATATATATATATATATATATATATATATATATATATATATATATATATATATATATATATATATATATATATATATATATATGAATATCTATAATATGTACGATATATATTTCATTCGGACCGGATGCAACCGTGCGCGCATCCACGTCATACCGAGGTCAATTCAAACTTGAACTTCGTACCTTATTACAAAATCATTTACCTTTAAAACAACGACATTATAGGTATAGATTATTTATTTATTTATCTAGCTACCGCGAACCGACCGACCCTGAAAGATATAGATATAATATATCTATATGCATATATGCTCGCATATATGTACCTATTATAAGTATACGAGTAAACGTAATATATTTACAAACATCTAAATAGCTGTTATAACAATTGAATAAAACATATATATTTAATATCCTTTATAGTTTTATTTCAACATCAGAACTAAGATTGCAATTTATTTTTCTCTGCTACTCGTCATTTGTAAACAAGTCGTTTAGCTCGCAGACCAGTTAGTTTTTCTCGATAGGTAGGTTAGGTAGTTAGGTAGTTAGGTAGGTAGGTAAGGTACGGAGACCGTACTGACTGAAGTATGCTATAAAGGCTCTGTGAGGACGGGTTTGGAATAAGAATGCGTCGGTCGGCCCATATCGCGCGCGCGACACCCGGCCGATTCTAATTTCTAACGCCGCACGAGTTTGTTGGCCACGCGGCGTCGTGCCGTGCCGCGCCCATAACAGGAGTGAGCGCGGCCATCGCATACAGTGGCGCGACTATCCGTTGCCGTATATCCAAAGCGTGAACATAGCCGTGTCCGTTAGGTACAGAACGGTGCAAAGCTACAAACTAAAACAATAATTCGGCGCGCTTCACGCGGCTCTTATAATAATTATGATACTTTTGTTGTTGAAGATATTTCAATAATTTACGAACACACACTCGGAGTGTATTCGTGTCAAATTAAAAGTCTCACATACGGCTACTGGATTTTTGAAACCGTCTAGTGTTCATCAGTTCTTATTTCCTCTGTTCTATTGGTCGTTGCGTACTGCAACGAGGGCATTGCACACTGGCCGAGTGAATCTCTCGTCTATCGTGAGAGAAAGAGAGAGAGAGAGAGAGAGAGACGTACGACGCGGTACCGGCACCTGCGCATGCGCATGCGCGACCCGTAAATGGAGCATCTATTTAATACAGTTTAGGAACGAGGTCACGAAAATTAAATTTTCTGATTAATGCGGTGTTTACGCGGCAGATTCTCGTGTATAATATCTCCGTGCCCTATCTTCGTCTTACTTATAAATGACATGAAGTATTTAATAATCGTTACACGCTTCAGCTGACTTGAGGTGCATAATTAAAATTGTCAAAAATATAGATATTTAAACCGAATCTCATATGCAGCATACGCGCGTTTCAAAAGTGCAAGTAACTATCACAGCTGGGCCATTATTAGTTGAAAAAGCGATATACATATAATGTACGGTTAAATTTTTTTTTTTTGTAAACTGACTATTGAATATCGCGCGGTTTTCGTGCGTAACGAGGTGAATGCCGTCGCGTCCAAGTTAGCGACTCCTCCCCAAATCAGCCGCTGGCGGAAAAAGAGCCTTGAACGACTTGGGGGACGAGGTTTGAGCGATCGCGATGCGAGCTTCGTGCTCTCCGTGGCTATACGATGAACGACGCGCGCGGGCAGAGGCAACAGAGTTCTGTTGCCCGGTGCGTGTGCTACGTCATTATTATTATAATTATTATCATTACCGACTACGCGCTCATGCGAGATCTAGCGTTCACCAGTCAGCCGCGTGTATACCCACACACAAACAAATATATACGCTTACAAATGTACTATATACAAGCGTAATTCCAAATACGTACATACAACATTATAGAACTAGACTATATACGAATACATGTATATGTCTATACCCATACCACATACGCATGTACATGTGTATAAAACTCGTTCGAGATTCCCTCGCTTCGTTTAACCAACGCTGTAGCGAAATAGCTAGGTATATTCTATACTACAGCTACCTAGACGTATCTAATAATAATAACACCACCGTGGCCGTGGGTAACTCGCATAATATCTACGTATACCTATACGTTTGTGATACTGGAAGTAATATGTATGTGTGTATAACTATAGGAAGTATGTATATATAATAGGCTGAGATTTCTACCTAATTGCAAAAAGTGACCTCCGGGGTCCCCAATTTCGGGGAAGCATCCCCCCTCCTTCTTCTTGCTCGGTTTTTATATTATACAGATCGCATTGGACGACGCGCCCGATCGGCCACACGTTATAGGTATAGATTCGGTTGAACGCCCGCTAAACTTGCGGGGGTCGCTGAACGGGACTCATCGCGTCAGCCGGGAGTCAAGGGCCGCCGTAAACACAGCCTGCGTATACGGTGTATTCGATCCGAATATTTCTCACCTTATTTTCGCTACTGAATATATTTTTCGGTTTAAACCCGACTGACTAACTTCCTACTTGTCCATGCGGCCGGTTATACAGTTCGGTTTTGCTTTACCGTTTAAACAATTCTATCCCCTTATACCTCTTCCCTCTCTATCTCTTGCTCTCTCGCCCCCCCCCCCCCCCCCCTCCCCCCTCTTTTTCTTTCTTTCTTTCTTTCTTGCTTTCTTCCTTTCTGTCTTACGGGAAAATTGTTTGTCAGATCTTATACGGAGTCCACCGACAGTTATATGGGGATCAACGGTAACCCGTCGAGTTAATAGTTGTTGTAGTTGGGTATACGTAGATTTGTATCAGGAATAATTTCGTTCTATGTATGTACATCGTATATTACCTACCTACTGGCGATTTGATTTTCGTTGATATTCGATGTATAGTTTTTGTTTTTTATTTATTTTTTATTTTATTTTTTTTTTATAGACATTATAGTCGTAGGTTTGTATTTACGATCTGCCTACACGTTTCACCGTTTTCAGATTAATTTTATACATTCATAGCTCCTATATAACGGTTGATTATTAAACAGCTAGTACATATATGTATTATAGGTATCTACAGTATCATTTAGGTAGAATTGCCGCACCTTTTTTACGTTTTTTTTTTTTTTTAATTTATTTATTTTTTATTATTATTATTATTATGAAATCTGTGTACGTAGGTGTAAAATATAAAATTTATTATGAATAATTGGGTTTTTATTTTTTTCTTATTTTTTTTTTTTTTTTTTTAATATTCCTTGAAAACAAAAATTAATTCATATATGCAGACGATTAACATGTGGAGTGAAAGTTACGTATACGTAGATGTAATACAAAAAGGGAAAAAATTGAACTGTATAAATTTTTATTCGAAAAAAATATTTTGCTTGTAATAAGGTACAGATATATAGTTGATGAGAAATTTATATATATATAGTGAATTTATGAAAATTTATATAATTCTCAAATAATTTTTCAAAAAAACAACATTAACTCATCTTTATCATATAAATATACATATATATGTATATTCAATATTTCTTATCTCGTCATATTATAGTGATGAAAAATATTTACTTTCGAAAAATACTTACACGTATATATACTATATAGCGAAAATTATAAAAACAAAAACAAAAACAAAAACAAAAATCATCAACATCAGCGACAGCGCATAAGATGTCGGGTTGAGGGGAAGTGGGAGGGGGGGGGGGGGGGGGGATAAAAATCGCAGCGCGAGATCTTGCGTCGACGCACGATCTAAAGATACATAGTAACGTATGTATATGTATTATACGTATACACATATATACATATATTTATATGCACACTCATACTGAACACTAAAAACCGGCCGGCTTTTCTTGTCGTGGCTACGTCGTAAACACGATACGTGCGCAGGCGCGCAAGTATGACGTCACGACGCTATCTTACCGGCCACTAGCCCCCGCTGGTCACTCTTATAATTGAGTCGCTTGATACGGGCTCAGCTCACGGTGTGTATTTCGATTTAAAACCCTAACCGTTTATAGTTACGTATGTACATATACATATATGCAATATGTAGACAAACTCGGCTAACAATGATTATCAAAGGCCGACTACTTGTCTTTATAGAAAAAAAACCGTGAAAATGATGAAAAAAAAAAAGAAAAACATTTACAATTAAAATTGACGATATAAAAATGATTAGAAAACATTTTTGTTTTTGCATCGTTCTTATAAACCGTTATAGGTATACATATGTATAGTATATGTATATGAAAAGTCATTGCAGTTCTATATAATAAGGAAAAATTGTAAATAAACTCAAGGCTATCCGTATAAACGAACATATATATGTATAGTATACCTACGCGTTACACTCGCTGTTCACTGTAAGTTCAGTATTGTAAATTGTAAATCAATTATCATCGCTTATCGTTCGAAGCCCATGCAACAGCTGGGTCGTAATTTTCCGCCTACGATACTAATTTGCGTAAGACCGCATGCGCACGTTAACTATACGCATTTCAAAATGGCAGCCATGATCGCTACGTATACGTAGGTTGGATCTACGCTCTTGTGTTTTTCGCGTTCAATGTCTATTATACGTATGTATGTACATGATTGTTTGTATTTTTATATAAAATATACATACCTATGTATGTAAATAATTTTTCTTTTTTTTTTTTTTTTTATATATTATACGTTTGTACTGGTGTTGTTATGCTATATATTGAAGCTACGTATGTAGGTACGTACGCTACCAAGCTACGCTGTACATATTGTAGTCGAGAGTGAAGATTGTGGTGACGGACGAACGCAGTCGTACACACAATGCCGCCCGCGGTATAAATACGTTACGCAACTCTAGAGAGAGAGAGAGAGAGAGAGAAAGAGTGAGTGAGCGAGCGAATGAGCGAGTCCGGCAGCAACAGCTTCTCCCATTCTTATCTCATGGCGTTTAACATCCCACTCGCGATAATATACATATATATGTATATATGTATACTACACACATGGTCAAAAGTATAAAAATAAAAGAAGCTTCAATTAATTATCGTGTTAAGATTATGAGAAAATGACGCCGGGGGTTTCCTACATCGTTGTATCAATATTGTATAAATATATATATATATATATATATATATATATATATATATATATATATATATATATATATATATATATATATATATATATATATATATATATATATATATATATATATGTGTAAATCAATAGCCTTGATATTTTCATCTATTTTTTTTTTCATCATATACCGCAAAGAGTCCAGATCGGAAAAATCTACTAATGATATAAATTGTAAAAATGAAACGTCTGTTTTTTTTAATTTTTTTCATAGCGAATGGTTTATTTGTAGATATACATATAAACAGTTGGAATAACAGCTGAATATCATGCGTACATAATATAATCGTGGTGTTTTCTTGTTTTTTTTTATTTTTTTCTTTTTTTATTTATTTTTCTTTCACCCGGGGTAAGCAGGTAATTGGTGGGTTCTCCAGTTTTTCCAGGTCACCCTGGAACTCCATCGTACTGACACCTTAGACGAGAAACAATGAGGTCTGAGGAGTTAGACGTTAGTTTGCAATTATATATTACCTCTTAATATCTCCGAGAGTATCTACTTCCCTAGCCGCAACTAGGACAAGCCAGCATAGGTCAGACATCGAGCAAAAGTGAGAGTAGGTGGCTGCTTCGAACTAGAACAGCCAGCTGGGTGCCGACGTCGCGTCGCGTCGACTCGACTCGACTCGACTCGACTCGAGTCGTGGTCGTGTAGAGTCGAGTTGAGTTGAATTGAGTCGAGTTGCTTACATAGATACTACGTGAGAGTGAAGAGTTTTAAAAAGAAACTTTCCCCGCAATACTCTCTCTCTCTCTCTCTCTCTCTCTCTCTACTCAATGATTTACGGTATCTACTTTTTAAAACTATGTATATATATGTTTATACGGTTTCCTCATCAACACCACTTACAGATATACATATATACATATAATATGTACATACATACATACATCTAGATACACAATGTGTGTAAATGAGGGTTTAGAGGATTATATTAATATTCGTGGACTTGATTACTTCCTTAACGACAACTTATAATAATATATATGCAATCCTAAATGACCTTGACAAAAATTGTTTCCGACATCTGCAGGCGGATACGATTATGATTATTTTATTCGAAAAACAAATAACGCTGCATTTTGTCTCGAATTTATAATTCTTTTAGAATTATCGGTTAACTCAATGTATTTACATACGTATCATGTATGTACACAACGTATACGGCTAAGGAATATATATGTAACGCTCCAGGTGTTCATGTATAACCTTTTATACAACCTGTTCCGTGTGCAGGACCGGTCCTGATAATTCCTGTATATATAATATTTATATATATATATCTTCGTATAAAGTGGCGAAATTAGTTATTCGTTAATAATAATAATAAAAATAATAATAATAATAATACAACTGCATCTACGTTAATTGGCAGACTGTAGAAGTCGAATTATTTCTTGTAAACCTCCCCTTCCTCCCATTTCTAAAAAAACATCAATAAAAATACGAATGTTTTTATGAGTTTTTTTTTCTCTCGATAATCTGAAGCCAACAGTCATTAAAAAAAAAAAAAGAAAAACGATAATTAAGATAATATCTTCTATTAGATACGTTGAAATGAATAAAATATAGGTATAAATTGAACGAATTTTAGAATCGAGACAGGGTTAAAGATTTAAAGAGATAATAATCTAATCTTCATTTTTTTACCCTTCGTTGTCACACTTCCAAAAATTTACACGCAATTGTCATATGGTGGGTCCAATTGAACCAAATGATTTTCGAGTGGTTATCGTGTCAAAACATTATTAAACACATAGGTACTTTGAATATTGTCAAATATGTAGCAACATGTGTTATATAAGAATTGTAATGATATAACATCTCCGAAAAAAATCTTCATCGTAGAAAAAATAACGATAGATAGATACAGAGACAGTCTCTTGAAACTAGACAGTCTACAGCGCAAGCGCGATTATTGACGTCTGCTAATGCAGGCTGGCCATCCCAAGTTTTAACTCTCAAACTCTGTTTTTGGCGGCCAAGCAGTTGATTCGGAATTTTGAGGTTATAATTTCGCGCAAGTTGGCTCCCCTGATTAACAGGCTCAAATATCGTCGCAGGACGATCTCACCGACCAATGAAATTCAATTATTTGACGCATGCGCTGTCGACTGTTTTTTGGTTTCAAAAGACTGTCTCGATATGTGATTCCAAAGCTGAACGCCGCGCCGGGTCAATTTGACCCAGGATGACAACGAAGGGTTAATGTCAAGTCGTAACCATGATATATGCTGTCTGCTTCTATTGATCTTGACATAGAAAATTAATGAAAATTTTTTCATACCCGGAAGATGGATTATTGCGGAGAATGATTTTCAGTTTATTAAATATCTCTGCATATATACCTTACATTATAAATTGTGGGATATTAATTATCCGACATATGAGCATACATCATATATACATATGTTATACCTATAGTTAAATTATAGTAGAGCTTGTTTGTAGTTATTCTTATTTATGTATGATAAAAGTTTGCGAAACTATACCTTTCATAGGATAATTATATGTACTGCTGTATATTACATAGACATGTATACTGTAACACCGTTCGACTTTGCACAGACGAGTGCAACGGGCCGAAACAGCGACGATAATCATTATTATAGATATGCGTGCGATTGATTACGATCGAAAGTAGCTATATATGTATATTTATTTTTTATTCTTAGTAGATACTATATGTATACATAGTACCTATTAAACTATTCGTAACAACGTTATGGACATCGATCCTCAGTGACATCATCATTGCTCTGTACGTATAGAACGGAAATTGGTGATATCAGCCCTATACTGCGCCGTTGACCTCTATGCATATACATATATACATATACATATGTATATTATTTATGTCGGGTCACCGATCGCGTGGTTGGTTCCTTTCAGAAATACGCATGACCCAGATTTAACTCTGCAGGACTGATATAGGTAGGTATTAAAGAGCAACGACCATCCAAAAACTGAAATTTAAACGTTGTACCCTATAATAGGATAGATTACAGTCACGCAGCAGCATCTCAAGGCCGTATGGTAATTATTATGTACATAAGATATCATTTTAATGATAATATTGAAAGTAGTAAATTATATTGATGAAGGTATCGTGGTCTGCAGGTCGAAATCGTCTAGAATGCCTCGTATGTATTGGTTATAATTTTTAACTAATTAAGATATAGTCCAGTAAACCAAGGCCTAGATCTCAAAAATTTAGAAGTGGCTGTAAACATGATTCTATCTTTGTTTCAATACCCAAGAATACTATATGCAAATTTGGAAGATTAAAAATGCCCGGAAAATCGTAAAAATTGATGAAAAAATAAGGAATTTTTCGGTTTTTTGTGATTATTTCGGCAACGGTAAGAAATGTCGAAAAAACTTTCGTATAAAAGTTGTAGAGCTAAAACATTCTGCGTCGAAAAATGTCATAAGAAATTAATTTTCGTCCAGTATAATTTACGAAGTGACAATGAATTTATGGATTAAAAATCGGGAAATTCGTTGTCACTTCGTAAATACTGGTTAAAAATTAACTTCTGAGGATATTTTTCAACGCAGAATTTTTAGCTCTACAACTTTTATAGGAAACTTTTTTTTTAATTCTCTATCTTTCTCGAGATAATCGCAAAATACAAAAATTTTCATCAATTTTCACGATTTTCCGAAGAAGATAACATCAAGTTTGCAGCCACTTCCAGATATGTATATGAAGAAATGAAGATTATTAATTCGGTTTACATTACGCGGTAAAATATTTTCCGCGTACTTTAACGCGAACGATTAGTGTGGGGATGGGTTGGTTTCCGTTCGGTATTCCCCACTGTTAATCAAGAGAACAGACCCGCAGAATATAATGAATAAGGATAAAATAAAATTAGTGTGAATTCGTTGTATAGGAGCTGAGTAACGTGCTTTAAGTAATCGGGGGCACACCCTGAAGACGGGTTTATCCACATAAAAAGGGAATCGCTTTGAATATATGCCGCGAAAAAAGAACAAGGACAAAGGACTGCAAGTATTGTAACCATATCTGGCTTCTCAGTTATCGGTGTTATTTCTGCACAGCCTCTGTTACTATCCTGGAACGATCCTATTTTTTTTTTTTTTTTTTTTTTTTAAACACATGGTATATGTTTATTCCTGCATTATAGTATGTAGGGTATAAACCACAGTGAGAAACATGTATATAATATGTATATCTGCAGTATCTACATGCAAGTATAACAAAACACACTCAAATTAGGCTCAAAGACCACAATAACAGCCTTAAGAGTACGTTAGAGATATGTACCTTATGCTATTATACTACATACATACATGATATACATTCATGATGCAGTCTTGGATGTTGGATGAAACGCGTTTCCTTTACCACGATGATTCTACTGCACTCGCTTTGTACACTGTGATTTTTTTATACACCTATACATTAGAACGTGTATGTATGTACATACATACACACATGCAGAGTACACAATCGCTTAATCCAAAGCTGTGATACAGCCTCTGCGTGGGAATAGTCGTCCTACAGGCTGAATTCGCATTCGCGACATTCCTATAGTTGGTAATCGAGGCCGATGACGTCAGTCTATAGGAAGTCCTGCATATGCACACGTGCAGCTACCCTTATTCGGTGGGTCTTTTCTCCGCGGTGCTGAAGATAGCTTTAAAGCAAACGTACTCAGGATTCCCGGGGGCTATAAGACTCGAGTTATAAATAACTTAATTCTTACTTCCGTTTTTGGGTTTATTGAGAAAATCTATACACTGGAGCCAGATGTGCAGGCTATTACTAAAAGGACAATGTCATATATGTAAATTTCCGACAACTCTTGCGAGATTATTTCTACATTTGTTTCCTCGAAAGGAATTCTATATGCACTGTAGAAATTACGACAGTATAGTTTTTGAAAGTATTTTATTTTTCAAACATTACAAAGCTCGCTAAAGTCAGAATTCAATGACGAGGTAAAATTGGACATACATAGAAACGCAAAAATTTACAGCGTATAGAAATTCGGAACAATTATTTGAGACTGTCTCATTTTGCTTCCAACGATATTTGGTTTCCGGGAATTTCAAAATTAACCATCCAATATCAATTTTTTTTATTGAAACACAATCATTTAGAATCATAGGTATAGTTACAACGGTATTTTACGTTTAGATGTCTCGTTTTGTCCCGCTCTTCCCTAAATATGTTACGTTATACCTACCGAGATGTTTTCTTGAAACTAAACAGTCGATAGCGCAAGCACGAGTTTCGACATCTGCTAATGCAGGCTGGCCATCCCGAGTTTTAGTCGTCAAATTTTATTTTTGCCGGCCAAGCGGTTGATTCGGATTTTCGAGGTTAGAATTTCGCGTAAGTTGGCTTCCCTGTCTCACAGGCTCCAATATCGTCGTAAGACTGACTCGCCGACCAATGAAATTATATTATTTGACGCATGCGTTGTCGACTGTTTAGTTTCAAGAAAACATCTCTGTATAACCTGCTGCCTTGAAAGAGTATACTTCTCGTAGGTATGTACACATGACTGTCGGCGATCAAATATTTAGGTAAAAAAAAAATATATATATTATATAATTATAAACCCTTATTGACGTCATATCTGAATTGTTATACTGATAACCATATATCTTCGTTTGTTGCGATCTGCAGAAATGACGATGTCGATGCCATATTACAAATTTTAAAAAAATTGTTAATCCTTGTTCTTTGGACTTTAAAATTGCGGTATTCAATTCTCGAAAGTAAAATGTATATATTATATACATAGGAATATTCTAGATCTAAATATTAAATGAAAATAGGTTAATGAGTTAGAAAATAAGACTCGAATTTTAATATATTTTGAATTTTATACACTAAAATCGATCCGATGAACGTATATATGTATACATATATACATATATACATGTTAGATATGTATGCGGGATTAGCTCACTCTTTCGTGACGTTAATTCCGTTAATTTTCGTGCTTGTCAAATCGGTGGAAAAAGATTAACGCATTTTACGCACGTGAATCGAGCAGCCGAACGGTTATCGCATAACAGTTATTCGCTGTCCTATAAGAGAAATTATGATAACTGGTATTATACCTATACCAGTATAATATATGTATTATACGTATAAGGCGAGATCTGAGATTGACTAATGAAACTGAAAACTGTAGATCTTTGAGAAGAATTTGCATATAAATTGTAACTATACACATATATACTATTTTTTTTTTTTTTCGTTTTTGTTCAACAATTTCAAAACTTTTTTAACTTTAACAAAAACGAAACCACATCAATTACGTATATGTATATATTATCTGTCTTCACCATATATATAAATATCTCGTTGAAAACAAAAAAATACGATCGAATCTGTAATTTAAGATTTTTTAGTTTTGGATTAAAACTGGGAAATGGGTCCGTTGACACCGAAGGGTCCCCACGGCCAGATGTCCTATCGTGTATTTTCAACTATCCAAGTCAAAACCGGACCGAGACGACGAATACATATATACTAACGCAGATATAGTTACCAACACAAAATCTGTTTCCTATAGTATACATATATGTATAACATAACCACATACAGACAGTGGTGGGTGCGCATTGCATATGTACACATATAAGTATATACCAAATGTATATGTATACATATTACATACATATAGATATATATATATATATATGTGCATATAGGCACCGGGGTACCAAGTTGGTTCGCGTGGTAACTTAACCTACGGGGCTTTCGAGTTTAGAGGGAGTCCATTCGGCCTAGCTGCAGTGCACGTGCCTCCTGTTGCCCCCCTTCCCTCTCCGCGCTTCATCCTTCAAGTCGCCATTACGTTCTAAGCGCATAAGTATGCGTGTTTCGTATACATATACATAAATAGTTGCTATGCTGCGCTGGCACGTGCATATAGAATACTGCAGGCTTGGTATACGGTACGAGCGCCCCCGCAGTTACCACAATACACTATCTATAACTATTCGTTAATGGCGTAGGCGTTGGATTTTTGTAAAAAATTAAATATCGACATCGTTAATTAAAATAAGAGATTGTTATTAACGTTTTGTAAAAATTTATAAACAGCTGTTGGCCTTGTTTGTTTCATTGTTTGTTATTTTCTTTTACTTTAATGTTTATCTTTTATTTTTTCTTTATAGTAGCTTCAGTTCGATCAATCTCTTCCTGGGTCTGACTGTATGCAGTGTGGTCATTAGCATACATACATAATACCCATATTATCTACTCAACTCGCATAAGATGTATGAATAGTTTTAACGTATTAGACTCTGACCACTGTGAAGTTTAACACACATACACACGATATTGTGCCTTTAACGTATTTGTTTATGTAACTTAAGATAAAGAAAATAATTGAAGGCAGAGAGGAATGTTTGAATGCAATTTCATAATTATTCCTTTATATCGTAATAAAATTATTAATATTTAATTATTGTAACGTTATGATGATCATATATCGTTGAAATATAATATATTTGTGTATATATACGGTAAACTATCATGTATTATGCACATCACTGATATCTATATACCTAACCTATATCCGCGTATGATTATCCTGGCAAAACCACGAAGAGCAAAGGCAAGTGGAAGTATGGCGAGAGAAAGAGAAAGAGAAAGAGAAAGAGAAAGAGAAAGAGAAAGAGAGAGAGAAAAGGATAGGGACAGATTAGTAGTGACAAACAGCTCTCCGTCCTTCGATGTATATAACGCACGTGCAGTGGTCACCAGGTCGGCGATAACGGATAACGGATAACGAATTTTTTTTCTATTGTGGTTGTTGTTATAAGGCAGAAAATATGTTTATCTTTAAAGGAATTTGATAAACATATACTGAACGAAAGGATAAGGTAGGTATATGTATACATATAGTATACAGTAATATTGTGTTCTTGATGAGGACGGTAACTGGAGGTCTACATGGTGGTAAATCTGGGTCACACAAGCGCTATTTGGCAACTCGATCGGATTATTGACGATCATTTCTGCATTCATTGCAAATTACGATTTATATCAGAACACCGTGCCGTGCCACGATGCAGCACATATACGAGCTTTGCTGTTTCTAAACATATTCTTGTATTTCGACATAATATATATATATATATGTAAACTTATTTTTATGCATATGTATAATACTTCTATATAATATGTCGTCATGTATGTATATGCAAACTTCGATTTATATACATTATATGCATCGTATATGTATACCGAGATATTCTCTTAAAACTAAACATTCGACAGCGCAAGCGCGAGTTTAGACATCTGCTAATGCAGACTGGCCATCCCGAGTTTTAACTGTCAAACTTTATTTTTGACGGCTAAGCAGTTCATTCGGATTTTCGAGGTTAGAATTTCGTGCAAGTTGGCTTCCCTGTCTCACAGGCTTAAATATCGTTGCATGACGGACTCGTCGACCAATGAAATTAAATTATTTGACGCATGTGCGCTGTCGATTGTTTAGTTTCAAGAAAACATTTCGGTTACATGAAAATATTTATTTCAACTGCAAAATAACGGTAAGTTTAAAAATGTAAAAATTTTTGTATAATTTTCAAAATCTTTTCTTTTTCTTCACACATTTCTATCAGGTATAGGTATACATATTATGTCACATCACTACAACGATCGTTAAAAAGATTCATAATAAAGTAAACCATAAGAATAACGATGTGACTTTGATACACTGTGTTGACATATAAATTGACTAAAAATTTTACAGACTGTGATAGGAGCATCCATTGAAAGATATTGCAATAAATTGACGATTGGCATACAACGCATACCTACATGTCATCTCGTGTTGCTTGACTCGTATATCTACGTGTATATTATAAATCAAGTTTAGTCGGGTCGATGTCTTTCCTCTTTTCTCTTTCCTCTTTCGTCTTTCGTCATTTATGCTGCAACGCGCCACGTGTTCTTCCGGGTCGACTGATCGGGCGTGCAGTCGGGTCGTAAACCGCGTATACGCAAGCAGTAAATCGTATATCGTAAATCGAAAACCGTAAGCCGCAAGAAGCCTCTCTATCTATCTATCTCTCTCTCTCTCTCCCTTCCTCTTTCCCTCTATTTCTCTCTCTCTCTTTCTCGCATACACGTGCAAGGTCATTGCGTCAATTGCAACTTCATGCCTGCAAGTGCAATGCATATACATATACCAGTGACGTAAGACCTGCAGCTACTGCCTGCAGCCTACGCGATACAATTATCGGTTTACGTGTACCTTACGCCGACAGGTTTAAGATAATAAATGAATACATAGAAAAGAAATTGCAACCAAACCGTTGTCTATGTCTCACCTGTACAGCTGCACTATATATGTATACTCTCTTGTCTGTATCACAATATGCCCGGGTATATCGGTACATGACACTTTTTCTTTATTTTTCTTTTAATTTTTTGTTTTTTTCTTTTTTTTCCACTTCTTATTCGAGACAGCTGATCGAGATGTCTCTCGGTTTCCTATTTCAAACTTGAAGCTCGAATTCCTCGCCTCGGAGGGTGCAGGGTTGTCATCAATATATTAGACGACGATTTTATTCTCTTTCATGAGATTAAAGGAATTTTAATTTTTGACTTTAACCCTCAGTAGTTCTAATATATTTTACTTATGATAAAATTTCGTTTACCATATAACGTTTTTTAAGTTTAATTACAGTTTCTTTTGATTTTTTTTGTTGTTGTTAATTATTTAAACAATTTATTATATAGGTTCGTTTTCTTTTTATTTTTATAAAATATAAGGTTGCTTTGCTTTTACAGCTTATACATTATACATATTTATATCACGTGGGATATACACTAGCCTACAGACCTTCGACGATCAGTGAAAAGGTTTCAAAATACATACTAAAATGGCAAGAGTAACCTTCGCCGTTCTCCTAGAGATACAATCTCTGTTTAGCAAGCTATTTAAACTTATATACTATACAGTATATTACCTGTATAAATATCCTCGAGTGTTATTAAAACTTCGAAAAACGTTAAATTTTTCTTTTCAATATCGTTATAGACGAATACCAACCGACAAAAAAAAAAAAAAAAAAAAAAAATACAAGATAATTTTATTTTTTATTTTATTCTTATATACTCGATTGCCCGGAGCAAGACGAAGAAGGAAGTCGCGTCGGTCGTGGATTTTACTTGATATGTATATATCATTCATTCGCCATCGGCGAGGACATAGTACATACGTGACACATGTAGATGACGTGCCGGAGGACAATGACAAGAAGAAGGCCAAGGCCATCGAGTCATTTCCAGTGTCAGCTGTTGTTAATGCTGACCGATTTTTCAAATTCTACATTTATTATAATGATGAAAAAATCAGGGATTACATCTAGAGAAAGATGATAAAGATATAAAAAATTAGATATATTTTCGAGGGTTTGTGATGATTAGGGTAAAAAATACCGCACATTATACATCCTGTTTTTAAAATTTATTTTGGCAATTGGTTGCATCATATGGCAACCAGTATAGATTGAAGTGAGCTCTGAAAAAATGGCATAGGTTAAATGTTGCCTTAATTTCGAGGTCATTTTTAGTCCAGTCTTTGTACGGCTTCATAAGCCGACTCGATACTGATGTAATTCTAGCGTGGGCTAGGATTATTAAAAATTATTAAATCTATTGTACATTTTTAGGTTTTTCAACTTCGTGTAGTAAAATATATAAAAATTTCTAGTTTTTAGAATTCTTTGTTACAGCCAACTTTACAGACTTACGTACAAACGGTTTTCAGAATATCTAGTCCACGCTAAAACCACAAGTGTCGATTGTATCCACGAAATAATATAGATCGTTCGGACTAACGGTTAGTCAGTTATTAAGTACACAATAAACCTATGTCATTTTTACAGTGCTGACTTTAATCTACGATGGTATCCGCATGATGTGAGATACGAGTCTTTAACATCGTGATTTGTAGATGAGATTGCGTAAAATAAAAGCTTAAAACAGGATATCCGTGTATGATTTACCCTAACCGCTAACACAATCTCCGAAATTGTGTCTTTTTTTTTTTGCATCCTGAACGTGTAGGTACGTATGTGATGAATGTAAGAATTTATCATATAATTATGCGAAGTAACGTTTTATTTTTTGTGTTTAAAAAAATACGCTGACATCGACACTACGGCAAGGCCCATTCGAGGGTAAAGGAGGTCGGTACATACTATTGGCGTTACTGCTTGTTAATTCTCAAAAAAGTATGTCAAACGAGGCAAGGAACGTGGCGCACGCGGCACACATGCGTTAATGACGTCATACAGCCTCGATGAATCGAGTGTGTATCAAGTTTACGATGGTACGTGGTATATATATGTATATGTATATAGATTGTATAGGTATATAAATTTGTATATACCTATACACGGTGTGAGGAAAGAAGAGCAAACGTATGTATATATGCGATACATACAAAACGGGGTTCAGCAACGTCGGATATGCACGTACTAAAGAGTTTTATTATGCAATTTGTAATGCAATACAATACAATTGTCATTAGGTGTATGTACAACAACAATTGATAACGATAATAATAAGTAAAGACGTAACGTTTAATAGGTAAGCGGTAACGGAAGAAAGATTTACATATAACATCCGTAATATTATGTATGACGTTTTCAGTAATTGAAATATTACGAGTATGCGAGTATGTAATAATAAGGTACCGTGATTATTATACCGAATACATTACTTTAAATAACACATATATATAATTTTCTGAAAAACTACTGAACGAAAAAATTTGAAATTTTGTACACTTATAAATCGTGTTCCGACAATAAAAAAATTTCTATGTCACATCAAAATCGAACAACTGGTTCATACAGAAAAAATTATTGAATTTTAAATTGAATAAAAACAAAATTGTATGTACAGTAATGATGCGAGTTTCTAACACAATTATAATAGTATTTTTGCGTAACGTATATGTTCATATAAATGCAAAAATTCTTAAGCGCAATAAAGATAGATAGAGAGAATATTAGAATGAGAGAAACGTTTGAATTTCACTACAACGAGGCCTAGGTTAGACGTACAGATTACAACCTACGTAAAACTTTGTATACGTACATATATAAGTATATATGTGTATGTATATGTTATAGGTATACATATATCTATATACATTTAACTCACGTAGTTTGGGCCTGTTCGAACGGCACCGACCCAAATACTTACGTTAAAGTAGGTCGCAACCCAGAATGCAAACCGGTCTTTAACTGCGCGTTAAGTTTCACCAGAAAATTTTACTTTCGATTAGAACGTTGACACTTTCGCTTTGCTGATCAAGTCACGGTACTGATTCAGAAATTAAATCAGACAATACTGTTGACAGATTCTCGATTAAATTTAACGATTTAATTTAATAACTCGAATTATCTTATAGGCGCCATTATTATTTTTCTTTAATATTATTATCATACATCCACTTGTTACACATCTAAACACATTATTATATTTTATTACATAGATCGAATAGTATATATGGACAATAGGGTGGTCCTCATTTAAAGCTCGGACGAATTTCTTAAAACAGACCCCCCTCCCCCTCCCCCCAAATCGACTCCAAATAATTCAAAAACAATTTCCTATCTTTTTTCAGGTTTTTATCTCAACTCTAACCTCTCCCACCAAGAGGTTTGATTTTCGTATTTAAAATACACGTTTTTTGGCTATACATATATTCTTAGTATATATATATATTTTTTAAGAGTTATTACTGTCAAAAAAATCTGTAACTACGAAATTTTAATGCACATTGATCGTACTATCTGACAAAAAATTTACATCATCATGCTAGCAAATTTGGACGAATCGCACACCTTCTTAATCTGACTTTTTTATTTATTTTTTTACAATTCAATCAGATTTAAAGGATGTGAATTTTTTGTCAAATAATAGCATCAATGCCCACTAAAATTCCACAGTTACAGTTGCTTTTTTTTTTTTTTTTTTTTTTTTTACAATTTTTATTCTTACAATAAAATATATACAATACAATAAAATATATATGCAGAAATGCACCCTCTTGGTGGGAGAGGTTAGAGTTGAAATAAAAATCTGAAAAAAAAAAAAAAATAAAGAATTGTTCTCGAATTATTTGGAGCCGATTTGAGGAGCGTATGTTGAAAAATTCGTCCAAACCTTGAACAAGGACCACCCTAATATATTTATTATAGGATATACCTACATATATACACACGCGTGCAAATTGTTTGCCAATTTATATGCCTAATATATGTATAGAAGAAAAATTTACCACCTCCTAAACAATGATTAATAATAATAATAATGATGATGATGATGATGATGATGATGATGATAAACGTCGCGTTTCTACTCCTAGCGCCTTTCCCTCGAATCTCTCGGTCATCATAACTGCCAAGAATCTACTGCACGGTTCGTCGTTAAAAAGGGAAAGCTTCTAATAAAACGTCGAATCGTGTTAGCTGTAGGTATATGTAGGTATTATCCTGGATGCCAAGATTAGATACTTACGTAGGCCGGGCAGGAGGATCGTATAGATATACGCGTCCTTCCTATGTCTGTAGACAAACACATAATACATTATACATAATACATTATACCGATATATACAGGGTGTTCGCTTGAAAAGTTTCCATCTTAATATATCGAGAACTAGAAAAGATTTTCTAACGTGGCTTCATTTTCAGTAGGTGAAGACGTCAAAGCCTGTGGAAAGGTCAACTTTATTTTTTTTTTTTTAATAGAAACCTATATTTTTTATTATGTAATTTTGTTCTACTTCAGAAATGAAATGACTTTTGTATAAAACATTTTTTTGTGAAACATCAATTTTTCATGATATTCAACTGAATAACTAGAGATTTCTGAACTTTTAACCATATTTCATCTTTAAACTATCAAGTTTGGAGTAAATTTCCAAGATATAAAAAGTGCGTATTTTTATGCGAAAAATTTTAGAAAATAATTGCAGAATTTTTTCTTATAAATTTTTATTACAGTTTCTTTAATTGTGTGAAAAAAAAATGATAATCATAACAAATTGATCAAAAGAATTCTGAAAGAATATTCTTCAAGATTCTTTGCATGAAATTACCCACTTTTTGTCTCTTGTAATTTTTCTCCAAACTTGATAGTTTAGAGATGAAATGTGCTCAAATGTTCAAAAATCTCTAGTTCTTTAGTTGAATATCATAAAAAATTGATGTCTCAGAAAAAAATGTTTTATACAAAAGTCGTTTTATTTTTGAGGTAGAACAAAATTACATAATCAAAAATATAGATTTCCATTTATAAAAACAACATTGACGTTCCCTCGGCCTGGACGTTTCCACCTTCCGCAAATAATACTGCATCATGTTCATTCCCTCTCGATACATTTTAACTCTTCGTGGTTATACCCGTCGATCAACTTTCGGCGTAAATATCTAATAGCCCCGACTTCGAATGGGATCTTAGTCGCCATATACCTAGGATTTGAAGTATCCGTTATAGGTATGAATCTTTAGTCATTCGAATCAAACGTCACTGTGGACCTGACAACAGATCAAACAACATCGTGCGGCAAAATCCATTTTCTTCACATGTCGGAATAAATATTTTTTTTTAAAACGCGCATTATGCTACAATTTTTTTCCCAAAAGTATCACATCTAAGAAATATCACTTCTAAATTTCAGTTGAAAATATAAAAAATTGAGAAAGTTATGATTTTTCGAGTAAAAAGTGTCCTTTTTCGCATTGATTTTATTATGATTTTTTTTTTTCAACATGTCGCCATTTTATTTCTTATAAATCAATTTTTCGTATATCATCTATAATGTTCAAAGCATGTTCCGTAATTTTTTGAACCACTTCGGACGGCTAGTTTATAGTCGCAATACCGTTTTTAAAACTGATTGGGTAGAATCGACCCAGTATGACCACCGTGATTATATTTGGAAGTGTGACCACGAAGGGTATAACCTCCCGCAAGCCGCATTTGGAAATCTTTTCTAGTTCTCGATATATTAAGGTAGAAAATTTTCAAACGAACACCCTGTACTATAGATATTCCACATGGTTATTGGTATGAGAAGTCAGCTTGTTGTTATTACTGTTGGGGATTGAGAACCGTGCACGTGAACGTGAAGCCCATGATGTAGTAATAAATCGCAATCTGTACATATTTGCCGTGAGTTGTATCGCTGTGACGTCACTTGTTGCGGTGACACGGTGACATAGTGACACAATTCCTGACCACCACTACTCTACCATCACCATCGTGAAGTAAGCCTTATATTTTACGTACCAGCTGTTGCACCGAGGCCTTTGTAATCGTTTCTTTCTTTTCTTTTTTCTTCTTCTTTTTTTTTTTTTTTTTTAAGAATACCTATGCTGCTGTGTAACTGCTGATCGTTCAAGTTATGCCGTCGTTGTAGTTGTCGTTGTCGTTGTCGTTCTCGTGACAGAGTTGTTTATGTAAACCGCAATAATGAAGGGTAGTACAAGCGCGAAGATTTACGCCTTTTCTTACATTTCTGCGGTGCCATTATATGTACATTTCATGCATATATATGTATAGGTATATTATAAGTACCCTGGATAAGCTACTGCTGTAACTTATTTGTCAAATTGTACCTACACGCGCATTATTCTCTTGGAACTTAAACAGCTAGGCTGCAGCGTATTACGAGATATGATATCGCGGAAATTATTGTTTAGCAAATTGGTTCAGACGGGATTGTTTATTTATCAAGTGTAAAGCCATTCCTGAAGTTGTTCTGAATCAGATTTTAATTACTGTTTTAGGAATGAAGGGAAAGATTTATTTTTTGTCCGATGATATCTTGAGAACAAATTAACGGATTTTAACCTTCTTTCTACCAATCGATGCGGTTCTTCGTAACTTAGAACCTGCAATTAGATTTTAGATTTTATCGTTCGAGTTATTGAATGTATAAAAATTTTGGAAGAAACAAAAACTCAATTGATCATATCGATAACTGATCATCAAATTTTTATGATTTTGGTCTCGATCGATAGGATATACTCCAACTAAAATCTAGTAAATTTCGGAATTAATCGATCCAGTAATTTTCGATCTATACATGACTTTCTTTATCTATTAATTAAACTGTTTTACCCACTGAACACTATTTCTTGAACTCAGAAAATCTGGATTAGAATTTTTAGAACAATCGACGTGTTTTTTCGGTTTTTAAATATCTTTCTTATACATATCCGATATTCATATTCTAAATAGTCTAAACTCTTTTGGTATCAAACTTTCATTTACATCCAAGATGTTTGTGATAGAAATATTCATAAAAGTCTCTATATTTCGATTTTGTTAATCACGTTTTGAGCTATCATTATCCTATGAAATATTTGTCAGTCGTTGAAAAGCTTTCAGGCATCGTTTCAAATCGATTAAGATTTTCTCAAAACAATGTCTCGACCTGATTTATTCCGACTATTGGAATCGGAGGATGGAGGAATCAGAGTTAATATATACGTATGTATGTATCTCTGCAGCAGATTGTATATTGAGATCTTGACTACATCTGAGTAAGAGAAATTTAATCTCACTTCAATGTATTTTTAATTTAGTTGTCGTTAATCTACGTGGCTATCTATAACCAGTTTCATACATTGCAACACATATGGCCATAGCTGTCAATCCTGAGGATTATAACGATTACACCTTTGCAACCGCATTGCTGTATAACCGACTGTTACAATTAATGCAGAAATTTTGCAATGCTTGGTATGTTTAATTGATTCCTTAAGTAGGTATGCGATCTGAGGAAAGAATAAATCTTTTTTTTTAATTTTTTTTGTTATGTCTTTTTTTTTTCTTTTACGCTGGATTTGGCATTCCGGATTCCCTGAAAAGTGAAATTAAATATTTTGTTGGTTTGGTTGTTTAAAAATTTGTTGAAATGATAATGAGAAGAAAGAAACTCAACTGACTATAGTAAGCCATGAGAAAAAATCAATTTTTACTGAATTTATTTTTATTTTATTATTGAGAGAAAAAGAAAATGCGGTCGGGGTGACATCAACCCTGGACTTTTATGGTAAAGTAAGATATAGTATGATACAATATAATATTGCGTCGTGAGTATAAGTCTCGAGGTTTATCTGTGTATCATCAACCCAGCTCTGCACAAGCTTGAACAGCATCTCGTTGTGAGGAAAAAAAAATGTAATTTATTATAGTCACGGGAAATGTATAACCACGATTACGGATTAAGGTCCTAAATATATATATATATATATTTTTTTCCTCCTTTTCCACGGCGATTTCGACATTAGTTCAGTTTCTGCTTTTTGTATTTTTATATGTAAGGCTTTCAAAGAAACCTCGCCACGTTGATACGATACTAAATTTTAATAATATTATTTTCCTGTCTGTAAAAAAGAATAGAAAAATATCAGAAAATTTATTACACTGAATGAATTTTTCGAAAATTCAAGGTCTAATTAATTGTGAGATTTTTTATTTTTTTATTTTGGCTTATCAAAAAAAAAAAATATTGAAAATTTCAGGCAAAGTCAGTGCTTAGGTGATCGATCTGAATGGTATCTATATCGATATTGAAATTAGCCAAAAAAATTTAATAAAATTGAATTATTATAAAGAAATTTCGTTTTTCAATCAATTTGTGAGAAAAAAAAAATTTGATAAAATTTTAGCCAGAAGGATTCTAAAACATATTGTATATAATCGACTATAATCGATCTTATTTATAAGGCTAACAGTACTGCTGTCAAGAAATTCTACCTTCCTTTGTATTTCCTGTTTAAGGAGGTAGGGGCACCTCGACGAAAAATAGAAATTGGGGTTCAAACGGGCACCGTTTTAAGTTTCTTAAAGACGACTTGTTGCAATTTTCTGACCTTCTTTACACAAAGAAAGTTCGGTAAATAAGTCAAATTGTTAATGATCTGGAGCTGATGAGAATGACATTTGCCTCTAATTCTCATATTTAACCAAAATGCCCGTTTTGCCCCCATCTTTCATATACATAGATTTTCAGGATATAATTGGGGTGAATCAGGTAAATAATACACAGATATCAGCTGGCTTTTAATTCTACGCAATCTCACCTCAAAATCTGGATCTAAAGAGTATCTCGTATCTCACATCATGAAAAGTCTGACAATTTTAAATACGATTAAGAAAAAAACAAAAAAATTCAAAATTCTGAATACGAAGAACAGGTATGTAGGTGTATGTACAGTCAGCCAATAAAGTTCTTGCAGGGTCGAAATTTAGGCTCAAACGTTTCAGTGTCTACGCTGTTGAGTAGGCCCTTCGTTCCGCATACCCCACTCCTCGAGAAGGCAAATTGGGCAGACTAGCTACTCAAAGTAAAGTAAGAAATACTTCTAAAATATATATAATAAATAATAACTGACCGTAAAGGATCGATGGGCCTGTTAAACAGCGTAGACACTGAAACACCTGAGCCTAAATTTCGATCTTACAAGAAGTTAATTGCCCGACTGTACATACTTACATACCTATAATGGTACGATTTCTCTGGAACAAAGGTACATATCAATCGTTGTCTGTTAAATCTTCGAAAGTTGCAGAATTTTGCTTTAACCTGCAGGTGGTCATGGTGGAAGCGAGTAACGTGCACGTGCAACAAATACGCGAGTTGAATAAGCTCGTATAATTCATAAAAAATCATGGGTATGTGTATACGGAAAACAAAGAGTATACAGATGCCTATATTTACCTATACGAATGAACAAAGGAATCCTTGAAGCGTACAGGCGTAGGTATAGGTAGATATGGTCGCCTTATCACCACCCCGAATCATATTTCACATACATAAATAGATATCATATATTTTTTCTCTCTCTTATACATATATGTATATACAATGCTTCAGTAAGTATATATATATGTATGTAGGATATAAAATGGAAAAAAAAAAATAAAAAATAAAAAAACTTTTAAATTCTAAAAACATTTGTGGTTGATTATAATTATAACAATATATATGTATATACTTGTCCTTGAGTTAAACTATCGGGTACAGTTATCAGCATTCGCTAACCGCAGTTAGAGATAATCCATAAATATTATAAAAATCATGGTTTTGTTTCTCACAATGCATCGAATGTACATCTAAGGGATAATAACATGTTGGCGATCAGTTTTACCGATCAGTTTTAAATAAATGTAAAATATACCTCACTAATTCGCAATCGTTTAATTATCAACTAATAATAAGCAATAGTCTCCGCAAGTGCAGGTATAAACTCGTGTTAATCGTACACAATCATGTAGCGGTATAAGCTGTACTCCCAATTCTGTTTCGAATTGACGCGCTAGGTGGCGCTGATGATCGTATGCGTGCGCAGGTAGGTCGCATGCGGATTATTAAGGTACTAGTACGTTACTTGCTCAGCGTATATGTATGTACCTGTATACCGCACGTATATAAAATAGTAACACGATTTTCTACGTGGTCATTTTTTAAGGATACGTATTATATGTATGGACATACGTATTTATAATATTTATGTATGTACATACAACATACGTATACATACCTACCTTGAATTCGTTATTATTATGGCAGTCGTTCGAACCGCACTATTATTTACAGTTATCATTACTACACAGCGAGTCGTTGCGCTCAATGTTCCAATCCTCTTCGTTTCCTACACCATAATTGGGTCTGTTATAAAAATTAGTACGGTATATATACTTAGCGTCTCTGTCTCTCTTTCTTTAGAATACATACATAGATATATAAAACGGACAACTTGAGGGGAAAAAAAAGAAATAATTATGTCATAATAATGATATTTTAATGGGATTTTTCGATCAATTATTTTTTGAATATTGCAGCTTCTGAAGTTGATAAATCACACGGATGTAAGATAAATTGTTAAAAAAATATTGAAAAAAAAAAACACTAAAAACCAGAAAGAAATTTGGGGCAATTTGGAACATCCACCTAAAAATAGTACAGAATTTTTTTATTTTTATTTCCAAAGCAGAGTATACATTCGAATATAACGTGTAAAAAATTTTCAAACCAATATTTACATTTGTATATATACATTAATTATTTATCCTATTTTATCTTTAATTGAATTTTCAATTTTTTCGTTCATTTTGGGAATTGCATTTTTAATGTTGTTCTGTTTTTTAGTTCTGTTTGTACCATGATATTCCATAACGAAAGTAGAGAAGAGATGTATGTATATTCATTGAAGGAGATAGTCGAGCAATTACAATTTTTACAGCCACTTCCGAGCTAATATTTTTCATAACGGTAACAAATCATCGTTTTTACGAGTTCCTAAAGTTAGTTGTCATTACATTATACATATACCTATATTATATTTTTCTTATAATGGATTATTCTCGTTTTTTCTTCGTAAATATATTGCAGGATCAAAAATTCCCGAAAGATCGTGAAAATTTATGAAAATAGACGAAAATTTTCGGTTCAATGAATTTCGATAAAAGTTTCATACAAAAGTTGTATACAGTTAAAAATTCTGCGTCTAAAAATATCATAAGAAGTTAATTTTTGTTCAGTATTTACGTAGTGACAACTAATTTTTCGATTTAATGTATGAAAAAATTGGAAAATTCGTTGTCACTCCGTAAACACCGGATGAAAAAATTTTTAGCTCTACAATTATTATACCAAACATTTTTTCGAAATTCCTAATTACCGTTGCCCATCGATAATCGCGGAAAACGAAAATTTACGTATTAGTTCACGATTTCCCGGACATTTTTAATCCTGAAAATTTGCGTATGGTATATTCTTGGGTATAAAACGAAAATAAAATAAAATAAAATTTCCAGCCACTTCCAATTTTTTCAGGCTTAGAACTTCGTTTATTGGATTATACAGGAGATTTTTTCCCGTACCCTTATCAATCAGGTATTGTACATGTTTTGTCTCATTCTTATCAAACCGTATAACAAAAAGAGATATGTAAAAAGTGTCTAGCCCAGATCGCGAATACTGATATCAATCCAAGTAGAGTTAGAGCCCTCAGATGTAGTAGTCAGCTACCGTGATAGCGATAGACTGCATAGTTACGGTAGACAGTAGACATTCATAGATTATAAAGTCACCATGTAGTATGAAATTTTTATCATATTTATTATTCTGGGGTAAAACTGAATCGGAAATTGTCAAATATTTGAAATAATTTTGACACAATACTCAAATCGAAAAACCATATAATGGTAGTCGCGTCAGCAAAATGATAACAAAAAACAAAAAAAAAAAAAAAAAATTGTACATAACATATTATGAAACGGATTTATTGATTACAGAATCACAATAACGTCAGTCGTTATCCGAATCTGTATATTACGTCATAATAATTTTATTTATTGTTTTTCTTTATGTATTTATTATTCTTCTAATCAATCGCATATCAATTATAGGAAGTTCTTTGTTAAACAGATTCTCTAATAGACTTTAATCAATATTATCAAAAAAAAAAAAAAAAGAAAAAAAAAAGAGTAGATATATAATTTTTTTAATATAATTATAATTATGTTTGCAGGTGCACGTATAGATATTAACAATTATATATTGGTTCCAGTTTACGATTAATTAACTAACTGATTCTGCTGTACCGATTTGCAATTGCAATTTGTTCGTGTTCACAGAAGCGTGAATGAGAGTGTTGATGCTGGAGAGTAAACCAGTTTACTCCATGCAAGTATCAAACTGCGATAGAAGAAACTTGTCAGAAGGAAAAAAAAAATAGTTTGTTTTATTTAATCGAATTTTTGGTTTTTTTATTAATTAATTAATTCTTCGGGGTCATACCTTCGATTTAAATCAAATTGGTTACAATCTGGTTGAATTGAACCAAGTCAATTTTTAAACGGTTGCTCTGTAAAAACTATCAGTCCGATTAAGACCAAAAAAATACTGAGAAATACTTTGAACATTCTAAAATAAGCAGCAAAAGTCGGTATATCGAAATTCGAATGGCAACGTGTTCGGAAAAAAATTGTAAGGCGGTCGATCTGGGAAAAAAGACACTTTTTTTTACTAAAAAAATCACAACTTTTTGAATTTTCGATATTTTTAAGTGAAATTATAGTCGAGATACTCGTGAGATATGGTACTTTTGGGAAAAAAATAGCGCTGCAGTATGTGTCCTAAAAAAAGGTATTTATTTTAGGAAACAAACGATATTTACCTTCAAAGTTCAAGCTCCGGTCATTTTGCTCAACCCGCGGTGACCACGAAGAGTTGGAAAAAAATTTGTCCATTGCCACAGGATTTTTTCATTCAGAGTAATACTTTTTTTTAGTTAATTGTTTTTTTGTTTTCATTTGAATGAAGTCAATTATTTGTATGAACTAATGATCGTTTGGTTCATTTGATATTTGAATAAAAAATAAAAATATAAACCTAAGATTAAATATTGTTAAAAATCAATAAATTATTTTTTCAATTTTTATCCAAGTAGAGAATTTCAAATATTCTTTATTTTTTTTTTTTTATTAAAATACTGAAAAAGGAATAAAATTGTTACACCCTGATTGCAGAGATAGGATCAACAATATCCGTTTCGTAAGATTATTTGAAATTCAAGGATAATCGCATACGAATTTGGCTTCTTTAAAATCCTTTAGCTATACAGGTTTAATTAATAAATCAATCGTTATTTATTATCATTGTAGAAAATGTCAAGTAAAGACGTTACTTCATTACCTACCGTCTCAATGCCAACAGAATATGTCTTCTATTCCATACCATATTCGAAATTAGCAATAAACCTTCAAGGTTTCAATTACATAATATACCTATTAAACATCGAATAAATATTGAATGAATCCTTCCCTCGTGTTTCACCAATCCCAAGGGATTTCAATTAACCAATAATCTTATTCGACTGATGTGACGATGAATTAAATACTAAAAATAACTGCACTTGTTCAAACCATTATCGTCCTACTAATAAAGTTGTAATAGAAAAATGAATGTTTTTTTTTTCAAATAAATCGATATCAAAGATCTTTTTTTTTTTTTATACAGAAATCGCTCTTTATTGTAAACGTTTTTTAAAATCGATTCGATTTTTTTTTTTTTTCAAATAATTTTATTCAAATGAGACACAGACACGTTCTATGGATCGAATATGCATACCTACGATGTTTATTTAATGTGTATAGGTTTGAAGTAGCTACATACAAGTATTGTAGATAGAGTGGCGTAGTTATGCGTTGTAAAACACCTTCTTAAATAAACTAAGTGCACTTTCACCTGCTATATAAACTATTTTGCAATATTTTAACCAGCTGACTCGGCTAGGCTAGATCATACGCGTAACACATAATATGTATAATAATTTGAGAAATTTTTGTGTTTTTTGTATATGAGATTACATATGAATTATTTTTTTGATTATTATTATAATTATTTTTCGTTTTTAATCTTACGATATATAGTCGACGGAAGATACGATTTACCTACTAGATATATACATATTTTTTAAAATTTGTAATTTTTGCATTAACTATATCAAGAACACAAAAAAAAAACGAACAAAAAGATTATTCATATAAATTATTATACACGTCAATCAATAATAACCGTGTCGTAAATTCCGGATGATTTTCGACTTGTACAACACTGGACTGCAGATGCTGGCCCAATAGTGTTTCGTATTAATACTGCTGGCAGATTTTACATCGCCCAACGCTGGCCCAACGCTGGCCCAACGCTGGCCCAACGCTCAACGTCGACGCTCGGTTGTTGAGGCTAGTCCGCGTTACCAATATCGAAGGACTTTACCTGGGTAGATACATCCACCTAATGGATCTCACATATTTTAATCAATTTAATGCTCGCGTATGTATAACACCCATACAGTATATGATATTATCTAAAACTGCATATCTGTATGCACAACGCACTATAACGTTAAACTTGAAAATCAAAGGCCAGATGGATTCTTTAATAATCAGTTGATACGCTTTGACCCCTTAGGCCGTATCAGGTCACTGCATAAGTCATATCCATCTCATAAATTCAATTTAACATGTCGACATGTTGTAAATAACATTTTTTATCCAATTTTTTATTATTTTTTTTTTTGTCTATTCTTTTAATATAATTCATTGATTATTTTCTGTTTATCGGATGCATATAAACGATAGAATTATAAGGGGATCGAGTGGACCTTGAGCTTCCGGAGTACAGATGAAGCCAGCTTTTCGTTCCTTTCTTTTTCTTACTTTTTTGCGAAACTTAGAAGTAGAATATTATTGCTCTGATTAAAAAAAAAAAAAACGCTATATTCTTTCTTACACACAAACGGTTATTATTTGCTTACTAAATAACCCGGATTTGGAACAGTATATATCAACGATCGATTATGGACCCCATATATGATTATTTGGTCATGGTTCGTTACTCGTGAGTACCGCACAATTCTACGTAGATACATATATACATATGTATGTACATGTAGACGACCACGTGCCGGTTGGTATATATAAAACACTTTCTCCACCTTTCAAATTTCTTATTATTCTTATATACACACTGTATACCATATCATATACTCATACCGCAAGGTGGAAAGGCTTAGATAATCGTATAAGTTTTCGGTGATCGTTTTCGACCGGTATTATTGATGTCTTATTATAGTTTAATTACCGTGATTCACATAAAAGCATAAAGTACCTACGTAAAAAGAATCTTCTAATTTATGCATTTCGAGGATACGGGGTTTTCTTTCACACACAGAACATTTGAAAGTTGTCCATGGATGTGCCTTTCGAGCTGCATCCATCGGAGAATTCGAGTGTCTCAATTTATCCTCCTTCGCCCCATCGCAAAAAAAAAAAAAATATCGAAAAAATCAGGAAACCGGTTGACCTGTGAGCTAACCCGAAAACTTCCCGCTGTGTTAAATACGTTACAATTAATTGATACTATGGTGTTTATAATAAATTAAAGAAGGTTATAAGTATAATTAGTTTTCCCTATACAAATCTTTTTTTCTTCAATTTCTATTCTTCGAATAACTTTGAAACTACTCGACCGATCGATTCCAAAATCTATTCAGATCTAAGTCTTGATGAACCCTTTCGATCGCCGCAACAATCATTCAAATCGGTTAATTCGTTCCAAAGGTATCGTACGACAAAAAGAGAAATTTTTGTCGTGCAATATCTTTCAAACCAATCGTTCGATTTTTATGAATCTTGCGGTGATCGAAAGGGCTATCCAAGACCTAAGTCTGATTAAGTTTTGAGACTAATCGCACGAACAGTTTAGGAGTTAAGCGCTAAAAACATGAAAACAAATTGTTTTTTAATTTATATTTCTCAAATAACTTTGAAACTACTCGACCGATCGACTCCAAAATCTAATCAGATCTAAGTCTTGATAAAGCTTTTCGATCGCCATAAGAACCATTCCAATCGGTTGATTCGTTTTAAAGATATCGTACGACAAAAAGAGAAATTTTTGTCGTGCAATATCTTTCAAACCAATCGTTCGATTTTTATGAATCTTGCGGTGATCGAAAGGGCTATCCAAGACCTAAGTCTGATTAAGTTTTGAGACTAATCGCACGAACAGTTTAGGAGTTAAGCGCTAAAAACATGAAAACAAATTGTTTTTTAATTTATATTTCTCAAATAACTTTGAAACTACTCGACCGATCGACTCCAAAATCTAATCAGATCTAAGTCTTGATAAAGCTTTTCGATCGCCATAAGAACCATTCCAATCGGTTGATTCGTTTTAAAGATATCGTACGACAAAAATTTTTTTACACACACACATACGGACGTCGATCCAAAAATAGTCAGAATAGCTTCCTAGGACCCCAAAACGTCGAGATCTGATTAAAACTCGATTTTCGAAAAACGGACCGAAACCAATAACTTCCCTTTTTTATGAAAATTTTCAATTTTCATTGCGGGAAGTTGATAAAAAAAAATTGTTCCTCAAAGTCTAGATCGAACACAAAAATAATATGCTGTGTTTTGTTATATGAAACACGCGGATATGTGGATATGTAGCTGTCTGAAAGTAATATATCACGATTATAGTTTATCTAAAGGCGACGGTTTCTTTCGTGAGAATATCCCGAACGAAATTCTACACCTAGACATGGCGCAGGGTGGGTAGCGGGTGATATAACTTGATTCGTGAACCCTAGGAGGTGCCGCGTAGGATTTTGAGGCTTCCGGATCCTTCACCTGCGCGTTGTTGACCTCCGTGTTGTGGTAAAACTTTGTTTCCCGGGTTCTCTGGGTTTCCCAGTATCCACACCACGCACAGTGAACAACTTGTTTAAATTAAATATTCTCATTACGTTCATGGATTCAGAAATTAGTCAGAATCCAAGTTGTTCATCAGCTCTCGCGGATGTCCCTCATTCTCAGAGATACCAAAATTATATACTATATCTACCTTTACGATGTTTTCAGTTTTAATTATGGAATGAGTTCATTAGTTTTCTATTTTGATTTGATTTTTCTTTTTATTCGTTAACGGTTAAAACTTTCTCTACATTTTTTTTTTTCCACACAGATATTTTCGACCTTTCAAATTTCAGGACTTGCCAAAATCAACTTCAAAATCCTGAGATCAAGTAACTATATATACATAGATTAAAGAAGAAATTTAAATTCTTGAATAACAGAGAAAAAAAAAAGAATTATTTCGCAACATTTGATACAACCTAAAAATTAGTGAATGAAAATAATTAGGGAGAAAATTAAGGAAAATAATAATCATTTTTCCGTGACTTCTAACCCTAAATTGGGATACAAACGTTCCCCAATCTTGTCGTTAGCATAAAATATTTTTTATATGTGATAATAAGTTTTGTATTATACATGAATATCATCGTTTTTAAATAACGATTAGAATGATATATAACAAAGTAAATTTGGAGAATCAAAAACTAGTTAAAAATGTATTTAAACCAAACGATTATGCCTAAAATCTAAAAAATGACGTGAAGTTTTGAATTTTTGTGGGGTAGGTGTATACGTATTTTGTACCGCAATGTATATAAGGGTTCTAGGGTTAATATTTAGCAACGACGTGTTGTAGGTATAATGCGTATACTAAAGTATTTAGAGTATTGGACCCGCGTGTGTTGTAAAAATATTAATAATGACGTGACTATAAACTTAACGAAAGAAACATATCATCGAACTAGATACAATATATAACGGCAAGTGTGTAGATATACTACGTATATAGTATGTCGCGCGCGCGGCCAGATTCGTAATCGAGAACATACCACGCGACCGACTGACAAGTATAAGCAAGCGTAGTACTATATATTTTGTATAATACTGTTATATACTATATAGTATCACGTACGGTTAAACTATTAAACTAACCTACCTCACTGGTATATATGTATATATATATATATATATATATATATATATATATATATATATATATATATATATATATATATATATATATATATATATATATATATTTTTTTTTAAACGAACGTATATGTATATATAGTAGATATAACGATAACTAAAAGAAATCGAAACAGAGATGAAGAATTGCTATACAAGACAGCTCTCCTATCCTTCGTTCGATCATAATCGAGTTAAAAAATGAAACTATTCTGTTCTGTTAGAAAGAATTTTGTTCGATGCTATATGTAAGTATATGTATACGTAACGTGTGTTACATACATAAAATATACATATACTTGACTATATAAGTTTAATAATGACCGGTATGTTAAGTTAAGGTCGTAAATTCTTTTGTCTATTTTCTTTTTTTTTTTTTTTTTCATTCCTTTCTACGATTATAATAATATCAACAAAGAATAAAAATAATACTATAATATACAGAATGCGTGCTGCCTGCAACTTCATATCGGTAACAATTATAAACTAAATAGTCTACGCTACGCGGGAAACGTAATTGACACTTTATAAATTTAACTGTATAGTGTTAAAAACGGTTAAACGATTATATTTATGTATGAAAAGAAAAGAAAAGTAATAAATAAAATTATCAGTTTTTTTTTTTTGTTTTACTGACAGAAGGATGAAATTTTTCATTTCTGTGTAAGCTGTGTAATTAAATAGATATCTCATCAGCTGTTATACATACCATACTTTATAATATACTATAATGTAGCGTAGTCGCATTCACGATTACGTTTATAATATATATATATATTTATATATAGTGGCACGAATGATGACGCGGTCACGCGGGAATCACGCGGACCATGTCTTTATTCTCTTTATATTTTGTATATATTTATATAATATATATGTATATGTATATTTATTTATATGCGTGTTTGTGTAGATATATACATATGCGGAACTATATAGGTATATGTTGTGTCTCGCGCGAGTAAAAACAGGAAATATTTACCACGACCTTTGCCTCTCCTTCGATTACTCTCTCTCTCTCTCTCTCTCTCTCTCTCTCTCTCTTTCTCTCTTTTTTATTTCTTTTTCTTGCTTTAGATATACCCGTCTAAGCAAGAATATTACAAAACGTTGAGTGCGACTATACATATATACATGATCGACTCGTATCTATACTACGTATATACATACAATACGTATATTGTATATGTATATGTAATATACCTATATTGTACGTCATACGTCAACCGTCACCCGTTCGACCTTCGAAAATTATAGTTATATCCGTACACGCAATACGCACGGACGTACGCACGAAAGCTGCGAACGAACAAACGAACAAACGAACGAATTAACTAACTAACGTATACGTATACGCACGCTACTAGTCTTGATATATATTATCGCAACGTCGTCGTCGCGTCGCGAGAACTCTGATATTACGACGTCCAATATTGGCCACGAACGCTGTATGCTGTAGGGTTCCCCGGTTGTCTTCATATATAGATACGGCGGACCACGTTAGCATTAAGCGTCGGCGCTAAGACCTCGTGACGTTCGATATATGTATTTATTATATACCTAGTGGTATAAAATCAAATTCCCAGTCTTGTTTTACCGTTTCACTTTTTAACTCTTGGGTTATAACTTATAGTAGCCGCAACAGCTCTCTCCCTCTCTCTCTCTCTCTTTCTCCCTCTATAACCTATCAACGCGTCGCGTTGAAAAAAAACTTCATTTCTTTTTATTTCCTTTACCTTTCCTTTTTTAAAACCCCCGCGCGTTTATTAAACGCTATCCTAAACTGCAGTAGCCGATACAACATGTACATTATATTTAGTGTGTGTAAGTGTGTGTGTGTGAATATATATATTTGTAGCTATATACATACGTATACCTATTACATGTATTATACTTACGTTATACTCTTTGCACACGTGTTATCTAGGTAGGTATTATGTTATACCTTTAAATGTATATCTATATACGTATATACATACGTATTGTATGTACGCAATAACACGCAACATCAGAGTCAAGTATGACGTCACTGGTCGTCATATAGATATCCGGTCGTTCTCACCATCACGCTGTTCATGTTCATACACATATACATATATGTATACATGTACACTATAACTATTATTATTATCTTCAATAATTTTAGATTATTGTTACACTACGTTACTATCTACACCTATACATATATACACTTGTAATTTGTAAATGGCGTAGTCGATACCGATATAATTGTGACGCGGTTTGTTTCGGGAAAAACCTGAACGATTAGTTAGTATCAAAGGTACATAAATATAGTATATATATATATATATATATATATATATATATATATATATATATGTATATATATATGTATATATATAACTATATATTTTTTCTCTCATGAATATATATGATAGCGTATAACATATCATATTAACTCTTTACAATATTGAATAATTAAATTTATATACTTTATAGACTGTGTCCAAAAAATTGACTATATATAATTTTTGTTTTTTTTTTTTCGAAAATAATATCGAAAATATTGTTTAAGATGTCGAACAAAAAAAATTCTTTCAAAATTTGAGATTTTAATATTAATATTAAGAGGTGCATGCATCATCGCGATTTTCTATTTCCCATACAAAAAAAAAATCCATACAAAGACAAAAAAATCCTCTCAAAATTTGAGATATATGAGAAAACGACTGTTCGTTTCTCTTGAATTTTATAACTCACCAACGGATTAGCGTATTGGAATGACCAATACATATTCTTATAGAGAATGAATTGCTCTACAAAAAAGGTATCTTGTCATTTTTTGATAAACTTACTCGTTCAAAAGTTATTGTATCATGTAAATTCAACTTTGATATTGAATAACTTTTGAACTAGTAGGTTTATCGAAAGACGACTGAATACCTTTTTTGTAGAACAATTCATTCTCTATAAGAATATGTATTGTTCATTCCAATACGCTAATCCGTTGGTGAGTTATAAAATTCAAAAGAAACGAACAGTCGTTTTCTCATATATCTCAAATTTTGAGAGGATTTTTTTGTCTTTGTCATTTTGAACAATATTTCCAGCATAATTTTCGGAAAAAAATACTCGATTTTTTTACACAGTCTAATATAAGAATGGTAAAGGATTTTCAACGGCTGCAGGTCATTTAATTGGCCAATTTCTATCGAGTATCATTGAGTTTGATAAGGCAAAATTTTATGTTATTCTAACATAAAATGCCCTTGCTTTGAAACACGTTTGCGTTTATAACACCCGAGTAATCGGAATAAAAATATTCTAGTTTTATTCTATAAGTTTTCACTCAAGACTTTTGGAGGTGAAAACTACAATTTGAGAGTAGGACTGTGCACATGTTATGAAATTCTGATTTGCACCTAAAAGTGAGAGTCACGTATTTTTTGAGAGAGTTTAAGCGCAAATTAACCTTCTGAAATTCTAGCTCAAAATTCTTTAGATCATAGAATTCAGAAAGGCTTCGAAATATTTCTGTCGTAAAAATCTAGAGAACAAAGGAATTGAAGTTTTAGTGGATAAAATTATAATTTCGAATCCTAAGTGTGTATCGTGTCGATGATATGTACGTACTTACATCTCTTGTGCGTTTTTATTTCTTTCGTCTATGTTGACCTTGCCTGTTGGGTTTTGTGCGGTGTGTACGTGTATAATGTAAACCTATTACCGTCTGGTCCGGGAGAGTATAAAACGTCATTATTTTCGCATTATCGTCAGCAAATGCATTTTATCGCAATTCCTCATAATCCATTATGGCCGTTTCGCGGTATAGATACAATTCCCTTTGTATATATATATACGTATATTTGTATATACTGCCTTAAGGGAAAATCCTTACTGGATGGATATTCAGTGGAAACAGCAGCGGTGGTGACTGTGTATCATTTTAAAGACATCCTGTTAAATCGTTCTACAGCTCAAGATCTATGAAGATCTAATAACAACCTTCGAGAGAAATAATTTTATCACTAATTCCTAACCGTGGACTTATTATATATATATATATATATACTAGTCTACACAGTAATTGTTTTAATTTTAAAGTTATAACGGGTAATTAGGGGCAACCTGCGTGATAGGGTCTTGTCTATAAATCGAGAACAGAAATCGTTGCCAATTTTCTAGGTAAAATTACACAACTTTTTTTTTCCCTTTTTTTTTTTTAATTAATTTTATTTATTTTACTTCCCGTTCTCGTTCGTTCGTTCGAGTGTCTAGATATGGCTTATTATTTCAGGTATTTATCGGCTCACGTAATTTGGTGAAAGTAACGAATTTATTGTGAACGATCGTTTGTTAAGAAAAATAAAACAAAATAAATAAAATAATATAAAAGGTGGATAAAACCTGTCTTGTAATTGTCGTAAGATTACGGATTAGTTAATACTTATAGTCAATGGTAAAAACAAGATACGGAAACAGTGGTTTTAATCACCTTTCTTTTTTATCCCCAAAAAAACAACATAAACGACAAAAAAAAAAGAAAAAAAAAAAACACAACCTGATTACGGACAGGATACAGTAAATTTAAAATACAACTTTTAAATTATACATATATATTAATATCAACCAGTGACCTTTGCGCGAATGACATCTTTGAGATTGTTCATTAGATTAGTCTAAAATTATAACGGAGTTCCTCACGACGCTAATGGTTATCCGTTGAATCAGTATTATTGCTTAGAAAAAAAAAAAGACTTTCAAAATAGCAGCAATTTTATTTATGAAAAAAGAATAAAAAAATTAAAAAAATTTCTACATTTATGGCCGTAAGTTTTTTTTTACTAAATTTTTCTAAATTCTAATAATACGAGTCCCCATAGTCAATTTTGACGATAGATTACTTAAGTCCAAACCTTTGTCTGAACTTACAAACGAAAAAAAAAAAAAATAATTATAAAAAAAATTATTACTCTTTGGATTTAATTTTTTGGATTTTATTATTCATACGTCAATATATTATGCGTATAGATATAAGGTAAAACTCATTCTGTAGAATCTAGAATCATACACGTCACAGAGTTTCCGTTATTGCGGTATCAGTTTTTTCCATAATTCTGCAGCTGGGATTAGCATTAGTGGAAACCCGGGAGAATCAGGAAGTGAGAAACTTACGTCTATAAGATTAACGTTGATAAATTTCCGTCTTTCTTGGAATGCGTTTTGCAAGATGAGGATATGACGCGTCGTCGTACATACAAAGGAGGAAAACTTTATGATCGAACGTGTTACTTGAAATAGGTTGCTGATTGCCTGAGGTTGTGTTAAACATATGTGTATTAATAAAAAAAAAGAAGAAAAAAGCGCAAAAAAAAGAAACAAAAAAAAATTATCAATTATGGGTATGATAAAGATAAAATTTCTTTCGCATTAACACGTTTTATCTACATTTATGTATATCATACACCGTCGTGCAATCTGTGACGTATGAGTATAATATTACACTCGTGTCGTCACTATCGCATTCGGTCACCCCATACCAACACGGAAGTGAATTTTAATTCAATAGAATCCACGCGATATGTATCGGGTTTTTATAAACTAACCGGAAGTGACACAGTACGTAGACTTACCTCACACTAAAGCCTGGGAATATACATGAAATAGTTAGATTTGGTGCCCAACATGGGTTAATCAACGGCGTACTGATATTTTGCAAATTATCGACACTCTCACGTAGACTCGCTGGTCACTAGAATAATGGACCCTTTTTACGATATACTTTTTACCCTTGATATCCCTAATTAGATAACCCGATGATAAGGTCTCTACGTTATTAAAAAATAATCAAATATGATAATTATTTATTCTACTTTATTATTTAGGGTTTTATTCCTTCACTCAATTAGCTGCTAGGCACTAAAGGACCCCGCACAATTCTTTTGGGAACTGGCTTCTGGTCAAATTGGCTGGAAATATAGTATAATGTGCTTCATGTTGTCCGGATCAAAAGTTTCGATCACCACGGGGTCGAAAAATGGACAATTTCTTAAATATGGAGCATCAAACATCGAGCGATGCCACCATAAACCATGAATAACTTGGAAACAGTTAGATTTATCGAAAAAGACTAAGAAATCTTTTTTTTAGAGCGTTCAATTTCGAACAAAAGTAGTTGTGGAGAATTATAATAGTAGTACCTACTTGATATTAATATTTAGAGGTCGCTAATCGCCATGTTTTATTTATCATTTACAATAAATGTTCTGGTGAAACGTTTTCATTTTTATTATGTATCAAAAACTAATCTACTCAGAAAGATTCTGTATAGCTAATTTTGTTCGTAATTAAACGTTCTACAAAAAAGGTCTCTTGGTCTTTTTCGATAAATCTAACTCTTTCCAAGTTATCCACGGTAGTAAAAAAACTGTTCATTTTTCAACCCCGTACCCAATGACACTTTTGATCGGGACGACATGAAGCAGATTATACTATATTTCCAGTCAATTTGACCAGGATCCAGTTTCCATAAAATTTGTGCGGGGTCCATTCAAAAAAAAAGAAAATAAATAAATAAAAAAATCCCAATGTTTTTGCTGCTAAAAAATAAAAAAATTTCCTATAAAATTTTTTCGTTAGTTTGTTCTCTTTTCTTACATTTTTTTTCACTGTTCTATACCTGAAACACATTTGTTTAGCTATACTCTATTTATTTTATATTCGTTATCGCAGCACAGCGCGCAGAGTTGTTTCTTCTTTACATGTTTATTGTTTGAGGAAAAAAAAGGTATACACTTATTAGCATTTATCCGTTATTCCATTGGCTAGATTGGTTATCATAACTTTTTAACCCAAGTACATTGGTCTCAGAACTTAGAACAATAAACACCATCATCATGTCTCTAGATGTTTTTTCTATATTTATTTTTATCTGAATAATTAAGTGAAAAAAAAAAAAATGTTTGCCCCCCACCGTTCGTCGATCTGTAATATACTATAATTTTATTTAGTGCAATTTTAATTTATTGCAATTAAAATTAATGTTCTTTTTTCTTATTTTATATTTTTAGAGTACGGTTACACTGACAAAACGTATTGATGAAGTCAGGTTGCTAGAGTCTCGAAAAAGTGCCCGACTTGCTGACCAGGACACCGATTTTGCAAGACTCGCAGATATGGCTGGTGATCGAAAGAGAGCATCGTCCCATTCGATCGACGTACCCCACGTTAACGGGTGAGTAAAAAAAAATTATTGGTTAAATATTTCAATAATTTTTTTCTTTCTTTTTTTTTCTACCAATACGTACATGTAGAAGTTTTTTTTTTTTCTAAATTTTTATACAGATGTGAAAAATAATGATGTGTGATGGATCGTCGAATTGTTCTTATAGACAAAAACAATAATATTTATTAACTGACTGAACGCGATCAGTCGTTTGTTATGCGGCTTCTTTAACGACTTGCAATTCTCTATCTTTAAACACATTTTCATCTCTTATCACGGTGTTTACAATAATACAGAATTATCCTACAGAAGTTAAAAATTTTTTATTAAAAATACATAAATTCGCTCAAACGAGGCTATACCAACGTTATTAATACGGACCACTACTGGGCCAGCATCCACAGCCCAGTGTTGTCACAAAACGATGTGACAGTATTTGGCTTATCCCCCAACAAATTTCAATTGAGTTAATTTTTTGTAAGTAGAGTTTGAAAATTCATCATTAGGTATAGATGCTGATAAGAATTTAAAACGCAAACGTTATATACTGACCAATAACGGGGTTGAAGACCCCAAATATCGGAACTCGAAAAACGTCTGGTTCTCTGTTGCTACGCAAGAAATCGAGTCAGGTATAGGTATATATGGATATGCATAGGGTATAGGACAGGTGTCTTTGTTCCACACACACACCTGATCGTCGAGGAACCCGCGGTTCTCGGGAACCCTAGTTCGAGAAGAGGGTGATCCGTGCATTGGAGCATGAACTGTCCACAGTCCACGCACCTGTCTAGCGTGTCCGCTTTCGTGTTGAACTACCCAAGCAGTTGCTTTTACAGACATTTTTTTCATCCCCCTTCAGGAACTCCCTCGACTAGGATTCAGGCAAGGCGAGTCTTCCTCTACAGCATCTCTTCCTGACAAAGAATTAGAAGAATAGCTACCACCGCGCATCTTTCATAAAACATCAAGCAGTGAAAGAAGAATTTTTCTCATCGGAAATACTGTCCATTCTCTTTTCGTTTTTCATTTTTCTTTAAAGTTTTCAATCCAGTGGAAAACTTCGCAAAATATTTTCACATATTATCATCGATATCGTGTCATAGTTGACATTCTTTGTTCGCAGTGATAGATTATTATTTTAATCCTGTATACGTATGTACAGACCTGCACATTAATGGTCTACTCAAAAAATCAGCGTTATTGAACATGGACTTAACTCTACTAGCGCCGCCATGCGTCCACAGTTGACGTTTAGCAGACAAAGCGCGCTTCAAGACAGATCAACAATTGTTGTTTAAACGACTTGATGTTGTAAGCGCATGCGCGTATTTCTCGAACGAAGCATATGCTCGTCAACTGGTTGATTGAGTCCATGTTCACGATTCGAAAATCTGAGCGCAGCTATGTTCATGTTCAAACCATTAATGTTCACGACTGTACATACATACATACAGCCTTCAGACATGGTCTTGTTTTTTTTTTTTTATCTTTCAATTTAAGAACAGCTGATGATTCATTTTGGCAGGACTTTGTCTTGCAGTTCTATCGGTTTGTCCGCCTGCAGTCAGTCAGTTGGTTAGTCCCTTTAAAACCGTCAACATTATTTTTTTCCTTTCATTTTTTTTTTGGTGAGCCCTTTTAACCGTCTAGACGCATGTCTGCCCCTGCTAAGCCCCTTCCTATACCCTGACCCCGAGTTTATTTATAAAGGTATCCTTCCAGGCGAAATCCTTCGAAGTAAAATTTCTCCTTCAACGAGGTTCCATTTATTAATTAATTTACCTAATTATAATTAATATTATTATTGTTATTATTATATCGGCTATGATATTAAACTTTTTTTTTTGTGTTCTATGCAAAATAAAAAAAAAAAAACCCACGATTCTCAGTCGAATATTTTACCTGTTAGGAAGGAGCTGCATCCGTCCTGTAGGTCGATGCACGAGATCCATCTGTGCAGGTAAGGTTCTTTACCTGTGCTGCGGGAGGCCTCAGGGTTTTGCACCTGCAGGTTGGCTACAGCCTGACCTGCCTTACATTAAAAGCTCTCGAAATTTCTACTGCTGTATGAGACAGACAGGATAAGATTTTTATTCGATAATTGATCAGCACTGATCGCATGTTGCCATTAAATTTCAAAACAATCTTTTACGTTTTTTTATTTTTTCTTTTTTCTTTATGTTGGTATAATTACGAATATCTGTGTCCTTTGAGCCTTAAAAAAAAAGAAAAAAAATATTATAAAAACATACGACCTCAGCTAGTATATCGTCTACTTCACTGTTTCTCTATTCTCCTTCTACGTCTGCCCTTCTTTTTTCGAAGACATCATTTCTATCCCTTGTCCCTTTCTTCTTGCCCTAACAGTTTCCTGGCTGGTCTTGGATAATAGGCGAAGCTAGGCGTGCCCGGTGCTACACGATGCTTCTCAACCTTAATACCCTATTCGAGGATGTGGGGGAGTAAAGTGCGTGTGACGACCGTGGCGTAGGTGTGTACTCATTGTGTGGCACTAGGAATAATGGCAAAGATATACATGAGCGAGATAGTTGAAAGTTAGAAACCAAGATGGCTGCAGATCGGCCCTAAAGGTGGTACATAAACCTTAAAAGGGAGTACATATTCAGATTCCATTATTATTTTTTTTTATTAATTTTTTTTTTTTTTCTTAAGAAGAAGAAGAAGAAGAACTGGAATTTTTCAATAACCATGAGCTTTATCAGACAAGTTAAATAGACTTTTTAAGTATATTACATTCGAGATGCGGTCCAAGTTGATGAAATTTTGTTACTGAACTGTCGTCAACGGTCGTTTGTAGGATCTTGACCTTTTTTTTTCCTCGAATTGTTTGGGTAAAAAATTTTTTCAGAGTGTAACAATTACTCACAAAAAATGTAGGAGAGGCTGGAGCAAAATGGACCCCCTAAAATTTTTAATATTTAACAATAAGTGGCGGGCAAAATGGGCAGCCCTATTTTTTTTAATTCTAGTATAAAAAGAAGCTACACATAATTTTTATGGCTCGGTCATATAATACTGAGTGTAATGAATTTAGGGATTTGAAAGGAGTGGAATCATTAAAAAAATTAAACACGTGAAATCGGTTTATTTTTCTTTAACGGGCCCATTTTGCCCCACCCTCCGTTACTAAAATCTATTTACTTTCCAGTAGATTAGTTTTTGTCTTTTTTTTTCAACAATTAAATACTGAGAATTGCAAGATCTATAAGCATTGAATTACACCTTGATAGAGGAACTTTGATTATACTTGTAAATTGCTTTGACAAAAATGGGTAGTTGATGAATTTTTTTTTTTTTTGTTTTTGTTTTTCTTTTCTTCTTTTTTGGTATCCTGGATCCCTCCTTCAAAAATACAAACTTTGAAGTTATACAAACCCCCTCGAAATCAGATTACAACCTTCCTAAAGTTGACTTTCACTGAAATCGAATCGTGACCCTGTAAAACGATGCTTCAAACACGCCCTTACTCAGAAACGCACCCTCTAACTAGCACAACCGCAATCTCTAATCTTTCCTCAAAATTGAAACAGGAGTAAAATTTTCTACTAAGATGAGTATAGAACTGCAAGTCTACTCATTTTACGTAATATAATTTTACACTTCTGGTATCTATCTCCTCTCTGCACGCTTTTCTCCCCAGGTAAAACTTAACGATAGACCCAGCGTTGGGCCAGTACCGTTGAATTCTTTTCGTCGTACAAATTTTTTTAATTTTTTTATGCGTATTTGAATTAGTCTTTGATCTCGCTATCAGCTTCTTATTGCAAAATCTCGGAGGTGGCAAGATCCACAAGTCAACACGTACCAGCAATAAATTTCTCCCTCGAAATCCTTCAAGTATTGTATCAAACTTTTTCTTGTATCTCTTTTAGTTTTTTTTTGATATTCACCTGGGGCGATTAAAATGGACCACCCTGTATAATAAATACGAAAAAAAATTCTAAATGATAAAAATAAATCTCATAACTGTACGACTCCGAAACTATAACCATAAAAGTTACAAGTTTTTATTATCCCAGTATAAGGTATAGAAGAATCGGAATCATCGTACACAATATATCATTTCGAATGTTTAAATCGCTATAATTTTTCTATGTGAATCTCTTTGACTTATTGTTAATGTCAAAACTATTTTACCTATAGAAACCGCCGCTTCTACAGTCGTAACAAAAAACACATTTCAATATAATGACATCCGTGGGTAGTTTAGGTACTTTAGCTCCTAATCAGATCTCCGGGAGGGGCCTTCTCTCAACCGTAACACCCTACGGCGTAGTCCCCGCGAACAGTTTAGTCCCTGTATCGTTAGTTGGCGAAGGGCCAAGCTTTTGCTTGTCGGAAATGTATAGCTGAAAAGTTATTTTTTTTTCTCACTCACTCTCTCTTTCTCCCTCCCTCTCTCTCTCTCTCTCTCTCTCTCTCTTCTTCACCATATTTTACCGTACCAATTCCGAGGGCCGTCAAGGCCACATAGTGTTCTCGCAGAGTTATACACATATGAATAAGTATAATACCTACACGTGTCGTGGTTTTTGGCTGTGACTGATGTCGCTGACTAAGTGAAGCCAAGTGACTGCCCAAACAAATTATATATCCACACCTCGTACTCTATAAAATTATGCAATCGATCACGGTCGAAGGTTTGTTTGTAAATATTTTCTCTAAAGAATTTTTTAATTTTTTGAAAATTTATTAAAATATATCAATTTCAAATCGTGCAGACAATTATATTAAAAACGTGTTAAATAAACCCTCAGATTAATCATCTGTAATAGTTTTCTACTCACAATCGTATACTCAATCGTTATAAGTCAGTTCAAAGATCGGAATTACAGGGATAGATAGTCGAAGAAGGGCTTCACGGAATTGTAATTACGTCATATCTAAACTAGTGGTCCTTGGTTCGAGACTGAAATCAATCACTCGTAAACACAAAGCTAAGATCATCGTCGGGGTCAGAAGTCAAGTTTATACGAAGAATCGTTGGGAAGAAGAAAACAACCATGTGCGATATGGGTTCTCCTCATAGAAACATATTGTCCATTATGTAAGTTCTATCTTTCTTCCTTCTTTATTTTTTATTTTGTTTCACTTTTTTTTCATTTTAGTTGTAGCGAATTCCATCGATTCATATCAAAACTTAAAAAATCGGTTCAATTCGTTATCGAGAAATATTGTCGAAAACAAAAAAAATTGATCACACACATGCATGTTTGTATATTGGTATTGGTTATACCGAGTAGTATCTAATGCCGATTATAATTTCTGATTAGAGAATGCAAATTGAGCTTGTATGACGTAATTGTAGACCAGAGCTTACCTTGAGGTGCAAGGTTAGACGGGAACCGCGACTATATACGATAGCCAAACACATACATATGTATGTGCTTCATATGTCGATACATATTATCAATGTTCTAATTTTTATATGTGACATGTAGATATCGAGGAATTTCATTTCAATTAATTAACACAACTAATTCTAACATCATGGGTTATATATTTAGTTTCTTATTCCTAATATCGATATTCGAACACTTTTACAAAATCGAAATTTAACAATTTAACAATTCTGCTGCACATGCACGGACAGAACTTTATTTCAAGTATTCAATTTCAAGTCTGGTTTACGTCTCGATTTTACTTTCAACATAATGTACAAGGAAGTACATACAGAATCAGAAAATATGACGTCAACGATGTTGCAATTACTTAACCGGTGACTTAATCATACAAAAAGTTGGTCAGAGTTACTAGATAGATGCCAGACGAACCGAACGTCTTGCGCAGATCGTTAACGGAGAAAACCATATCTATAAATATATACATAAACTTTCATACTTATAATATAGTATATAGAGACACCTAGAGAAGTGATTATTTTACATTTATAATGAGTGTAAAAAAAATTGTCCTCAACCTTGAATAACTGATGAAATAAATTTGCAAAAATTTATTCATTTTACGAAACAAAAATAAACGAATAAAAAACTTTGACTTGCAGAGATTCGAGTCTATACGCAGAATAAAAAATGATCTTTGTAATTCTAGAGTTCAATGTTTCAAAAACGTTGCTAAATAATGATAGAAGAAAAAAAAAAAAAATTAATATTGAAAAATTATCGTATTCAATAATGAAATTTATAGAACATTATTGGTTTGCCACCAGAATTACATCTTAACCTGGCCGAGGTCAGACGTTGTTTTTCGATGTAGATAACAGTCTGGCAATGACTGTGAAGACGCGACATATATATGACGTTATACATTCTACCTTATCATTAACAGAATACGTTACAATACGAGTGTCTGGTACGTATGCAACAAGTTTATACGGTTATACAGTCAATATGAAATCCTCAAATGATCAAAGGATCGTAAAAATCAAAATAGTACGTCCTCATTCACGTGTGCATTTTACATTCTTATGTACACGATTGTATATATAAGGCATAAAATTCTTTAGGCATTCTATATTTTCAAATTCTTTATCAGTCTCTCATTCTCAAATTCTCTTGAAATTTTCTTTTAAGAACACTGTCCGATAACGTTAGCGTATATAAGAGGTTCTCTCACGTTTAGGAATTCCACAGAAGCCATTAGCTTACCAAAGTCCAGTATAACAACCTTCAACGAGTAGCTACACAAAAGTAAACTTTATGACGTATCATTGTCATCCAAGTATATACCATCACATCAACTATCATACTTAAACGTCCGTAGAAGAGATTTTTAACAAAGTGTTATATATACGTGGTTATAGACGGTTTGACTATATGATCGTGGATCATATCTATAAAAAAAGAAACGACATGAAATGGGGGCATTTAATGGCACGTATTTGTTAGCTGCATTTTTCAGATACCTATAATAGTCGAACACCTTAGGCTGTTGACCCTATACCTATGTAGACGTAGAATAGATTTTAGAAAAAAGAAACTATAATATTATCTGTATCTAACTATGATCTGGAATTATCTTGAAGTTACTTTTACCTTTTACCTATTACTTTCCATTCGCTGGACCAAAAAGTGTGTCAAACTTTCCATATTATTTTTCATTTTAAAACCCTTACTCATGTAACACTATTTATAGTAATTTTCCATCAGTCAAATTATGATGTCAATATGAATGAGAGCTGCAAGAGAAATTCTAGTTTTATTATTCAAGATATTAATGAAGATTTCGAGATGAAGATTAGAATTTTAGGGTAGGATTATGAGTGTAATGAAATTCTAATTTCTACCTTAAAAAACGAGAGTTATTTCTGCTTTGAGAGAGTTTAGATATTGATTGAACTTCTCAAATTCTAGTTCGGACCTCTTTGGATCATAGAATTTAGAGAATTTAGAGAAGGTTTGTAAGTAGAATTTACATTAGATTTATATAGATTTTACATTGTCCAACGTTGGCCCAGCGCTCAATATCGACGCTCGGGTGTTGAGGTTGGGCCAGTGCTGGGCCGTGTTAGCAGTATTGGCAGACTTTACCCTGGAACAAGTGAATTAAGGTTTTGAAGGATCAAACTAGAATTTTTATATTCTTTATTTCTTCATATTTGATGAACAGAGAAATTTAGATACGATCTTAATCATAAGAAAGACAAAGAATGATACAGTGAGTGAAATGGGACGTATGAATATGAGCAATATGCTTAGCGACGACACTCCTATCTACATACATTCAAAGTTCACTGCACTAAACGTAATACGAAACTATATAACTCGTGCACTTTGATATCTATTCATCAAATTACGCGTATGATTGCTTTAATGCGACTTGAGTTATATTACTTAGGTACGCCGAGCTTATCGAGATTTTTTTTTTGTCGTTTTAAAGAAATCTAAACCCAACCCTAACTCTGACGATCATACATTTGATTACGATTATACGTTTCATTTACTCATTACTCTATACATACGTAGCAACAATAATTAATAACATATTATAACAACAACTGTAAGTAATTGAAAATTCAGAGAATTTTTACTTTTCATCACCTACGGTGATACAAGAAAAGTATTGGTTTTGGTCGAAAAGTGACTTTTGCTCATTTCATCGAATCTTCACGTTTTCGACCCTCTAGAATCCGAAAAACAGATTTTTGGAAAGATGTCGGTCTGTCTGTCGGCCTGTTCGATAAACTCGCGCGGTGATCTCGGAAACGGCTCGATGAAAAAATCTGAAATTCACAGGACTTTACAACCAAATGATGGGGATGAAAAATTGCCATGTCTCGTTTAATTTGAACTTCCGTTTCAACCGGAAATGAAATATATTCTTCCGAGTTGAGAATTTCATATATATAGGGCATTCCTTGCCAATGACACCGAAAAAAATTGTGAATATACCCAGATTGAATTAAAATGAAATGCACTGTATAAAATTATTGTTTGTCAATATATAGGGCATTCCTTGCCAATGACACCGAAAAAAATTGTGAATATACCCAGATTGAATTAAAATGAAATGCACTGTATAAAATTATTGTTTGTCAATATATAGGGCATTCCTTGCCAATGACAAGAATAAATTGTAAGTGTACCCAGATCGAATTGGGATTAAACGTACTGTATGAAATTGTTGTTTGTCAATATATAGGGCATTCTTCTATATGAAATTTTCAATTTTAATCTTTTTTTTTCGGTTTTTTCATTACTTTTTTATACTTTTTCTTCCCCTGACAAGTCCATACTTTTTTTTTCTTTTTGATGAAAAGTACTCCGAAAAACTGGTTTTCCGGCTTGTTTTCTTTCTAATAGTTAGAAAATCAATTGCAGATTATCGGTTTGTATAAATTTTGAAAATAAGTATACAGAAATACGATAGATACATATCATCGTGATATAGCGCGAAGTGTAAAAGAGCTAAGGGGCTACAGGGCGTAAAACGTAACGATTCAAGTCAGTCTTAGATCATGAATATGCGAACATCGTTCACGTTATAACTTAGGCGCGGCCGACCTGGTTGCTCGACCTTGTAGCCTACGTAGATGCCGAAGACGAGCTGTTTATAATCCAAACTAACATAACGTAGCTAGTCTAGAAAATTTTCGTTCCTCTAATAACCTATTCGCGCTCTGATTCGTACGGACAATAGGCAACAAATGAACTACAATATATACAACACCATATATGTGTAGAGAATTTTATGCTAGGGTATAATATACCGAAATATCGGTATACCTACGCCTACGATGAGCCATTTTATTACAGCGAACGATAGTTTGTTTTTTTTATTCTTTATTCTTTTTTTTTTTACATAAAGAAAAATCCTCCCACAAGATGAGCTTTAGTATAAATCATCTTGAAGGGATACGGGAGAAAGCCCTTGTTTTATATTCATTTAACTGTTTGAACTTTTGACTATTAATTTCTAGCGTACAGGTTCTTTGCATTTCCTTGATTTTCTAGTTTTTTCTTTATTTTTCAATTTATTTCAACGAATTCCTTCACACTGAAGCGTGTCCAATTTAAATTGGGCAATTATTACCATCAGTATGATAATAATAATAATAATATTTGGCTAATTTGTACCGTTTTTTATTTTCTCTTCTTTAATGGTCAAACATAAATCTCGGAATGTTGTAATGGTCAAGGTACCCAAGTCGTGAGGGTGACGATGTTACATGCAATACCTGCCTATGGCTTATTAAAATTTTCCTTACCTGTTAGGTCGAACAACCGCATAGTCTTCTCGACTTTATTACATGAGATGCGTGAGTCGAAGCGATAACGCATGATGATAATATTTTAATTACTTTGGTTCCGTTTCTTGCTAAGAGAAACGCTGCAGAGGTGCCGTTAAACCGTTGGAAACTCTTTCCCTAGCATTAATTCATAGAAAAATAGAAAAGTTCAAGACTTGTTCATCGCTTAGTTGGTAAATCACTTAGATACGTTGTATGTGTAATATAAATCCAACTTACGACACCATATTGCCAAGCTCATCGAAGAAAACCCTTGCAGTTTATTTTTCTTCCATTTTGTCAACTTCACGTTTGAAAGAAAAGGGGAAACTGAGTTATCGTAATCATACCGAAAATTAAACGTTGATTTTGAACAAGATTTTCATGTTTTTGGATCCAGAAAGTCACCTACGATAATTTTCAGCTGTGCTTCTGTGTGGTCAATTCTTTCTCCGAAGATATCTTGAGAACAAATGCATGGATTTCATGATTTCTTAGACCAGTCGATGTGGTTCTTTCTAACTAAGAACTGATAGAATTTTGGATTTGATGGGTCGAGTGGTTTTCGAGTTATTTAAAGTAACAATATTTAGAAAGAAATTATTCAATTGACGATATCTCGAGAACGGAATGACAGATTTTCACGATTTTGGTCACAATCGATGGGATTTTCTTCAACTTAAATTTGGTTAAATTTTGAAATTAATCGATACAGTAGTTTTTGTGTTGGAAAACAAAAACCAACTTTTATACGTTTCTTCATCTTTTAATTAAGCCAAATACTCATAGAATGCTATTTTTTGAACCTGACAAATCCGACCGGGAGGTTCTAGGGCTGGTCCATCGAGGTCAGCCGACGTACCTGTTAGTTTCTTAACAACATCGCACTCCATCATCATCATCTTCATCTATTTTTTCTTCTTCTTCTTCTTTCGAAGAAACGTTGAGGCTTCTCTTGGATCGAGCGATGTCACCAGGCCAAATAACCTAATTAGAAACATGTAACATTTGGGAATCAGCGAGGGGTTAATTCTGGCTGCATGGCGTCGTCTCGTCCGTGGCGTCGCGTCGTGTCGTGTCGCGTCGGAGGCGTCGTTATATTGCGATACGAGTCAGTAGATTGGGTTGCGTAACTTGGTCGGTCGAGTCACGGCAAGCCCGCGCGCGGGGGTCGGCCAGCTCTGAAGAATTGGGTCGATCAATACGAACTGAGTATATGGGTCAGGTGCACTACGCTACAACCAGCTAGCTCTGCGCACAATGGCCGTGTACCTACCTCTACCTACCTATAGCGACGTTTTGTCCTCCACGATATGGCTGGCCGCAGCCGCAGTCGCGGTTTAAAAAAAAAATCGTCATTTATCATCCTGGCGGAAGTAGGTCAGAGGTGAAACTGTTGAAAATCTTTAAATTTTCGCGTGATGTATAAAGAGGATTTAATTCACAGTTGTATGGGTATGGGTATCGGGTCTCCCATGCGGGTTGTGTCCCGAAATTCAATAAATAGAATTCGATTGATTAAGGGCGAATGTTGTATTCTTGCGGCGAGGTCTTTTATTTATACCATCTAATACGGGGCAAGTGTTGGTCACCAGGGACATATTTTTTTTCGGTCACATTTCTTTAGGAATATTAAAATTTAGAGCGATATGAAAATCACGATTTGAAACGGAATAGAAATTCTAGGTTTATTCTTCAAGAATTGGAGATGAGATCTAGAATTTTAGGGTAGGATTGTGCAATGAAATGTTGATTTGCACCTAATAGTCAGAGTCATGTCCGTTTTGAGAAAGCTCAGGTAGAAATTGAACTTCTCAAATTCTAGTTCAGACTTCTTTAGATCATAGAATTCAGAGAGCCTTAGAGATTCTGTTTCCGATCTATAGCTCCTCGATCTTTGATAAACCGTTTTATGAACCGATTGACGAATAAATTTACGTGTCGAACAGTAAAATTGATCATTGGGTTGATTTTTCGACGACTTTTGAGGATTGTAAGTAGAATTTGAAAATTAATTCGGATGTAGAGACGCTGATCAGAATTTCAAACGCAAGTGTTAATCCCGATCTATACAGGGTGATTCAGGTTAAGCTCACCAAATTTTGCGAGTAGATTCCTCGAGACATTCTAAGACTAAATTCCCTTTACCAAAAATTCGAGGGTCTAATAGTTTCCGAGATACGGAATATCTTAGTTGACCAATCACAGAGCATAGAGAGTCAGGGCCGGCAACAGAATAAAATTCACAGTGCCCTTGGGTCTTGGCCTTCGAAATTTTATTTTCGTTTCTCATAGGTGACGTCGACATGTATACGACCTGTACCCTGAAAGAAAACCATTTTTTCATTAATCAGTTGTGAAAAACTGAGCCAATAAAATATTCCATCAAATCGTAACACTGATTTGAAAAACAAAAATAAAAAAAGAACATCATTACCAAGGCAATGAAAATCGCGTTATAATTCCAGCCCTAAACGATGAGGGCATCCCTAAATACCGGCGAACTGCATTTACAAATTACAATGGGTAGGGGCTGGCCGGAGATTATCATGAGTTTATAATGTAACTATAATTTGTGTATGTACAAATGAAGGCAAGGGAGGTCTACAGGTTTTGAATAGCTCTATAAATATAACCTCCGTGTTTATAATATATGTGAGCAAATTTTTGAACCGTGAATACCAAATATATCCATTCAAAGATTATTTTGGTATCAGAATCAGAAATTTTGGTATCGGAAAAAAAAAAAAAAAAAAAAAAAAAAACACCTTGGTTCAAATTTTTCATCCGACAACTAAAGAAGTGTTGAAAATTCTAAGTCGAAAACTTATGCGAAAATTTAATCAACGTATTTCTCGTAAACGGTGAGACTAATTAGGGGTCTTAAAATTAATTTAATCTTCACATCTGAGTACACATTATATATGATATAAAAATTTCAACCATATCGATACTTCGAGATCCTGATCGTTTAGTCTATTTGATCGAAAATTGCGCTAGAAGTTAGTCTGTATATTCGAATTTGCATATAACTGCGAATTTTATTGAACGTCATTTAGCGACCCGGTATACGCCCCGTTGAAACTATTTTACCTGTTTATACGCACATGGATATATAATAAATATGTATTATATACCGTGTGAAGTGTGCGTATATGTATGTTGGTATTATAACACGTCTAGCATGACATGAAGTTGTAAGAAAGCGATACTTACACGTGTTAACCGATATATGTATACAGACGACGTTTGACCCTGGATAACTTGTTGTTAATCTACACCACGCAGTTCTGCAGTGTTATAGTTTCACCTTCTCGATTAATCGAAATGACGATTGAGTGTACAGGGTATTATCGGATTCGAAAACAGATTTTGCGGTTATTGCAATGATAAGCAAAACAGAAAAAAAAGCAAAAAATAAAAGTTGTCTGCATATGTGCAGACCAGAAATAGAAATGCTCAATGTTGATTAGCGAGATGAGATGATGAAAAGAAAAGGCTAAAAATAAACGAAATTTAGTCATCTCTGAATCCTTGGGTTATAGGTATTATATATATACCTCACAGTCCTTTTTAGTCAATTCATAAGTTTCACAATGACGCATGCCATTGGCGTTAAAAATGTTTATGTAGAAACCGGAACGAACAATCTGGGATCCGTTGAGCAAGACGAAACGAGAGTTTAAATATTAAGACAGATTCTGTGGACGACAAGTGAGTCCTTTAAGTGCATGTACAGTCGGATAATAAAGTTTTTGTACATTTGAAATCAAGGCTCAGGGGTTTTAGTGTCTACGCTGTTGAACAGGACTGTAGCTCTGTATACCCTGCTACTTGAGAAGGCAAATCCGACAGACTAGCTACTCAAAGTAAAGTAAAAAATACTTCCGAAATATATACAGGGTGATTCAAGTTGAGCGTACCAAATTTTGTGGGTAGATTCCCTGAGATATTCTAAGACTAAATTCCCTTTACCAAAAATTCGAGGACCTGATAGTTTCCGAGCTACGGGATATCTTAGTTGACCAATCACAAAGCCTCTAGCTGACAAAGTCAGGGCCGAGTTGAGGGAATAAAATTAATAGTGCCCGTGGGTCTCAGTCTATAAAATTTTATTTTCGATTTTTGACAAGTATGTCGACGTCACCTATATGAAAAGCGAAAATAAAATTTTACAGGCCGAGACCCACGGGCACTGTTAATTTTATTCTCTGGACCGGTCCTGACTCTGTCAGCTCTATGCTCTGTGATTGGTCAACTAAGATATTCCGTATCTCGGAAACTATTAGACCCTCGAATTTTTAGTAAAGGGAATTTAGTCTTAGAATGTCTCGAGGAATCTACCCGCAAAATTTAATGCACTTAATTTGAATCACCGTGTGTAATAAATAATAGCTAACTGACCGGGCGTAACATATGGATGGGCCTGCACAACAGCGTAGACACTGAAACTTCTAAGCCTAAATCTTAACCTTTCAAGAACTTAATTGCTCGACTGTACATTGTAAATCGTAAATACTCGTGTGTACGGGTACTCTGGTTTTACTCGTCGTCAAATCTCTGACAATCCTTGATTCAGTCACGGACCTAGCCTAACCTGTATTCATGAAATTAGACGCGGCCTTGAAAGTTGCACAAACACGCGGCTGTACGGTACCCCGCCCATGATTCTTTTTCTATACGAGAAATTATTCACCTCGTGGTATGTATTCTATCATTGATATAGTATCTGTCCCATTGTTAGGGTATATGGCCTTGTCTAAATTCGCCAAGTCTTCTGTCTTTCTTTTTAGTTATTTTTATTTTTTTTCTTAATTTTGTTTTGTTGTTCTCCGCATCTTTTTTTTTGTTGTCAAAATCCCCGAACGGGGTTCGTCCCTATACCTACTACAACAAAAAGTGAAACTTGAATGAAACTATTTTATTTATTAATTTTTTTGAATTTTTGTTATTTAGACAGTTTTTGGTTTTCAAATTTTTACTTTTTTTTCTATTAATGTACGCGTGTTGGAGAACTTGACCCTATTTTTTTTTTTCTCTATTATTTTTTTTCTTTTTATGACGGCTATTATTTCCTCAACCGTGCTCATCAAAAGCTTAGAAACAAACATACTTAGGTACAACTCGTAATTGAAACGCGTCATTGTTATAACGTGTATAAACGCAACGGTGCAACGCGGAGTAAACTGATGTTAATTAACCCATGCAATTAGATATTAAATTAGGCAGATTAGTACGTACAGTCACACACACAAATACACCATCATGTCTATATACCTAACTCGTATGAATTGTATTATCTGTATGATAATATGCAGGGTATAAATGAGAGCAAACGCTGAAACGAGGAGCATGAAATGTTTAATTTTATTTTTTAATTTTAATGTTCTTTGAAACAACAACGAAAAATTTATTTTAATTAAACGAAATTTCGACAGTCGGATAGAGATTTTTCTTTTTAATGGGCACACCTACTAATATATAAAAAAAAAGAATATACATTCTAGTTTCATCCTACAATTTCTCACTGCGAAGAGTTAAAGGTGAGAACTAGGATTTTAGGATAGGATTGTGTATACATATATGTAATGAAATTCTGATTTATACCTAAAAGTGAGAGTCACGTCTGTTTTGAGAAAGCTTAGGCACAAATTGGACTTCTCAAATTTTTGTTCAGACCTCTTTAGATCATAGAATTCAGAGAGGCTTAGAGATTCTGTTTCCGATCTATAGCTCCTCGATCTTTGATAAACCGTTTTATGAACCGATTGTCGAATAAATTTACATCTCGAAAAGTAAAATTGATCATCGAGTTGATTTTTCGACGACTTTTGAGGATTATAAGTAGAATTTAAAAAGTAATTTGGATGTAGAGACGCTGAACAGAATTTCAAACGCAAATGTTAATCCCGATCTATACAGGGTGATTCAGGTTAAGCGCACCAAATTTTTCGGGTAGATTCCTCGAGACATTCTAAGACTAAATTCCCTTTACCAAAAATTCGAGGGTCTAATAGTTTCCGAGATATGGAATATCTTAGTTGACCAATCACAGAGCATAGAGCTGACAGAGTCAGGGCCGGTCAAGGGAATAAAATTAACAGTGCCCGTGGGTCTTGGCCTATAAAATTTTATTTTCGTTCTTCATATAGGTGACGTCGACATACTTGTTAAAAAACGAAAATAAAATTTTATAGTCCGAGACCCACGGGCACTGTTAATTTTATTCTCTTGACTCGGCCCTGACTTTGTCAGTTAGAGGCTTTGTGATTGGTCAACTAAGATATCCCGTAGCTCGGAAACTATCAGGTTCTCGAATTTTTGGTAAAGGGAATTTAGTCTTAGAATGTCTCGAGGAATCAACCCAAAAAATTTGATGCGCTTCATTTGAATCACTCTGTATACACCTCCGAATTCTTATACTTAGTACCTAATTCTACTAAATCAGAATTAAATTTTTATCTTCAAAACTAGAAAACAACGAAATAAATTTAGGTTTTAGGCGAATAATTACTTAATAAAATTTCTATCCTAACTAAAACTATTATTAATTTTTTTTTTTCAAGTACACGTTTATAGTTATCCTATATAGATTCTTTTGCCGGAAATAATCTACTCAATCTCCTCCATAAACCAAGTACATACTTGTCACAATCTACATTATACCTCTATATTACCCCATGCGATTTAGGTATCCCAAGATGATCATGCCGCACCTTTTCCAGAAGGACATCATCATTGATCACGATCATAAGGGTGAAATTATAGCAAGCGATGTGAGTAACAGGGGCAGGTATACACACACATACTCATAGAGATAGATGAATACATTTATTTCATGTGCACATGTACAATATATAAATTTTTCTACATATATATATCTATATATATATATACACATAAATTTATGTGTGTGTGTTTGTTGGTGGATGGGGAGGTTGGGGTGCCGTGCCTGGCGGGGATTCGTGTAGAGATTTAGGTCGATCGATGCAGCACGACTCGAGTGCCATCAGATAAATGGGTCAGGTATGCTACCGTGGCGTTGGCAGTGGCGTTGTACCACCCCCGTAAAACCTGCCACACGTTCGCTACTTGTTGAAGAACCAAGGGGTTGCTAAAGGATTGGTGGAGGGTGGCTCGCTGGCGGCCTCGTGCCAAGATATGAAACTAGGACACCAGGTCGCGCGTATTTTCAGGAGATTGTTAGGCTCTTTGTTGACCCATACTCTACCCTCCCATTCCCTCACATTTCCGTAAAAAATAAGGACGAGAAAACTCGAGTCTAGGTATATAATAATTTTTCCTGTATTCATTTACACGTAAATAAGGGTTTTCATTGTCATCACAGATCGTTCAATGACGTAAAGCTTGACGTTTCTTTCTCCTAGTACACGACGAGTTGTTACTAATTTTGCAATATTCGGATTATAATAATTGCAGAAAATTTTTCTTTTTTGATTTACGATTGAAAGGAATGAAAATCTTTTAGTAAGAAAATAAGCAAGCGTTGTGTTCGACTGAAAAAAAATATATTTTCGTAACAGTAACCGCTGCAGCAGGTTGTTAAATTGAAGCGGAAATTTCTATGAATAAATTAATCGTACGAATAGCTCGTAGAGAGTTCTCGGTCATGAAAATCCAGTCGCTTTTATCCGGTGTCCGGCTTGACTCAGGGGTCCGCACCGATCCACCGGGAAGTAACCAAACCAGGAACTAGGTCACACGATTACGAGGTGGGGTTGCCGGCCGGGTCGAGAGAACCTGCGATATAGGTCAGGTCGGTACCGACGCCCCGGACAAGCCGAGGTAGTCCATGAAACTAGGTCGTGCCCTGGGTAGGGAAGTAGGTCGTGACTTTGGCGCTCGATTCGGCGCCCTAAAGACGCCTTCCGTGTTCCCGGAGCCGCATGTAATCGTTCGCGTACCATCGAGCCCGGAAACGTCAATAAATGTTACCCAGCTATAGCTGGTTTACTTTACTACTTATGGTTTATAAAGTTGAAAAATCCAGGTAATCTCACCTACAAATCGCGATGTTGAACACCCTTACATCTCACATTATGTGGTAACCAGCGTAGATTGAAGTGAGCTCTGTAAAAATGACATGGTTAACCTGTCGCCCTAATTACGAAGTCAGTTTTAGTCCAAACTGGATCCGGCGCCGTGAGTCCACTCAATGTTAATGTGATTATAGCGTAAACTAAGATTATCGAAAAATATTCAATTTTTCATGCAATTTCACGTTCTTGAAGTTCGTATAGCGATCACTACAATTATTGGAATTTTCTAGAATTTTTTTCCAGCTAAACGAACAAATATTTTTAAGAACCTTTAGTCTGCGTCAGAACTACGTGTGAGGACTCCATTCACAAAAAATTATAGATCGATGGGACTAATGGTTAGTTAATTATTGAGTCAATAATTAACCTATGACACTTTTACAAAACTCACTTCAATCTACGTTGATTGTCACATGATATGCGATGCGAGGGTTTTTAATATAAGGTTTGTAGGATATTTGTCTATTTCTTACCTTAATCGTCACAATCTCGGAAAATATGTACAATTTTTATATCTTAAAGATATTTGATGTATCGTACATACAGAATTTAAGATTCATATTTTCAAGTCAAGATTTCCACTGGTTTTGAGACTCGTTTAAAATATAGTCCATTAAGAAACTTCAGTTTGAACTTTGAGTAGTCTATCATAGCTGAGTTTGCTGTTGATTGAAGTCTTGTACGATGGAGGGTACAGATATCTCCACAGTCTTAAGTATCACTTTGTAAGAGTCTCATTCCGTCGTATCTAATAGCTCTTTAAGTCTCACTAATAGCACCGAAAACGTGAAAGTCTATCTTGTATAGCTGTTAAAGTCGATGATCCAACGTTTTGAGATCTAGAAGCTTTAGAGACGTGTTATTTAATTCATCTATTTGAAAAAGCACTCTCAATCGCTCAGAGATTGCAATATTTTTTCAGACGCATAATCCTACGTCGTTCTTTAAGATTTGGTTTTTAAATATAGTAAAACTTTCATATTTCGATGTGGCCATGTACTGCCTAATACGCTACGTAGTAAATCGACAAAAAATATAAAATAAATAAAACCGTTCATTATATTTGGAAGTGATTGCTGATCGAAACCATGTTGCGAATGTCACGATCATTTATTTCAATGGATGATTGTTCATCTTTATTACAGTCCTAGGACAACGTTGATTAATTGGACAAGTCTGATCCTCTGCCATATGGCCTTTGGAAACTTGATGGCATTGCAGAAAAGGAATTTTAAAACGAGTAAGATATTCGACCTTCCTTCTTCACAATCAACGATATAATAATGACATCTTGATTTCTTATTCACGGTTTGTGAAGCATATATGATTTTATTATTCTGATTAAAAGAATAGTTATCGGTATTTTATCCTGGGAAAAAAGAAATGAAATAATTTCCCTCTCTGAAGTTTGAATTTATGAGGGACTGGGTATTACCTTGTGGGAAACTAGTTCAATAACTTGCTAATTTATTGCGGATATGAAATGAATAAAAAAATAACTTGGCTGACCTCGATGAACCAGACGTAGAACTTCCCCTTCCGATTTTTCAAGCTCGGAATGAAAATGGAATGAAAAGATCATTATTTAAAAAGAAAGCTAATGGATCAATTAATTCAAAAATTTAACCAGTTTTTAATTGAAGGAAATTCTATCCATTGAGATAAAAATTATAAAAATCTGACGAGATATCGTCAATTGAAATATTGGTTTTCAAAAATTTTTGTCGTTCTAGTTCTAGGTTAGGAAAAACTACAGCGAGTGATTTTAATAATTTAATGAATAGAAAAAGTCTTGATTGTTTTCAATTTTTCGTGAACAATTTTTACCTGTTGAGGTAAATAGTTTTCTTTTTTTTTTTTTGTTTGACAAGGTATTGAATGTGATAACTTTTAATCATTTTCTAACGATTTCCTTGAAGTTCTTGTATAATCTCAGTTTATTGTTACATCAGCCTCTACTTCATAATTCGTTTGAATTTTTCCTAATAACAGGAAGCTCTTGCCTTCGCGGTGCGTATTTTGTGAAATAACCCGTGACTGGCTAGGTGTGTTCACCATGCTAGAGGTAAAAGGGAATCAAATTAAGAGGCCAAAAGGATAAAGATGAAACGAGGAGATGAGAGAAGGTGTATTATACCTACGTAAGTAGCTGTAGGGATAAAATAGATGATGAGAGGACCGAAACACATTTCCCACGATCTCGCAATTAGGGCGAGGTATAAAAATTTTTTTTTACCTCATATACCTTAGCTCCAATTTCTATTATTTCATACATTCACGCGTGCTTGAATTTGAAATTGTGTAAAAAACAAAACTAGTCTTTTCTAGTCTCAGAGGAAAGTTTATTATTTTTCTTTATTTTGAACAAATTTTGGATCAACTTGATAACATTTCTTGTATAAGACTTTGAGAACAAAAAAAAAAACCCAAATTGAGAAAAAAAGAATTCTGAAAGAAATTTTCAAGAAAATAGAATAAAAAAATCGATTTCTTTTCCCCAATTCATACGGTAAGCCCCCCCCCCCCCCCCCCCCCAAATGAGCCAAACCTTTCTTTGATTGTAGTTTCTTCTGTCATTCAATTAAAAACGTATGCGTGTACGTGTCTTTAGATTTTTAGCCTTTCATATAATTCGGCAATATTCATTTGAAAAAAATATTATAGACGTGCGAGGACGCCTTGTGTGTGTTTAACGTCCGACCTTTTCTATTTCGCAGAATTGCTTGAACGGACTTAAATAGAGGAGGTAGTATAGTGCCATGCCTTGTTCACGTGAGTTTGGTTATTAGATTGGATATAACACGACGAGATTTTACTTCAGAATAAAAAGAAAGTAATAAACTATACCTAAATGAAATGAATGGACAAATGAAATTTGAATAAACAATTTCCAAAAAATCAAAAAATAAGAAGATTTATTTTCTAATCGATAATGTACGAATAATTTTAGCGTTAAGTAAAAGTGACGGTAAACAACTTGTTGTTTACGTTATTTCCCAGTTTAATAGACGAATGCGATATCGACATAATTGACGAACACACCGAGATGTTCTCTTGAAACTAAACAGTCGACAGCGCAAGCGCGAGTTTCGTCGTCTGCTAATGCAGGCTGGCCATCCCGAGTTTTAGCTGTCAAATTCTATTTTTGGCGGCCACGCGGTCGATTCGGATTTTCGAGGTTAGAATTTCGTGCAAGTTGGCTCTCCTGTCTCAAAGGCTCAAATATCGTCGTAAGACGGACTCGCCGACCAATGAAATGAAATTATTTGACGCATGCGCTGTCGATTGTTTAGTTTCAAGAGAACATTTCAGTATATTGAACCTATAGAATCATATTTAAATACTCGTTTAAAGCTTACAGAATTCACAATTAATGTCACGGTTGGTTACAGAGAGAATACAAACAGGGTCAAAGATAATCTTAAAGAATATATATATATATATATATATATATATATATATATATATATATATATATATATATATATATATATATATATATATGAAAAACGAGTAAATGAGTAAACAAAATTCTTTGTAAAAAGAGGAAAAAAAAAGCAACGTCTGAGAAGACCAAACAGCTTTAATAGAGATATTTAATAGTTGATTAAAATAACAGAAATAATTTTAAAGAAATAGGTTAATCGTAGTACCATACTTCCTCAAAAAAAAAATTTCCTACGAAGATTTATCGACGAGATTGAATACAGGATTTTTAATTATTATTATTATTTATTTTTTGTTAGATTTTTTCTATAAAAATTTAAACAGCAGCAGAGCTTATTTTACGTCCGTGTAAATTTTTTTTTTTTTTGATCAAATAAAGCGGTTCTTAGAGAAAACACGAACGTAAATCGACTGACCCCAATGGGCCAGTCGTAGAACTTACCGTTCGAATTTCTTAAGCTAAAAAAACATAGTATCTACTCTTTGAGAAAAAAAATATAATTAAAATAGAGAGGAACGTATTACAAGCGAGAAGTTATTGTTTATTTTTTTCTAAAATACAAAGACTACTTGATCGATTTATTCGAAAATTGAATCAGCAGATTTTACATCGTTCAATGCTGGCCCAGCGCCGAACGTCGACGCTCGGTTAATTCTTGAGGCTCTACCAATCTCAGTCAACGCTGGGCCAGTACTGCAAGTCCGTATTATCAATATCGGTAAACTCTACCTATGATCGGGGACAAAATTGATTGCAGGCAGATTCAGACATCGATGTAAAAATTTCCGATGGTTCTCTGAATCTGAAAACGTGAAGATCTGTTAAAAACTCAACTGTTCATTTCCGGATTGATTATCGCACGTCACACTTCTGATGAATGACGTACTTGACATATTACTGTGATGTGGTTTGCACCCCAGCAAAAAAAAATTTTTATAACAAATAAACTATTCAATATTTTAACTTGTCGATGTGTTTATTTTTTAGATCCTACTTTTTAAAGTGATGTAGGTTATGGTATAGCCAAAAAATTAAAATTAAGTATGATGATAAAAAAAAAAGATATTGAAGTGTTAAACAAAATTTAAAGAATGACAAGTTTTATGAAAAACCTGCAGGGTGGTTCGCACCCCAGTGTGACACATAATGATTATGATAACTCTTAATTTAAAAAAAAAAAATGGCTAAGTTGACACGTATTTCGTATAAGTATTAAAATATCTGCTAGTTTTTTGATAGTGCAGCATCGTGTTCGGTTGTGAAACAGAAACTTGACGATACTTCTGTCCCGTTATATTATTTTTGCGTATTTATTCGTGCGTCTCAATATAGAAACTACTACACGTATCTATAGTAGAATCTAATAAAACTCTTTCGTCACATTCCTTCGGCCCGAAAGTCGTAGTCGTAACGTGGTTAGAAATTCTAATGTATTTTATAGGATATATATATATATATATATATATATATATATATATATATATATATATATATATATATACCTATATAACCAATCTGGGTATATATGACGTCACACGGTTTATCTGTAAAGAAGATTAAAAATGGCCGTTAGAAGGCCATTCTGGACTTTCCGTACTACGATAGTATACACAAATATATCTATTAGGTATATAACTGCGTCATGTTTATAAACTTAGGGTATATGTATACATATTTTTGTCTAGCCGGATGGCGGACGAAATGAGTCATCCTAGCCCACCGTGACCACGCGGGTACGGTACGTGTTGGCGAATTTAACGGAACCGAAACCCACCATGACCTGTAGTATACAGTATAGTTACTCTCTTAGCGCGATTAATTTTTTTTTTTATTTTTTGTTTTTACGAAATAATATTTAAACGCGAGAAAATAGAATCTTTAAAGAAATTCGTCTGATCGAATCATCTCGCTTCTTATTTTTTTTTTCTCTCTCTCTCTCTCTTTCTCTCTCGTCACTTGCGAGTACGACGATGAGCGAGAGTGTAGCGGTTAACTTTACCGAGGAATAATATTACTTTCGAAAATACTTTTGCGCACCATCTTAGCGCGTTCATCCGAGAGCGTACACCTCTCTCTCTCTCTTTCTCTGTTTTTTTTTTTTTATCTTTCTTTTTTCTCCTCTCATTACAACATTTCACACCGCTTTTATATATCCCGTTGCAAACTGGAGCAAACCTCTGGAAATAACCGACTTCAACACGTTATTATACCGAGAGTACAAAACTACTACCTATACTAGTTCATCTTTCGTATATTGTCTGTTTCTCTTCTAATCATTTTGTTATTTTATTCATTTATTTAGTTTTTTTTTTTTTTTTAACGTATCTTTTTATCCCGCCATCCTGTGCACTGGGAGATGTAAAGAACCTAATTGTATCTCTGTAATACGCAGATATTATATTTATTGTCATATCTGTACCGAAAGGAAGCTATTACTGCATGTAAACTGAGCGGAAAGTGGCTCTTTTACGATCCAGGGCGGTAAAGTGAGTTCTAGGGTGGAAAGTAGCACTTTATCGCACTAGAGTGGAAAATAAAACTACTTTTCGTTCGTCTTCACATGCACTCCAATGCAAACTTTCAGTACACGTATTTGAAAAAAAATATCATGCGTATTATACGGGCGAAAAGGCGATTCTGAGTCGGGTGGTAACTTTCACACTCGTCAGTAATCGCCTACTTTCCATCCTTGATACACAATATATACTATTTTTTACAACCGACACTCTAAATGCTAGTTTTTGACGGGAATCAAATTAGATATATACAAAAAAAAAAAAAAAAATGAGCTCTAAATTACGATTTCGGTGCGCCATATTGAAGCTGGCATTTTGAATTTAAAATTTTTGATATCAGTTAAGATATTACAGAACCTAGAAACTTCTTCGTCATCTTATTCTTCTTCATTTCGTCTTTCGAATTAATTTTGTCCTTTTTTTTTCACAACTTAAAAAACTCACGATCATAGAAATATCGAATAAATGTAAAACTAAAAATTTTTCATATAATAACCGTCAATTATGAATCCCCGTTTTACTCCGGTCATGCCTACGGTTTTACACGTTTGGTCCGGGTAGGCTATACACTTAAAGCTATAAATTAAATGACTCTGTTCTAACGGTGGTTTTAGTTCTGCCGTTGTAGCCCGGTACTTTATACCATACCTATACCTATATATATACCTATATGAACCGCAATTTAAGTCGGAAGATGAGATTCATCGGTAAATTTTTTTTCATCCAAATTTTTTTTGTTTAATTTTTTTTATTATTTATTTATTCATTTTTTTTTTACAGTATATTCTCAACACATATATTACATACGTACATACATGGTACATAGAGAGAATATTTAATTATAACTTTACCCGGTGATCTGATTAATTACCTTGACGTCAGGTGCGCTTGAAAAGCAAACAGTTAAATGAAGAAAGCAAAACAACTTTACAATAAGAATCACCGAAGCGCACCAAAGCCTTTCCATTCCTGCCTAGTCAGGCTTGTCACTATAAAGTATAAACTATATACATTATATACCGAGCTAGCCTCCGTATTTGTGATCTAAAAAAATTCTTCAGAAATCCCCCCTTAGAAATGTGGTTATTAAATAAAACCGTTCTTCAAATCGTTTAGATTAATTATTGCAAAACGTAAGACACCTCGTTCTATTTTAATTTTCCCTTTATACCTGCATGTATTAATTAACCAATATCGATTAGAGGTATGACAGTCACTGGACATTTGGTTAATTTCTTATATTTTTGTTCCTTTTCTTCGATTATATATCGGCTCAAACTTTCACTAGCTATGAGATTGTCTTCGAATCTATAAAAAGATTTAGCACGAGAAGAAGAAGATGGAGAACGGAGGATCCATAACCGAATGAGTATCCTTGGCCTCGTGTAATCGGTTCAGACCAAAGTTCCAAGCTGAGAGCAACTATATCTAATGCAACAGCTAAATCAAGATGAACGATGTCTTGTCTTACCAATCAGACGACTAGGTTAAATGTTGATCGTAATCGTTATACCTGCGCAAGTGGATAGTAACGACGTCACAAAGTGGTGCCTTTCACTCATGCTCACCTGGGTTTATAAGACTCCATTATTATTAACTAGCGGTAAATACTATAACTAAATGACCTTGATCGATTCTCCTACGCGGACTTACGAGAGCAGTTAGAGATCATAAACTTCTTCCTATCTTAATCGTAACGATAGATACGTGGTGGACTTTGCAAATCCTTTGTCAAAAGTTGAAGGTTTTCGTTTTCTGTTCTCTTCTGTTTAATAAATTTTTTTAACTACGCTTCTTCTTTTGAATAGAAAACGGGTTATGAAAATGGACAATCATTCGTCGATACAATTTTAGGTTTGGGTTGTTTATATATGATCCAAATTTGAAATATAGTTTAAGATCTGAACCGAATTTGAATGTGATATTCGACATATTTTTCTAATTTAAACCCGACGAGAATAACAACTCGAGTGTATAAAACACGCGGTGCTGTACACATTGTCCTAAGTTATACCAGAACTGAATACCCTTCCTTCGTTCGATAATCGCCTGGCCTCTTAGGGTTTCCGCGCAATTAGCTGTCACGAAGCTGAGAGACGTGTTGAGAGGAGGTACCCTCTCATCGAGATAGTAATTCGTCATAGCTAACGAAGATGAACAAAGGGCAGCCAAAAGTATGTCAGACTAAGTATGAGGGTCTTGACTGTAGGGGGTTCCCCATCCTAACTCTCTGTTAACGTATGCCATGTCGTAGTGCGACTAATATCACGCATTGTTGTCATTTGTTGGCATGGGTTGACTGTTGAACACTCTTAGAACCTTTTTTTTTTTTTTACTTGATAAAGATTTATGAGAAAACGTGTGAGAGTATACTCATTCGAGAATTATCTTCATCACTAAACCGGGAATGCACCGGTGCTAACGGCGTCGAATACGCGCTAGTTACTCGACGGTAAATTCCTGACCTCTTTTCACAACGAGGACCTCATCGTCGTGGTTATTCCGTATTCTTAGAAACCGACGTATCTTTCGACTGCTTCCTATACCGACGAATTCGATCATGAGGTATATGAATTTACAGAAATATTTTAGAAACATTTGCTTTCATAGTGTCCCAAGTAAAATTTAACGAATGGTCCAGTGCTGGGCCAGTACAGTTGCCGATGGTGGCGATCCAGACGCAGTCTTTCAACCCAATATCGGGTCAACACTGGAGATGATAAGATTGTGCCGACGCTGGTAGCCAGTACTGGGTCAATATCTCAAGTTCCCTTAAAAATGTATACCGAAATCCAAGCACGAAAAATGCTTAATCTATCACAGAGCTTACCTCTTATCGGTTTCCACCTCGAAGTCCCATCGATTTGTGACGACACTGGGCTACAGATATGATGATCTTGCAGTGCAAGGGCGTATTAAAAACGCTGGCAAATTTTAGATTGTTCAATGTTGGCCCAGCGCTGGACATCGACGCTTGGCTATTGAAGTTGTACCAGTGCTGGGGCTTAAGTACTTTGAGTTACATGTTACAATTCTTGTGATATGTTTGTATTTTCGTATCTACTACTGGCGCTAATGCATCGTATATTTAAATGTATAGAGTAGGTAAACCGTATATTTTCGTCACGTACACGAGTGGCAAAAGTCTCGATGTTAAGTCAAGCGCGTATTTGCGGCTCTTATACTGTACCGGACGCGTTCTCTGTAGTTAGGCCATTCTGGCCAGGTGCAGTAACTTACTTGGATTAGCGGTGGTAAAGGCTTGCGAAATTCTTCGTGGTCGAGTGATCAGCTAGTTGCTCACTACTGCAGGAGTATCCTTGTCGGAAAATGGCGAGATAGACGATCTCTACATCGTCTAGGCATGGAAAAACTCTTGGAAATACTTGCTTTCGCTTTGTTAATATAACAATGCGTCGTTATTTAAATCGCAACACGATTATTACGCTTATATCGATATGACGTATGGGAACAAAAAAAAATTATACTTTGCATCTTATTTTTGACTTCATTAATTTTTTAGTTTTTTTTTTTTTTTTTCTTTAACCTACAAGTGAAATTTCATCTTATGTTTCAGGTCGCGTAAAAGAAGGCCCAGTTCAGGAAATGACTCCGAGAGATCATACGGCGGTGGGGACAGGCCATTACACGGATGCGGACGCGAAGGATGTCGGACAAATGAGAGAGGCGATTGCATGGACGAATGTACCGCAGCCCTCGTCCTCATGTCTCTTTCCTGTTCACCTCACAGCCCTCACAACCCTCTGCCGTTACACTGTCAGCACAATTACGGTCGGTACACAAGTTAATTTTTTATACTTTATATGATAGTTGTTGGATAACCTAGGAGTTATATTATCTTACCTAATTAAATATAATTTTATCTTATTCTTAGCCGTTTTTAAGATGAAAGAAAAGGATTTTTACGTGTTTATTTATGCATTAGGGTGTTTAAAAAATAAAAACAACGTCAAGATTTGATTTTTTTTTTTCACTCCTATCACTGTAAACATTATTATTATTATTATTTTTTACACAAACCAAATCCTCCCAAAAAATGAAATCTAAATCTCAACGCTAAGAGGTTATTTTTTATGTTTATTTAAATTTTTGTCACCCTGCAGTTTTCTTTGCATGAAAATATCTATACCGTAAATTTGATGAGCGAACTGTTTGAGAATAATTAATGAATATTGCGGGACGAAGGCGATGATTGAAAATATTGAAAATTTAATAATTGAAGTAAAAAAAGAATGTTAATTAACATTTAAAAGCAGCAGCGTACTATATAACCGGAGTAAATCTGGAATATTGGTAAAAGGTAAGCGCTGATGCAATTACATCATTTCGATAATGATTTATTAATCGGTTTCGAGTTCATTCCCGTGAATAATTCTAAATATACACAAATCATTCTCAAATATATATATTTGTGTTTTATTAAGGGGACCAGTACAGTTTGGATTGGGAAATTCGGAGTATCTACTCCAAAAGTCAAACCAAAGTTTATTTCACATCAGAAAAAACAAAAAAAAAAAAAAAATTCTTTGAAAAACTTTGTCGTAAGGTTCCAGGCACATCGTTGGTCCAATTCAAACTCTCAAGGTCTTGATTTCTTCGGACAGCAATTCTACATCTTATGAACGTAGGGATCGGTAAGAAAAAAAATCGTGTGAAAAGTTACGGTTGATTATCAAAAATTTCCAAAATTTAGATCACTAATTTGCAAATAAATTGGACAATACGATTTTATAAAAAAAAAAAATACCTCGTTAACGTGATGAGGATTTCTTTTCTGAACAAAATGAGTCCTCAACGATCCTAATCGGATTAACGATGCGCCTAAAACCTTACGACAAAGGTTTTCAAAAGCAGAATATTTTTTTTTTATGTGAAATAAATTTTGGTTAACAAATAAATGCATTTTGGAGTACTCCGAATTTCCAAAATCAAGTTGTAAATGATCCTCTTAAAGTTATTTTTTAGATTCTTAAAATCTTTACGATCTAAATATATTCTGATATTTTTGTTTATTAATTTTTTTAGTTTTTTGTATCGTCAATTTCAATTTCAATTATACTCGTCGTCAATTTTCGATGTTTATACATACTTTCACTTACACTGCGATTTAGGAGGGCCGTCTGTCTGTAGGTTAACAGGTTAGCAGTACTCTTTTTCTAGAGCTTCTGTCGCAACGTGACCAAATTATTTCTCAATGTCAGTCTAACGATACGAGCTGTGAGTATATAGGTACACGATTTTTTTCTTTCTTTTCTTGTTTTTTTTTTTTTTTTTTTTTTGTCCGTTACAATTTCGACAGTCTCAACGACCAGAATTCTAACCATGGCTTCATTTCCTGTTGTCAAATCGATTTTCGTGACTTTCAAATGTAGATCAATTTTCCGCGGCTGCGTTACGATTGCGATAATATATTTTTATTCGCGCCTAAATGAAACCAAATATCTACGATGGACTTGTTTTTGTTTTTTGATTTTTTTTTTTTCATCTACTACAGCCTCTAAAAGTTCTAATTTTTGTATTGCCGTTTTCTTTCCGAAGCCACACCGTGAAATACGATTATATTCAGGTTATCGCTCGCAACCTATGGCTTATGGTAATAGGATCTACGCCCTGGGGAAATACAGGATTTTAAGGCGTATACCAATCTTCAAGTCGTGTTTACGCACCCAAAATTTCCTATCGATTTATCCACAATATCTTTTCGTAAATCATACTGAATCGAATCGAAACATTAAACGAATCGAATCACAGTACCGTCAGTTTTTCGTCTCGCATGGCTGAAATCCGCTACCTATACTAAAAGTAACGGGATTTCACTTTGGTCAATACAGAAATTCGACAAAGGACAAATATATCGAATAAATTCAAAATAATTACATCATTTTTTTCTATTTTTTTTTTTATCAATTTTTGGAATCGACACTCCCGAACGTGGTGCTTAATTTGATCATATTCAAATTTTTATTCTCCCATGGGTCAAAATTTCTTCAAATAAATAACGAATAAAATTGAAAAAACGTATCCGAAACGAATTTTTTCCCATCCACTTGGGCTATGCTTTTTTTTTTTTTTTTATTATAAAATTAAGGTTTGAAATTATTTCAAGCGTTTTTGTATTTTTGTATTATTTTTTTGATTTTTTTTTACAAATAATACAGTGGATCCCCCTTTCTATCTATTCCGCGTCTACACGCTACGACGGTTTTTCGTTGTCGAACAACTTTTGCCTTGTTTTACACTCCCGCGAACACTTTGTCGATTTTACCGCTTTCGAGCCAATTTTCACCGCGGTATAACGAGCCTCGAAAACGTACCTGAAACTCCCACCTAAATTCTTTCCCCGCAGTAGATATGGCAAAGGTGTGTTTAGCCTCGATTTACAGCCAGGTCGGTGAAGGCGCAACTCTGCATTTTTACCTCATATATTGTATATATATAATATTTTACACATATGTGTGTGAAACAACATCGCCTATGCACGTTGCATATAGGTATAAATACATAAACACATATACACGGTGTAGAAGTAATTGTCGTGTAAAAAACGCAAAAAAAAAAAAAATAAATAAATAAATAAAAAAAAATGGTTAGTTCTGTACGGTGAAACTTGTATATCTACCGGGTGAAAATTACAGAAATAAGTAAGAACCTTCGAGGATGAATCGTTTCTTCCGCGATATCAAATTAGCGATAAAAGCGTAAAACACTTTCCTCCTTCCGCGAAGAGAACTAGAGACTCTCGCGGTTTACGTCCGTAAGTTTTCTTTATGTGTTTGTGTATGTGTGTGTATGTGTTTGTTTGCAGATTACCGACTATTCGCGAGAACTTTCGACGCTGCGAATAACGTGTATTACAGGTTCTACATAATATACCATATACCTGTATACCTACATATACATTTGTACATATATAAGAGTAGGTTATATAGATTATACAAGCTTTTATTACATAACGAATGCAAAGCTAATTTTTCGACATTCAGAACTATTTTAATACGTCTAGATAAAATTTAGCGAAAGGCCCAGTGTCGGACCAGTACTGTTGCCAACGGTGGCAATCGTTCATCCCAGTAACGGATTAACATCGGTAAATGCTGGCTCAGTAGTCGGCCGTATTAATAACGCTGGTAGATTTTACATTATCCAATGTTGGCCCAGCGTTGAACGCCAAGGCTCGGGTGTTGAGGTTGGACCAGTGCTGGGCCGTATTACCAGTATCGGTAGACTATATCTTAGTATGTGCAGACTAAATATGGATGTAGAAATTTGAGAGTAAAAAAAGTAAAAAAAAATACGAAATATATTATATGTGATAGGTACACTATGTGAGGCACCGTTATATTCGTTACGTGTCTTAAATCGCCTTGCCTGGATTCATACATTTACTACGTAGTTATCCGAATCGAAGCGTGACTTTGCGTAGCCACCGCGTATATTCCGATGTTATAGAGTTATAACGGTTAATCCTATATCCAACTGTATGTAATATATATATATATATATATATATATATATATATATATATATATATATATATATATATATATATATATATATATATATATATATATATATATATATATATATATCTACCTTGTACTTAAAATGTGTCCAATTCAAGATAAGGATGAAAAAAAATAAAATAAAAATAAAAAATGTTCAATTTCAACGTCCGGGATTTGTATAAAGCTGTGATTTTATTCCTTTTGAGAAACTTAAAATTTGTGAAAAACATCGACCTTGATCAAATCACATTTAGAGGTGGTTTCGCGGATCACCTTGAATATTTAATCTCTGCGCATGAAAATAAGTAATTTTTTTTTTTTCTTTTCTTTTCGTTCTCTCATTTCATTGGTATATACATATATATTTATATACACATACACTTACATGAAATAATTTGTTATGGTCCATGGGGCAGAGATATTTTGAACAACAAAATAAAATATCCACTTATTATGTCGCACATGATTGATCACTTTGATTAATATTTTCAAGATCCAGAAGGTAGGTAGGTATGTACATACAATTGTACGATTGTTAGTTTCCCTGGTTTGGAAACGTTCCATTATACATATACAGCCATGTTTGGCACACCCTAATGTTTACCCTGTACAACGTATCGAAAAAAACCGAAGTTAATAAAAAATAAAAAACCAAAAAAAAAATAAAAAATAAACATCTAAAAATAAGAAAAAAGAAAATGAAATGGAACTTTGCAACTATAACGGGGTATGCGTTCGTTCTCGCGTGTCACACAGGAGTCACGCGTGTTTGCCCAGAAGTCACGAAGGTAGATTTGCCACCAGTATATATGTGTGTAACTATATTGTATCTCTATATGCACGTTAATACCGTTGATAATACCTGCGAGACGTAGGTAGGTACGTTTACAAACGGAAATACTCTAATGTTTCACAAAGAAAATAATCAATATAGCAGACATTTTTTTTTCTTCTTTTTTACTGTATACCTGCACTCGTATGTATTAGGTATATGTTTCGTTTAATTTTTTAACCATATACCTGCAGTGCCGACAATGCAATAGGAGAATTACACCCCTACCGTGTAAAAAATATCAATGCTTTGCGGATAATTGATACGTTCAGAAAAATTATTCAATTTTAATAGAAAAAAATAATGAAAAAAATTCAATATTTTACTTTGACAAGTATAAATTTTTTCACTCGACGTAATTTGTTTTTTATTCACTTATAAAAATTGTAGAAAATTCAAATCGATTTGAAAAAATCTAACAAAATAAAAAAACTAAGTCCCTTTCAAAGTAAGAACAATTATATAAAAAAATCGCGGGCCCAATCTGAGAGGTCAAGGACCAGACCCATATCAAAATGGTATGGAATGCCCCATATGGTATGTACACATACTAAGTGCAGTTATTGAATAAACTACTCATTATGACATGCGTGAATGTGAACGTAATTGAGGAGTCGGATACAATACCAGGGCACCTTGAACGTATACGTCCTTATTGCATCAATCTGAAGAATAATTCACAAGAACGTAACACACCTACTCGACTCCAAAGAATTTATTCTGTAATGAACCTCTTTATTACGATTTGAATAAGAATTGCGTGTAATTAACACCGCGTTGTACTAGTATCCAATAAATATATATAGTTAGTACACATTCCGATGAATTACTTTTAAAACGTATACTATACAACAAGCCCAATCAAAAAATAATGCGGTGTTCATTCCACACAAAATTTTTCTGAGTTCTTTTACTACTGCAGAAATCTCACTCGTAAAATTCAGAAAAATTTCAACGTTTGGATTTGTAATGCGCTTTTCTTATAAATAGAATTTAACGAATGGCCCAGTGTCGGACCAGTACTGTTTGTCGACGGTGGTAATCCCGGTCCAGTCGTTCATCCCAGTAACGGATTAATATCGGCAAATAGTCAGGACAAAAAATCGTGCCAATGCTGGTAACGAAAGCGTAATCTCTCATACAGGGTTTACCTCATTCTCGCTTCTAGCCTTTGAAATGTATTGCGAGAGAATTCCAATACTGTCACATCGACTTGTGAGAACACTAGGCTGCCGATGCTGGCCCAGTTAAGATCCGTATTAATAACGCTCGAAGATTTTATATCGTCCAACGCTGGGCCAGTGCTCAACGTCGACGCTCGGTCGTTAAGGTTGGGCCAGTGCTGGCCCGTATTATCAGTATCACTAGTCCCGATTTCGGATTTTTTGAAAATAATAGAAGTTCACAACAGAATGATTTTTGAACGTAGGTACTGAAACTCCTCATAATTAAATATTTGAAACGAGAATAAAACATCTGCGTTGTCGTATCGATCGATAGATGAAATGTAGGAATCTGTATAAAAAAGATCGCAACCTGTTTCTATCAATTGTCATATATATTATTATCAATAAAGAGCAAAGTGATATGCGATGTATAGTTGTTTGAATAATAATTGCACAGCGTTTAAATGACGACACTTGAAATGATTTCATTTGATTAATCATCATCATCATCATCATCATCAGCACGTATATAGCTGTCTTCTTCGTTATATATCAATTCAGCTCATACTCAGGGGGGGAAACAAAGGTGATCTCGTTTCATATCGCCACAACAGTATGACCTAGCTTAGAAAGAACCTTGTACCTATACACACGTACACATTGCTTATAGCGTAAGCGCGTGCACGTTATTCATATGTGTACGTGTATATACATACCTACATACGATATATAGATATGATCAAGTTTATCGGATATATGCGAACAAAGGTAAAGATAATATAATTAGCATAGCTTACTGCCGTACATACGAATAGTTGAAAAATTTCTGACGATATCCTTTGACGTTTATCATCACGACCCCACGTGGCTAATTATGACGAGATATAGAGAGGGTGATTATTTTAAGTTTGTGTTACGTATTATATTTGGATATCCCCATTTTTTTTTTTTTTTTTTTTTTTTAATGCAGGTTAGAATAGAGTTTTTGAAAATTGGAAGCTTATTTCAGAATTATCAAAAGGATAGTGAATTTTGTCAAATTCAATGCAACTACATATATACCAGATTTCATGTTCGAATTAGCAATAGGTGAGGTTTTTTATTCGGGTATAATATATGGAAATTCATTTTCGAAAGGATGAAAGATATTTTCGATTTATTGAAACGAATTTATGTGTCAATTTATGTGGTTTTCACCATTTAGAGGGTCCCAATAATGGTCAAATACATAAAACGATTTCCTGTATGTATATATCTATATATCGCGTGACGATAATACTGTAAATTCCGAAAATGGGATTTTGATGCGAAAATATCGTATCATTTATATTTTATTTACTGTTATAACTGGAATAAGGGAATGACAGAAATCAAAGTTTTACTTTTAATCGATGAAATCGAAACGGAATCAATTGAATATTTCTTCAAGTCGTATGTACATACAAGCTGTAATTTGAAAGAAAGTTATTTCCAAAGTGTGCGGGTACATCCTGTTAAGATTTAAAATTTTTGAAAGTATTTTTATCGTTTTTTTTTTCTTTGGTTTTAACAATTTTGAAAGATCGTAATACATAAATGTGTCGTTCACGACCTCACAGCCATTAGTCACGCGATATAAGTATATGATACACATCCGTGTATATATCTATAAATATAAATTTTCGAAAGTGCGTAGCTCAGCAATGTCGTAACACAAATACGGACGAGTCGTAATTACTTTCGAAGCAATTATAACTCGCGATGAAAAATAAGGTATAAATGAAAGAAAAAATCATCTGGATATATCTAGGTAAAGTCTACCGATACTGGTAATACGGCCCAGCATTCGCACAACATTAACATCCGAGTGTCGACGTTGAGCGCTGGGCCAACGTTGGCCAATGTGAAATCTCCCAGCGCTATTAATACGAAAGTGCATTTTTGTAACGCATGCACGATTTTCGCGTTTTTTTTGAACCATTAAACGGGCCTAAAGTGACCGTTTTCAGACCAGCGAGTCAACAAAAAAAAAATTGAAAACACCCGCTACGCCGAGCAGCGGGCGTTTTCAGGTTCTTTTTGCCCGCTAAAATATTTGTCTCATTTGGTTGTAGTGGTTAAAAAAAAAGTGAAAACAAAATTATATTTCATTCGTTATTTTCACCAAAATTTCACCTTACTTTACTGTTGACCTGCCTCCAATCTGAGGACCATAAACTTTAGTTTAATATATTTACAAAAATTTGTGCTTTTCTTTTGTCCCATTTTTAAGGGTCATGGGGAGGTCGTGGTGGTGTAGTTGTTGGATCACCGGGAGCTGGTGGTGCCTCTAACAGCAGTAGCAGCGGGGCTTCCTGGCGTAGCGGAACCCCAAGTCCCCCGTTGAGCGATGAGGGTGCCCCGATGACACCATCGCCTTGGCCAACCCCAGCTATTCCTTCGTCGTCTAATCACCACGCAAACACTCACAACAACGCGAATACTTCCGGTTCCTCATCATGCAGTACCCCGGGATCTACCACGACTTTGGACGAAGGTATCGTCCTGGATTATCTCGGGGAACAGCATCCTCGTAAGAAAAAGGTAAGGAACATATTTTTTTCATCATTTTATTTATCTAGTTGTTTTGTTTTAGACGAAATTCGATTGTGATCGGGTATTTACAATTTTTGGAATGTACATTTCGTTTAATAAGTTTGACAAACGAAATGAAATTTTTTTAAAGTATCATTATCCTTTTTTTGAAACGGGAGTTATCACAATCAGCCCGAAATTAGAAACTTGAGCTTACGGTTTGCATGTGATCAATTTTTTGTTCAACGATATCTCGAGAACGGTTGAACGGATTTTATCCTTTTTTATATCAATCGATGTGGTTTTTAGCTAATTCAGAATTGATTAGATTTTGGATTTGATCGGGAAATTATAAGTGTTTAAGTTATCCATTTTATTTATTCATCAACAAAATTTTAAAGAAAATAATAGTATTCCATTTGACAATATCTCGAGAATTGATTAACCGATTTTTATGATTTTGATATCGATCGATAGGATTTGCATCAACTTAAATCTTATCAAATTTTGGAATCAATTAACCCAATAGTTTCCGCGTTGTACTAGTAATAAGAATTTTACTTATTGTATAATTCTTTTTATTATTGAAAAATCTGAACGGGGATTTATAGGGCTGGCCCATCGAGGTCAGCCGACTGACCTCCTTGATTGTAATCATTATTTACAAAAATCTCTATCTACGCACCCAAATGTATATAGTTAAACTTATTCGATATAGATATAAAAGAATTATTGTTAGAATTATTATATTTTACGAAATTTTATAGCCTGACTTATAACCGCTGACTTGATATACTCTATGACCTGTGTGCCTTGTGCTACTGACCTAAAAAATCTTTATACACAATTATAAATATATGGGTCATTTCGGGTGAAATCGGTCACTCCAATTTCGGAAGTTATTTTCATTAAATAAATAAATCAGCAAAATTTCATTTATCTCTAAAATATTCGCATGATTTTGATCGCAAATTTTTTCTACACTTCAATTATACAAAATCGATGATAAATCGAACGACAAATTATCATCAAAACTGAAATTAATATTTCAAGCTACTCTCAAAGCCCGGAGATTAAATGAAAGTGTTTTGAAATTAGTATCTCAATGAATTAAGTTCACAGCTTTTGAATTTTTCTGCAGATTTCTTCGTTAGCTAAATTTCGAGTCTAAACTGTATACTCGCTGTTTGCCAACTACCGTGCGCGGTTAGTCAGTTCGCGAATAGCCAATGATATTTAGTTTTTTTTTTAGCCTGACATTAAGTGCGACTAACCAATCGTTGTGGTCGATAGGGTCATGTACACACATGTAATAGTTCTTGGGCTATTCCAATTTCGATTTGACTAAGCGTGTGACGTCACCGTGCCAATTGTCTATACTACTAATTTCACTTGATTTGTAGATCGGTGTTACCTGACCTCTCGTGATTATCACCATTTAAAAATATACCATAAGGGACGATCTGAAATTGTAAGAAAATAGGAAATAGGGATATTCCAAAAATGATATAACTGGTAGTAAAAAAATAGAAATAAAAAATAATTAAAACGTTAACTTCGATTTTAGAGGTATATTTGATAAAGTCTTCAATATATATATATATATATATATATATATATATATATATATAATATATATATCTACGTCGATTTAATCTTCATACCGGGATTGTCGAGGTCAGTAATACAAGAAATTTGAAATATTTATAAATGTAGGTATGTATATTTTACTTTTTGTTTTTTGTTTTTATACAGTTTGTTATTCGTCAGTCTGCAGTACTGACATACCATTGAACACAGAATTAAATGACGATATTCCGATTAATTAAAAATGTCTAATTATACGTAAAATTAATTTTTTGTATAAATAAAAATTGCATTTTTTATTTTAAATGAATGAATGAAATCGTACATTCATTCAAATATTTACTTTTATTTCTATAATGATACCTGTTGTACGTACGTTGCCTTATGATATGGCCCAGGGATTCGTCTGATTGTTGTATCATAAAAATAATATCTGTTTATCATGGTTTAACAGAAGGTCACCGGGAACATGCTGTTTCATGAGAACAAATATATATACGCGCGAAATTCGTTCACTAAGATAACAGTACGAGTAAGGCCGATTCTAAACTGCATGGCAGGTATAGATAACACAGTTACACAGTGATATCTGACGTCTGAAGAGAACACTGCTATAAATTTATACACTTATATAGCGTTACCAATGCCATAATAGGTTGTAAACGCTAAAAATGCGATTTTAGTGCCAGAAGGTCGTATAAATTTTTTTTGTTTTTTTCCTGAATTCGCTTTAGAATCGACAATTATACGTATTAATCAATTGAAATTGGGAAATTGAAGAATTAAAAGCAGGAGGTCGTATGTGCGGAACACATATACGACCCTCTGGTTTTATTTTCAAGGAAAAATCGAGAAAATTAAAGTCAGAAGGTCGTATTTGCATTTTTTTTTTTCTTTTTTTTGTTTGTTTTCTCGGATTTGCTATGAAATTTATGAAAACACGTAGATCCATTGAAAGTTGAGAAAAAAACATTTATTGGAAAATAATAGCTGATGGAATATCCAAAAATTTTTAGCCAAAATTTGTTTTTTTTTCTGAATTTCAATCAATCCACATGTTTTCATCCAATTTCAAAACGAATCGTGAAAAAAGAAATTTCGGCTGAAATTTTTCAAAATTTCACTTCTTCTTATTTTCAAATTTTTGTGTCTACAAATTTGAACGGATTTACAAGTTTCCATCAATTTCAAGACGATTACGAAAAGAAAAAAAAAAAATGGTGGATACGATCTTCTGACTTTAGTTTTACAAAAAAATCAGGAAACTTAAAGCCAGTTAAGGTCGTATATCCGCCAAAAAAAACATTTTCGTGAATTTTAATGTAAGAAAAAAAAAAAAAAAAAAAAACTTGACTCGTGGAAATGTTGCCAATAGTGAATTCTGTCTACAATTTACTATAAATCAGGGACAAATATAGTCATATGAAGAAAAAAACGCTGTATTCAAAAATGAGTACAAATAGATTTTCAACTTAAAAATTGTAGATCTATACAGTATTTTGATAATTTCCGTGTTGGATGCAGCGAGAGTATATAACAAAATATAATCTCTTTAAATAATTGAAAATAAAACTGATTTAGTTATGGACACTTCGTCACAATGCCAATTACAAAAGTAGAGTTTAACGAAAGGCCCAGTGTTGGACCAGTACCGTTGCCAACGATGGTGATCCCGGGGCATTCATTCATCCCACTACCGGATCAATTCCCTGTAAATAGTCCGGATGATAAAATCATGCTGACATTGGTAATCAGAACTGGGCCAGTAACGTGGTTCGGTACTGGACCATCACCTCAAGTTTTCTCGAAAATCTATATCGAAAACCAAGCATGAGTACGGCGCAATCTTCCGGTTTCTAACTCTTGAAATATATCGCGAGAGAAACCCAATACTGGCCCAACACTGGCCCAGCAGTGGGCCGTATTAATAGTACTATCAGATTTTACAGGCTCGCGGCTGTTGAGGTTGTACCAGTTCTGGGCCGTACTACCAGCCTTATGATAATCACGAAATCAAATATCGAAATAAATTATCGAAAATACAGAATTGAGCGTCTAATAAAAAAAAAAAAAAAAAATATCTCCGTAGAACAGCGCCTTAAAAATTCCAAACATTGCCATATTTTTTGTTATTTCAATTTTGCTAGTGAAATTTTTTTAAATATTAGTTATCAGTCCATCAAAGTGTCAATTATATCCACTTATTGCTAACATCGTAGTAAAGGTTCATTACAGAGTGAATTCTTCGTACTCGGTTGTTGCGTTCTCGTGAATTATTATTAAGATTATTACAATAAGTGGATATCTGTTAAACAAACCCTTATTCGACCAAGTTTCTAAATTATAAATCATGCGCAAAGTCTGTCACGGCGTGGGACGGTAGCAGGCTTTAGTATAAAAACCGATAGAACATTGCACACCGTGTTTGTGTTGCATATTCCGTACGTTATGGTCGGTCGACGGGTGTTCTGGTACTCAAGGTTATAACCACTCGAGGTAGCAGCAGGCGTGTTGGTTGCCTTGGGTAATGCTGATCTATTTTTTAATCACCGTATACTATTATACCCGTTCATATATTATACATGTATATACATGTATCTAGTATATACGTTAAATGCTCCGCGGGTTTCCACACGTCTATTATATTATACTCTATACCAAGAATAAAAGATCATCTCCACGCTATTACCCAACCAATGTACACGTGTAATTACGTATTCATTAATATATGTATATTGATGTTATTATATATCATGCATATAAAACCATCAGAAATATAAGACTGCAGATATATGTATACATATTAAAATTCCGATTTGTCGTCTGCAATAATATATGGCGTAACTTCACTACGATAACGGTACAATATGTAGGTATATGTATACATACATTATACACGCGTTTGGGAAAACAACAAATCGTACAACTGGAAGAACAACAACAATGACAGAAAAAAAACAAGCCGAAAAAACAGTTTTTCGGAGTACTTTTCATTAAATAGAAAAAAAAAAAAGGATGGGTTTGTCAGGGGAAGAAAAAGTATAAAAAAGTAATGGAAAATCGAAAAAAAAAAGATCAGAATTGCAAATTTCACATAAAAAAAAAAATGCCCTATATATTGACAAACAACAATTTCATACAGTGCGTTTTATCCCAATTCGATCTGGGTACACTTACAATTTTTTATTGTCATTGGCAAGGATCACCCGATATATTGACAAACGATAATTTTATATAGTGCATTCATTCTAATTCGATCTGGGCATACTTACAATTTTTTTGGTGTCATTGGCAAGGAATGCCCTATATATATATATATATATGAAATTCTCAACTCGGAAGAATATATTCTTTCATTCAGAAAGGTAATACAGAGAAAAAAGTATAGGTTTGTCAGTAAAACAGCGAAAATCGATTTATTTCCGGTTGAAACGGAAGTTCAAATTAAACGAGACGTGGCAATTTTTCATGCCCATCGTTTGGTTGTAAAGTCCTGTGAATTTCAGATTTTTTCATCGAGCCGTTTCCGAGATCACCGCGCGAGTTTGTCGAACAAGCCGACAGACAGACCGACATCTTTCTAAAAACCTGTTTCTTCGGATTCTAGAGGGTCGAAAACGTGAAGATTCGTTGAAATTAGCAAAAGTCACGTTTCTACCAAAACCAATACTTTTCTTATATCACCGTAAGTGATGAAAAGTAAAAAAAAAACAGTAAAAAAATTGTGATGACAAAGACGAAAACTAATTCTACACACATTGGAATTCAGAAATAGTCTTCTTTTTGCTTGTACCGTGTCCTTTTTTGTCATCAGGGAAGTTCAAAGCCACAAAAATAGCTGCACTTGACTCTAGACGTTATGCAATGACGTGAAAGAAGAATGTTGAACTATGCAAAAAAAATTTTTAGCGCATTATTAGCGACCATTTTCATAAGGCTTTTCAGGCCATTTTTTTGACTCTTTGGGTTTTTGGTAATCGTTGAATTAAAAGAAATCAATGAAATTTATACCGTAAATTCATTGTAAAAAGTCGAAATTTATTAGCCTTTAGCAAAGATGGAGACGTATTTAATTTAGCAAATACATTGAGCGATTATCAAAAACGTAGTTTTTAAAAAATTCAAAACTTTGCAAGTCTCGTCTTTTTTTTATGGCGTACTACGACGTTCTAACATAAGTAAAAAAATAAAAAATTGTGAGATTCACGTCCAGGTCGAAATGGGCTGAAACACCTCGTGTATAACGTATATATTTATAATTCGTTTTGTTTTATAATTAGATAAAATAAAATCGACCTTGCCATGCCTAAATACTGCGCAGCTGGTTATCGTGGGGACGTTAAGCGTATACCTAAACTCTTCGTTGCCGTTTGCCTATGCGATATTTCCGTATTTTGTATTTACTCATAACGGCTAAGAGATATAGCTCTAAGACGAAAGAAGAGGAGGAGAAGGAGGAGGAGGAGGAGGAGAGCAAAGCAAAGCAAAGAGGCTTCTTTAACTCCCGTCAACAATCCGGTAGCTGGTAATATATTCGTGACACAGTGACACGCATAACCAGCCGTTCCCTGCCAAGCCTCGCTTCGTTATACTCGATCGCTTTGGCTGGTACGATGCTATGATGTAAACTGGACGGATGCCAGATTATGCCGTAGGATGATGGAGGAGGATGTCGTTTTGCCATCGTGCAGAACATAGACCAGTCGATTTGGAATCAGAATTAGAATTCGAATTAGAATTAGAATTAGAATTGGGCTCCTTGGTTCTTATTGTCACTCGAATTGGTATATAACCTTAAATACAGACAGACGCACAATCGCTTAGTGTTTTTTTTTTTTTTATTTTTGGTTTATAAACACGCAATTTAGTTATAAACACGGAATTTTTCCTCTATAACAATTCAATAGATTTACATGTATGTATGTATGTTACAAACGTAAACATGGATATGATAACGTATTTGCGCAAGTGTAACGCGTCATAGTTTCGCGTCCGCGTATACAGTACCTACGTTGAATGAACGGAATTGTTATTGATTTCGATCACGGAGACGTGTGCCAAGAAAGGATTTTTTCTTTTTGTTTTTCATTATTTCTTTAATCGACGTTCGTATTTGTTTTTTTTATCAATTGTTGTTTTATTATTTTCATATCATAAGAAAAGAAGACAGAAAACAATTACTCGATAAATTTCAGATACAAAAATCACTCATATTTTCGAGGATTTTTAATACTAGAGTAAACAATACACAGATATCCTGTTTTAGACTATTATTTCACGCAATGTTACCTACAAATCTTGATGTTAAAAATCCTCACATCTCACATCATGTGAAAACCAGCTGACATTGAAATGAGCTCGGTAAAAATGGCATAGGTTAACTGTTGACTCAATAACTAACTAACCACTAGTTTTATCGATCTATAATTTTTTTTGAATGTAGTCCTCACACGTAGTTCTGACGCAGACTAAAGGTTCTTAAAAATATTTGTTCGTTTAGCTGGGAAAAAAAATTCTAGAAAATTCCAATATTTGTAGTTATCTCTATACGGACTTCAAGAGCGTAAAAATTAATGAAAAATTGAATATTTTTCAATAATCTTAGTCTACACTAGAACCACATTAACATTGAGTGGGCTCACGGAGCCGAATCCAGTTTGGACTAAAATTGACTTCGGAATTAGGTCGACAAGTTAACCAAGTCATTTTTACAGAGCCTCACTTTAATTTACGCTGGGTACCACATGATGTGAGATACGAGGGTTTTTAACATCGAGATTTGTAGGTGAAATTACATAGAATAAAGCCCTAAAAGATCATATCTTTGTATTATTAACCTTGGTCGTAACAATCTGTGAAAATAAGTCTAATTTTAACATCTTGAGGAATTAATTATGAATTCTTTAACGGTAAAAAAAATTTTATTACAATCTCTACATATATATATATATATATATATATATATATATATATATATATATATATATATATATATATATATATATATATATATATATATATATATACTAAGGGATAAAATCTTATAAATAAAATTAATGATTCGTGTATAATCGCTCTATAAAATCGAATGATATTGACGTTTGATTTTCAACTTGATAAGCGTGTCGACGATTAATCGTTGGACTTAAAACACTCGGGTATCAAGGACAGCCAGCTATTTCGACAAGGTTAACGAGCCGAATTTGGCCAGTTAACGACCAAGCAAATTCCTTGAAGTTACATATCTATACGTATAATGTAAAATACATATATATATATATATGTATACATACAAACCTATACGATCAGCGAAGGTTAAGGATTGTTTTTGAAAATATTCTCTGCTGCAGCATATAATGAACGTCGACAAATTTCTACGATATTGTTCAAAAAAAAAAAAACGAAAATAATACTCACCATTTCTCCAGTTTTTTAAAATTATCATTTACGAAACGCGCATTCAACATCTCCTACTGCACATACATCGAAGTCAGGAAGCGCTTGGAGTCGTATATGGATATTGTTGGTGGAAAAGCTATCAAAATGCACACGCGCTTAGTAGTTCTTGATTTAATAACGTCGTATGTATGTTACATACGAAGTAAATACACGTGTATTAATATAGTACATAACATTTACGTGTACTGCATGAGTATGTGTTAATAATTGTACATAGATTTGAATTGCCATATCACGCGGGTTGCATATTATATACTCCTACTCTCACTCCCACACCTGCATATGCATGTGCATGCGCATTTGTGACGTTAGAATGGCACGTGGATCCGTACTTGGACGGGGGCGAGGGAATCATGGACTAAGGTCATCGCGACCCTGAATGCTGCACGCGCGGTACTCCTCGACGACTATGCAGCAGTCGTTATAAACGCGCAGAAAATTTATTTCTAGGTTCTAGGTATATAGACTATATACTAATTCACACCGCGCATCTGCCAAGACACTGCTTAATCCTTTATTAGATAATTTAAACAATTTTAATCACTAGTCATGGCCATAACTCGTTCGGTCATTTATCGCGAAATATTTGAATCTTGCTTTTTTTTTCTTCTTTTTTTTTCACACATACCGTGAGCTTAGTTTGCGGCTGACCTCGATGGACCAGTCCTGCGGAACTTCCTGTTGATTTTTTTGAAACGTAAAAAAAAAAAGATTTATCCTACGAGTTTTTAAAAAAGTTCATTTGAAAAGATGGAGAATTGCATTTTGAGAAGAAAAGCTTATTTCTGATTTTTAAACAGGAAAACTAGTTGATCAAATCATTCTTGGATTTAGACAGATTTTGGTTGCAGAAAATTCTATCGGTTGAGATAAAAATCGTGAGAGAATCTGTTGGTCAGTTATCGAGATAGATCGATTTTTCTTTTTGTTTTATTTTTTTTCTAAGAAATTTTTGCCTCTGATAACTCGAAAACTACTTGACTTATCTAATCCAAAATCTAATCAGTTTTATAAGTTAAAAAGGAACCGCATCAATTGATATAAAAAACAATAAATTGATGTCAATTTGAAAATTATTGAAGGTGATCATTTTACGGACTTAAAAACCGTTTTATTTCCGGTAGGAGTTGTGTTTGATTAAAAAATTGAAAAATTTATTCAAACTAACAATAAGTTTATATAAATAATGAAGATATTTTTATGTATCGTTAAACAAGTAAAAATTATCGATAATTATCGGAAAATTAGATATCCAAATCATAATTATATACATATAAATTTTATTTTTTTCTATTAAACATATACATAGGTATACACCAATTCAAATATCGAATACATAATTTTTATCAAATGTATTCTATTTTAAACGAAAACACGTTATATACACTAACGGATCATATATCATGTATATTGTATAGATACATACACGTGTGTATGTGTAAGAAACTTTATCTGGAGTATTAGTTTATCCGTAAGCGTGTGTATTATACATATATAGTATTAACCAGATAACGGATAGTGTCTACAAATGACAAGTCAGTTTCTACGTATATGACCTGCATTTTATACCAACTTAATTATATATATATATATGTAGTAAGTTTCTGCGGTCAGTACTTCGGGTCAAATATCATTACGAACGTCGCGTCGTGTCGTGTCGTATAGAATAATTTGTCTTTTTATTTTCAACCTTTGGATCTCGAATACATAAAATACTCATATATATAATATATTTACACATAGGTATATTATTTCTTAACTTAATTATATACAAACATGGTTATCGTATCTATCCTGGATAGTAATTAAACAAAACAAGGTATGCATGTATGTACATACCAGTGGCTCGCTATTTTTTCTAGATCAAAAAACTAAGACGAGTTTTCACTCTCCCGAATTTCATGTATCTATGCCCAACAAATCAGTTAGCCAACCAATAATCGGGTTCAAATGTTTGAATAGGCACATAAAAATCACAAGAGTGGAAATTCGTTATAATTTTAGTTAAAAAAAATAGTTAGCCATTGAGAACTCCATCAATGAACATTGTACTGTACAGATTCGAAAATCCAATTAAATATACTTGATCTGTAATAATATACTTGTAATTTTATTATATTATGTGTATACTTATGCGTGTGAGGTTATGGTGTATCAAAGTAAAAGCGAGCTCTATCGCTTATACTCGATTGTCAAAGTAACGTATTAAGAGATGAAAGAGTTTCAAGCAAGCCCTAGGAAGAAGGATAGGAGGTTATTTTTGAACCAAGTCAATTTCGCCCACGCCGTGTTACGCTACGGCGCTATGTTACGAAGTTAACGCTGTGCTGCTGCCTGTTGTTGACCGGTTAGCGTCCTTGACTCGTACCGACCTTCGGGGCTCAGAGCTCGTTCGCTGCCGCTTCCGTGACGAGAGATTTATTTAGCCTCTTCCCCAACCTCACAAAGTCCAAATTTAATATACGAGTTTGTCGCGGTCCCGTTGGGATGTAGATATATATATATATATATGTACATACATACATACATACCATAACGCAATCTTGAAATGGACAATACGTCGTAACGCCTATAAGAATGTTATTATTTAATTTTCATTGAAATCGGTTGGTAAAAAAGGTTTTTATTTCTTGAATTCTAACGATTATTGAAAAACCGATATACATTTTCAATTCTGGTTTATTGGTAGGTTAGTTACTCACAACTTAAAAGAACTAACGATAGAGGTCGCAATGGGACGTTGTCCGTGCGATAGAGAACAGTCGCATCGGAATTGAAGAAAAGAGGAGCAATTATTTGTCTAGTTGACTTATTTGTTATCGCGAAAACTCGTTGCCTTTATCCAAGGCGGTAGAGACTAATTAAACGAATAGTCGAGGCGATCTTACGTCTCGATCTAACGACCGAGTGCCGTGCCGCGGTTTCTTCTCTTACTTACCAGATAGATAAAAGGCGATTCGGTGTGTCTTGGCACCGCGCTGTCTGCAGCTGGTCACCTTGCCACTTTCAGCTCAGTGTCTTTGCCTGTTACCGATAGCCGCCACTACCGCCAACAACGACGTATGTATGTATGTATGTATGTATGTAATACCTATAATTGTTAAATTACAAGAAACTCTTGCATATACACAAGAACGATATATAGGTGGTGCATAAACCGTGACATAACGAAATTACGTAACGTTTATTATACAGAAATGAGTGATGAGTCTATACAATGCACACAAGTACTTACAGAGATATATAAAAACGTTTTAAGTCGATATCTATAAAACTATATACATTATCAGATAATATAGAGAAGAAAGCTTTGAATGGATTATATGCATTTGTCTCCAGAGTAATCATAATTATCCAGAAAGTGTTTTTTTTTTTTTATTTTTTTTTTTCTTCCAAAACGACTATAGATGTTATCTCTATAACGTAAAAAAATCGTTTGCGATTTATCTTTCAAAGTACGGCAGGCGAGTAGAACTCCACATTGATGTAATTACCTACTACAATACCCTTGGTCTCGGGTAGAGTCTAACAAAAACCCCAGTGTTGGGCCAATACTGTTACCAACGGTGCAGGCGATCCCTACGCAGTTGTCCGTCTCGGTACTGATATGGATGATAAGATCGTGTCAACGCTGGTCACCAGTACTGGCCCAATATTGCCGATAAACTGTCGGCCAGTACCGTGGTTTGAGACTAAGCCAGTGTCTCAAATCCTCTCGATCCCCTTTCCGGTTTCTAGCCCTTGAAATGTATTACTGAAAGAGTCCAAATACTGTTCCATCGACTTGTGACAACACTTTATTGCAGATGCTGGCCTAGTAGTGGACTGTATTAATAGCGCTGACAGATTTTAAATTGTCCAATGCTGGCCCAGCGCTCGACGGTGATGTTCGGTGGTTGAGGTTGGACCAGTGCTGGGCCGTATTACCAGCCTTTACCTAGAGCTTTATATAGATGTTGTACCTTTCGAAATAAGATGATCTAACTGTTTTTTGAATCGATAGCAAGAATTACAGCGACAAGTGAGGGATAATAATTGCTCAAGGTAAATCTTGAGCGGAATTAACGTTTGTTTCGAAGGATGCAGAAATGTTTACAGGTATTAAGATATTTTTTTTTATCTGCTTTCTTAAAGGATCGGGAAATGAATTATTGCTTTATCGAGATCTTGATGCGGTAACCGCGGTCAAAACTCGCTCAAGTCGACCCTGGTTAGGTCGGGTTATGCAAGTATGAGATCACCGCCAGGTCCCACCCGAACTAACGTCGTAAACCGTCCTTGGACGAAGTCGCGCGAGCGAATTAGCGCAGCTTTATAAATATCACGCGCTCACTACGTACAGTTTACGTATGTATATATATATATATATATATATATATATATATATATATATATATATATATATATATATATATATAATGTATGTACATATGTATATACGTATATATGTATGTACATACGTGTACGTCCTCAGCAGGTACCTTTTAAACTTGAAGTATAATATCAGTATATCACATCTGTATATATTACGATACACTTACCTACCCGATATGTAATTTTGTTCGGAGAGGTTATCTCCTCGTTAATTTATTTATAACCCATTTTTAAACATTTACGTAAACTTGAAATCTCAAATATTTTTGGACGAACCGTTTTTTCTTTTCTTTTTTTTTTTTGTACAATCAATCTATCCAAAATAAAGTTACACAAAATTTCTAATAATTTCTCATTATTTATCAAAATTCAATTAACCAGTTGTAACTATTTTTTGTTGTAGCTTCAGTTGGCTTTAGTAGATTCTATTTTCAAACCTCCCAACGTAAAAATTTTTGCGAAAGAAAAACTTTGAGCTCTCAATATTAATATTAAGAAATGCATCACTGCGATTTTCTATTTGTTATTCATTTAAGATGGACAAAACGATTGTTTGCTTCTTTTGAATTTTATAACTCACCAACGAATTAGCCTACTGAAATGACCAATACATATTCTTGTAGAAAATGAATTGTTCTATAAAAAAATGTATTTTGTCATTTTCCGATAAACCTACTGGTTCAAAATTTATTCATAACGTACCAGAGTTGAATTTACACGATACAATAACTTTTGAACTAGTAGGTTTATCAAAAAACGACAAAATACCTTTTTTGTAAAGCAATCCATTCTCTACACGAATATATATTGTTCAATCCAGTACGCTAATCCGTTGGTGATTTATAAAATTCAAAAGCAGCAAACAATCATTCTCCCATTAAAAAATGAATGAAAAATAGAAAATCGCGATGATGAACCTTTTAATATTAATATTAAGATCTCAAATTTTGGGAAGATTTTTATTTTTCGTAATCTTAAACAATATTTTCGATTAAATTTGCAAAAAAAAAAAAAAAATTAGTCGATTCTTTTCACACAGTCAATTAATGCAGATAAACGGGCTGAACCGAGAGTAGCTAGTATAGATAGATGTAATTTCGCGTACTATGGAGCGCGGCGCGTGGGCGAAACAATTGCAATATAAGTACGTGGGTTTACAAACGTTAAGTTTTCCAGCTGCGCTTGTTATATATGGCGGACGTTCGCCTCGGTTTAGATTCATCCCTCCCTTGTCATAGATACATCACATATATAGGTTATCTCTGGTTGAATATGTGCAGTGCGATGGACCGCGACGACCACAGTTTCTTTATGCTTTTTTTTTATTTTCTACTACTACTACTATCTTTTTTGCTCTTTTTTTTCATTTTTTGCTATTCATTTACAACTTTACAATTAGATACTTACATAACCTTTGTTTCGGTCTACTGGCGACATATCGCGGAAGAGACTATATATTATATGTATATACGGTGTTGTTATATACTATATATCATGGATATATAAACGCGTCGTCATTTGTAATAACAAGAAACAGTACGATAGAACATCGGAGTTTGCGCTAGTTTAATAAATGTGCTTCTTTTTCTTTTTTTTTTTTTTTTTTGTTCTGCTTTTTTTAGTTTTTCTAGTTACACTTATATTTTCTTTTCGTCTTTTCGATCTCTCGACTTCTCTTCTTGTCCTCGATTTGAATTTAGAACACGCATTCATCATATATATATATATATATATATATACACATTATATACCTACCTATCGTTACGCGCTTCCGGTTTTCATCATCAGCTACGCGTCGACGGTAATGCAACACGTTCCCGTTTTATTTCTATTAGTAGAAAAAAAAAAAAAAAAAACTGTACAGGCATTAGATACATATATTTTTTATACTTTTTTTTTTATATTTGCTAAGGTCACAACAGTACCACTTCGTTACTGCATTGCAGCATAGTATTTAGATATTTTAAATTTTTGAGTATTTCTTATGACTTAAAACTGTATATACGGTCAGCTGCGATGTGAATAATGAATCATTCATAAAAGAGGAAAGCTGTTTATACAAGACTTGAATGATGAATTGATTATATCGATTATACACGAACGTAATATACGATTACGTAATCTTATTTCAAAGTTGGAATAAAAATTCTATTTTTATTCTTACAAATTCCCAATTCAGACAATTGGAGATAAAAATTAAAATTTCTCGGTAGGATCTTACAAGTATAATGAAATCCTGATTTGCATCTGAAAGTTAGAGTTAGGGGAGAGACGGGCAAAGTGGGCTCACTAAGGAAGTAAAGTTTCAAATGGAAATTTGTATCGATAAATCTTTCAATTTTGGCAGAAAATCGTTAGCCTAATTGATAACGAGTGTTGAACGCTCTTACTTCATAGGTCCGAAAATTGCGGGCAAACTGGGCCCGACGATAATTACTCGTACTTTTTCTAAAGTATTAAATTTCTCGATTTACTTGGCTTATAAAAAAACAAAACTCTGAACATCAAATTAAGTATATATTATAAGAACTACGGGAGAGACGGACAAAGTAGGCGCCTCTGAAAAATTCTCGATATTTAAATAAAATAAAAAAAAAACGTTATAAATGATCATAATCTTCGAAATTTTTAGCTAAAAATAATAGTCTGACTGTTGACAGGCGTTGACATCCTTAGTTCAAATGTCCTAAATAAATTGCTTCTTTAAAATTTTCTGGGGGTCCACTTTGTCCGTCTCCCCCCCCCCCCCCCCCCCCCCCCCCCCTAGTTTTTGTAATATACACTTAATTTGATGTTTAAAGTTTCTAAGGCAAGTGAATAAAGAAATTTATCACTCTTTAGAATTTTGAAAAAAATACGATAAATTTATTTGGGAGGGGGGACCCACTTTGCCACGAACCTCGATTGCAGTCCGGAAGTGATATATTATCTATGTATTATACTATGAATATACATATATATTCACACCTACTGACAACTAGTTATTATTATTTCACTCTGTTCTACAAATGTGACTTATTGAATTGACCGTTGTTATTATTATATTCAGTCACAAACGTGTCCGCACGTTACCTTCGCATTTCTAACAGTTAGTATAGGTATATGGTATAGGTATATATGTATATACAAGTGACACACCTCTTCCGGAATACTGATGTAATTGTTACAAGTAAATAAAACGTTTCGTACAGTGGCAACAGTCATAACGTTGCATGGATTTGTAACGTCATCTTTTTAATACGCTGACATAATATCTTTTACATACCTATGTAATATATAATGACGATAATTACTATGCGTATAAATACATTATCACAAATATATGTATATACTTATGTAGTTTAACAGTTTCTATATATAGTTCGAATTGTATTTATACGGAGATAATTAGCGAGAAGATTGTATATACAATACACATACTTATGTATACACATTTTTCTCTCTCCTTGCACATACTAAATAATCGGACCTTGGAAAGACCCGTAACGCATACAACAACTTTCTATACGTGTGGATATCCCAGTTAGAATCTTCCGATACTGCAAGTACTGGCCCAGCACTGGTACAACCTCGACACCCGAGCGTCGACGTCCAGTACTGGGCCAGCATTGAACAATCTAAAATCTGCCAACGCTATTAATACAGACCATTACTGGGCCAGCATCGGCAGCACAGTGTCGTCTCAAGTCTTTTAAGAGCTAGAAACCAGAAGGAGGTTAGTCCTGCGAAAGATTACGCTCTTCTCGGCTCTTTGGCTTTCGATATATATTTTCAAGGGAACTACAGGTACTGGTCCAGTACCGAACTAAGTTACTGGCCAACTGTTCATCCGCAATATTGGCCTAGTTTTGGTTACCAGATTCAGCACGATCTTGTCATTCTGACTATTTACCAGTACTGGTCCAGTACTGGGCGTTTTTTAAGCTTTATCTAAGATCGTATGTGTTAAGTTCAAGTAGTCGATATAATTATAAAGATACTGTTGACTGTTAAGCCTCGTCTTGTTTAAGGCCGTTTATTTAAGGCCAGTAGTTATTGCATAAAGTGTAAAACAATGCCTGCACAGATACATATACGGTATTACACGTTATTCAGTCTCCGAGAGATCATCCGACAAGTAAACAAAGAGTATACGTCATAATAATAGATACGTAGGTAAATTTTTTATGTATAAAAATCATAATATTACGACAAAAGATTGAGAATTCATATTAAATCGAGTGGGCGAGCGTGTTTACTGAATGTTTATCAGCTGCGAGCCGTCGTGACTCTAGTACATACATACATACATTGAATATATAGACTCGTGCGTGTATGTTAATGTTGATATGTGTTGTAATTTATGAGAGAGTGAGATAGAGTATAATATAGATGTTGCAAAAAAGATAAAAAAAAAAAAAAAAATTCAAAAATAAAGAAGTTCGTAACTGACGGACAACCAACGCGCTATATTACACAGACTCATTACCCCATTCGTTGAAACTAGAAAATAACTAAATTCATGGACATTGTCGCACGCAAGACTCTGGGACCGTGGTCACGCTAGAATTCGGTTGGTCCTCAGCAAGGTCGATTTAAAATATCGTAAAAATTCACTACGGTTATTTAAATAAAAAATATTTGAGCCTAGGACAATCATCCTTGGATAAATTAGACGTGGACATTGTATAGGTATGGTCTACCAAAATGGGACATCGATTATATCTTAAAAGGACAGATTTTTTAAGGACCACAAAAAAATAATTTCGTAATTACACAGTTTCAAATATTATCAATAACTCAGAATTTCTTTTTGAGTATAGGGTTAATCCATTTTCTATAAATTACTTAACTACTACAGACTGTTTATGGAAACTGAGACATGCGGTGTTTGGCCATGTGTATAAATGGAGTTTAAAATGTGGGAACTAGGAGTGTTGAATGATGTTTTGTTTACAGCTATTAAGGGACTGGTAAAACCTTCCAGGATGTAGAAACGGCGTACATATACATATAGCACATGTGTCAGTAAACCCCATAGACATTTAATGGTATAAACTGCAGTGAAACCGTTACATTATAATAATTGGTATCATATTTTTTTTTTTTTTTTTTTTTACTTTTTTATTTGCAGTGACGTATAGGATCGAATCGACGCTTATCAATATCGCATTAATTATTACAGTCATCTACATGCACCGTGATTATTACGTGAAGATTTAATCAATCAATTGCTGCAGAGTGTACGGATCTTCCTCTCTCTCTTTCTTTATTTATTTCTCTAGGATCGTTGAAGATTGTGAACTCTTTTATAATTATGACATTGATATCGTGAATTATCGATCTCCATCCTTGATCACGGTCAAACATGACATTCGCTCGGTTTATGCAGACTCGAGAAGCTCGTTATCCCTAGGAAACTGTGATAGGGATAACGCAAACTTCATCGCGATAAAGCTCTGATTAGAGATATCAAACTCTCAACTCTTCATATGCTGCAGTTTAACGATATAATAATAGTAAAAAACAAAAAAAAAAAAAAAACTAAAAAAATCAAATAAATGATAAATTGACTAAAGTATATGCCGTTAGAATAACATATCGATAAATTATATAGGTAATTTTATACATCTTTATACATCTAGGTTATAATTTTACCGTTATTCCCTTGAACTTAAGTTTAAAACGATCGAATCTAATACCCTGATTAGATTCTTCGGTTTAAATTTTCCGCTTTTCTAATTGGCTAAATTATAAACAATTTAAATTTCAATTGAAACTTTATAAGATTTTCTTTTCGTGGATGGGACAAACCCGTAAGGCCCCCAATTATATGCAATTCGTCATACGAGTACGTTTTGTGGCATGAAAAACAAAGAAACGTTATATTAGAGTCAAACGTATTAATTTTCTTTGCTTTTCATGACACAGAGGATACTTGTACTGTAAATTGCATATAATTAGGAGCGATATGAGTTTCATTCATTAAAAGACACGGTATATAAAATTTTTATATCTTATTGATAATTTTTTTCTTTAATACCAAAAATATCCCGCGATCAACAATTAATCGCTGAATGTCATTGCGTGTGTATATTAAGTTAACGAAAAAATAATTTCATCTGGTCTAGTCGTCTCTATAACCTAGAGTTAAAAGATTAGCAGTGGCAGGCTTGTCCTCGTAATATAAGATGTATTTTTAGTTAGCTTGCCCGAGTGGTTATCGCGCTGAGACGATAAATTTCATCCTATATGTGTAGAGCATATGTATAGTCTATGTAATTTTTTTTTTTCTTCTTCTTCATTCTTTTCACAAGTTTAATAGGATTGGATGAAACTACAGTATATATACAGTCCGCGAGAACGACAGCCGGAAACTATACGTTTGTGTTTTGGCAACGGATATACAGATAAGAAAAAAAAAAAAAAAAAAAAAAAAGAAAAACTGAATTAAATTCTAAAAAAAGAACAACAAAAAGCAGGAAAAAAAATTTAGTCATAAAATAGAATAAATATAATTCTTACGATACGGTGTATTACTCTGTGAAATATATATCCACCATCTTAAATCCCTTACACGTTTAATTTTACTACTGTTAGAGAGAAAATATCGCAACATATATGCGGTTACGCAAGGTATAACCTTATACCTATACACTTACATACATACGTTTGGTGGTATAAACTGCCGCAAACCAACCAACCACGCGTATAAATATGATTTATAACAGCGTGTGACCGAATACGCAAAATATTTGTGTCAGCGGGCCTCTGTCTATTTACCACTCGTTTAATACACCCATATACGAATAGATATATATCTATATATGTATATATACGACTGTGTAATCACGCGGTATTGTATATAACCTCGAAATTATAAGAAGGCAAAAATTTACACGAATTAGGAATTCTTGACCCCAATTTTATTTATTTATATTCGCAATATGTATAGTTATGTATATATTTATATACATAAGTATATGCTAGGTATATACATATATACACAGGTGTAGCGGGAACGACAATGATGCATTACATAGACTAATCCGCAACACTAGCAAAATACATGTACACATACATGTATGAAGTTTAGATACGTAAGTGTACACGTGACATTGGCAAGGCGTCGCATGACCAGGTGCTCTTGTTGAGCTGAAAAAAAAAGCTTCCAGGACCTAGGATAACAAATTGGCGGTGCGCGGACCCGTCCGGGGAATCCCCGCTTTACCTCACTTTACCTCGCCTTACTTCGTCTCGGCTCGCCTCGCCCGGCGGCTGCCGACCGCGAAATTCGCAACAATGTGACCTTGACTTTTGTCTAACGCTTAGCGAAATTCTAACGGTGTTATAATACGGGAACAATGCCTCCGCCCGAACGGACGAAAGATAATAGAATCAACGATCTTGATATACTTTATATTTGATACAATTATTATATTTACAATCTATCGATTGACTAAGTATTTCTTTTGCGGATTCGCGAATATGAGATAATTAAAACACGCGAAATCATTATACTGTCTACCAAAGACGTGAAGTGGGCTCTTTTTAGACCGAGTACTGTAAATACACGAGGTCAAAAAAAGCTCACAAGCTTTTGGTGCAGATCATATTTTTTGTAACACAGGTTTTGATTTTCGTGTTTTTCATGCCTAAAACGCGATAGAATCATTTTGAAGTCGTGGGTTGAAAATGTCGGGAGCGGACGTAAAAGTGACTTTTACGTCCGCTCTCGATTTTTTGCGCCCGCTCACGACCTTTCGCGCCTCCTTACGACTTTTTTTGCCCACTGGTCGGAAAACGGTCACTCTAGGACCGCTTTTTAGGTACAAAAAAACCTGAAAATTGTGTCTGTGTTACAAAAAATATATTCTTCTATGAAACGACTGACGTTTAGAATGTTTTCAATATATTTGATCACAATTGCGGGGCTACAAATGATTCGCAACTGATTTTGAATCGTCAAACTCTGTTTGAACCAAAAATTACCACCTCTGAAATTCACTCAAAGAAGTCCATAGGTATATCGGTTTCTTTTGCAAATATCACGGTTCAAGAAGCGAGTAGTTAAACGATAGAAGGACAAACAATCTCGCCACTTCCTGATAGGATTGCTAATCGATCGATAGACTATTTCTCTCGCGAATTCATGAATATACGCTAATTAAAATACACTCGAAAATATATATCCTTCGACGATAATATACGACATGTTAATACGACGATATACCTCATGTTTAAAATCCTTGAAAAGCAAGTAAGTTAAAAAATAAATAAATAAATTACTAATGAAGTAAAATATATATTTTTTTTTCGATTTTTTTTTCATCTCCCTATTTATTTATGCAATGTATATCAATCTATAATTCCGTTTGAATAATAATGCCTCTAGAATAAGATCTGTTCCGTATCGTTTCCCGGCAATATCATACCTACGATTTCACTTTGTTTCATCGAATAATTTGAAACTAGTGAAGTAAGTAGGTACATGTATGTCTCAACTATCGCGATCGTTATACTCCTACACGGTCGAAAGCCTTGCGCGTACATACCTACAGTACGCTTTACTCACGCGTGCCATTCGCGTACGTAACCATATAGCAAAGTAAAGCTATTCGGTTCACTGCCAAGATATTTAGGCCGAATTGTATATATATCTATACGCAAGTTTCGAACACGAATCAGGAGAAAGTTACCTCTAGCTGTTGAACATTGATGGTGAAATCTTTTATGTAACCGTCATTCGTTTATTCTCAAGGATTTTGCGAGCGCTATACAACTTGCGATTAGTATTATCATTATCATTATCATTATCATTATCGTTGCTAGACCGCGACTGTCACTCCCACGTCCTATACTCTAGTGAAAGGTGATTTACTATTAGCGAATTATTAATTTGCCAATAGCAGGAGGAATTATTGAGAAATAGTACTTTTCGATACTAGTCCGAAAATGTTGACTCTCGGACGAGTGTGAAGTTTTTCGCCCGAGCAAAGCGAGAGTGACAATCACACGAGTCGAGAATCATCTTTCGCACGTGTATCGAATCTTGTTTTTCGATACAACGTGCAGAAAGTTGAATTTTGTGCACGCGAAGTGGGCACAAAATCGAACTTTGTGCCCGGTGTGTCAAAAATATTATTTGAACTGGAATCGTTACATACACACCTAAAAACTAAGCACCTCGTTATTTCGTAAGGGTATATAATAACGATTTGTACGAATGAAGGTCGACGCGTAGTAGGTAGGTACTCGTAAATTTAATTAAGACAGGTATTCCGGTTGTCTGATAAATAATCTAAATCTAGTTGTAGTAATAATAATAACAACATAATCATTTGCAGGGGCTGAAAAAGTAGACACAGATGATTAACTGTGTGCCTTTAGCAAATTTGCAAACTTTCAAATAGGCGGGCCAGATAGCTATGCAAACTCTCGCTCTTTCTCCTTCATCGATTATTTATAATATCTTTCTATATGTACCTACATTATGTAAGTTTTGATATTTAGAAAATCTTGATTAAAGATATCGAACATAAGTGAGACTCGAGTAAAGCGATATTTGCAATCAGCAGAATCCATCATGATTTAACGAGAGAGAAGTCCTGATTTGTTTTTTCGTCTTGTACGTCTTTGTCTGATTTATTTTTTGCAACCAATAAGTTTTACTGCTTTTAACAAATCTCTATACGTTTTTGGGGATCTAATATTCGAAAAACAGGCGGAAACAAAGATGGAGTGTCTGTCTATGTTTGATTTGAAATTTTTCGTGCTTACCTCAAAAAGATAATAATTTATTTGAACAAAACCTTCTTCTCAATTTCGTTGTGTACATCTGAGAAGGTATTCTGTAAATTTAGCAAGTACCCGAATAAATACATAGTGAATTTTTTTCTGTGCTTAAATCGTTCTACAGAATATTTGGAGCCCATTAATATATGTACCGCCTTACAGGACTGCATATATGTCCAGGTGGTAAAAATTCGTCAGATTTTTGGGGGTCGTAGCAACAAAGGTTATACATAATATGCAGATATCCTGTTTCAGGCCTTTATACTACGTAATGTTACCTACAAATCTTCATGTCAAAGATCCTCGCATCTCACATCATGTGGCAACCAGCCGACATTGAAGTAAGCTCGGTAAAAATGGCATAGGTTAACTGTTGACTCAATAACTAACTAACCACTAGTCTTATCGATTTATAATTTTTTTCGAATGTAGTCCTCACACGTAGTTCTGACGCAGACTAAAGGTTCTTGAAAATATTTGTTCGTTTAGCTGGAAAAAAATTCTAGAGAATTCCAATATTTGTAGTTATCACTATACGGACTTCAAGAGCGTGAAAATTAATGAAAAATTGAATATTTTTCGATAATCTTAGTTCACGCTAGAACCACATCAACATTGAGTGGGCTCACGGAGCCGAATTCAGTTTGAACTAAAATTGACTTCGGAATTAGGTCGACAAGTTAACCAAGTCATTTTTACAGAGCTCACTTCAATCTACGCTGGTTACCACATGATGTGAGATACGAGGGTCTTTAACATCGCGATTTGTAGGTTACATTGCCTAGAATAAAATCCTAAATCGGGATATGTGTGTATTATTTATCATCAGTCGGTAAATACGTATAACAACCCCCTTAACCGTATTATGAAATAATCACATATCGTCATATGGCGCAATGAATAATTAAGACTTACGATTAAACGTAATAAATGATCGAGTCTTCGACCGATCGTCGATATGAATCATAGTCGCATTTCGCATACGGGGCGCGTACGTATGTACTTATGTACATACATACATACGAATAGTCTGATATATTTTTATATTTAGCGGGGTTATTGGCGCGTATACCTACACTCCCGGTCGTTAGATAATTCGGACAGCTGCTGTTGATAGTCCTGGCCTAGGGTAACGTTATCCTTGTAGAGTCCTACCCCCACCAAATTCTCAGTCTCCCTCCTCTTCCCATTTTCGTCTATATTACCGCGTCCGCGCGGAGGGGTTTTGGCCACCCACTCGTCATCGGAATTGGCCTCGCAACTCCAGCCGAAGGTTTGCGAATCCGTGACCTTGAATTGCTCGACTGAATTCGCGAATCTAACGGCTGCCGATACCGTAGGTCTTTCGGTATACCGGCGCGACGGGTTTGCGTCTCGGTATTGATTTCAGTTTTCTCACTCGCTCACGATCGTTACGACTATCCTTATTTTAATTTTATTTTTATTTACTGAAATTACAAGCCGAAAATTACCAATTTGGAAAGCCCCGTTTTTTGATGGTCGATGAACTACGACTCGATTGATTTCCCCTCAAATTTCATATCATTATGTATTCCCCAACTAATATTTATTAATTTGCATAATTTATGTGCTGCGCAGAAACGAAAAAAAAAAAAAAGAAAAAAAATTCAAATATTCATATTTTTTAATGCTAACATTTGCAAAAGTAAAAGTTATGTAGATAAAATTTGTCTAGAATTTAACTTCAAATAATATATGAATAAATTTGCAAAAATTTAACTTTCGATTTTCTTGTGATCGAAATCGTAAGTCTGATGTTTTACAATGAACAAAAAAAAAAAAAAAACAAAAAAAAAATTCTTTATATAAATGGAAAAAATTATTTAACGAAAAACCAAAACAGCTGTATAACGACAATACCTACTCGAGAATTCATGTATACATGATTACTTTTGTTATTCATTATCATATACCAAGAAACACGCTGCACGGTGACGCAGTATCACCGACCTTGGACAGGTCTTTGACCTGTTCAGTTTGACAAATATAACATCGACTGGCATCTACACTAATTTAACGATAATAGCTTTGGGATTTTGATAAACCACTTAGAACAAATATTTTTGCGGTTTGTAGAGCGAGAATAATACAATGACGATGTCTTACTGCGATATCGCACTTCATTAGTTAAATGTTTTTTTTTTTTATATTTATTTTTAATTCATTTTTTTCATTTGTGATTTTGTAGATATAAATCATAATTCGTTATCTTCACTTATCAAACTTACTATTCAACGTTATACAAGTGGCTTGTATATACATATTTATATATCTTATATAGTCGTATTAGCTTATGTACAACTATAATAATATAATAAACCGCGTAGATATTTTATGTATAAACAGCTTGTAATCAGCTCGTTAACCTTCACGCGTATCATTTTCTACTCTTAAGTTTGTTCAATATTTATGATATGATTTGGTAAAGTCACGTATACGACGAACTTTTTTATTTTTTTTTTTTTGTTTTTTTTTTTTGAGACGGAAATAAGCAGACGATCAACAGATCCCGGAAACTCTGTCTCAAGTATGAATATTAAACTTGAGTGAAAAAAAATAAATAAATTTACTTCGCAAAAATCTAGCCATTATATATTTACGTACATACCTACGCGTTACAGAAGTACCGAATAAGTATTTATAGGATAAAGTTTGTAAATGTTAACTGACGAGTTCTTAACAATTTTATTTGATTTTATTTTATTATATTTTTTTATATTTCGCTGCTACAAAGCGAAATTTTTGACAAATTTTTGAGAAACATTTTTTATTTTTTTTTTCGATTTAATATGACATGGACCATCAATCCGCGATAGTGTATAGGTACTCACTAATTTCAATCTAACTAATAATAAATTCGAAATATTATACGAATCGAAACTCCTAAGTCTAATGAAAGGCCCAGTGTCGGCCCAGTACCGTTGTCGACGGTGACGATGCCCACGCATTCGTTCATCCCAGTACAGGATCAATACCGATAAATAGTCAAGATGATAAGATCGTGCCAACACTGGCAACGGAAACTGGGTCAATATTGTCTCAAACCAGTGTCTGAAGCTCTCTCGAAAATATATATCGACATCCAAGCACGTGAAGGGTGTAATCTCGCACAGAGCAGGGTTTCTAGCCCTTGAAATTGTATTGTCAGAAAAGCCCAATACTGTTCCATCGATTAAGCTACAGATGCTGCCCCAACGGTGGGCCGTATTAATAGCGCTGGTAGATTTTTAATTTTTCAGTGTTGGCCCAGCGCTGAACGTCGACGCTCGGCTGTCGAGGCTGGGCCAATGCTCGGCCGTATTACCAGTATCGGCAAACTCTACTTCGAGCTTTATAACGGGACTTTGTATTTCATAGTGGGTTCTTTAACAAAGAATTTACGACAATAGGAGAGTAATGATTGTCTAGAACACTGAAATCATTATATACCGTTAATATATAAATGATTTCATTACGTGATTTCCCCTTCAACTATTGCTGTTCGAATTGAGTGTCTAGCTTTCGATAAAAAGCGAAATGTCCGTACAGAATAGCATTTCGATAGCGAGGTCACACGGTTTCTCCAAATTTTTCAATCGGAGAAAGTATAAAGTTGTAGCTGGATTTTAAACGACCGTTAATTTTTTTATTTTTTTTTTCACGGCTATTGTCCAAGTTGCCTAGATCGTTTACACAATGTATAGATATATGTGTTTTATCATACGTGTGTAAGTTATCATATGTTTAGGTTATGTAAACCTGCAGCAGCTAGTTCGGAAAGTAATCGATCGTACCTACAGTAGGAAGTAAAGATTGGAAATAGTAGTTTTTAGAAATTGATTTCTTTCGATTTCACGAGGATTCTGTATTTCTATTCATTTGTTTTGAACAGATATACATTTTAACCGCAAGGTGTTGTTAATTTATAGACTCTACATAATTCTAGCTCAAGTTTTCTCTGTCCTATGATTGGTCAAGCAAACTTGTCCATTTTCCCGTTACAATCGTTGACCAGTCGGAAACCGAAGTTGAGAAAACACACCGTTAACCGTATCCCCCCGTACAAACGCCACTACATAATCAGTTAGACCGGTAAAATACGTGCTCGTGCATGTGACACTTGCTTATTCGACACGTTTATACATATACGTAACACAGATTTTCAGAAAGTGATAAAATCTTTTAACCTACAAACATGGAAATGAGGAAAAAGGGTTTGAAAAATCTTAAAAACAAAAAATTGCTCCAAAATTTGTCCAGACATAAATTTGAATGATTAAGAAATCAATTCTGAATCGGATAATTCGAATATTTGAATATTTCGAATCGTTTGAGCAGTTCGTTTCTAACTGTTCGAAGATTCTAGTTATTAATAAACAAACCGAAATATCGTCCAAAAAAATTTTCTAAACCAAACTGAACCCGTAAACTACAAACGTACATATAATTTCCCACGAACAGTCCACATACTACATTGCTAATCGTGATACGATGTAGTGAAGATTGCCTAGAGTTGGCTAAGAGTCGTCGTTATACAGGTGAACGGTACCACCAAATAAAAAGTCACGCGGGAAAGCCGGCGTGTGAAACGATGCTTCAGAGTTAGGTTAGGTTAGGTTAGGTTAGACTAGACTAAACGTTCCTAGAATTGCCGTTATAGGCGAAATGAATGGCGTAGCTGAGAGAACTGGCGAGTCCTCGATGTGAGAAAGATTCGGCTGTAGCTCGGTCGTGCTTTTTTCTCATTTTGTTTCTTTCTTCTTTTTGGTCCGTTTCCTTTTTTTTTTGTTTTATTTTTCTTTATTTCAGTACGAACGAGTACAATGATTCTATAGGGTCGATGGACCATGGACTGCACGGTCGACACTCGTCGTTCGCGAATACAAAGAAAAATTTTCTGAGCGATCGATATATATATAGCGTATTACTTATTATATTCTTTATTTCATTGTCAGACGTTGTATCACATTATAGGATATGGTATATTATATACAACGTTGTATGTATAAAGGAACAATATAAACATATATGTATACCACGATTGATTGGCAAATCACTTCTCGCTACACATTTTGTCACGCAATATATTTTTATTCTTTTTTTTTTTTTTTGATCATCTTTTTCATCCAAGACAATCACTGCACCTATATTCGTGATTCATTATTATATTCCAGGTATATTGTTCAATTAATATATTTGAAACGGTTTAACTGCAGAAATATTAGCGAATTAAATTGATGTCACGCTTGTGCGAAAGTAACGTTAATTCTCATATAGAAAATTAAAGTAAGGGGTAAAATGACCCCCCTGAAGTATTTGAGAAAAAATAAAAATCTAATATAGTGGAGACCAACGTATGTTGGACCACGTGATAAATTGGACCGTTCAAGTTTGGTCATTTTTTTTTTGTTTGGATAGTTTTCCTGGAATTTTGAATATTTCAAAAACAAATATCATCAGCACTTACGATACTTCAAGCATTTCTATTTTTTACAAATTTCAAAATCCAGGTATTGTTTTTTCAACAAATTACCAAATACTTGAACGGTGCAATTTACCATGCGTGGTCCAACATCCCACTACTCTCTTCTAATATTCAGCAATAGAATACAGCAATATAATAAATCAATTAATTTTTTTCTTTTTCTGATTTTTCTTATTTTTGATTATTTTTAAGTAGGAAAAACAAATAAAAATTTTTACTACAATTTTCGTTGACTCAGATATCTGTGAACGAGATATATGGTTGGGTTACGGGATTGGAATTTGTTGAGAAAATTTGGTATCCCGATGGAATTAAATTTCGTTCCAGAAACGGACGGGTTTCAATCCCTAGGACGTCGAAATATTGGCTCTGACCAATTTCCGGTTGCCACGGATACCTAAGCTCTATAGACGCCCGTATGGATTCAACAACCTTCTTCAATCTATAGAACTATACGATCTTCGACAGTTTATTAACTACATGTCCTTCACATAGATATTAAAATTAGTTTTTTTTTTTTGTCTTTTTTCTCATTTAATTTTAAAATAATCACGTACTTATATTGATACTCGGAATATACGAAAACTTTGACGAGTTAGACGTACTTACTTACATATCTAGTAAACCACGTACCTAGGCTAACTCATGACGTCATAACCACGACTTGTGACTATAACGTGGGCGTCCTAGTCTCCGTTCTCGGCTAGTGGTGGGGCCTTTTTTTCTATTCGTTGTGTTTTGTTTTAAATTCCATTTGCGCAAGTGCCAGATCTTGGGCGTTAGCAATGTGCAAATTATTCACGTTGAAGGTGCAGGTTAGCTGGGCGTATGGTTATTACGTATGTCGAGTAAAATTACGTGTATATATAGATACAGGAATATAAATTTAGTTTTACAATTACCGAATACGTAAATATCACTACACTAAGATATATTTATTTTTGGCTAATCGCCCCTCAAAATAATATACCAAATTTCAAGGACAAGTGATACAACCGGAGTGAATCACGCTTCCCAAATTAACTAATTTTCGTTACTCAAAAAAAATTAGTCGTTATTTTTTATTAATGTCATTCGTAAAAAAAAAAAAAAAAAACTGAAAAAAAATCGTATATTTGTTCATAATATACGGATATACAAATAGGTCATACATACAATTGGATAAAAGTACTTCCGAAAAGTTATATATATACATATACATACTTGTCACATTGGGTCAAATTAACCTAATCGATTTTCAAATGGTTAACCATATGATAGTTATCCGTTCGATTGGGACCAAAAAATTATTGAACATATTTTGAACATTGTCGAATATGTAGCAACAGTTTTTATATAAGAAATAAAATGATAACATGTCCGAAAAAAAATTACGATCGTAGGGCAAGTAACGAAGGATATAATATAGGTATGTGATTCCCAAGTTGGGCGCCAAGTCAATTTCACCCACGGTGACAACGAAGGGTTAATTTAAACCAAGAATTTCGTTTAAATAAGGAAAACGAAAAAAAAAAAAAATTCAAACAAATTATAAACAAAAAATTCTATATATAAAACAATGTCTTTTCTATGAGTTTACGCGGCTTCTTGTTCCTGGTTAAAGTTTCAAGTGCAGTTATTGCAGGTGTTGCAGCATGCTAGGCTGATGCACTTACGTTTACCTCGATACCCCCGATTACCTCTACTCTTAAAGAGTATCGTAGTTCTATATACATGCTTTATAGTTTTTGAGTGCAGTACCATGTCGCCAGATGGTATGATCCGTGTCCGGTCGTTACGCTATTGCAGTATAGGTAGACTACGTTTGCAGGATTTTACACATTCTTTAAAATAAAATAATAATAATAATAATAATAATAATAATAATAATAATAATAACAATAATAATAATAATTACTAGAAATGAGTAAATTGTCTAGGTGAATTAATTTTTAATAGAACTTTAATATATGCCCAGATAATTATATCCAGTGTAAATAAAATAATTAATTCAATCAATGAAAAGAAAGAAAAAAAATGAATAAAATAAAACGACAGTTTTTCAAAGCAAAACATACGTATCTGCTGAGTCTAATCAGTCTTTAACCATACTTTGAAACGTTTTGTTGGTATGTTCAAATTCTAGTCGTAGATTATATTTTATTTATTAATTTTTTTTTTTCATTCGACGTATCTTGTGCGGGAGAGATTCCAGGATGTTGACCACAACTACGAGTACTCATCGGCTTTCAGTAATAATTTTTCCACTTTTATTGAAATTCAGAAAATCTTTGTTTAAAAATAAATTCAGTCAATTTTTCATACTTGAAATTTATCTTTTTATGTTATTACATACGTGTAATATATTATGTATATATTAATTCAATATTTGCAACGGGGGAAAGAACAAATAATAATAATAATAATGATAGTAATAATAATAATAACAATAACAATTTTACGCGTAAATTTTTTTTCTTTTTCTACCCAGAATCAGCTGTAGGTATCTAGTAGATATAGAAATAGATTAGGCGATGATGTCATTACGGTAGTGCAAAAATATTTATGTTGCTTAGCTACCGCGTGGTATGGCTGTATAACTTATAACGAGCTGTTCAGAAACAACAACAAATCCTAATTGCGACTTCGTATATAGCTGTTTACGCAATTCAATAATTTGATAAGGTTTGTACCCTATAACTGTTAGCCTGCTGCAGCTGGATTACGTCATCAATTCGAGTATTTACGCGATCTATAATATCTACTGATCAAAATCTTGAATGAAATCTACACCGGATATATATCCTACAACGGTCGTCTGCACACAAATCGATTTTATTGTATATACATATATATATATATATATATATATATAGATTTTAAAACGTATTTCGACACGGATATATAAATATGATTTAGAATTCATTAACCCGCGTATATAACTGCTGCAGTATAAAATCCTTAATAAATAATTATTTTGAAATATATAGCAGATATCGATAATTTAATGAAAGAGAATTGTTCAATTTTCAATCGTATTTTTGTTCACGGTCAGAAAGGCGAATTAACGGTCAGTTCCTGTTAGTTAAATTCTATAATTACTGTTACGCACGATATCAATTACCTATATAGGTATAGTTATACGTCATATCCTCGATAATATATCGAAAGTAATAATTGACAAGGACAAAACCTGCATGAAGGTGATTAAAAATTGAATTTTATTTATTTTTATTTTTAAATTTATTTATTTATTTTATTTATATTTAGAACTAGATAAGAGATGATATCTTGAGTCATTTCGGTAAGTCAAAACTCATACAATTATAACCGATTATGCTTGTCCCTATATAATAAAAATTTTGTTCCGCTACTGGTTCAGACTAAACTTTTCTTATCTTATTATTTTCGTATCTATTTAGTAAGATTTTAACATAATTACACTTCTCGAGATATATTTTAAATACATTTATAAGATTTAAAGAGTTTTTTTCTTTTTTTCTGTTGCAACTTCGTATATAAACATATAATACCTATATATGTATATGGACAAGTAAATGAATGAATAAACAACTAAGATATAAGTATGTAGTATATATATATTGTATATATTTTTATATACAAACGTTAGTGTGGTCTGCAGTATAAACTAGATATGGAAATCTAAGTAACGAATTATAAACGCTGCGTAGAAAGTGCGTCGGAATAACAAAATACGAAAGGCTCATTTCCCTTGAAATTACATATCCCAGTTGCTTTCAAGTATATAAGATGTATATGTATATACCTACCTCGACACATACTTATACAGTTTAAATACGCGTGTGTACATTTATTCTTTGTATATGTACATACATACATACATAGATACTCGCTATTTACCTCAACTTTTAGTCCCATCTAGCGGACGGTATCCCGGTTATCTAGATTATTTAGATGACGAGATAATTCGCGATGCTGGTCACAGATAACAACTATATGTATACGTGAGTTTCGTAACCACCGGTAGGGTATCTACCTACCTACCTACCTCTTGCTCTCTCTACTCTCTCTCTAAAGCAACATCGTTTATAATGGCCTGAGGCTGAAGATGCTCGATCGTATTTGCTGTTATTGCCGGAGAAGCTCCGTACTTTTAATTATACCTATACCAACCGACCATTTACACTTTATTTTCAAAATAATCCGGTTCAATACGGGGGAGAATATAATGAGACAACGACTGAATACGATATAGTATATACGTATACACAAACATAACCTCATACCTTCAATTATCAAAGTATATCACACTAATACAACGTTATCGCTCACGCGATTAAAGAACGCCGAGAGAACGTGGAACAGGTGTCGTATTACGGTGCTAAAATCTGCGAGCAGTTACTTATATCGCGGTTAGGAGATGTTCATCGCCTAAATAACTCAACGGAACTCGATAAAACTAGTTTAAAAAAATAAAAAAATAGAAAATATAAAAAAGAAAATTGGGGATGGTTGATTTTTCATACAACGTCTTATATGTATATGGATACACATATCCGGGCCGTGAAAAGTTCGCCTCCCGGATGGACAACATGCTGCAGCCTGTTTACGAACGCATACATATATATGTATATATATATATATATATATATATATATATATATATATATATATATATATATATATATATATATATACGTATATCAACATCTAGAGAGGCGCAGCATTGACCAGGGAGTTTCGAAGCGTGGTTCACTAAGGTAAAGCGAAGATGGATCGCAGATGAGACAACGACTTCGTGATTCAGCTCGCCGGTATAATTTGCGCTCTGTTGCCTCCGGCGATCTCTACGTGTCTCCTTCTTGCTTTGTCTACTTACAAGTTCCTCTCTCTCTTCACCGTTCTCCACAACTTCCCATGCCTCTACACTTCCTTCTCTCCACTCCCCCGTTACCCCGCGTATCTGCCGGTCAACGCGCATCCTGGCCTCGACCACGAGCACCACGAGTTGCCCGCGCCCTCGGCCATAATGGCGATGTAAACAAGCTTAGTGCGCATGCGTGAATTCTTGAATTCTCGAACTCTCGCCGCGCGTAACGTATCGTATACTACGTACATACATACATTTATATATATCCACAGTACGCACACAGATTTATTATTTTTATACGTATATATAAAACGAAGTGATGTATGTATATACGAATCTATATGTATGCGGTATAAGTGGATTTATAAATACACATTATGCGGAGCGGTGTTTCCGCGTTGAGTTTATACACGTCGAATCACTCTTCAATTCAGAATTCGAAATTCGTATATCGAATTTATCTACTTAAGGTATACATATCTTACGCTTCTTTTCTACACACAATAGACTCGGATATATTATAATCGAAAGTATATCTGTGTTAACTATTCTTGCTAGAAAAGTGACAATGAATATCGATACGCATCTTTGTCTAATTAATTTTCATGCTTATTGTCGAGAGTCGTCTTGTCGATCAAGTGTCAACTTTCCTCATTTTTCTGGGTACCGTAAACATAGCAGTTTCGATAAACTTCCGCAGCGATATACCATAGCTGCTTTTTCAAAGCTGACAATGAGGCCACAGGACCGACAACCAACAAGCCTCGAGCGTTCAGAGGCAGAGATAAAACGACTCTTCTCCGCATGGAATTCGAGACACGCTAGTTACTGGCGCCAAGATTAAAGATGGCGCCACCTGCGATGTTGCAGTAGCGTTCCTGCGCGTATACATACATGTAATAATTATCTCGCGCATTAAACTTAAAGCTTAAGTTTCTAAGCTATTATATACAACGTACGGAAGAACATTTATTTTTTTTTTTTGTTTTTGATTTTTTTACTCTTATTCCTTCACCAAGCCGCTTTGGCCACGACCGCGTAGTAATGGCTGTGGGTAATTAGCAGTTGGTCAAATAAATTACCGGGCCCGACTCACTGGCGAACGCTGATTGCACTTGACGCGAGTTATAGGGTAACGCGGATCTGCTGTATCCAGCTGACGACAGGAAAAACGATCGTCAACAACAGTCGGTTGATTTCCTGAGTAAAGCTCCGCTCTCACGGTCTTTTTCTTTATATATTTTATTCCTTAAGCTCGTAGCTTTGTCGATGTATCTTAAGCAATATTGAGAAGAAAAAGAAGAAAGAAAAAAAAAAAAAATAAATAAAAAGAAACGAAACATTAAAACAGTAAAAGAAAACAAAAAAAATAAAACTTTATCTTCTTTGTTCGAATCGGATCCAAGTTTCTCTAATCGATTAGAGAAAAGGCGCGCGTAAGATAATATAAATTGCGGTTGAAAATAAAATTCAAAGTTTATCACGTCCTGAAATGCTTGCGCGCGGTTATTATACTATAGAAAATGTATAGGTACAGAATAATAGCAACAGTTTCAACGTTACGATTCCGAACGATGATCGGTGCAAGAAGAACGGCTGTAGGGAGGGGGTGGTTGGGGTAAACACTTCTCGAGACGACCGAGCGCGGGGCTATCGACCAACCTTGGAACAAAGGTAAAGGCAAAAACCCTGAGATGCGATGGAAGCCGTTTTTCAGCTGACCATAGCGAGGGTGACTCGTTGTTCGCCCGCGCGGGTTGAGGAGAGAGCGACGAGGGCGGCCGGCTAGACGGGTTTCCCCAAAACATCGTCGTCCCAACAAAGCAAAAGACGACTACCTACCTACTATACGTTCGTTTCTCTGCTATCGCGTCGTCATCGTCTCGTAGCTAACCGCCTGGATGGATTCTCTTTGTGTCTCAGATGCCCTGGTTTAAGTCGCGATCATTTCAACAGTGATTTAGTTATCACGTTTTAACAATATATTACGCACGAGTAATTCATCATCAATAAATAATATTTATCGATAAATCGCTTCGTATAACCTTCAGAATCTTCAGATGCACAACCTGCTAAAGACATTACGGGCGTATTGAAAACAAAGGAAACATGTCCTTGCCAGTGCCGGTGCGCAGCGACGTAATTTTCTACGTTGTTCGTAGCCGCGAGGTACTTGCCGCTATACATAGTAGGTGCTGTGTACTACGGGCCTACGGTTTACGTACGGAGGGGATCTGTGAGGCAGCTGTAGCGGTGGCCGGAGCGGGCGGAGTAACGCCCGGAGAATCAAAACAAACCGGCGAATGAGCCCTTGTGTTGGTGCGTCCGCGGCGTGTGGTGAGGGTCGGCCATTGACCCTTATGCCTTATACTGCCACCACTACGCGCACGCCTGCCACACATATACATGTATATATATATATATATATATATATATATATATATATATATATATATATATATATATATATATATATATATATATATATATATATATATATATATATATATATATATATATATATATATATATATATATATATATATATATATATATATATATATATATATATATATATATATATATAGGTATATATACAAAATGCATCAACCCGCGGGTGACTCGAGAATTATCAAGAGAAGAACTTGCTGCACGGTTATTATACTCACGTGTTTCATCTATTCCCGCCATTTCGAAGTGAAATCAATTCGAATACATACAACAATTTACGTAGACAAAGTCGTGTACTGTTATTGGTCAATAATATCGTGAATAAAAAGATTCATAACTATCGGTATAATGATATAGACTATACAGTGTCTTCTCTCCTAAATAGAGTATAGTAGTTTAGTTTGAGGGTAGCACGAGCACCCGGTAGATCGAATCACATTCGCTGGGACGAGAAATCTCTAAGGAACCGAGAGGGCGGTCGTCGCCTCTTCTCTCGTGGATTTTCTCAGATGCTGTAGGGAACTGGCTTACCTCGGCGTGCCTCGGGTTCGTCTGTGTATAGGGTAGGGTTGAGTTGAGTCGAGTTGAGTTGAGTTGAGTTGGGTTGGGTTGGGTTCACTTCCATCGAATCGAGGCTCCGGCTGATATTCAGATGTTTCATATACGTACACTGTAGCTATACACCTACCACGGTCGCGTACCTAAATATGTAAGAGTAAGGTCGTCCGGCACGCACACAAACTTACACATACGCAACAGGGCAGCCACCCTAGGTTCATGTCCCCGCTTGCTACGGCAACCTGACGAACACCGTAGCCGTAGATCTCATACGTATGTTGGTATAAGTAGATTTTACAGATATATACATATGTACCATATCTACATAAATAAAACCAAGATGCTTATAAACAGAATAAAGAATAAATTTATTTCGACAAAATTACAATTGTTTCATTATTTCAAATCTATTTTTCATTGTTTAATTTTTATGGGTAGGGTATAATAAATTTACAAGCATATATATACCATAAATATTCACAAATTTTTATTAAATATATTTCTTCATAAACGATTTTCTAAAATTACAAAATTTTCTAACCTTCATAAAGAGAGAGAAAAAAAAAAAAAAAAAAACAATTGCCGCAGCTTATCAATAATTGATTAATTTTTGCTGGGTGAAGGTCGCGAGTGTAAACTCAACCTCGCTGGTATGAAGACATAATGTTTGCGGTCAGTTGGATCGATTTGTAAAGCCAGATTCGCGAGTGGATAGGATAAGGGTTGATTGAGGTGGGAGAAGGGATCAAGGCCACGGGCAAATGCTGCTGAATAAGGGCTGGCTTGAGAGGAGTTTGAGGCGGTTCGTCTGATCCTGTATTATACCTAACATATATAATTATTTTTCTTTGTTTTTTTTTTCTAAGAATACACGAAAAGACACGCTTGTCGAATTTATGTTCATATTGCGGTTTGAGAATTGCAGTTTGTTGAGGAGTCGCCATATTTCGCGTATAGTTAAGAGATATTGCGGGTATAAGTAATCGATGAGAAAGCGTGTATCGACGGTCAAATAGACCGAGGGAGATTATGCCTACGCAGTAGGAAAAGCGCAAAGTCATGATCGTTATGTTTTAAATATAAAATGAATTCAATATTTTACGTGATTTCGTCGTGCACTTGATAGTCACGATGCAGAACGTGAGCGGATCCTGTCCACCAATAAATAATATCTAATTGAAAAAATAAAAATAAAAATAAACGAAGAATAGTAAAACAAAGAAAAAAAAAAAAAAAAAAATAACACCAACTAACTTTATATCGCTATATGTGTGTATTATCGTTTGGACAAATCGCGTTAAGAATGCGCATAACGAAAGCGAGAAGAGATTGTTACACGAGCAGGCGCACGCTTTCGATAACGATATTATATACACACTCGCGACAGCCGTTCCTTTGTTTTGAATATTCACAGGTTTATACCTCGTGACAAGGCGGTCAGCTGTTCGGAAAGTGTGGAGCGTGCGCGCGCGCGCGCGCTTAAAACGCGAATCTTATTCGACTAGCTATAAGCGCGAGAGCGTAAATCGTACGAGTATACGGTCGTCAATAAATATAATTTGTTGCCGAGTTGCGTCAAAATGAAAACAACGTTAGCACGCGATTTGAATCGCTCTCGAAAATCTAAATCGATCAATCACGAGAACTCTCCCCTACTCTTTTTAAAACCGCACGAATCTCACGAGAATGTCCAAGTATAATTCTACGAGTGCCACCGTTCTCCGTTCCGGTGGGTTGGTGTATCGCTATATTGCTGCGGTTCGCTCGGTTGTCGACACCGCGCACGTACACAACTTAACCGCACGCCGAGTCACGCTGCCTATATTGTAGCTTCATGATGCCGCCTGGCCTGGCAAGTGGCAACTCCGCGCTTACTCATCCCGATTCCCGACCGAGTCTGCGACGTATGCACCACGATACATACGTATTTTATTTGTATACCTATATACTCATCGTAGAGTCCGGTTTCATCTACCTTTCATTTTCAACCTCTGTTTATGGCTAAGTTGTTTTTTTTTTTTTTTTTTTTTTTTTTTCTTTTGTTTTTTTTTCTAAATTTAATATAATCTTATATGGCTTGTGTCCAACTGTCGACGTATGTGAAGGTATACATGCCGATGTTTTAAGGGTAAGGAATTTAGGTATAATAATCCCTTCCAAATATTTCGGGGCTGCGAACTAGGCTTAATGTCTGACGACGGTGGCATTGACTCAGACGAAGTAAGGATTGGGCTTTTGTATACGAACTACGAAGGCAAATGCAGGCACGGACCTCGAAGGGAGGCGAGAGAGAGGTCTGTGACCTCGTGACGGACGGTCGCCCGGCGCTCTCCGGTTCTACCGACTCGCGCGAGCCATCGCCTTCTCCGCCTTCGCCTTCTACGTTGCGGGACCGGGACGCCATGCAGCCACCTCAAGAATACGAAACGACGAAAATGAGCGCTCGGAAATAGGCGCTATTATTTCGGATGTAAACCGATTTTTAGCTACCGTTAGAGATAAGCTATGATCGGTGTGATAAATTTCGCTCTTTTTATTTTTTATGTAACGTTATCAGATTTTTTCATCCCTCATAATCGGGTTTACCTGCACTGTGAGCTTCGAACTCCGTTAGGTCTTTCGTATATGAGTCTTTAACTTAGCGTGACGAATTATCGCGTTGACAGTTATCAATTTTTTTTATTTTTATTTTTTATTCCGTTAGTCGCCTGTGTACAGACTATATTTCTTTTAAACCGTGACGTGTAACGACACAACAAACTTAACTAGCTGCTACTGTAAAATAGTCTGTGTATGTACAAGGTACGTATTTACTAATACGGCGTCGCCCCTTGTCGCGCATCCATCTGCAGGTATATGAGGTACCTATCTACCTACGTGCGCGCCTTTGTAATGCGTGGAAACAGTTATCGCTCAACTAGGCCTCCCTGGCTATATGGTAATCGAGGATTTCACGCGAGAACAAGTCTCATGGGGATCGTAAAAGACCCGACCTCTAAGGAGGGGCAGTCCTAGCTGTGTTTCTTTTCACGCAATACCCGCATGCTACATAACTGGCTCGAACTCGCGGCGCCCTTAATTCGTTGTAATAAATCTATTAATAAGCACAGGTCTCCTTTGACGCTTGTAATATAATAAGAGCCTCCGATATGTACCAACCTAACCTAACAAAGCTATGATACATGAAATAAGAGTATAGAAATAACACTTCATCGATCGCAAGCGAAGATTTTTCATATCGCATATGAAGTTTTCCTTTTTTTTTTTTCATCAAGCGATTAACCAACCGGAGTTAGTGACGTCAGCGTAATAAAGACGGGAATTTCTATTACGTCATACCCGGAATTACGTTTGCGTCTTTAAAGTATATCTTCGCAAGAAATTCCCTTTAATCGATAAATGTAAATATAATTATTATTGCGTGTTGTCGTATAGAGGATATTAAGTGTATATTGAACGTTATTATATCTTGAAACGTACGTACATACATCATATGAAAATAATTTGAGATTTAGGGCAAGGAAATAAGCATCGACAGCTGTTTGTAATACCACGTGCTGTGGCTTGAGACACGTGCAATGCAACGTCATCGTTTGCAGGACGCTATCAGCTTTCGCAACGATAATATCGTGTACATTTCTAATTCACTATATTTAGGCTTAGTCACCTATAAGTAGATGTTTGTACTGCAGTTCACATTTACATATATATATGTGTGTGTATATATATATATATATATATATATGTATATATCGAAGCGATAACCCGATTTCATCACATAAAACCGTAAACTGTTGAAATATCGTCGAATACAGTCAGCTGCTAGCATCCCTCTTGCCATTGCGTTGGATTACGAGCGGTCGCATTGTCCCATTGTTTTTACTTTCTGTCTCCATGTTACACGCTTAGCCTTCGTCTTCTCTTCGCCTCCTTCATTCCACCGTTCTAAACACAGCGAGGCATCGCGGCGCCGCATTGAGGGGAGACTTGTAGAAGAGAAAAAATCGATGAGCCGGTTTGGATAGCGTGGGCGTCGTGCGCTCCTCTTTTGTTTACGTCGCAACGTGCGACGAATGATTTTGGTAGCGAGGGGCTACGAGGTGGAGGGAAATACTGCGAGGTACTCACGTGGTATTGATCCCTCCATCTACATCTTCCGCCCCTGACCCGCGGCAGGGGTGTTACATTGCCACGCAATGGTTGCGGGATAGGGGATGGTGACGCTTATCGTTCTCCCAAGGCTACTAAATGCGGAAGTACACGATCCATGTATATTATACCTACACATTGTGTAGGATTCTTTTTTCTTCTATTTTTTCCTTTTCATATCAAAACAGACATTACAACGAACTGCGATTTACAAGACAGAGTAGAGTTAAGAGGTTATGAGCTCGGTTTGCGATTCGTCAAACTTCATAAGGCGCTTTGAAAAGGGGAAAAACACCGTACGGTTATAACGCCACGGTGTTTCTCTCATTCTATCCGTCTAGAATATTACTCTTCTTTTGGTAAAACAGTTCCCTACGGTTTATAGTTTTACCAAGAACATTCGTAGTATTATTAACAGGTAAAAGGTTGAATATCTATGACTAAATCTCCCAAGATGAGTAGATATAGGTATGTATGTATTTACTGGAATACATCGTTATTCTTACCATAAGCTTCAATTATATATACAACAACGAATTGTCAGAGGATTTACAATTAAAATCGGTTTAGGGCTAGGTATATCTGTAATGAAATTTACTACGTACTATTGTACTGATCATTAACTACATAGATGAAAGAAATGAATCTGAATGAATAATCTGATTTTCAAAAGACAGTATAACGTACGTCAAGTGTTTTTATTAATCTACGCATGTCCGGCAGTGTTATGGATGAACAAAGAAACTTTTAACCGTGCCGCAATAGAGGATATATGTATATGTATATGTATACATACATATATGTATGTATACCTATATCATTGTTATAAAATTAGATCGTGAGAAACTTTTTCCGTACTTTATTATACGTGTTGAGTATTGTATCAGATTTTCAGAACGTTCCGAAATAGTTACTAACAAGTTTATAAATATTTATTATTCCGTAAATAACTGTAATTATATACACTTTTATATATATATATATATATATATATATATATATATATATATATATATATATATATATATATATATATATATATATATATATATATATATATATATATATATATATATATATATATATATATATATATATATATATATATATATATATATATATATATATATATATATATATATATATATATATATATATATATATATATATATATATATATATATATATATATATATATATATATATATATATATATATATATATATATATATCATAAACTCGATCGTAGTAGCAATCTTGCGTATTCGCAATGTTGCAATATTTTTGACGAGATTCTAGGTATACGGGAAAAATGTATTACGGTTAAACGTTGACTAAAATCTGGGTTATAGATATTACCGCAAATGTCGAATATTACACTACGGAATACATGCCGTTTATTCGATTTTATTATTTGTTTTATATTAATTTTTAGTCAAGTTTATTGTACATATTATATACATGTATACCTTTTCTCTCTTCATGCCGAGATTGTCAGTGACGTAATTTGCGAATTCCGTATCGCATATGTATAACGAAGCCTATTGAGCTCACGTTATTAGCATACATTCTCTAACTAATTAGGTATAATTTAATTTAAACGTATCTATTGTTACAGGCACACCGCATGGTCTTCCAATGCACCTGGCCAGGATGTCTTGAGATTCAAACTACTTGTGCTGCCATCGAGGAACACGTACGGAAACTACATCTGGGGTGAGCATATTTATCAATTTATTAGAAATTTCTATTATACTTTAGCTTGTGGGTAATGGGAAATAATAATCACTAATTAGGCGCGATTTTTTTTTTGTTTTTCTAATTTTCAGTCTTATCATTTATTTATTTATTTATTTTTTTTTTTTCATAAAACTGTATACAAAATTACCTACATTATCAATAATATGGTATAAATTTTATTTCAACTATCAACAGAGGATGTATACTGAAGTTAAAGTTAAATATTAATAACAGATCGAACGTAATTGTAGGGTATGGTTGAGTGAATATGTAACGTTACGAATTGATGAACCGCGAAGTTTCTGCTATCCTACTTGATGAAAAAAACTTCAAACTTTGTGAAACAAAAGGAGGGTACATTTTATGGGAAGGTTTTTCATTTTGAAGAAGCGTGAAATTAAGAAAGAAATTTATAAAATTTTTACTGGTCTATAATATTCACTCACTTTACCCTGTAGGTATATGGGGAATTCCAGCTTAACTCGATTAGGCTCAGAACCTCACAGGTTCCGATATTTTTTGTTTTTTATCTATATATAGTGCTAGTTGAATTAGCACTCCATGATTTTTTTCAGAATTTTCCGGATAAACCTGTCGCGGTTACGAATTTGGTGAATTTTGCGTTTTTTAAATTTCATGTTTTTTCCGAAGACTGTAGTGTGCCAGGTCGGTGTCTGTATCGTGAAAACCAATGCGATAGATTTGACTCTCACTGCCGGCCGCGACCGTAGCGAAATTGAATGATCTATAACTTTTGAACGGAAGGCCGGCCCGTATTCGGCAGGGTCTTAAAATTTTCGTCTTCCACTAAGGAATTTTATGTATTTTTTCAAGAAAATCAAACGGGTCCAAAGGTCTGTTAGGCAGATTTTTCACCTTCTAAGTGGACTTTTATACCGTTACGAAGGGGCAACAATTTTGTGAAAATTTTTTCTTGAAAGTTTGCCTCGAAATACGTGAATTCTGTTCCATAATAGTTTTCGATACAAAAACGGGTTTCGGAGTTACAGGTCTTCGGAAAAAACATGAAATTTGAAAAATGCTAAATTCATAAAATTCGTAACCGCGACAGGTTCATCCGGAAAAATCTGAAAAAAATCATGGAGTGCTAGTCTAACTGGCACTACATATAGATAAAAAAGAAATAATATCGGAACCTATGAGGTGCCGAGCCTAGTCGAGTTGAGCTGGAATTCCCCATATATAATAAATAATTGTATATATGTATATGAATTTATTCGTTTTATGATCCGGTGAATGAGAAAGTGGTTTAAATTATCAGATATTGGTAATTACAATTGAAACCGAATCAATTAATATGCTAAATGTTATTTCATATATTTATGCGAATGATATAATTAAGCTGGCATTAGTATGATTATATCTAATCACCATTTACGCAATAATAAACATTGCAGTAAAGTATTTTTAAACTAGTTTTTTATATGTAGTAAATAATGAAATGTCGATTGGCATACTGGGTACCGCGTTGTGGCATCCTATGGATGACCTTATATCTTCTATAATATATTTATGTACACGTATGTGTGTATATACATACATTCATACATACATATATCGCTAATGATAAGATAGTCACCACAGTCTAGACAAACTTTGTGGTCCAATCGCTTGGAAATGTCTGCCAAATGTTGGACAAACAGAGTTTTGTATTCCAAGCGGAAAGTTGATGTTCTACGATGAGCAAATATTAGGGACAGTAGCTATATACAGACTTTTAAATCTATATAGAGATTTGATAATTTTTATTTTTTTAATTCTGTAAATATTTGTTCTCTGGTCGAAAAATTTGGTGGATTATGTTGAATGACAGAAACCCATTGCGATAAATTATTAATAGCTGATTCGTGAATAAATCAACTTGAAAATCAAGATGGTTAAATTAGGCGGGAAAACGGTAGTTTTGAATTTACCGATAATCTATACATCACCAGATTACCTTCCAAGCTATTTTATTATTCTTTATGTTTTTCGATAACGTTATCTGTTATAATTAAAGCATATAAATAATATTGTCAAATTTGGAAATAAGCCTGTCTTTTAATTTCGACATTGTGATCGATTTCATGAACGTTTCTAATAAAATATTCAATTTTTTCTTCCCTCCTTAGCCCTAAGGAAACAAAAGATGGCGATGACAACGAAGATGACGACATGTCTAATCACGAGGAAGAGTTTTATTACACAGAGGTAGCTCTTGGATGTCACACAAGCTCTCCGCCAACCATGTCTCATCGGGACATGGCTCGTCCACCCCACGAAGATCCTGAGTATCAGAAACAACTACGTCTTGAGGCTGCACCACCTGTTGACAATATCATTTTACCAATCAAAGACAGAAGCAACACATTCAATGTTACTCCATCTCCGGTAACTATTACATACATACCATACTTTGATATTGTTGTATGGACTTAAAAATGCAGAGATTTCTTATAATTTAAATATGTTGAAAGTTAATTGATTTGTTTTCTTTCTGTTTTCTTTTACAGAGCTCTCCCATCAAGCATATAAAATTATCTCCAAGGACGGTTCCATCTTACATGCCGAACAGTGGTCTATTGGCTGTGTCAAATAAAATGCCAGCTTCTCCCCGTCGTATGCGAGGGGAGACTAAAAAATGTCGTAAAGTTTACGGAATGGATCATCGTGAACTATGGTGTACTCAGTGCAAATGGAAAAAGGCTTGCAGCCGATTTGGCGACTAGAGTTTTATAACGCTCGCCGTCAATTATTGATCTCCAGACATGTCGCATTGACCCCAAAGTTTGCCAATGTTAGGTTTGGCGTGATCGAACTTCCTTCCAAAGACTAAATCTATATGTTGACTGAAATGCGGTATATGCTGTCAGGTACAGAGCAATTACAGAAAAGTATTCTATTTTTATTTATTTTTATTTATTTTTATTTTATTTTATTTTATTTTTTTTAAACGGTATAATTTTTTGCTATTAATTGTTACAAATGAATTTACCGTTTTTATTAAACAGTTTTTATTAATCCCATGACGGATTTTAGTCGTCTCGAGGCTGGACCTCTCTCTCGCGTTGCTCTCGGTGAAGGAATTTTTTTTTTTTTAATTTTTTTTTTTTCACGTTTCACTATATTCAATTTTGTACATAGGTAGATCTAACGTCGTTTAATCGTGTAGAAAATCTAAAGCCAGATATTGATATTAGATTTACCATTTTTTTAGGTGTAAAGTATAATTTATTCGATTGTTAATCGAACCGTTATACATTACTGAAGATATTTTACATAACATAATGTAAATTTTTTTAATCACAAAGTTCTCTTTAATCTACATCACCAAATATTTGACTTATATAAATAACTACATTTATTCCTGGCTATTGATTTTGCACAAAGTATCAGTCGAACAAGAATATAAGAGAACGTTGAAATTTTCAATAATTTTTATCGTATGGAATGATATTTTTAATTTAAAGATTGACTCGTATTATTTAATTACAGTACTATTTGTTCATATTGAAATTATTCATGAAAAAGATTTTTTTTTTTATTATTTCTTTTACTTTTTTTTCATTATATATCTGTGATTCGTTTTAATTCTTGACGGATTGTTCCTCGGAGGTAAACCACTGAAATAGAAATAACGGAGGCTTTGGAAAATTCATACTGTGCATTAGAATAGAACTTAGCATTTGGCAAACTGTAATTGGGGTCCCTTCATGATAACTACGTTACAAGAATTAAGTGTTCAGGAATAGGCAATCATGGACTAGAGGCACTTTAAGTGCAAAAGCTGGCCAATTCCTGGTTCACTTGAAATATCGGTCAGGAAATGGTACCCACAGCGATCAGATACAATCAATTTGGATATTGGAAGCTTATTAATTGAAGAAAACGGATTGGATTAGTCTGATTAAATAAAAAAAAAAAAAAAAAAATAGCAAATTGTGATATTTTATCTAAATTATTATTGTCCTGCAGGACGGAAAAAATAAATAAAAAGAAAAAAAAAAAAAGAAAAAAAAAAAACAAACAAAAAAGAAAACAAAAAAATAAATAAAAAATGAATAAAAACCAATAAATAATATGGAAATAAATAAACAAATAAATGAATAAATTTTATACACCGATCTATACTGCCAGACAAATAAAAGTTGTTGAAGTTTCGTAATGTTGCGTCTTATAATACGTCACTATATAGTCCAGCCTTGGTAGCTGTCACTGTTTGACAGCCGTAAGACTGCTTTACATAAGCTCGCTATACGTCGGCAGTGTAGTTACCTCGGCCAGTTACTCGATGTAATTTACCCAAAATGTACAAAAATAGAGTTGGAGCAACAGTTCAATACGTTACTCATTAATTATTTGCATTTAAGTTAATAAAGATTTACATTGCGTTATCAGGTAATAGACGAGTTGTACTTACGACAATATTGTCATTTTTTTTCCAATATTAAATAATTGAGATCGGCAACACAATATCGCGAAAAAAAATCTAAAAATCTCACCAATAATTTATATTTGATAAAATTGCGTTTCACCCATCTACTATAAAACCATAGCATGATTTATTGTACAACTATTCCTCATGATTTTTCGTATCGCTTTGCGATGTTTTATTGAATAATTTCAGATAAATTTTTTACTCTTTTTAATGGTGTTTTTATTTGTTGAAACATTGCTATAGAATTGAATGAAAACTGTAGCTATAACATTTTTAGATTCATCAGAAAATCGATTATAAATACTTTTATTTCTATTTTACCCTAAATTCTATTGAAATTGATAATATTAAAATGTATTCAACAAGTACCATTTGTAACTTATGAAAATGAATTTGTCTTGTGACAAGAATCGCATGTCTATCATGTGAGAAATGCAAATAATAGTGAAACGAGTACAGCAATATTGTTTAATTGTTGCAACAACTCTACTTTATTTGACATGAAAAGATGATTATCAGGTGCGGAGCTCTCTAGTAGGCCTATTGCAAACAGATTGAGACATCACTATTCTAAATCTGCACTGTTTTACAAAATATAGGCCAAAATTGTATTAACCAGGGTTTGACTGTCATCGATTGTCAGATACATAACAACTGTATGCATAAATAATGATCAGAAATGTGGTGCAAAATCAAAATTGTAATAAGCCCATATTTCCACTGATCGGATACACTTGTTTAAAACTGTGACAATTATACTCAATGATTTAAGATGACTTTGTTTTACAATATATTAAAATAAAAATTCAAGTGATTACACTTTCAAAACGTTCTGAAAATTATCCAAAACATAAATATGTTGATGCCATAGGCCAAAAAGTAGCTCGATATATGCAGCCTGCTCCCAAATCAAAGAAATAATTAAAACATTATCGACTGATGATTGAGTGCGTGTAGGTATATTATATGAACGATGACAACTTAGATTTAATAATATTATCAAGTAAGTTAAAGTTCACGGTATCTGGCAACTAGAGACACAGAATCCTGGGCCAGAAAATAATACATAGTAATAAAAAACAGTATAATAACAATAATCTTAAGAGACATTTTTTCAAGTAAACTAGAAAGTATATTCACCGTTAACTTTGCTTAGGCCCAATTTGTACAATAATAGCAATATAACGAGCATAATATCTGTAAAATACCATTATAACTATTAGAATATCAACCGATTAAATACAAAACTATTTCATCTAGTTTAAAAATACTCATGACGACGCGCAGAATACCGAATGCGATGAAATACCCAACTGCGCCTAAGAACATAATGTTTTGACGTTGCATACATGTTTACTTTGATTCGATTTCAATGATCTAGATTTCTATTATTTAATTGCTAAAATCGTATTCAATAATTTCAGTCGCACAATATCGTCTTGAATTATGAATAATACATAATAATGAGATAAATATACTTCTCAGCTGAGTATATATTAACGTTGCACCTAAGAAAATTCCTCTGATAATTAATTGGTGCAGAAAAAAATCTATAGGCCCAGCAGCCTATTAGGCTTTAGGACTAAAGTATAATTTCAACAGCACAGTATGAATCTTAACATTCATAACATTCTCAAAGAAAGATAAAAAAGACACAATTTTTTTGATATTTTAGTTAATGATCTGTTTTAAAATCTATAACGCTGGTTTGAAATAGTTTTGATATTTTGTCATTAAAATTTTGCAACGGTAAACTAACAGTACTGTTTGCATGTACTCAGTACTAAGCCATTAACTGCAATTTGGCTTTTTCACCGCACAGTGGCTCACTAGTAAGATGAATGTAAATAGCTGATTGTTAAATATCTATTTTACAGCTATGTCAGCTTATGTACCTCAATAGGATCTTTGCATAAAATAATTTCTCATAGTTGGATTAGATAACGTATCATTGCAATAGGCCAAAACTATCTAACTTAAACGGTACCTAAGATTGTTTATTTTGATTTTTTTGTTAGTCGCTGACTTGCGTCGTGCTAATAAGGATCAGATAATAAAAAAAAATAAATAAATAAATAAACAAAAAAAAATTCACGATAAATTGTTACCTAAGAGTACAGAGAAACAGTGCTAGTATAATTAGTCGGACAAAGATATTTTGCACATAACCAGAATAAATTATAAGTTCTACTCGTTAAGTTCACAGTTCATATACCATTCATTGCGATATATTCTTCGCTATTACTGAATGGTATTATAATTAGAGACCAAACAAAACACAAGGGTATATCGTTTCTAAGAAAGAAATAAAAATTATTTAAAATTACTGTAATTCTGAATGCAACAATATTCTACTAACGGTGATTTATTTCATGAGATCTGAAATAATTGCCAAGTAGAAATGATTATAAAATTTATAAAAGAAATACATTGACTTTCATCATTTAATTAAGGTATTTGAGAAAATATAAAAAAAAAATTTCATTCAATACTAGCACGATATAGAGAAACCAAGAACATGTCCAAGATTTTAACTACGGCCGGGATATACCATACAAAAACGATCTCATCAATTTAATAAAATGCAATTAGGTACGGCAGACTATGAAATTTCATGAAAATTGTAAAGTTTACTACTTTTCACAGATCAAACAGCTCTTTTAGTTCACATATATCAAATTAAAGCGTACACCTCCTTCGACACAAGCACTTTAAATACACATATTATATATAATTCATTGACAATAAGGGTAGCAACTAAAAAATTGACATCCTTTCATAACTTCTTTTCAGTTATGAGTTATTATTTATATGGTATCTGGTGCTGATTGATTTTCTACAGCAAGTAAACAAATACAATGATAACTATGTTTCGATAAATTGCACATGCCGTGATAATGAACTTTGATATAATAACATGAATATATTTGTTCATTCAATGTTACTATTCGGAAAGGAACTTAATTAATTAACGGTTTGTGAAAGGCAGTAAACTTATCATAATTCCATGAAACTTGTGACTGGTCGAATAACACAAAGACATAAATATATATTATTATATTGTTACATATAACGTAAGATGAAACATCTTTATATTATGTTAGATAATTCGTTTATAGACCAAAATACTCCATCTATGAGTAATCGGGATTTAACGACAAATGATTTTATTTTATATCGTAGGTAAAGGATGATTACGATGAGACAGATAGGTATACCTAATCTCAATACATCGATACAATTTATAATTGCAAACTGATACATGTGTTGTTTCAATTAGAAGACGGTTATTGTCTCTGGTAATTATTCTCTCCCTAAGATTGACACTAGCTGATACGGTATAAAGATATAAAATCCTTCTTTTCAATATTACAGTAAAATAGATGGAAAACCAAAAAAAAACTTGGCATAACTATAATATTCAAACTGGAACTAACGAAGCTACAGTATTTTTAATGTTTAGTAAGATAAAGAAGGATAAAAATAAAAATAAAAATCAATTTCAAATATATTGTACATAATACATATTAAAGAACAAAATGCACGCAACTGCAGTTGTAGTTGACATATTTGACAAGGATGTTAGTATACATACTTATATAGATTATGAATCGGAGGATAATTGTCTTTATTCCATATCAATTAAGTGAAGAAAAAAAAAAAAAATGTTGAAAATGCATAATAATATCAGTATAAAAGTTTATTATAGTATATGTAGTAAGTACATCAAGCTGTAAGCTTACAAATGATTTTATATAAGTGTTAGTTGTCTAAGTATATATTATAAAGTTCATTAGGTATAAATATATTTATATATATATATATATATATATATATATATATATATATATATATATATATATATATATATATATATATATATATATATATGTATATATAGTAATGGTTATCAGAATTTGTTATCTGTGACTATTTCTATATAATTTACCATTATGAATGAGAATATGTTCTTTTACCAGTTGTTCAAATTGTGGACGGACAAATTATTATTATTATTATTATTTTTTTCTTTTTGTTTTCTTTGTAGAATATTTCTCATGATTTAAAAATTCTAATTACGTGTATTACACACATTTCATAAAGCGTAAACTGTGTACCGCAGCTTCTCTGCCAATTATTAAATGCTAAATAGTATACGCAAAATCCGTCTTTTACTGGTTTGTGAACTATAAGTGAATGCAAAATACCGAATATAGGTTGTAAAATATATTTATCTATGAAAGCTATAATAATAAATATTTATATATGTATAGATATATATATATATATATATATATATATATATATATATATATATATATATATATATATATATATATATATATATATATATATATATATATATATATATATATATATATATATATATATATATATATATATATATATATATATATATATATATATATATATATATATATATATATATATATATATATATATATATATATATATATATATATATATATATATATATGTATGTACATATATATCAAAAGAAAGAGTAATATAATTATAAATTGGTATATATGGTCTATATATATATGTATGTACCTATACATATATGTATATCTGAAACATCTTTTAACGATGAAAGTTGAATATATAACGTATATAGGAAGTGTATATATAAATATGACAATTTATCAAGGGGTAAAAGTAACATATTTTTTTAATAACAACTTGTTTATGTCGCTATCCATCGCGATGTGAATGACCTTGAGAGTAATTATTTCACAAAATAAATAATGAATATACTAATTAAACTAATGAATCGGAAGTATATAAATAGGTATATGCAATATACGTTATCATACATACATATACTTACGAAATAATTAGAAATATTCAAATGCAAATGAAAAACTTAGTTTTTAAAAAAATCTCATATTTAACATATTATGTATATAACATACATCAATATGTAAGTCTTTCAAGCGATTATTGTTATTAATAAATATACATTAAGTTATATCAATAGTTATATATATATATATATATATATATATATATATATATATATATATATATATATATATATATATATATATATATATATATATATATATATATATATATATATATATATATATATATATATATATATATATATATATATATATATATATATATATATATATATATATATGTATGTACATATATATCAAAAGAAAGAGTAATATAATTATAAATTGGTATATATGGTCTATATATATATGTATGTACCTATACATATATGTATATCTGAAACATCTTTTAACGATGAAAGTTGAATATATAACGTATATAGGAAGTGTATATATAAATATGACAATTTATCAAGGGGTAAAAGTAACATATTTTTTTAATAACAACTTGTTTATGTCGCTATCCATCGCGATGTGAATGACCTTGAGAGTAATTATTTCACAAAATAAATAATGAATATACTAATTAAACTAATGAATCGGAAGTATATAAATAGGTATATGCAATATACGTTATCATACATACATATACTTACGAAATAATTAGAAATATTCAAATGCAAATGAAAAACTTAGTTTTTAAAAAAATCTCATATTTAACATATTATGTATATAACATACATCAATATGTAAGTCTTTCAAGCGATTATTGTTATTAATAAATATACATTAAGTTATATCAATAGTTATATATATATATATATATATATATATATATATATATATATATATATATATATATATATATATATATATATATATATATATATATATATATATATATATATATACATATATAAATAAAATGATGAAATGATAATATATTATACACACATTAATTTTATTGAACATTATATTTTATTAATTATTATATACAATATCATGTTACATATAATATATATGTTATTATGTCTTCTGTATATGTTTTTATTTCTTTTATTTGAGCCCTTTATCACATATTATAGTAATTTGAAAACAAAAAAAAACAAAAAAAAATTGAAATTACTTTCACCTCTACATAGTACAAGGAAATTGTAATAATTAAATAGCAATCACATAGTAATCACCAGCAACACACATATATAATTGTTACAATCATATATATATATATATATATATATATATATATATATATATATATATATATATATATATATATATATATATATATATATATATATATATATATATATATATATATATATATATATAACCATGATCTAACAATTAAAATTACAGTTATGTTATGTTACATATACATATAAATATATATGAATTCATGAATATACCTGCTTGTATAACATTTCCTGATTGTCTAGATGTAATGACGAATTATAATAGTTATATGAATGTTAACATTACAAATGTTTAGTCAGGAAAATAGCGATGTTATATAATGTGTAACAAATGAAAATACTATACTGTTTTTACCAAAATGCAAATACTTTGAACTATCGTTATCACTGTGATTGTTACGGACAGCACTTTTTCTCTGTATAAAATTAATGTCAATTCCACTTTATGGTAAATTGAACCGGTTTAATCTTAAGGCGATGCAATACTCGTTCTTGATCAACCTAGTTATCGACATTACAGTTTTTCTAGTGATTTAAAAACAGAATAACGTAATAAATCGTCATTTATACTATCGAACATTCGTCACATGTAGATTTGCAGAAAATCAACTGTATAAGCATACGATCTGTTTCACATCCTCTAATTACTTTTCAGCTAACCTTTTTACAGCATGCGACGTCGTGTAACATATTTGCATATTATGATAAAAATAAATTAAGGATATCAAGCACGTTGCATGCTACGATTGATTTTCGTGCTATTCGTTAATTCTGCACCGATATTAATGTTCTATAGAATGAATTAAGTTACTCTGTAATTCCGTTTATCGATCACCTTTAAAAAAACTGTAATGTCGATAACTTCGTTAATCAAGAAGGAATATCGCGTCGCCTTTTTATTTGAAATTATCGTTACATTATCCCATATCTCGTTATACGATTAAACAGTCCAAAATTATGTTTAGATATTCCTAATAAACTTTATCTCAATATTCAATACGATTTTTTTATTCAAAGTAACAACGATATATCACACGTTAAGTTATCATTGCACGATTCGGTGAAAAATCACAATTAATCCCTGAATGTTACATATTGTAAAAAAAACATAACTAACATTACACATTATATTTGGTTACATATGTTATAGTTAAATTGTTGTATTAACATAACATAACTGTGTTTTGCTGGGTTAAATAGTAAAATTTTTCAATCACGTAAATACGAACAATAATATAACAGCAGGCTCACTGAAAGAATGTTTATATAACTTATAGTTAATTTAATATTTTGTGCTCATCTTAAAGATAAATTACTTCTCAATCAGAGCTGTAAGATTAAGAATAAACGTTAAAAAATATTGAATAATTTCTTGTAACCTACTCGAAATTAGAATTATATAGATTTAATATTGTATCACGATTGTCGTAAGAAAAAAAAAAACAAAAAAAAAAAATATATATATATACATACGAGTATTTTATCTTAGTATACCAACTGTCTTGGAATTATTATTTCAAATTTACGGGCTAGTAAATAAAATTATAAATTATATTAAGTAAAAGATGATATATATATATATATATATATATATATATATATATATATATATATATATATATATATATATATATATATATATATATATATATATATATATATATATATATATATATATATATATATATATATATATATATATATATATATATATATATATATATAATTATAGTTTATTAAAAGCCTATAATAAAATATTACAAAAGTTCTTGTCAACACGTATATAATATCGGGATACTTTATGTCTATAAGAATAATCGAATTTCTGCGCACTTACATCAACCTATATTGGTCAATATAAATATGGTATTTTACATTCGAAGAAAAAAAAATTTAGGGTTGACGTTCCTCTATTTAAAGTTCGCGTGTAAACTATAATATACTGTCCGTTCGTACGAATAAATCCTATGTTTTTATAAATATGCTAAATACCTATATATTTGTGTAGAAGTCAATTTGTATTAAATTATAAGAACTATTGGCTTAAAATGAGTTATTCATTCATCATCTGTTATCCAATCATGTTTCATTGCATATGTAGATATATTTTGTACGCGTGTTAAATGAAGCCAAATTTTTTTTATTTTTCAACCAAGCAACTCAAAGATAGGATTCTGGTCTCATAATGTGTTTTTAAACGCTGAAGAGGACTCCCCGTGCGGGATGATACTCCTGTTTATTAATTACCCTGTTTATTATTTTACATTTTAAACAATTGAACTTTACAGCTTACCATCAAACTTTGACTATAGATACCTACCTATATCTACATATAATAGTCGAGCGGTGATTCTAGTTCGACATCGATAATTTTTTGACTCCTATGATGTTACCGACCTAATGATACGAGACCCGCATCACCGCGGTACAACTGAAACAACATCTGGTAGGTAGTGCAGGCGTTTTCACAGATAATTTAAGAAGATTTATATTATAATCATGGGATCGGTTCCAAGAAGCACTTGGAATGGTATTGTAGTTATTATCATTTTGAAAACATGTTTTGTGGAAGAACAGCGAGGATAACGGCGGCCAGATACAATTTCCTTCTTTTGTGAAAATTTCAGGAATTTCCTATAGAAGAGAAACACCTTCGTAATAGAAGCATATTCCAATAAATCGATTCCTGGAAGTAGGATAAAATGAAGAGCTCAAAATACGCGGGAAAGATTATATGAAAATGCATTTATTTTAATCTTCTGCACCTCTTGTGCTTTCCAGACACGATTTTTTCTGATGTTTTTGGATTTTTATTAAGTTATAACGTTCTGTTTTGTGACCGCAATTTTTTTCATTCAAGTTTTGAAATATTTCACTGATCTGCAAAAAATTTCAAACGTTTTCAAAGATTGCAAAGATTTCAATGAAATTTCAAGATATTTCAAATGAATTTTCAAACGATTTCGAAAGTTCTTATTAAGATTTCATAAAGGTGTAGAAGATATTTCACACGATTTCACAAGATTTTAAATAAAATTCTAAATGATTTCATGAGATTTCGAAGATTCCAAGGATTTCATAATATTTCACAAAAATTCACCAGAATTTAAATAATTCATAGATTTCAAAAGATCGGTATATCAAAATTCGAATGACAACATGTTGCAAAAAAAATCGTAAATTGGTCAATGCGCAAAAAGACACTTTTTTACTCAAAAAATCATAACTTTTTGAATTTTCAATATTTTTAAGAAAAATTGTAGTGAGGATACTCGTGAAGTATGGTACTTTTAAGAAAAAAATAGTGGTATAATGTGTGTTCCAAAATAGGTATTTATTTCGGGAAAAAAAAGATATTTACCTTCATAGTTCAAGCTCGAGTCATTTTGACCCGCCGTGACCACGAAGGGTTAAAGATCTCATACATCCGTATGATCATGAAGTGATGCATGCTTATCTAAAAGTTACATCATGCTTCATTCATTTAATAAACATTGTAGTCACACACTTCGTGCGCGTTGAAGATAACGTTCGGTTTCAGTTTAAGTAAATTCTGATTCTTCATCTGTCTCAGTTTCGATATTATTACTCAGGTATTTTTTATTATTCTTTAAGAGAGTGCGTTTACATTATTTGGCCACTTTTTAGGCGACATTGCGTAGAATAAAAGCCTAAAACAGGATATCTGTGTATTATTTACGTTAGTATCCACGATACCCAAAAATATGTATAATTTTTACATTTTGAGTATGAATGTATTAAAACTTTTGAAAAATATTCTCTTCCTGTATACTTAATGAAATAAGTAATCAATATAAGTGTATAACTTTCAATTTAAATAAACAAAAAGATTTTGAAAATCCTTCAACTCTGTCGGGAGTCTGGAATAGAAAACAAGAACTCACGAATGAGACGTGAGTCAAACAAATTCTAATCGACACGCGCTTTTCTCTCGAACAAACTATACAATTTTTGAAATTTTCGAGATATTGAGTAATCGATAAACTTTTTAATATCGTAAATTATTTTTAAAGTTGTTCTTAATTCGTTCTGAAATCAAAAGTACGATTATATTTCCCCCTATATTCTGGTCGTATGTATGTACAGTCAGAGAAATGGTATCTATCGCCGCCCAACTTGATGCAACTGAACATACAAGTCGTTTTAATTTCCTTTAAGTTGGCACGAAATAAAAAGCAGAACACTGATCCATCAGATGAGTAGCTGGATGCTTTTGTTTCGTGCCAACTTGAAGGAAATTAAAAACCATACATATATATTTAAGAACGCCATACAGCAGACGAATTATGCACCTTCATTATTCTAAATTGTAGATAAGTGACCCACAACTCGTGTTTGATCCACAATCGGTCATCTCGTTGCTATACCTTCTATAAGAAGTGTAGTAAAAATCGATAAGTTATTTCTGCAGCGGTATGTACTACTGTTCTGTATATACCGACAATTGCACAGGTAGAAGGACTTTGTATTTTATTTTATTTAAAAAGAAAAAATTTTTTAGTCACCTTTATTTTAAAATATTTATAAAATCAAAGAAATATCCAGAACACATATAACAGAGTATGGATGCTCCGATGTGACGTATTATACGTATGCATGAGTTAATCATACGAGTTCAAGCATACATATGTATATTTGATCAGATAGGGTACATTTTCCTTGACAATAATATGCATAAAACAAGAAAAAAAATAAATAAATAATAATAATACAATAGAATTTTTAAAAATTTGACTGCCGTAGAATTATTTATGTTTCACTACGATTGGGGGGAACAGAAGCATTTCTTGATGAAAAAAAAAAAAAAAGAAAAGTATTTCTGACACAAAGGATGATCCAATCCCTCCAAATATCGAGACGAGATAAAATTGAAATAGTATCATCCACATCTGCCTACACATTCTATAACCACCGTTGCTGAATGGTATTGGCAAGTAGCAGTAACATTACAGATATAAAATTTGATATTCACCTTTTAGTTTTTATTTTCCAACGTTATACTGACTTCAATGTTCCATAAAAGTTATTATTTTTAACTTATTGTCGAAAACCGACATCGTCTTCACTGAGTGTCATTTTATATTGGACAGAGAAAAGAAAACTTCATTTTAAAATATTTTATTCCCCTTACTCGGCGCTCGGTCCTACGTCGCGCTTCTATAATTTCCGAAAACCGAGGGTGTAGCAAAAATGGAAAAGAATCCGTATATCTTCCGAAGTTTTCAAGAGAATTTCTTCAGCTTTCAGGACTACGAAATTTCTTGATGTATTAAGATTTCTTCATTCGCAAACCCGCCAACTGAAAGTCTCATATTTTTAGTTGTCAAAAAAATTTTTTTTTTCTTCAAATTTTACCAAAATTCTTTCACGCGTTAAATATTTTATTCTGCTTAATTTATCGGTTGGTTTAGAACGCTTCGTATATCTTACAGCGATCTGTACCATAACTAAAAACGAAGTGTTAACACAGAGATAATATAAATTTTATCTACAGACAAAAAGCAGAAGAAGAATTTGATCAAAGAAATATTGAGTTTCTCTAAAAGTTCAGACTAAGAAAAAAAAAAAGACGATCTTTATACTGTTGAAAAAAATTATGACATGTGTATATGCAAACTAAATCAAAATAGTCTAAAAGCAAAACCAATCGAAAGACAAAATTGTATGTGCTTTTATGGGCATTCATAGCTACTACGGTTTTTTCCTGCCTAGAATTGATGGTACTTACATAAGAAATTAGTTTTTCATGAAAGGCATGGCGTCCGATAAAACTCGTAACTTTTTATCAGTATTTTGATAGTACGTGGTAAGGGCTTCTCTCCGGCTCAGATAGAGTCTGTTGAAATTGATAATACCGTCTGGCACTGGTCCAGCTTCATCAGCCGAGTGTCGATGTTCAATGCTGGGCCAGCATTGCGTAACGTAGTAGAATCTTTCAGCGCTATCAATACGGCCCGGCACTGGTCCAGCTTCATCAGCCGAGTGTCGACGTTCAGTGCTGGGCCAGCATTGGTTAACATAGAATCTTCCAGCGCTAATCATACGGCCCTGCACTGGTCCAGCTGCATCAGCCGAGTGTCGACATTCAGTGCTGGGCCAGCATTGGGCAACGTAGAATCTTTCAGCGCTATCAATACGGCCCGGCACTGGTCCAGCTGCATCAGCCGAGTGTCGACATTCAGTGCTGGGCCAGCATTGGGCAACGTAGAATCTTTCAGCGCTATCAATACGGCCCGGCACTGGTCCAGTTTCATCAGCCGAGTGTCGTCATTCAGTGCTGGGCCAGCATTGAATAAAGTAAGATCTGCCAGCGCTATTAATACGGTCCACTACCGGGCCAGCATCGGTAGCCTAGTGTTGTCACTTGTCACAAGTCGATGGGACAGTATCGGGCTTCTCTCGCAATACATTTCAAGGGCTAGAAACCGAAAGATTGCGCCCTACTCATGCTTGGCTTTCGATACATATTTTCAAGTGAACTTGAGATACTGGCTCAGTACTGGGTTACGTTACTGGCCCACTGTTCATCCGCAGTATTGGCCCAGTTCTGGTTACTAGCATCGGCACGATCTTGTCATTCAGACTATTTGCCGGTATTGTTCCGGTTCTGTGATGAACGACTGGGCCGGGATCACCACCGTCGGCAACGGTACCGGCCCGACACTGGGTCTTTCTGTTAATTTTATCTGGGGGTTTGGATCCGGTAAGATAGTCTTTGTAGGTTACATATTTTGGCTAAGAATAAGTTTGAAAAATAAATTGAATATTTTTCATAAATGTATAAAAATTGTGGACGGGAAAGAGACGAGGCTTATACCGCAACAAGAAGATATCACTGAAATCATTCATGCGAGTTCAATGCAGGTGTACGCTCCGTTAACTCTTTGGAGCAAGGGTCCTCGACAGATCCTTCAACGGCTTCACTCAAGATTCAGAACGCATAGTTTGGTAATTTGATCACGCTGTAACTTGATTAAATGGTACGTTTTGGTTAATGGCTGGAAATCAACGTCTTCTTCACGCCTGGTAAAATTTGTAAAAAAAAAACAAAGTCAAAAATAGAAACGAAAAAATTTTAACGATTATTTAAGACGTAAGAAAATGAATTTACTAAATTTTGTACCAAGTTTCGAGGGATTCTTGGATAAAATCGACATTCTGAATTAAATTTAATATATATTTATACAATATCATTGGCTGCGGAGGAAGTTGGTGTCGTTTCAGATTCGATATGAAAAATGTGACGTTTCATATATCGAAGCCGAAACGGTACCTTCTGACTTTCACCCTAACTCACGATATGTTATGGTGTAAATCAGGGTCTGAAATCGAACTGGTCTGGTTTTAAGAATTGTGATTTTTTAATTATCCTCTCTCAATCCAATTTCAAGTCCTGGAAGATTTCCACCGGCCCGTATTGCGCTTGACGTATCGTTATTGAAGAGGATGTGTCGACGTTCTAACATCAAAGAACCGTTTTTTTTATATTTACTATTTTTGTAACCGCATCATTAATTTCGAAAATACTTCGAGGTAGATATAAAAATGCCACAAAATTACGCCTTCACCGATATCCAATAATTTCGAGTGCAGCGCAAGCGGCATGCACAGCCTGTCGGGTAGACAGAATTGACGGATTTCAAAAAGGGTAAGTGAATCCTTTTCCTTGTAAATTAGACATATCATCCAAAATTGTGGGGACTCATTTATATAATACCCAAATATCCTGTTTTAATAAAAAATAATAAAAAAACACATTTTACATGTCCACAAAGAGGGATTCTTTAGGGATCTTTTTGGAAAAAAAGTACCGAAGTCTATTTCTAATAGCTGGGATTGTCTACGATTTTATATTTAAGTAGAAATAAAAAAAACAGGAAAAATCAGGAAACCGGTTGACCTGTGGGCTAACCCAAAAACTTACCGCTGTGTTAAATACGTTAAAATTAATTGATACTATTGTGTTTATAATAAATTAAAGAAGGTTATGAGTATAATTAGTTTTCCCTATACAAATCTTTTTTTCTTCAATTTCTATTCTTCGAATAACTTTGAAACTACTCGACCGATCGATTCCAAAATCTAATCAGATCTAAATCTTGATGAACCCTTTCGATCGCCGCAAGAATCATTCAAATCGGTTAATTCGTTCCAAAGGTATCGTACGACTAAAAGAGAAATTTTTGTCGTGCAATATCTTTTAAATCAATCGTTCGATTTTGATGAATTTTACGGCGATCGAAAGGGCTATCCAAGGGCGTCTGATCAAGTTTTGAGACTAATCGCACGAACAGTTTAGGAGTTAGGCGCTAAAAACATGAATAAAAATTCTTTTTCAATTCTCATTTCTCAAATAACTTTGAAACTACTCCAAATCGACTCCAAAATCTAATCAGATCTAAGTCTTGATAAACCCTTTCGATTGCCATAAGAACAATTTCAATCGGTCGATTCGTTCTAAAGATATCGTACGACAAAAATTTGTTTACACACACACACGCATACGGACGTCCATCCAACGACGTCGAGATCTGATGAAAACTCGATTTTCGAAAATCGGACCGAAACCAATAACTTCCCTTATTTATGAAAATTTTTAATTTTCATTGCGGGAAGTTAAAAAAGTAAATTTATTTTTTGCGGAATTGGTATGAAAAAGTGACTTTTTGACGGCTGTTTTCGATCCGTAAAGGGTCACTTTATATGGCTAACTTGATAACTGCCTCAACAAGACTTTCTACGGCAGTTTTGATGCGCAATTTTAAGTGCGCATCTCAAAACTGCCTTATAAAGTCTTTACATGGCAATGCTAAGCGACGCACGCGCAATAAAGCTAACCTGCAAACTTATGATTTTCTGTGCTTTTCCATACAAATACTGCGAAAAAATATTGTATGTGGCATGCTTGTAAACCGTTTTTCGGCTCGAATGATTTTTCAATACTCGCCATCGACTCGGCTTTGGCTCGTACTGAAAATATCATTGCTTTGGTTTGCTTACAAGCATGCCACATAAACTACTATTTTTGAAACATGAAATGACAACTCTAACAACTCTTATTACTCCTTCGATCAAGGTAGGTAATTATAAGTAACTACGTCGTAGTCAATTTATTGGTACACGTACATTCATACCTAATTGTACTTCCTGAAAAGGAAATATAAATATAAACGAAACGATGACATGCAATGTGATTAAGAATGCCAAAGAAAATCTGGATTACTAGGGGAGTGAGACCATAGCTTCATTTTTTTTTCTTTCTTTCTTTGTGAAACCAACGAGTCTTCTCTGTGATCAGTCAATTAAAAAGTAACACAATTAACGAGCGTACATCGCCTCGAGGACTTGGCTTGTAGTATAAAGTCTGCAATTAAAATCATCCTGGGATTACTTGTAAAGTTACCGTTTCTTTGCAGCAGTAGTATTTCGCTCTAACTCAAACGAAATTTTATAAAGTGACAAATGTCGGATGGAATTACTTTAATCCTTAAACTACATCTATCTTTATAGACCGGTTGAACTTTTATAAATTTATAATCTTTATGTGATAAAAGTTAATTTTTTTTTTTTTTAAATATACATATATCCAAATATACGCCTAATCCACGATTATGCTTAAGTCTAGGGGATAAAACCTCCCAAGATGATGAAGGAATTTCAATTGAGACATTCAAAGATCAAATGCAAAGCAGTTTCTCTCGAGCTTTACTGATTTGTCTTTTAATTAACATTTCAATAAGGATTTAGGATCAGATCAAACCTTATGCAGATTTATTGGACTAAGCAGATCTTTGGAAATGAAAATGCTAAGAAATACGATGTAAGTAGGTACTTAAAATTCTACATACATACTGACGTACAACACATGAAATGTTCTTTGAGAAGAAATTTTTTTTTTAAATAAAAAAAAATTTCTAATTTAATTACCGATTTCGAATTTGAAATGAGTTATAGATCGTGATGACAGCCCCATCTGTAATGAAATTTTGATTTGCACTTAAAAGCGAGTGGATTATGTCCGTCTAAGAAAGTTTGAGCGCGTTGCGAACCGATTGACGAAAAAATTCTAAGTCGAAAATTAAAATTGATCATCGAGTTGATGTTAATCCCAAAAAATGAAAAAAATTGCAAACTTACCCAGATTGAATCGGGATAAAATGCGCTGCATAAAATTATTGTTTATCAATATATAGGGCGTTCGTTGCCAATGACAAAAAAAGGACCCTTCACAAAACTTGTGGGAATTGGTTCAGTCGATTTTCCAATTAGCTTCAAGCCTCGCATAACTTGAGATATAGCAATAGCAGAGACTTGTACCAATAAGAACTTTTGATTGAGAAATGCAAAAGCTATACAACATCCTGAAATTCTATAGGAAATTCGACTGAGAATCAATTTCCATAAGGTTTGTGAGTGAGGGGTCCTTTTAGACAAAGTTTCAAGTTGAAATGCAGTCCTTATCGAATTACCAACCCACCTCTAATAATATAGGACTGCAGCTATGTAATTCTGTTAGTTATTTGAACTGAGTTTCGCATTACCTATACGTCGAGCTGTGGTGAAACCTTGTCTTTTATTTTTCTGATCATTTGAAAGTTACAACGTAGACCCAGTTGTTATCCAACTTTTGCCAATCCTTTGTACAAATAACATCCCGTACAACGAATTGTTTTTTTGTTTTGTTTTTTTATCCAGTTTCAGGGTGTTAACATATCCACATCTAATCGCAATTAAAAGCGGAATTAAGGGTAGAATATGTCGGGGATTTTAGAGCCTCGAGTAGGTACCAGAAGTAAAATAAATGATGCACATACTTATGCAATTATATAGCCGCAACGCAACTCGGGCGATAAATTGTCTGATGGAAAATGAAAAGAGAGAGAGAGAGAGAGAAGAAGAAGAAAAAAAAAGAACACGTTGGGAAATAAAAATAAATAATTAAATTTTCTTACTGCTAAATATTCATGAATTTAAAAATACCTTTCATCGTCGGTAATATTTATGGTAATTAAAGTTGAGATTGAACCGTCGTTTTGAACATGCATATGGTATTAGGATGTAATTTATTTTTCAAAAATCTGAATCTCTATTGCTGCAGAATATTCGCGTAAAAATACAATTTTTAAGTTAAGTGTTTATTTTTTATTTGATTTTTTTTTTTTTTTTTTTAATTTCCGTTTAGGATTAAGAAAAAAATCTGATATTTTGTAAGGATCAAGAGAATATTTAAAATCATCATATAATCTGACTCTTCTAGAAAGAAATATTTGATGAGATTTATTTTTCTTAATTTTTAACTTCCCGCAATGAAAATTGGAAATTTTTATAAAAAAGGGAAGTTATTGGTTTCGGTCCGATTTTCGAAAATCGAGTTTTCATCAGATCTCGACGTTTTGGGGTTCTAGGAAGCTATTCTGACTATTTTTGAATCGACGTCCGTATTTGTGTGTGTGTGTGTGTAAACAAATTTTTGTCGTACGATATCTTTAGAACAAATCGACCGATTGGAATGATTCTTATGGCGATCGAAAGGGTTTATCAAGACTTAGATTTAATTAGATTTTCAAGTCGATCGGTCAAGTAGTTTCAACGTTATTTGAGAAATAAAAATTAAAAAACAATTTTTTTCATGTTTTTAGCGCACAACTCCTAAACTGTTCGTGCGATTAGTCTCAAAATTTGATCAGACTTAGGTCTTGGATAGCCCTTTCGATCGCCGTAAGATTCATAAAAATCGAACGATTGGTTTAAAAGATATTGCACGACAAAAATTTCTCTTTTTGTCGTACGATACCTTTGGAACGAGTTAACCGATTTGAATGATTCTTGCGGCGATCGAAAGGGTTCATCAAGACTTAGATCCGATTAGATTTTGGAATCTATCGGTCGAGTAGTTTCAAAGTTATTCGAAGAATAGAAATTGAAGAAAAAAAGATTTGTATAGGGAAAACTAATTATACTTATAACCTTCTTTGATTTATTATAAACACAATTGTGTCAATTAATTCTAACGTATTTAACACAACGGGAAGTTTTCGGGTTGACCCACAGGTCAACCGGTTTCCTTAAAGTTTTTTTAAATGAAAAAATGTTTTATTTCTTGTGTCAAAATTTCGTCTAGGTCCCTCCTCAAAGGTTGGATTATCACCCAACAAAGCTAACGCGTTATGTTGTTCCATGAATTTTCATTGAAGTGTTTATCTTATAGGTCTACAATTAGTGTACGAGCTTTATGGTACATAGCTACATGGTTATGTGAGAATTTGCATGCAGGAACGCGGTTAACGTTATACAAATTTCTAGTTAAGCACATCTTTGAGCCAAAAGTACAAACTCAATTAGCGGTGAAAGACATCTAGGTATGTACTTAATCATTTCATGAAATATTCCGTATACGTTATAGGTCAAAGTGACCCATTCCCGAAACCTATTTGCATGTATATAGGTATATATTCTCCGGTGGTTTTCCTACATTTCCGGATATATTCACTGCGTAACACCTCGAGTATGCGGTTCTTGATGGTAGCTATATACCCTAACCATTAAAAATTATTCTGGCTATTTGCGAATGGAGATGCGACTATACCAGTGACCTGTAGGATTATTTTGATAAGCTTATAAGGAGGTTGGCTTGTCAAAAATCAATACTTTTTTTTTTAAATTTATTAAGGGATAGTCAAGACATTGGGTATTCGTATGATTATTATATTTGTGATCTGATGATGTCCCTAAAAATTCAATTAAAAAAAAAAAAAAAAAAATACCAAAATTATGAACAAACGGTAAGATATCGATTTTTCATTTTAAATCGCTTTCGAATAGTGAAAATTCTAGTAGATTGATTCGATTTCACTCTGCGATAGCTTATTTTGTTCAGACAAGTATTTTTCACAAATTTACTGTAACAAATTATTTTTTTTTGTCAATAGGCAAATCTATATCGTTAATTATTGATCGGAATCGACCGGGGTCCAATTTTGTAAAATTGAATATCCAATGTCACCAACGCGATGAAAAAAAGTGACCCAGTGGTATTGTGGAGAATAATTTTCTGAACATAAAAAACCATCGAAGAATGAAATCGAACCAATCTACTAGATTTTTCACTAATTGAAAGCGATTTAAAATGAAAAATTGATATCTAACCGTTTGCTCATAATTTTGGTATTTTTTTTTTTTAATTGAATTTTTAGGGACATCATCTGATCCCAAATATAATAATCATACGTATACCCAATGTCTTGACTATCTATAGATAAATATAACAAAAAGTATTGATTTTTGACGAGCCAACCTCCTTAAATTACCAGAATTTTTTTTACACGAAATGGTTCACTACAGTTTACAATTATTAGGGTCCGTATGAGTATGAACTTTAGAATTCCCGACAAAAGCTTTGAGAATAACACTGGTCTACAGGATTGATGATTTGTATTGCCACATGAAGACTAAGGTGCATACCCGAAGAATTTTGATGCGTTGAATTCAAATCGGGCTTCAGAATCGACGTGATACGTCAGAATTGCCAGATATTCTAACTTAAAAGTGCGAAAATGGGTGTTTTCGGTGATTTTTTTATCTGAAATATGCTACAGGACGGGATGATAGTGAGAAACTGAATACGGTCTCAGAAAGTACTAATTTTTTCCTTCATTTTCCATCTTGAAACGTTCAGATTGAATAAATTGTTGCTGATATATCGAGCTTGGAAGTTTGATGTAGGATATGGTAAATGTTATAAAAACTTCTAAGCTTCATATCTCAGCATCAATTTATTCAATCTGAACGTTTCAAAATGGAAAATGATGGAGAAAATTAATACATTTTGAGAAGGTATTAAAAATTTTTTCCCCGAGAATTATCTAGATCGTATGATAAATCTTGGGTTATTTTTCTGGTTTTCATAGTTGAAATAATAATAAATCGAGGGAAGATGTGAGGAAATTGTAAGGGAGTCCGAAAACTTGGAGCTTTTTCCCACCGTGCAGGTTAAAAAAAAGACCTAAAAAAAAAAAAAAAACTGGTATGATTGTTATTTTCGACTCGGGTCTCCCCAATCTATTACTTCTTGTTCGTAAAATTCTATATTCTTCACATTCACTTCATGTTCACTAGATCTATGTGCACTCAGTGAAACAAAAACCCGTATAAACGGCATACACACCCCATTCATATACGTTACAATACATCGTAGTTATATAGCGCGTGTGTCCCTATGTATATTTAATGAAAGCATTAAACGTAATACATATATGATGCCCGTAACCCTAAAAATTGTAAATGCGTTTAAAAATGGAGCTGGATATAAGCCATCAAGGCAGACATAAGCTAAGACCATAATATGGTCATTCCATGACCATGCGTTGTTGTTCAAAACCGTGATTTTATAAATTTGTGAACACCAACGTATATGTAATAAGTTTTGAATTCATTCAATTCGTTTGGGTTGAGAGAGGATGAAAAAATGCCGGTTATTTAATGAAAAATGACAAAATTCATATCTTATAAAATAATCTATTTCGATCAGTCGAAGTGATATCCTCGACGCTTTGAATATTTTATTTTTATCCTACTTGCATCGAAAGCATGCTATTACGTGCATGTAAACCGGGCGGAAAGTGCCACTTTTACGCTCTGGTACGGTAAAGTGAGCTCTAGAGTGGAAAGTAGCACTTTACCGCACTAGAGTTCACTTTGGACTAGATTTAATAGATATTAAATGTGTTCAAGTTCCATAAAATTTCATGATTGTGTACTACGTCCCTGAATAAAAAATCAGAAAACCGGACCTGTGGACCAACCCGAAAACTTCCCGCTGTGTTAAATACGTTACAATTAATTGATACTAATTGTCTTTATAATAAATTAAAGAAGGTTATGAGTATAATTAGTTTTCCCTATACAAATCTTTTTTTCTTCAATTTCTATTCTTCGAATAACTTTGAAACTACTCGACCGATCGATTCCAAAATCTAATTAGATCTAAGTCTTGATGAACCCTTTCGATCGGCGCAAGAATCATTCAAATCGGTTAACTCGTTCCAAAGGTATCGTACGACAAAAAGAAAAATTTTTGTCGTGCAATATCTTTTGAACCAATCGTTTGATTTTAATGAATCTTACGGCGATCGAAAGGGCTATTCAAGAGCTAAGTCTGACGACGTTTTGAGACTAATCGCACGAACAGTTTAGGAGTTAGGCGCTAAAAACATGAAAAAAAATTGTTTTTTAATTTTCATTTCTCAAATAACTTTGAAACTACTCGACCGATCAACTCCAAAATCTAATCAGATCTAAGTCTTGATAAACCATTTCGATCGCCATAAGAACCATTCCAATCGGTCGATTCGTTCTAAAGATATCGTACGACAAAAATTTGTTTACACACACACACACACACACACACATACGGACGTCCATCCAAAAATAGTCAGAATAACTTCCTAGGACCCAAAACGTCGAGATCTGATGAAAACTCGATTTTCGAAAATCGGACCGAAACCAATAACTTCCCTTTTTTATGAAAATTTTCAATTTTCATTGCGGGAAGTTAAAAAGACATTTAACTTGTTCTACATATACTATACATATAAAGTTCGATTCAAATTGCCTTCCTCGTTATTTAGTTGGACTGAAACTGAAACTATACCGTTGCTTGGGGCGGTAGCACCGAACCGACGCGTAATACGAATGGGATGTGGGACCCGATCAAAGACCTTTGTATTTGTCAACCCCGGATGCTTTGAGCAAAAGATTTGACCTGTCACATCTTCATCTCTGACTATAAACAGACTTTGTAATCGGGGGTTTTTGTGTTTGAAACTGTTTAAGCCAGGGGAAGAAACGGCAGGGGGAGTGAAAAGGCATTTGTTATATTATGGGTTAATCCCTTGTGAGAACAGGTGTATAAATTAACAAAAATGAACGAATAGTGTCAACCTACAGCAACAAGTATAACACTGACATTAAACAGGCTGATATAAAGTAGCAGGCAGTAAAAGAAATAGAAGAAATGATATTTAAAACTAAAGATTAGGAACTAATTATTCCGAAATAGAGTCTGCAGATACTGCAGATAATACGGCCCAGCACTGGGCCAGCCTCAAGACTTGAACGTCGACGTTGAGCGTTTGGCCAGTCCATAATTTGCCTTCACTGTCACAAGTCGATAGAATAACAGTATTGGGCTTTTCTGGCAATACATTTCAAGGGTTAATAGCCGGAAGGGGATAAGCCCTGTGAGAGATTACGATCTTTTCGTGCTTGGATTTCGATGTATATTTTTGAGGGAATTGAGATACTGGCTTAGTATCGAATCACGGATCCTGGCCAACTGTTTATTCGCAATATTGGCCCAGTTATGGTTACTAGTGTCAGCACGATCTTGTCATTCTGACTATTTACCGGTATTGATCCAGTGCTGGGATGAACGACTGCGCTGCGTTGGCAACGGTACTGGTCTGACACTGGGCCTTTCGTTAAATTTTAAATAGGTTTTTATTTCATGTCAACTGAGCCACGGCTTTGAATCAAGTTCTTGGATGTTTTTTACAATTTACCAGTTTGTGGTACTACCTAAGAAATCCTTCTGTGAATTTTTGTTCAGGTTTTTCAAGCCATCGATTTCGGATGCACAAAAAGATAAAAAATGATTTTGTCTTTATCCAATTGCCGACATTTAATTATTCGTCCGTAAAATTGACAAATTTTTCGGGAATATATGCAGAATACATAAATAAATGAAAAAAATAAAATCATAGTGTGGGACCTCTCGTGGTTCAGAAGTAAAAATAATGAAATGAATGCAAATCGCATAATTCTGAAACTAATAATTAGTACGATGATAAAGCGTGAAATTATTTCAAAAACGTCAATCTCTTCAAATTATATTCACAAATGAGTTGGAATAATTTTTGCAAGCTTTCGGAAATCTCAATATTTGAAATATGATCAAAATATGTTCCCAATTGCATCACGGGCATTTCATATTTCAATGAAAGACTTTTTTGGCACATTTGTAGGCAGCTTTTGAAAATTCAGTAGGGTTATCTCTGTCAATATCAATATTTTGGTTAAATTATCTGTACAAGCCCCTCAGGACATCGAGTGGAGAGAAATAGAGAGAACAGGCCGTGAGTTGATATAATTACTAATGCGAATAAGGTTGTAAATGCCAAAAATACGATTTTAGTGCCAGAAGGTCGTATAATTTTTTTTTTTTTTTTTTTTGAATCAATTGAAATTGAAAAATTGGAAAATTAAAAGCAGAAGGTCGTATGTGCCGAATACACATACGACCCTCTGGTTTTATTTTCATGGAAAAATCGAGAAAATTAAAGTTAGAAGGTCGTATTCGCATTTTTTTTTTTGTTTTCTCGGATTTACTATGAAATTTATGGAAACACGTAGATCCATTGAAAGTCGAGAAAAAAAATTTATTGACAAATAATAGCTGATGGAATATTCAAAAATTTTCAGCCAAAATTTGTTTTTTCAATAAATCCACACGTTTTCATCAATTCCAATGCGAATTGCAAAAAAAGAAATTTCGGCTGAAATTTTTCAAAATTTCATCTCTTTTTATTTTCAAATTTTTTTGTTTACAAATTTGAGCGGATCTACGCGTTTCCATCAATTTCAAGACGATTACGAAAAAAAAGAGAAAACAAAAAAAAAGTGGATACGACCTTCTGACTTTAATTTTACGAAAAAAATAAGAAAATTGAAGCCGGAGGGTCGTATCCGCTAGAAAAACATTTTTGTGCATTTCAATGAAAATATATAAGCGTTTCCATCAATTTCAAGCCAATTACAAAAAGAACAAAAAAAAAAAAAAACTGGCGGATACGACTTTCCGGTTTTAGTTTTCGTGATTTTTTCATAAAACCAAAGTCAGAAGGTCGTATCCACCAAAAAATTTATTTTTCGGGAATTTGAATAGATCTATGTGTTTTTTCATTGATTCCATGACGATTCCGAGGAAAAACAAAAAATATACGACAGCTCTTGGTTTTACTAGAACCAAAAGGTCGTATAGTATCGCTTACGACCTTATGACATTAGTAACGCTATTATATGTTATTAATTCCGCTGCAATTCAGTGATAATTGAATTTCGAAAAGTTTTATGAATTCTTTGGGAATTTTGAGGACAAATATTACAGAATAGAAACGAACGTTTACATTTATTATATGACACGTTACTTCCAAGGGAGTACTGTGCTAAAAATATCAAAAACAACCTGCTACGAGGTAGTCATTTTTCTTGATTGACGATCACCATCGCAATTGGCGACAACGACGTCATTAATTCAAACGAGTCCCTCGTTGGATTGAATGGAATATTTTTTTAAAGGTTTCTTTTATGTAATTCTCTCTTATATTTTGCGTATATACGTCCGTGTTTCTCGTCATGACGTGTAACACGAATGTCTATACGTGTAGTAGATACACACGAATACGAATCGGATTGCAATTAAATCGCTAACGACGTCAAAATCATAAATCGGAATTCTATTTTCAAAAATTCTATTTTATTTTAAACTCTAGACGATTGAATTGATATGAAATTTTATTCACGAAATTTATTTGGCTGTTAATCGTTGTAATCGGGAGTCTGGATTTAGGTACCGCGCGGATCAACCATGGTGAGATAAAATAAGGCTCTAAATTCCTTATGGCTATAAGATTAGAGATTTTGTTTTTTCTCTGGGATATTTTATCCGGATGAAAACGTCCGGTCTTTTAGAGAGAAGATTAATCGGAGATTTTTCTTGTCAGCATTTCCGTCTTTTCCTGTCTCAACTCTTATACTGAAAGCTTCTTCAACGCGGTATATATGAGCCAAACTATTGGAAAAGATAGCGAACCAAAAGCTTGAAGAAATTTTAGAATTTAATGATACTTTGCTTAAGACTGCACGTCTGTATCTTGTCGCACTTTTCAACTCATTTACTCTTTCATACAAGTTGGATATGTTTACTCTACCAAAAATCGGTAATTGCTTGTGTTAGTACGTAGCTAATTATCGCTCGCGTCAATTAGTGCCGGTAATAATTAGCTATCGGTACCCGAGGCTAGTTTAATTACATTAAGGTGATTAACATGAGAATAAATGTCAAAGACTCGACACGTTCCTTTTAATTTATATTAACGACCATTTATTTGATTAAAAATTTTTATTCAGAACTGTATATATATATATGTATATGGCACTCGGATGCAGCAAATTTTTTTATTTTATTTTATTTTATTTTTTATTTTTTTATAAGCCTAGGGCATACATACGCACTTTGCCGAATTAGTCATCATCCGGTGTTTTATAATATCATCGATATATTATATCCATTCGCTGACACCGTGCCAATAAGGCAATCGATATTGAAATCGAGGTCCCGTGCTTCTGATAATGCGAAGATAAGGTTTAGTGGCATGGCTCAACATGTAGAATTTATTGTTCTTCCTGTTTTTTTTTTTTTAACTTCCTGCAGAAGAAGGGAAGTTATTGGTTTCGGTCCGGTTTTCGAAAATCGAGTTTTCATCAGATCTCGACGTTTTTGGGTCCTAAGAAGCTATTCTGACTATTTTTGGATGGACGTCCGTGTGTGTGTGTGTGTGTGTAAACAAATTTATGCCGTACGATATCTGTAGAACGAATCGACCGATGGGAATGATTCTTATGGCGATCAAAAGGGTTTATCAAGACTTAGGTCTGATTAGATTTTGGAGTCGATCGGTCGAGTAGTTTCAAAGTTGTTTGAGAAATAAAAATTGAAAAACAATTTTTTTTCATGTTTTTAGCGCATAACTCTTAAACTGTTCGTGCGATTAGTCTCAAAACTTGATCAGACTTAGCTCTTGGATAGCCCTTTCGATCACCGTAAGATTCATCAAAATCGAACCATTGGTTTAAAAGATATTGAACGACAAAAATTTCTCTTTTTGTCGTACGATACCTTCGGAACGAATTAACCGATTTGAATGATTGTTGCGGCGATCGAAAGGGTTCATCAAGACTTAGATCCGATTAGATTTTGGAATCGATCGGTCGAGTAGTTTCAAAGTTATTCGAAGAATAGAAATTGAAGAAAAAAAGATTTGTATAGGGAAAACTAATTATACTTATAACCTTCTTTAATTTATTATAAACACAATAGTATCAATTAATTGTAACGTATTTAACACAACGGGAAGTTTTCGGGTTGACCCACAGGTCAACCGGTTTCCTGATTTTTTTTTAATTTTTTTTTCTTTGTATAAACTTTTGAGGAAAAAAAGTGATATTTAGGTCACTTCTAAAATAATTCAAAAATTTTCTAATCAGTCGAAAAAATTGATTTAGAATTACCGAAGAATTCAAAAATTCGAAGATGAAAATAATACCTTGTGAAAATGAAAGATTTTTCTCACGCCAAACACTGAAACTCTATAAAACTTCTTTCATAGAATTCTCAGTGGGAATGAAAACTAGGTACTTGAAAATATTTTCTCGAAAAAAGTAGGTAGGTATTAAACATATTTCCAGCATATTATAGACATGCTTCAGTATTCTATTTACCATTGCTTTATATTCTACTCGCTGTCTGTTCGAGGAATTTCCTTTACTATAATGTATAGACATTGGGGTAGTTCAGAAGAAAAAAAAAAAAATAAATAATAAAATAATAATTTTGTTTTCTTATTATAGTCTCAAAAGTTAGTCTCATGTATAAAGAGAATCCTCCTACAAAATCAGTTCGATATCTCAATTCTATTAAGAGCTCATCGAGAATTCATTTTCTCATTGATTTAACATGTGAAAATTCTTTTTCATTTTTTTCATTGTTCTAGAATAAAAGTATTGGGAATTTTTTTTTTTCAAGTTTCGAAATACATGTTTTCATAGGAAATTGAATTCTATACAAAAAAGGTCTGATATGTTTTTTTCGTCAGTTCAACGAATGAAAAGTTATATAGCCTTAAACATGTATGATTAATAACTATATACACACATTGAGTTTTTCTACTTATTATACTCATAGTGTTTATGGTTTTATAACTTTTCATTCGTTGTATTTACGAAAAAAACATATCAGAGTTTTTTTTTTTTTATAGAAAATTTAATTCTCTACAAAAATCTGTATTTTAAAATTTGAACAAAAAATTTTTCAATACTTTTATTTGAGAAAAACGAAAACAGAAAAAAAAATAATAATTTTTTTTTTCACGTTTTAAATCAATGGGAAAATGGAGAATAATTTGCTTTAATGTGAACTTGACAATTACATTTATGACTCTGTAAAGCTCGGAGCGTACGTCTATCAACTCAGTTCTTGTGTGGTAAAGTGTTTTCCAACGTTTTTCTAACAAACAAAAAAGAGCTCTACGTGCTTGACACTGTCCAGTCATTACTTTAATTAGAGCTTTAACTTCAGGTAAAGTTCGGCAATCATGTTTTCAGTCTGTAGTATGCACGATGTAAATATAACTTTTTTTTTAATTCAGAAAGTAGTTGATGCGGTAAAAATTAACTCCATGAAATATAAGATTGTATTAATCTTACGTCTTGATGATGAAAAAGGTAATAAAATCTTGTCTGTTCGCAAGTTTTGAAACCAAAGATTGATTTTTCTACTCTACGAAGCACACATAGGTATAATATATTTGGTGAACCCCAGACTGATTCTGTCAACTTTGAATCGAACAAATTTTTTATTACCATCGGATTTGAAAATACATTCAATATTTCACCTAATCGAATCTCACAAACCGAAATTTACAGAGTGTAGACAAATCATAAAATATCAACAAAATAAAAAAAAAAAACAAGCCGGAAAAACAGTTTTTCGCAGTAGGTACTTTTCATCAGAAAGAAAACAAAGGGAGGGTTTTTCAGGGGAAGAAAAAGTATGAAAAAGTAATGAAAAACCGAAAAAAAAAGATCAAAATTGAAAAGTTCACATAAAAAAATTGCCCTATATATTGAGAAACAACAATTTCATACAGTGTGTTTTTAATCCAAATTCGATCTGGGTACACTTACAATTTCTTCTTGTCATTGGCAAGGATCGTACTATATATTGACAAACAACAATTTTGTACAGTGCATTCATTCTAATTCGATCTGGGTATATTTACAATTTTTTTGGTGTCATTGGCAAGGAATGCCCTATATATATATATATGAAATTCTTAACTCGGAAGAATATATTCTTTCATTCAGAAAGGTAATACAGAGAAATGAGTATAGGTTTGTCAGTAAAACAGCGAAAATCGATTCATTTCCGGTAGAACCGGAAGTTCAAATTAAACGAGACATGGCAATTTTTCATGCCCATCATTTGGTTGTAAATTCCTGTGAATTTCGGATTTTTTCGTCGAGCCGCTTCCGAAATCACCGCGTGAGTTTGTCGAACAGGCCGACAGACAAACCGACGTCTTTCTAAAACCCTGTTTTTCGGTTTCTAGAAGGTCGAAATCGTGAAGATTCGTTGAAATGATGAAAAGTCACTTTTCGACCAAAACCGATACTCTTCTTATATCACCGTAGGTGATGAAAAGTAATAATTGATACAACTCGGTTACATCATCGTAACAATTGATTAAAAATGAAGATAAAAATTTCTGTATATGACGAAGATATTTCATCGATGATGTACCGTCCCATGAAGGTGGTATTGAAATTATAGAATTTTGGAGATTGACAATGGCCAGAGCCCGCGGGTTCGTTAACATAAACAGATTATAGATTCGTAATTATGAATTGGTTGATATATCGGGGTAACGGGATGCGGGTGATTGCAAGGGCAGCGAGATTTGTGCGGGTCCGTATTGTGTGCCGTAGAGAGAATCTGCAAATAACAACGTTCAAAGGGGTGTCGAGGTAAATTCGGTGAAATTTATTTGCCGAAAGGACAATTGGGTCGAATTAACTTCAACCCAGTTTGTGTCAGGGTTTGAAATCGTTAACGTTTCCTAATTATTTTCATGATCGAAGTATATGTCTGTCTGCCTGCCTCCATTCCTGCAGAAGCTGTTACAGAGACTTTACGCAGTTCATTGTGTCGTAAAACAAAAAAAAACAATTAAAAAAGAAAAAAAATTTCAAACGATTATTTCATTCGAAAATTAGAACCGAGCTGTTTCATCTAACTAGAATTAACGCCCCAAGCCACTTGATACGCTTAATAGCTCTAAGTGCACTAAAGTGTAAGTCCTGAACTCGTAATCGAGTTAAAGCGGCGTATACGAAGTGTAGAGTAACAGAGTGGACTGCACAATGTAGGATATCTGGTATCAGTGGAACTTAAGTGAGTTTTAACGCTCCATCGTCTCAGAATTTCGGCGAAAAATATATCACCAAAAATATAAATTGAATCACGTAAATTAATTACCGGTTTATTTTAATGTCCGTCTTCGATCTTTCCGAATGTATATTTTTTATAGTATTATAAAAATATCTACACTTTCAGGTGTTTACCAAGAAGGGTAAAATCCTTAAAACAATCGTAAATGTGTCTCTCTTTTAAAATGAGAAAATGAAAAGTTAAACACCCGAACGGTATATAAAGAGAATGTAAACGACAGGTTGAATCTGTTGCTTCGAAGAATTGTGAATAAAATCAGTTACGAATTGGAATTGAACGTTTCTAAGGGAATTTGTGATATATAGAAATATACTGCTATAAATATACAGGGTGATTCAGTTTGAGCAGATCAAATTTTGTGGGTAGATTCCTCGAGACATTTTAAGACTAAATTTCCTTTACCGAAAATTCGAGGGCTTGATAGTTTCCGAGTTACGGAATATCTTAGTTGACCAATCACAGAGCCTGGAAGCTGACTGAGTCAGGGCCGAATCAAGAGAATAAAATTAGCAGTGCCCGTGGGTCTTAGCCTGTAAAATTTTATTTTCGTTTTTCGTAGGTGACGTAGACATACTTGTCGAAAAATTAAATCAAAATTTTACAAGCCGAGACCCACGGGCACTATTAATTTTGTTCTTTTGACACTGCCCTGACTTGGTCAGCTTTAAGCTCTGTGATTGGTCGACTGAGATATTCCATAGCTCGGAAACTATTAGACTCTCGAATTTTTAGTAAAGGGAATTTAGTCTCAGAATGTCTCGAGGAATCTAATCACAAAATTTGCCGCGCTCAATCTGAATCACCCTGTATAGACGGGGGTTTCTCCATTAAACTTATTCCCCTTATTTTTTTTCTCTTCTTTCTTTTTTTTTGCTTTTTTATCTATAGTTGATTAAATCTTTTGTTTCCAAAGAATGAAACGTTCGAGGGCTTCGCACAAACGGACTAAACCTTGTTCTGGGATTAGGCTCGTTATCTGAAAGTTGATTATCTGGAACACCATCGTCGGAGGTTTTAAACAAACTGAAGACGTGAATGAGCGACGCATTTTCACACGTTACTTTATGGGGGGTTAGAACCCTGAAAATACAAAAAATAATCGGATTTTTTTTCTGCTTTACAAAAAACTATCGAAATTTCCAATCGACACATGTTATTCGTAAATTCTTTAAATACTTTTTTAGAATTCTTAAAGATTTTTCGAAATCAATGAGCAGGATGTGGCGTGAAGAAATATCGACAAAATTTACTAAGGACTCTTGTCTAAATTATATCTCTGATATTGTTCATCCGATCAGTTTGAAATTTTCAGGAGTTGTTCAGGACGCTGATAGCTTTCCGCGGAAGTAGAATGATTACGTGAAAAAAATTTATTTAAAAAATGGCGGTCATTTTGCTAAAAACAAAAAAATAAATAAGAATACATTCTTGTGTAGTTATACAGCCGCCGTTTTGGAAATAAATTTTTTCTACAAATAATTCTAGTTCAGAAAATAGCTACTAGCATCTTGAACAACTCCTGAAAATTTCAGACCGATCGGACTACCCAACTCAAAGATATCATTCAGACAAGGATCCCTGGTCAATTTTGTCAATAGATTTTTTTAAGCTACGGCTCTACCCCTTCGGACATTCAAAAAATGTTTAAAAAATTCAGAAAATGTGAGCAAAGAATCAATGAATAGGATATGTCGGTTTCAGATTTGAACAGTTTTTCATTTAGCAGAAAAAAAATGGTGAACAATAAAATTACTTATTGCATTTTCAGGGTTGGAACCCTCGCAGATTACGTTGTTCGTTTACAATTGGTTAATTATTTTTTTTATAAAAAAAAGTTTCAACTTTTTTACTCAACAATTGATTAACGAGATTGCTAACAGTCTGACACTGAGTTATCTAATCAGACAGTATAATAGACGTATCTTTATTGCACCCTCGTATTTGGAAGCTGCAATACGCCTAGTTAACAATTATTACACAACATCACGTGACGTGGATATTTTTAAAGGTTGCAAAAACTGTTGGATTAAGTTCTTTAGTCTCCAACTCAAACAAGTCGTTATTAATATTAAAAAAATATATCTCGCTTTTTTTTTCACCGTTTACAGAAATAAATGAATTTAACCAAAAAATTAATAAAAATATTAAAAAAAGTATATGTTGACAAAAATAAAACAAAAAATAAAAAAAAAAACAAAAAAATTTAATAAATAAACTTTTTTTTTTAATTTAATCAGTAATCTGATGTAATCGTACAAACATTTTTTCTTCTTCGAAACAATTGCACCCGTAATCCTCGCAGATATTGTACAACCACGTGAACAATCATAAACCTTTTAAAAATAAAAAATAAAAAATATTCCATTGTCATGATCAAGGGATTATTCTTTTCACGATTTAAACAAATCCTACGATTTTATATGCTGTATAGTATAGATTCATTTATTTATTATGAATTGGACATGGATTATCCTCCCACAAACTGCATATGGACAAATCTATACCAAATAGTTAGGCAGCTAAATTTAATTGAAAAGAAATTCTGTAAAAATTTTACCTTTCTATTTCAAACCTTAAACCCTTCCACAAATGTGGTGAATTTTGCCATTTAAAATAAACATGGTTTTTGAAATTCTTTCGGTAAATATTTCACCGCGAGGTTATTTTATTTATTCGCAAAAAACAAAAAAATATCTGTAATTGTGAGAAATTATTGGGCGTCAGTGCTACAATTTTGAAAAAAATATTATCACCAGTTATTGGGAATTCTGTGTCAATTGTACATAATTTAAATCTGAAAATTATTTTGTCTAATTTATTAAAATATTATATCAAAAACTGCGGAAGGGTTTTAGGTTTTAGATAATAAATTTGTAAATTTTTTAAGGAATTTCTTTCGAATAATTTAAAGGCGATTTGATATAGGTAAAGTAAAGGGGATAAATCTCTCACGAATCGTGATAAGACTAACTTCGTTGGGATTGAAAGTTTCGCATTAACTTGGAGAAAAAAATATTTCAAATAAAATAAAATGTAATAAAAATTTTATTCTAAATCTCTTTTGAAATACTCGACTTCTTTCTTCGATAGTTTTGTTAACCGGACGGCTAATATATACGAGCCAAATATTCTGTACCTACGTTATTTTTTTTATTTTTTTTTGAGATAAAAGTACAAAAGTTCATCTTATACGGTCGATCTGCAATCTAAATTTATATATTTTGAAACCGGATGTAAATTTTTTGATAAAAATTTTCCATAGCATATGACATTTATTTTATGTATTTCTGGAGTATATGTATGAGATAGTTTCGTAAATGTTTGCGAAATACTTACATCATGATAAATTTAGCTAATTCGATACAGGTGTTACACATCTGAATCAGAATCATAAGAATCTTTAATTGTACGGATGATTCAGAGCCCAGCTTAAAACAATACTGACGTTGTTTTGTAAATTAAACTCAAAATATCGCTTAGTCAGGTAGATTAGATTGGTATGACGCTCAAACGACGATGTATGTAATCGTGTAATATTTGTCATTCATAAAACTTTAGGTACTTATCCATATTTCGGTCTACTAAAGTATAATTGGCTTCCAAATGCATAGAACAACAAAAATAATCACCCATATAAAAATTCGTGACAACTTTGTACAGCTTGTTGTTGTTTTTTAACTTCCTGAATGAAAATTGAAAATTTTCATAAAAAAGGGAAGTTATTGGTTTCGGTCCGATTTTCGAAAATCGAGTTTTCATCAGATCTCGACGTTTTGGGGTCCTAGGAAGCTATTCTGACTATTTTTGGATGGACGTCCGTATGTGTGTGTAAACAAATATTTGTCGTACGATGTCTTCAGAACGAATCGGCCGATTGGAACGATTCTTATGGCAATCGAAAGGGTTTATCAAGACTTAGATCTAATTAGATTTTGGAGTCGATCAGTCGAGTAGTTTCAAAATTATTTGAGAAATAAAAATTAAAAAACAATTTTTTTTTCATGTTTTTAGCGCATAACTCCTAAACTGTTCATACGATTAGTCTCAAAACTTGATCAGACTTAGGTCTTGGATAGCCCTTACGATCGCCGCAAGATTCATCAAAATCGAACGATTGGTTTAAAAGATATTGAACGACAAAAATTTCTCTTTTTGTCGTACGATACCTTTGGAACGAATTAACCGATTTGAATGATTCTTGCGGCGATCGAAAGGGTTCATCAAGACTTAGATCTGAATAGATTTTGGAATCGATCGGTCGAGTAGTTTCAAAGTTATTCGAAGAATAGAAATTGAAGAAAAAAAGATTTGTACAGGGAAAACTAATTATACTTATAACCTTCTTTAATTTATTATAAACACAATTAGTATCAATTAATTCTAACGTAGTTAACACATCGGGAAGTTTTCGGGTTAGCCCACAGGTCAACCGGTTTCCTGATTTTTTTGATTGAACACGAGTCTTGAAAAAACGGCATATCTTAATCTTTGTTCTTTCTTCGATTTTGTACACTTTCTCTCTTAAACTGTCAAAAAAAAAAAAAAATCAAGCTCATGAAATATCGAAGTTACATCGATGTAAAATATTCCCTTTTATATTTTTTCAAAATCCAAAGTTCTATAAGATCTAAAATAATTTTAAATCGTGTCTAAAAATGCGACTGATGTTTTTTCTGCAAAGCGCGGCAGTGATTTGAGTACCAAAAAAAAACAAAAAAAAATAAAATAACCTATTCAACTCTTGAATCTTTCTCTTAAATTAATAAACTTCCTTTCGTAATCATAGATCAACAAAATCTCTATTTGTTATTAGTTTTAAAAACATAAAACGTTGGACGAAGTTATACGGTACATATGTAGGAGGTATAAAGTAGTTACGGTCAGCTTTAGGTCAGCCAATATTTAAGCTTCGACGAGGTACATGGTAGCCGGTGTTAAATCTCACGCAAAATATTACCTTTTCATAATTTCTAACGCGAAGCTACTGAATCTATATACACTCGATTATGTGCTGAGGTTTTAATTGAATGTTTATCAACTCTTTGTCTCGTATATATATATACGCATACGAATTTGACCGAATTATCAGTGACCCGTCTCTATATCAGCATCCATGCGCATTGATCCAAATTCTATGTATATATATCTTCAAACACACTAACCATGGTGACATAATTAATTAACAATTTAATACCGATGTAATCAGACGTGTAATTACGTACGAAATTATTTTTTTCTTTTTTCTTTTTTTTTTTGTGGTATATCTTTTAAGAAATTTTGGAATAAATTTTCACGTGTAATATTTAGTCTTTCTATTACGTCCTCGTCGATTACCTCAAGCTTCATGTGTTTATCTTTCATCTAAGGTTGCCAAGGTTTGGATAGATCGTTGAACGACTTCCACAAGAGTAGGTATGATTTCTTATTTTTCGGAAATGTCTTCCTCTTTCGTAAAATAAATACTAAAAATAAAAAATACAGGTAAGTGAAAAAAAAAAATGTGAACTGTAATTTGAAATTTTTTCACCAAATATTAAATCCTGTATAAATTATTAGTCCTCACTTTTAAACGTTCAGTATTCAACAAAATCTCTCTAACTCAATCGTTTCCTTTTCTATCGGATAAAAGTTAGAAATCTAGGGTACAAAATTTTTTACTTATATAATATTTTTAACCTGTTTGTATATATTTACTGTCGAACGTAGTAATACCTAGCTAGCCACTTTCTACCAAACTATATGGATTATACTTGGGGTAGGTATACCTATATATGTATACCTCGTAAATTCGCAAACCAAAATCCACCCTTGGATCCAATCTTCGTGGTAATTCTTGTTGACAGACTTTTACCTCAGATTCCGGCTATCCAGTCACACCCCTGAGGTGAACTACCGTCAAACCCCTAGAGATTTCGACATTTTGATAAACCGTTGGTTTACTTATATACATACCTATATACATATACCTATATAAATCTGCAGGCAAAGCTATTACTCCGAATAAAAAAATTTCAAAAAATTTCCGCACGCTATTTATACTCATATTTGTTAACCAATCAAGATTTTCACTAATAAAATCACATCAATATATCTCGCAAGCTTTTTTCAAAACGGGGAAGTTATTGTAATCACTCCCGAAATGAAAAGTTGAATCTTTAACAAATAATTCTGACATTTTTACGTCCGGATAATCACCTCCAACTATTTTCCGATCGATATCTGAGCTTGTGTGTGTGTGATCAATTTCTTGTTCGAAGATATCTCGAGAACGAATTAACGGATATCGTCCTTGATTAAACCAATCGATGCAGTTCTTCCTGACTTAGAACTCATTAGATTTTGGATTTGATCGATGGAGTAGTTTTTGAGATATTTAAATCCAAAAATTTTTATGATAAAAGTTTTTTAATCAAAATATCTCGAGAACCGATCGTCGCATTTTAATGATTTTAAACTCAATCGATAGAATCTCCTCGTAATTGAGTCAAATCAAGTTTTAAAATTATTCAATCGATCATTATCCGTATTATAAAACTTTTTGATGATAATAAATTTCTTTATCTTTTTAAGGGATCATTCTGGTTTAGACTTTCGAAAAAAACACTATTCTTGTGAATTTTTTATGAAAATACTATTATAGATATTGATATAAGGTTCATTCAGCCCAACAAATACACTTTAGAAAAACATAAAAAACATCTGTATTTATTTTTTCTTACACTTTTTATATACATAAACAACGGGTGAACGAAACTCCTCAAAAAGTTGGTACGTCACTGGCGACGTTGATAACTTGATAACGGCTCATTTAAAACAAGAAAACCAGAAATATTTAGGTTCAGTATATCAGTGGCTCTAGCGCATTCTATGAAAATTATTATTTATTGATAAATAACAAAATGGCGGACATTTAAAGAAAAAAACAAAAAAAAAAAAAAAATGAGGTTTTTTTCACTATTTTTGGCCCCAAAAAAATAGTAAAAATCAAAATTTTGATTTGATTGTAAAATGCGCTGAAGCTATTACTATATAAAATATGTGGTTTAAATTTCATGAAGATCGGTTTAGTGGTTCCGAAGAAATCACCATCGCCGGTGGTTTTAAAGAGTTCCGCTCACCCGTTGTTAAGGCACATAAAAAGTCCAAAAAAACTAATAGATACAGATATTTTTTATGTTTTTCTAAAGTGTATTTGTTTAGCTGAATAAACCGTATATCAATATCCATAATAGTATTTTGATAAAAAAATTCATAAAAATAGTCTTTTTTTTCTAGCCTCTAAACTTTTACTCATAAAATAGTATCTCTAAAAAGTTTTTTCTCGATCTTGTCTATGATTGAAAAAAAAAATCAAAAGCTAAATGAATAAATAAATAAAAAACATTTTTCTACCAGTAAAATGAGTAGTCTCGTAGTTATAGGCGATAATTAGCAACGAGATAAAGGGATGTTGTATGTATGTTGTACATACAAGATGCCTATAACTAGCATGTAAATGTGTACAACAGACGTCATACAACATGCAAGATACACAAGAGTCAATTTGTGGGGTGCAGGGTTGGTAGCGTTGGCGGTGGCGGAGCACGCGGAGTAGAGCAAACTCACCCCATACAACGTTTCCCCACACCCGTAAGATATCCACATCCCCTGTACACCTCCCCATATCCCCCACCCTCTTGTCTCATCAGGGTGATATTTAGTCCGTAGTGCGTGCCGTGGTGTAGCGAACCAACCTGACTGAACCAAGCGTATAACCGTTACCGTGGATTCAAGCTGGCTATAAAAGCTCTCTGCCAGTGCCCCGAGAACGTCATACGCCGGTAGTACATTCAACGGTACAGAACTCAGCTGATAAACGCTGACTTCAAGATACGATAAAACAAGTGAAAATACATACGGGTTATTTAGTTGATTTTATTTTCATCTCAAAATATCTTATCCTATATCAAATATACATTTTATAACAACACGATTATAACTGAGGAAAGTTTTAACACGTGATATATATATATTTATATATATATCCGGTAAAATCGGTGGAGTTTCTTTTTCATTATTTATATCGGATTTAAGTTGTGCTTATAATTTGACGATTACTTTTACGATTAATTATCGAATTACAAAATCAAAAACAGAAACGAGTAAATAAATAAATAAATAAATAAATAATTAAATAAACGTCAAGAAAATTCATATTCTTTAGTGATTTTTATTTCATTTATCAAAAGCTCATTCAGATCGTTAACAGATCGTTGAATCGCTGTTGTATTAGTGTGATCGATATTTGTGAGGGAAGAAAAGACGGTGTATTAAGTAAGGTAAGCGAGTGTAAATTTGATATATACGACTGTACTAAAACCTATTTAAACAAAATCAACCCTATCATCGATTTAACGATAATACTTGTTGCATATTTTCAACCCTATTCACGTTATTCAATTGATAATATAAATTCGTAACGATTTATTAAACATACATTTTAAAACGTGGAGTTATTCGACTTTAGTTAATTAACATCCTACCTCTCTGAGCCGGTTTTTTTCGTGAATGAGATTCATAAGGCGCCTAATTATATGCAATTCATTACACAAGTACGCGTTCTGTAATAAAAAACAAAGAAATTTCAGACATTTAACTTTCAATTTTTGTTTGTTTTTGTTTTTCATTGCAAAGTTCGTAGTTGTACCACATATTGCATATAATTAGGCGTCCTGTGAGTCTCATTAACGAAAAGACTCTGTATATAACTAATAACTTAGTACGCGGTAGGAATCTACGAGACAGAATTAATTATTAAACGTTGAAATGCCAGTCGGGATTTCGAGCATATATATATCAGCCTCGTTATAAAGGGCTTTGATTCGATTATGAGGAAAGACAATAGCCCAGATATATCCGGATTTTGGTGTGAGATATACGAGATATTATTTTGTACCCGGGAAATTTTATCGATAATAATTTTAGCGGGAATTGACTGCATAAAAAATAAACTGTGATACATAAATAGGGTGAGATGATATCGTAGGATTTTTTTTTTTTTTTTTTTAATGCAAGCATATTATTTATCCTCTAATTAAAAATCACGGTTCAAAGTTACGGACGGTAATAAATGAAGGGTGACTAAAAATTTTTTGTGATTGTGCATAGGATTTACATTATTGAAATAAGAATTAGTGATAGATTTTCGAGATATCAGAAAGCTGTGAATATTTGGAGAATGAGAAAACTTGAGAAGCTATCCGAAGAGTAACTTAAAAAACTTAAACATTGAAGTTTAACCTTTCTTTTCGGGGTTATACTTTTTTTTTTTTTTTCTTCCGTTATTCTTTCAAGGGGAATGATGAAACTACGCGAGACTTGTTCGCCATCCCCTAAGTCGACAATCTCAATTCTTTTTCACCCTAAAATAAAGAAAAGAAAACGCAGAAGAAAAAAAGATTTCACGTTGTGGTTCGAGCTTAGGGGTGCAGCGTTTACTTTACCTGTTTTGGTTTTAACTAAGTAATGACAATTCGTGTCGGTTAAACGCGTTAAAACGTTCGTATTTAGCGGATTCAAATTTTCAGATTAACCCTTCGTGGTCACAGAGGGTCAAATTAATCCGAGCTTGAACTTTGAAGGTAAATATCGTTTTTTCCCCCAAAATAAATACCTTTTTTTTTAAACACACACTATAATACTATTTTTTAATTTTTTAAGTACCATATTTCACGAGTATCTCCACTACAATTTCACTTAAAAATATTGAAAACTTAAAAAGTTGTGATTTTTTTGAGTAAAAAAGTGTCTTTTTTTTTGCGCATTTACAGCTTTACGATTTTTTTTCAACATATTACCGTTTGAATTTTGATATATCGACTTTTGCTGATTGTTTTAAAATGTTCAAAGTATTTTTCAGTATTTTTTCACTCTCGATCGGAATTATAGTTTTCGCGCAGCCACCGTTTAAAAATGAGCTTGCGTCAATTTGACCCGGTATTGTGACCGACTTGAATGAAATCCGAGGTGTGACCAGGAAGGGTTAAATAACCTTTTGTTTTTCTGTACAGAAGGAAATGTATATGCAATTTATATTCAAGACGTGTTTATCCAAGATTTTTTTAATTTTTTTCTATTACCAAGACTCCCGGGACAGTTTGACGGATGATTTTGATATCGTATTCTTACACCCTTGGAAAATTTTTATTTTTATTTTTTATTTTTTCAATCTTCTCGTCAACGTGGTTCAAATATTTATATACCTATACTTCAAGACGATATAATTATAGTTAACTTCGTACATGTAAAAGAAAATTTTACGTATCGTAGCTTGACGTAATTTTTTTTTTTTTTTTTTTTTTCTTAATAACAAGTTTATACGAAAATTGGATTTTTTAAGAATATCGAAAAAAACAAAAGTCTGAAGAAGAAGAAATGGCCAATGTTCACCCTCGATTTTTTATATTCTGATTTCATCTCGTCAGAAAAAAGAGACCCTTAAATAAAAAAAAGAAAAAAAAAAAAAAAAGAAAAATAATACGTGCAAGGGAATGGAGAAATTTTGAAAAGGTGCCTGATTGTGGTAAAAAATTTTTATTCAAATAAACGTTTTTGCGTTTTGATTCAATGCCATAACCGAGGGGCTTGAAATTTTTTTGGTGTTAGTTTAAAATCAATAATAATATCATGTATGTATGTATGTACCTTAAACCGTCAATTGTTATATATCATCGATGTTATACTGTACTTATGATTATCGGTGTTTACCCTATTAATATTCGATAATCCCTTCATCATTCTCCATCAGCTCAAGTTCTCTTATCTACTAAATCGCCATCAGCCGTTGGCAATATCCCCAACATATATATACCACGTGACACAATTTATTAGCCTGTAATAAAGATTTTTTATTTTAATTTAATTTTTTTTTTTTCTTTTTTCTCTCTTCGCTCACGTGATTCAAAATTTATGATTTCCTGTATTCAGTTATATCTATACACCCCCGCACATCTGTACCTATAGCTGAAGTAATATATACTTATTAATATTAGGGTGTGTACTTTGAAATAAACATCTCTTTTATTTCATTTCAGTTTTTGTTTTTCGCTTAGCTGATACTCAAAATGGTAAATTTTTTTAGAGGCTTGTATCACTCAATTTCAAGTACTTTCTATGAGAAGGGATTTCTATTTCTCACGTAATTAATTCAGGAACCAATAAGAAAACTAAAAGAAGGAAAATAAAAAATTATAACTTTGCTAAAAATTGAAACACCGAGTTAATTTTTTACTCTTTTTGAAAGAAATGGATTAAGCTATTATACTTATAAGTAAAAATAAGTTGGCTTAGAGATAAATATTTAAATATTTTTACACCCTGAACCAATCCCTTTTTCGAAACACTCCAATTCTTACCCTTAAAAAAAAAAAAAAAAATCCAAAACGAACTAGATATTCTGATTTTTACCGAAGTTATAAATTTTGTTTTACTTGTTTCTGTGTGAAATATATGGGAACTAGAAATCCAGTTTTAGCGAGGGTGTAAAATTGAGCTACAGCTGGCTCCCCTTTTAAGAGAAGCTACTTCACATCGAAATCTATCATTTGGAGTATCAGATGGGGGAAAGAAAAAGTGAAATTTTTATTTTCAACACACTTTGTTATACATATGGAGCTGTCCATGTGAAAACAAGACAGCTCCAGACCCAAAAGTTTTGGATTTGATTTTTAATTTCATATGTTTATATTTCATGTCTGGAGAACCTGTCAAATTTTTTTTTTTAGAATTTTTTCAATCAATTCTTTTGGAGCTATGAATTTTTTCAGCCTTAAAAAATGGACCTTTTTTAAAATTATGGAAAAAAAATCACTACATCAACTTCCCTTTTTTCAGAAACGTGGGTAGGATTTTTCTTATATATTTTTTATTTTTTTCAATTTTTCAAAAATTTTGTTCCAAAAAATTCTTCACTGATTATTTTTATGAAATCATCTAACTAATATCACCTCATATAAAATCAAGAATTTCAAAAAATCTGAATGGTGAAGGTTTGAAAGATTTTTGGTGGGTTAAAAGTAATTTTGTTTTAAAAAAATTTTTAAACTATTAAGAAAAAAAAATATATATCTATATGTAAGAAAAATTTTCTCTACGTTTCTGAAAGTGGTAGATTGTTCTACATCATCACCAGAATTTTTGTGATTTTTTCTTCTTCAAAATGTTAAAAAAGGTCCTTTTATTGTAAGGCTGAAAAAAATTCATATCTTCAAAAGCGTTGATTGAAAAATTCTAAAAAAATTTTGACAGGTTCTCCAGACTTAGAATGATAACATATGAAATCAAAAATGAAATCAAAAAAAATTTCGGGTCTAGAACCGCGTTGTTTTAACGCATGGACATCCCCGTATGTGTTATACATATTATATACAATATAGATACTTTATATACTTATGTATTTGTGTATACTTCATATATGGTATCGTTTGGGTGTCCTGCTTGAATAATCACGTACTCAGCAACCACGAAACGACGCGTGTGATTGATAATTATGCACCACGTTCGTGTTGCATGAACAACGACGTGTCTCATGATATGAATACCTACCTAGTACCATTTTGAATATAGAATATAATACGATATACGAATAAAGTCGTATAGCTTGAGGCTTCCGATCTTCTATATGTATAAGTATATATGTATATATTTAATCATGCGATGTCAATTTATTCTGATGATCAAAGCCAGCTTCGAGCTAAACGTTTGCAATCAAGTAAATCTTTCAGAACACAATTTGAACCAGCTCATTGCTCTGCCATGATCATGGTTTTTAATTATCAAATGTCAGGCTCAGAATGAGAAAACGGTATTAATAAAATATTAAAAAGAAATATAAAAAATAATCGATCTCAAAATAATTAACTATAAAATTTTTACATGCAGATTATATTATCTTCGCTTATAATAAACTTTGATCAAATTCTTAAATAGTAAAATAGCTACTGCTTATCGTGCCAATATCCTAATTCGATATAACTATCGGAATATTTATAACCCCTGAGTCGATGTCTGAGAACAAAACTCCGTCTGAAGTAATTTCGAAAAGATTTTATGTCAGGAAAAATGTAGACATCAAAAAATTTGAATATATATATATATGAAAAAAAATTACTTTCGCCACCTTTTAGAATTGAAATAGTTTAGAATTTTCGGAGTAGGTATAAAAAATCAAATGTTCATTTCTTTTGAGTAAAAGTTTAACTTTTGGTTTACAGATGATGAAAAGTTGGTCAGATGAAAGAATCCTTTTTCTCAATTAAGGAAATTGTCAATTTTTCAACAATCCACAATCACGAAGTTGAACGTAATATCTGTTACCGACGTCAGTTAATTAGTACACAACTTTGCTAGAGCTTGGCGTAAACTTTTTAAGCACTAAGAACACAGCTGATATAGTCGTTTGACGTACTTGTTTAATGAGGTTTCATAGTTAGTTGGTATACCCACTTGAATTATTATCCGAAGGCGTACCTACATTTAATGAAAATCTAATGAACTATGAGGAATGAATTGATCCCGAAAGTCGTCAGTTCTCCATGCCTGTATTTGACTTTGGCATAGGACTATAAATGCCAAATTTATTATATATCGTCATATATGTATAATCACGGTAATTGTTATCCGATCGGTGATCACGTGAAAATATATAAGATATCACAAGAAATGCTATACGCATTGTGTAGTAGTCCGCAATCATTTCGCAAATCATGCAAAGGTGTCGATTGGTGGATATCTATTTTTTTTTATTGTTTATTTGTATTTTTCTTTAAAACTTTTTTCTCCTTCGTCTCCCTTTTCCACGCCGTTTGCAAGTTCTCTTGATATAGGAAGCCGCGTACAGATTCGCGGCTCATGAAATTCAAGATATACGCTTCAAAGGAACAAGCTGATAATTTAATACGATACGATATACCGTGCGATACGATACGATACGATACGATACGAGGCGACGTTTCTTATAAATCGTTTTCAACGTTGTTCTTATTTGCTGTAAATTAAGGTCTTCAGTGTATGGATTTTTATAGATAAAATACAGAATAGAATCAAGTATTTATGATTCGATTTTCTACAGCACTGTGTACCGTGATAGTAAACCGTTAGAAATCAAACGATATATACACATTACGAGAGTTCAATATTGATATACGTATCTATACCCACGTAGGTGTCATCTACCTACATCTTCCCGGAAATCAATTTCCTGAAAACGTAATTTCAATACGCATTCAATTCAACTGGTATGCCTGACGAATCTGGAATTTCAAATCTACAGAAAATATATCTCAGGGTTGTAATATGTGAAACGACAAAATATATTTACGTATTATTTATTAGTTTATCGATTCTTTAAACGTCCAGTTGCATTAGAAAGACACAAATTCCAACCAGGTTTACAAGACAGATTAATGACATAAAAAGTGTCCGAGAAACTAGATCTGAAACTTCCGACTTGAGATTTAAAACTTAAAACTTAAGACTTAAGACTTAAGAATTAAGATTTAAGAATTAAGACTCAAGAGACTTTAATAGATTTTATACAGGCATATGTCAATCTTTCACTTTTTGTTGCACTTGAAAATTTTTGGTATCCTGCCAAAAGAAGTTTCACTTCAAAACGCATTAAAACACTGATCAAGATTTTTCCAGTACCGTAGCTGACAGAAAGTGCTTCTCCAATTTTTAGATCGGTTTGATACCTACTTGAAAAAATAAAGAGTTACCTATTATCTTATCAAATGATGAATAATGAATAATTACTGAGTTTTTAATAAATTCGTAAGTTTTTTTTTACGAAAATCGTAAAACTGTGAGCCAAAAAAAAAAAAAAAAAAAAGAAAAAAGTTATCAGATTTGAATAAAAGTAACGTAAATCTCTTCGAATTAACCGATATCAAATTTTGTACTGTATAATAAAGCTTCATAAATATTTGTGCGAAAATTAGCATCTAAAAAATGACTCAAAAATACTAGATTTATTAATTTTTTTTTTTGTTTGACTATTCGAAAATTAGATTGTTTTCTCTTACAGTAGAAACTATCTCATGATTTTGGTAAAACCGTCTACACGTCCCTATCCTCAATTATACTCACCGTAATGCGATTCGACGAGTGAAATTCTAGTCCTTGTTTAATCTTTGATTGTAAAATGCTATCGTCTAATTATTTCCTAGAGATCGTAGGTACATACATACACAAACTCTACATTGTAATATAATGACTAATCGTGTTTTATGATAATTACTTTAGAGTCAAACATGGGTAGGTATATTTCATCTGTCCCTTTGGACGATAGATTATCCATGTAGATATACTTTTATCTACATACCGTGAATATTATGAGAAAGTCTGATGAATAATTCCAGGGTTTAGAAAAACTATATAATAATCCACAGATTCAAGGAAAAAAAATATATGGGATTTAAACAAGCTGAAAACTTCCGGGAATTTTCCTGGTATATTGCATTCGTAAATCTTCATCGTATTTGCATACGAGTTTATACGCGTGCTTGCTGCTGGATAGAGCAGTTTAGAACCTGATTTGGTTATAAATACAATATTATCGAACGGAGCGTTTCGTAGGAAGGATTCGAGTCTTAAAATGCAAAAATGTTAATAATTTTCACAATTTTTTTTTCTCCTGCTGAACTAAAAATTATTATCTCAAACGAACACAAGTTCTTTATCAATTCATATCGAATTATATTTATTCAAAAATGTAGTTTTTACTTTTTATCACCTACGGTGCAGATATAAGGAAAGTATTGGTTTTTGTCGAAAAGTGACTTTTGCTAATTTCAACGAATCTTCACGTTTTCGACCCTCTAGAATCCGAAAAACAGGTTTTTAGAAAGATCTCGGTTTGTCTGTCGGCCTGTTCGACAAACTCGCGCGGTGATCTCGGAAACGGCTCGATGAAAAAATCTGAAATTCACAGGACTTTACAACCAAATCAGGGGCATGAAAAATTGCCATGTCTCGTTTAATTTGAACTTCCGGTTCTACCGGAAATGAATCGATTTTCGCTGTTTTACTGACAAACCTATACTTTTTTCTCTGTATTACCTTTCTGAATGAAAGAATATATTCTTCCGAGTTGAGAATTTCATATATATATATATATATATAGGGCATTCCTTGCCAATGATATTAAAAAAATTGTAAATATACCCTGATCGAATTAGAATGAATGCACTGTATAAAATTGTTGTTTGTAAATATATAGGGCGATCCTTGCCAATGACAATAAGAAATTGTAAGTGTACCCAGATCGAATTGGGATTAAACACACTGTATGATATTGTTGTTTGTCAATATATAGGTAATTTTTTTAATGTGAAATTTTCAATTTTGATCTTTTTTTTTCGGTTTTTCATTACTTTTTTATACTTTTTCTTCCCCTGACAAACCCATCCTTTTTTTCTATTTAATGAAAAGTACTCCGAAAAACTGTTTTTCCGGCTTGTTTTTTTTTTTGTTCTTGTTACTAGCTTTAATGACCGGCATTTTAAAACCAAATTTTTTTACAACGATAATCCTAGTTCCGTAGAAAGCTACTAAAATCCTGAAAAACTCCCGTAAATTTCAGTCGGATATATCGGATGAACCATTTGAAAGATATGATCTGGACATAAGGTCCGGGGGTAAATTTTGTCGATATCTCTTCACGTATGGATATTTTCTAAAAATTTTTAAAAAAATTTAGAACACATGGGCGAATTATTGATAAACAATATATGTTGGTTTCAAATTTGGATATAGTTTTTCGTTCCGCAGAAAAAAAATTGAAGAATAATAGGCTTATTTTTGACATTATTAGGGTTGGAATTTTCGCCTTGCTATATAACCGATCATTCAAATATAATAGCTTGACAAATGTTAAGGGAATAAATAGAATCAGAAAAATGATATCCTTCTCATGTTGAATTGAGAATTGAAAGGGTGACATGAAGCGAGAATCATATAGCGTCTGTAAAGACGTCGATATATTAAAAACGATTTCAATCCTTTATTACCTTTAGCCATATCTAGAATCGAGGTATATATATATATTTATACATACAATACGTTTCTTTAATATAGAACTTTTTTTAACCAAGTAAATAGCTACTGCAGACTGTAGAACTGAGAATATACCTACCCTTCGCCCTAATTTCCCAGCGTGATATTACGTGTAATTATATTTTAACGAACTGAAAACTCTTCGTTACGGAGTTTCTCCCTGTCTCGAAAATAGTTCGTCAAAATTTAGTCATTCTTGCAGGGTTTTGGGTTGAGGAACTTGTTAGGGTAGATGTTACTAATTTCTAAGTAGATAAGTACAGGGGAATGAAATACCGAAGTAGAACACACTTGCAATTATAGAATATTTCAAAAAGGTATAAACGAAGGTTTTTTTTTTTTCTCCACAAGTTAACCGTAATTTGAAATTTCTTTTATTTTTATCATATTTTTACACATTTGATTAAGAACAAAAATATAAAAAAAACAATGAGGGTTAACATGAGTGGAAAATTCTTCGAAACAATTCCACGATTAATTTCAAACAAGCAATTTTCATTTCAACTTTAATTCGTGGAAGAAAGAATTTTTCATCGAAATGCCACCCATTCTAAAACGCGATCTTTTTTATCTCACAATCAAACCAGAAAGTATCAAGAGTATTTCTTTGAAGGGGAATCAGGCAGAGGTTCAAATAGCGAGAAAATTTCGAATCGCTTTTTCAACAGAGAAAACGAAATAGTCTCAGAGCAGAAAAAAAAATAAAATAAATAAAATCGTCACTGTAAAAAAAAAAAAAAAAAAACAAAAAACACGTTCAAGATTGTTCAACTATTGAAGGATATACGTCATTGATTTGATTCACCTCGTGCACCTGGCTAACTACATACAAATTTGCGAATTTTATTGTGGCACAGAAAATACCCCATTCGGAATAGAAATTCTAGTTTCATTCTGGAAATTCTCACTGAACTTTCGCAAGTGAAAACTACAATTTCACAAAAGGATTGCGCATGTTGTGAAATCCTGATGTATGTACATTTAAAAGTTAAAGTCATGTCCATTTTGGAAATTTCAGGCCTCAAAACTGGACTTTCAAAATTCTAATTCGGGCCTCTTTAGATCATAGATTAGAAAGATTAGCGAGGTTTCAAGATTCTGTTTCCCATCTTGAGGAATAAATTCCGAAATAAAAAGTAAAATTGATCATCGAGTTAATTTTTCGCAGATTTTCCAGATTTGTATGTAGAATTTGAAAATTAATTAGGATGTAGAAACGATGATCAGAATTTTAAGCGTGAGCACTAATTCCGATTCACACCTATGGATCCCTCACATGTAGGACAGAATTCAATTAAAACAGAATTACAGTTCTGTCGACAAAACTAAAGAACGAAGGAATTGAAGTTTTAGAAATTCGAACTAGAATCTTTATCCCAACTGGGATAGATTCTTTGGTAATTTAATTCAGGATTTTTCAGGATATGGTTGTCTGATTAAAATGTTTAAATATCGTTTTGATTTTCGAATTTTGCCTCTGAATATAATTGTGTGTTGAAATTTAGTCTGACTATATTAAAATTGTATAGAGAAATAATGTCAAAGTTTTTTTTTTTTTTCTTCAAAGAATGTGAGCTTTATTAATTTTATCTTTCTTTCTGTAAACTTCAAAGAAATATCAGGATCTCTATTATATTTAGAATTTTTATTCTGTCAAAGAATAATATTTCCAGAGAGAGTAAAGAACAGCGAGATCTTTTGTATAAAAATTCAAACTATACGTCATATGGTATAGAAAATATTCTTTTAAATGGAACCAAACGTAATGGTCTTCTTCGAATTCTGAAGCACGATAAACGATGTAGAAGAAACAATTCTTTTCGTACTTTGAAAACTTTAAAACTTATAAGATGGATACGGTTGTTTAAAAATATAAAATTATACTAAGTTAAAAGTGACTCGTTTTTTGATATATAAAGTATGGTTGAGCTTCCAGTACTTCATATTACGGATATCAGGATAAAAGCTTATCACTAAATGACGTAAAATGTTATAGATTCACTTTGCATGATACTCGAAATTGAGATTAAATTTTTGGGTAATAAGTACTGAGCTTTTAAATTCAATTTGTCATCACTCATTTTGTTAATTCTTAAATTTTCGCGAGTACAAAATCCTGGAACTAAAATCCTGAAAGTTTATCGACTTTAATAAAATAAAAGATCATCTGTTTCGGAATATTTTCTAAAATCTTCAAAAGTCAGTGACGATTTTTTAGTATAATAAATGTTGAGCTTTTAGGTTCTATTTATCATCACTCACTTCGTTAATTCTTAAATTTTCGCAGGTACAAAATCCTGGAACTAGAATTCTGAAAGTTTATCGACATTAATAAAATGAAACTTCAGCTGTTTCGGAATCTTTTCTACAATCTTCAAAAATCAGTGACGATTTTTTGGTATAATAAATGTTGAGCTTTTAAATTCAATTTGTCATCACTCATTTTGTTAATTCTTAAAGTTTCGCGAGTACAAAATCCTGGAACTAAAATCCTGAAAGTTTATCGACATTAATAAAATAAAAGATCATCTGTTTCGGAATATTTTCTAAAATCTTCAAAAGTCAGTGACGATTTTTTAGTATAATAAATGTTAAACTTATAGGTTCGATTTATCATCACTCACTTCATTAATTCTTAAATTTTCGTGAGTAAAAAATCCTGAAACTAGAATTCTGAAAGTTTATTGACATTAATAAAATAAATTTTCAATTGTTTCGGAATCTTTGCTCTACAATCTCAATAAATCAGTAACGACTGTTAATTGATAAAAAAATAACTCGCCACCATCTACAGAAAAATTAGGCTCGTCTAAAATTCGGATAAACAGCTGTGAATAATTTCGCGAATTTTCTAAACTGTCAAATTTTTTTACGATTTTGAACCCTGCATTGTCGTTGGTAGTAAAGTTCCGACACTCCATACCAGAGTCTGGATTAATTTAGAAACCGTCTGGACTTTAGTGTATACAACAAAATACGTTAAGGGACGAACCATTTGGTGGGTTCGACGGGGGCAGTGATTCAAGGTAAATTAAACCGTATTACGCATCTCCACCCTCTGAGTAATATCTTTACCGTAGATATATATCAGGCAATAGTAGAATATAATATACTGCGAAGTGGTGGTACATACATACAAAACAGGCCAAGAACTAATAGCACATATTAATAGGACAACGACTCGTTTTATTTTACAAAAAAAAAAAGTTTCACGCCTGCGATGACACGAGTCATTATTTATACGAATTTGAATAACGACACTGTCATTTTATTTATTTATTTTTTTTTTTATTTGTCACGGTACACTTGCCGATATTCCGTTTTTATTTATTATTATTATTATTTTTTTTTTTTTTGTTACTTTAATCGTCCAATTAATTTGCAAATTTCTTGTCATCAGAACAACTCGTATACGTTGAGAGTATAAGCAGCGTAGGTAGTGTGTGATAAAACGTTGTTAAATATCCATTGAAAAAAATTATAGACATAGATTTGGTATCTCCTTGTCGTTATTTTGTATAAAACATGTGAAATTCTTGCGGTGTTAAAACGCAAGGGAAGAATTCCACGGTGTTTATAAGCTGCCCTGAGGACAGGATATAAGTTTTCATGAATTTCATCATTTTACCATATATATATATATATATATACAGTAAATGTAGCCGTCTTTTCTCGAAAATTGTCTCAAAGGCGTTCTTAGAATTCGGTGGCCAAAATTCTCGCGATTCTCTCTAACGGTACACCCCAACCAACAGAGCATTCCATGCGAGGGCTTTTCATCTGCGCAAAAAATGATGGAGTCTTGATGAAAAGCGTTTAGCTCATTCCTTAAAAAATAAAAAAATAAATAAATAAATAAATATTGTGCTTTTGGATGACGCGTATATATACGGAATTGATAGACACAAGTGATTTGCAAGAGTTTTACATGCAATTGAATCAAGACTGCACGGTATAATCTTGACTATAAGTTAATTTTTTAAATTAAATTTGTCAAAAGTCAATTTTGAACTAAACAGCTGAACTGATTGGATCGACTCCCACACGACTTTAAACTGATTCAAACTAACTTCAATCAACACTTCCTCTGTGTACACAGTTCTTAAGAGTAATTCGTACCTTGTTGCATCACAATTTTCAAAGTTTAAGTTCACGTTGAAGATATACCAGGTATGTAGGCGTATGTATGTATATACGTTTATGGTAGAACCACGCCGAGTTCTACGTTTCCTAGTACCATCTTATAATTTAATTTCACACCACGTTCGCGGATATAACCGTTTAGTGATTGATTGATATTTGCTGACATTAGTGCAGGCGATGATTTAAATAGGAATATTTTTGGCCAGACGGTAAACCAAACTTTATATTCAATTTAAATGATAACGGAATTAATTTTGAAATCGAAGATAAGTATTTGGAAAATATTTCGAAAATTCTATGAAATATTGATAAACTTTATAAAATTGAAAAAATACAAGCCGGAAAAATAGTTTTTCGGAGTACTTTTCATCAAATAGAAAAAAAAGGATGGGTTTGTCAAGGGAAGAAAAAGTATAAAAAAGTAATGAAAAACCGAAAAAAAAAGATCAAAATTGAAAATTTCACATTAAAAAAATTACCTATATATTGACAAACAACAATTTCATACAGTGTGTTTAATCCCAATTCGATCTGGGTACACTTACAATTTCTTATTGTCATTGGCAAGGATCACCCTATATATTGACAAACAACAATTTTATACAGTGCATTCATTCTAATTCGATCTGGGTATATTTAAAATTTTTTTGGTATCATTGGTAAGGAATGCCCTATATATATATGAAATTCTCAACTCGGAAGAATATATTCTTTCATTTAGAAAGGTAATACAGAGAAAAAAGTATAGGTTTGTCAGTAAAACAGCGAAAATCGATTCATTTCCGGTAGAACCGGAAGTTCAAATTAAACGAGATATGGAAATTTTTCATGCCTATCATTTGGTTGTAAAGTCCTGCGAATTTCAGATTTTTTCATCGAGCCGTTTCCGAGATCACCGCGCGAGTTTGTCGAACAGGCCGACAGACAGACGGATATCTTTCTAAAAACCTGTTTTTCGGATTCTAGAGGGTCGAAAACTTGAAGATTCGTTTAAATTAGCAAAAGTCACTTTTCCACCAAAATCGATACTTTTCTTATATCACCGTAGGTGATGAAAAGTAAAATATTAAAAAAATATAATATAAAAAATAATAATCAAAGTTATAGATTTTTCGGACCTTATACCTATACGAAATCGTACGGATTTTTGTACTTTTTTGAGCATGAAGAGGCTCGCGTTATTTGAGCAACTAGTATAGAAGTCTGGAAACTCTATTCTCTAGAATTACGACGGATTTAAGATATTCAGTGAGACTATACAGCGATTTAATATCAATAGAATATGAAGTTTGCGTATGGTTTATTCTAACTGGGTTTCAATGCGAATGGATATCGTTAACAATTGTACGAACCTCGTTCTATACCCACGAGGATTAAAGAGTTTTATCTCGGATTTGCGCATCATGCCTTTGTAGAGTCTCGGCATATGACTGGATACAAGCATCAACTGCATACATATATAATACGGTTACGGTAGACAACTGGAGTTAAAAGCCTATGCATTGACTGTGAGATAAGAAAGAATCCGTTCATGGAATAGTCGCAGTGATATTATCGAAGAATATGAATCGGAAATTAACTGGAGTGGATATAAAGTCAGTAAATTCAAACACATCAGGGTTTTAACTTTTCTCGAATATTAAAACATATCGAAACTGTTGAAAAAAGTGAAGTGTTAATAAATGAAAAGGTCAGTAACTTAAAAAATTTTAAACGGTTTGATAAAAAAAATTTAAAAAAAAGTGCAGAATCAATCTCTTGAAATTATATCCAAAAATAAGATGCAGAAAAGTTTTAACTAATAAGAACCTAAAATTTTTGAACTTTTCTTTGAAACGTTGTACGTCAAAGTCGAAATATGATCAAAATCATCTGCATTGTACAGATGCTGAAAATTGTCTGGGTTATTTTCATTTGATTTAGAAGCTTTTTTTTTGATTCAGAAGCTGATTATGTAGTGGAAATTTTTTTTTGTGATTATTGTCAAATCTTTTTTACAACTATATAAACTATCCATGTAGAAATGGTCTTGGGACTATAAGATTTCAAATTTCTTGAAGCTTGGGAAGTACAATTGAAATCCATATAATCTTTCTATTACATCAAAAATTTAATAACGTTGTATAAATTCGATTGATTGAATTAGATTGATTCCGTGATATTTTCGGGGGATAAAAAATCTCTGTTAATATTGATATTCCATAGAAATAATAAAAGTATATCAATACTTATGGTCGATTTGAATTTTTGATATTATTAAAAAAAAATAAATAAAATAATTTGATCACGTGTACACTCAATGAATTTCAAACTATCGCGCCTAAAATACTCAAGCAAAGTTACACCATGCTTTAAGTTGATGGTAAGTCACGTTAACTCACTCACCATGCTTTCCATACATCGCGGCAACCTGTGAGATGGGCATTGCAAACTTAAAACGTGGTGTAATTCCGGTTGCCTATATTTTAGGTGTGGCAACATAAAATTTCTTGAGTGTACGGATACATATAGTGCATAGTGTAAAATTATTGTCCTTAATGTCAGATTTGGCAATTCGAATAATACGGAACCATTCGTCTCTGCCAAAAGTCCGGTAATTCGATTTGCCTGCAACCCCCGTATAATACGATCGATGCAATCACCTATACCCTATATACGCGTATATTGACAATTCGTATAGTGAGGAGACGGATTTGACGTGGTATTTTGCATATGCATATACCTATATGTATATCTACCTATCACAGACTGATTTCAATCCAATACATCATATTTTCTATTCAACTTTCACAACAGTTTGCTGTTTCAATTTTTATACCTTATTTTCATACCTACGTCAATTCTCGGTCCTATTTTTATATCCACGTTTCCTTATATATAGCGAATTTAATATTCGTGTGGTTTGGTACTAACTTTATGGATAAATATCTGGAAATCATCAACTTTGCAATTTGAGATTTAACATTAGAATTAAATAACGAGATTCGCAAACAGGTATGTTAAGATTCTGTTGGAAATGTATTCCTGATCATTCTTTGTTGAAAATTTTTTCAGAATATTTTTGAAAAAATTGTACAAATTTCTTAGAAATATTTTATCTCTGAAATTATTCTGAATAAAATTTTGAGGATATTTTATTAAGAATTTCAAAATTTTCAATGTTATTTTGTAATTTCAAGAAAAATCCTAATCCGAGTGATCGGAGGATTTCGATTATTCTAAATGATCAGACATGGTTATTATATAAACTGAATTCTTATTCTGTATCCGGATTTTATTTTGCGTAACGGCGTAATCGCAATTTTTCCACGTCAAATAACATCAATCTCCAATGGTTTTGAAGAGAAAAATTTTATCGACATAAAATAAGATTGTTTTACCTCTCCTTCTCATCCTCCATCTCGTATTCGTAGTCCGAGTATTGCGGGATACTATTCCACTTGAAATATATGCAATTCAAAAATAACAAAGTTATTTAAACTCGACCAATGCGGGTGCAGGTAACTTATACATACATTACATCGGTATATATCATACGTACGTATAAGTATGTATATGTATGTATACGTACAGCATCACTGTGCTACAAACTACCAGGTCGAGGCTATATTACTGCAAGAACAAATCAAGTACGTACGTACATGCATACGTACGTATGTACAGTAATTCAATCAACTCAGATGACCACCATGGTGGAGTTCGAAATTGAATACCAACCCAAGTGTTCGATGGATTTTATGAAACATTTTTTTTTTTTCATTTGTTTCTTTATATTCCTTCTCTATACAGAATACGAATTTAATTATAATAAATATGTGAAGTTGGTTGGCTATAATTACGAAACAATTATTCGGTTAAAATTTTCACTGATTTAGACACTTTGAATTCTTAACATTAGAGATTTTTTTTAAACGATGATCATTAGAGACTTTTGTCTATCTTATGAAAAAAAAAAAAAAAAATCAGGAAACCGGTTGATCTGTGGGCTAACCCGAAAACTTTCCGCTGTGTTAAATACGTTACAATTAATTGATACTATTGTGTTTATAATAAATTAAAGAAGGTTATAAGTATAATTAGTTTTCCCTATACAAATCTTTTTTTCTTCAATTTCTATTCTTCGAATAACTTTGAAACTACTCGACCGATCGATTCCAAAATCTAATCAGATCTAAGTCTTGATGAACCATTTCGATCGCCGCAAGAATCATTCAAATCGGTTAATTCGTTCCAAAGGTATCGTACGACTAAAAGAGAAATTTTTGTCGTGCAATATCTTTTAAACCAATCGTTCGATTTTGATGAATCTTACGGCGATCGAAAGGGCTATCCAAGATCTAAGTCTGATCAAGTTTTGAGACTAATCGCACGAACAGTTTAGGAGTTATGCGCTAAAAACATGAAAAAAAATTGTGTTTTAATTTTTATTTCTCAAAGAACTTTGAAACTACTCGACCGATCGATACCAAAATCTAATCAGATCCAAGTCTTGATAAACCCTTTCGATCGCCATAAGAACCATTCCAATCGGTCGATTCGTTCTAAAGATATCGTACGGCATAAATTTGTTTACACACACACACACATACGGACGTTCATCCAAAATTAGTCAGAACAGCTTCTTAGGACCCCAAAACGTCGAGATCTGATGAAAACTCGATTTTCGAAAATCGGACCGAAACCAATAACTTCCCTTTTTTATGAAAATTTTCAATTTTCATTGCGGGAAGTTAAAAAACAAAAAAAGTTTACACCATTTTGATTTCACGATTCAATTTTTTGCTCAGATTAATTCGGAGACTATTCCAATTTCATAATCTTTAAATTATACCGTTATTCTAATACAAAGAGTTTGATTTTGACTATCATTTCGATCGATTTTTTCCCCACGATATCTTGTTAACGAATGAACTGATTTCGTCTTTTTTCAGACCATAATCGATGCGTTTTATCTAAAATTAAAACTGATTAGATTTTGGATTTGATCGGTCGAATAGTTTTCGAATTATTCAAGATACAAAAATTTTGAAGAAAAAACTTCAATTTAAATAATATCTCAAGAACTCATCAACAAATTTTTATAATCTTGATCTCAATCGATAGGATTAATTCCAACTTGAATCTGTTCAAATTTCTGAATCAATCTATGCAGTAAATTTCGCTCTCCAACAACGACAAAAAAAAAATTAAAAAAAAAAAACTTTTTCTTTCGTCGTACTAAAATTTTTGTCAAAAATTTATCACCAATTGGTATTCACGACCGTTTGTGAACCATGATTCACTAGATAATATATCACTATATACATATAACTGTGTGACAAGATTAACTATACATGCGATATACCCAAATTACATGACATTATGTCCTAACTGAATGAAGCACGTATACCTACCTCAGATTTAGTTGTCTCTCATTGTCTCTGAGGACTAGGGCATGTAATAATCTAAGGTTAAATCAATCCCGTGAATTTAGTTTTGATATTCTAAAAAAGATTTCTTCGTCGACTGAAGCGATCTAATCGACGGGGGGGCCAGTGTTTGTCGTTTTATAAGTTTTACGGTAAATACTTAATAATTAAGTGGTGATTCAACCTTTGAAAAGACAGTAAGTTGTTATCTTGTTAGTGGAGCTCGATGCTGATCGTTAGTCATTCTACTGAGCTGGTACTCGAAACGGCTTTGATTTACAGCTCGATTTACGAATTAATTACTTTACGACAACTGTATATATGTACGCAAGTATTATAAACGGTCATAATCATACGATAAGCGGCTAAAATTAGCGGATGTCATGGGCAACGCGAAGCAAATAAGGGGTTGATAAGCATGTAATAATTACAGTATATATGCAATATGCAGGACGTCGTGTATATACGTTTCCAACTGTAATATACAATAAGTTTGGATATTTTTAATGGTAAGTTACAGACAGAAAATAGTATTTACACTACTTAAATCTGATCTAAACATACAAAATTTTTAAAATAAATCTGAAAAAATGTCTAAAAAAGTCTCGTGCAGGAATTCTTATCATTTTTTAATTGATTCTGAAAGATTCTCGAAATTGGTAAACTTTTTTCAGTATTATTAGACATTTTGGATAAAAAATTGTAGAGTTATGCAGTTTTTAAAGTCATCCAACTATTCCAGAGTATCCAGACTGTTTCAGGGTCTTGCAGATTTTAAAGTCATCCAAAAAATCTCAAGAAATATATTTTCACAAAGGCAAATTAGTCTGTTTAACAATTTGCAATTTAGATGATCTTTCGGAACGAATATTGCCCAATCAGTTTCGCAGTTTTTAAAGTCATCCAACTATTTCAGAATATTGAGACTGTTTCAGAGTCTTGCAGATTTTAAAGTCATCCAAAAAATCTCAAGAAATATATTTTCACAAAGGCAAATTAGTCTGTTTAGCAATTTGCAAGTTAGATGATCTTTCGGAACGAATACTGCCCAATCAGTTTCGCAGTTTTTAAAGTCATCCAACTATTTCAGAATATTGAGACTGTTTCAGAGTCTTGCAGATTTTAAAGTCATCCAAAAAATCTCAAGAAATATATTTTCACAAAGGCAAATTAGTCTGTTTAACAATTTGCAATTTAGATGATCTTTCGGAACGAATACTGCCCAATCAGTTTCGCAGTTTTTAAAGTCATCCAACTATTTCAGAATATTGAGACTGTTTCAGAGTCTTGCAGATTTTAAAGTCATCCAAAAAATCTCAAGAAATATATTTTCACAAAGGCAAATTAGTCTGTTTAGCAATTTGCAAGTTAGATGATCTTTCGGAACGAATACTGCCCAATCAGTTTCGCAGTTTTTAAAGTCATCCAACTATTTCAGAATATTGAGACTGTTTCAGAGTCTTGCAGATTTTAAAGTCATCCAAAAAATCTCAAGAAATATATTTTCACAAAGGCAAATTAGTCTGTTTAACAATTTGCAATTTAGATGATCTTTCGGAACGAATACTGCCCAATCAGTTTCGCAGTTTTTAAAGTCATCCAACTATTTCAGAATATTGAGACTGTTTCAGAGTCTTGCAGATTTTAAAGTCATCCAAAAAATCTCAAGAAATATATTTTCACAAAGGCAAATTAGTCTGTTTAACAATTTGCAATTTAGATGATCTTTCGGAACGAATACTGCCCAATCAGTTTCGCAGTTTTTAAAGTCATCCAACTATTTCAGAATATTGAGACTGTTTCAGAGTCTTGCAGATTTTAAAGTCATCCAAAAAATCTCAAGAAATATATTTTCACAAAGGCAAATTAGTCTGTTTAGCAATTTGCAAGTTAGATGATCTTTCGGAACGAATACTGCCCAATCAGTTTCGCAGTTTTTAAAGTCATCCAACTATTTCAGAATATTGAGACTGTTTCAGAGTCTTGCAGATTTTAAAGTCATCCAAAAAATCTCAAGAAATATATTTTCACAAAGGCAAATTAGTCTGTTTAACAATTTGCAATTTAGATGATCTTTCGGAACGAATACTGCCCAATCAGTTTCGCAGTTTTTAAAGTCATCCAACTATTTCAGAATATTGAGACTGTTTCAGAGTCTTGCAGATTTTAAAGTCATCCAAAAAATCTCAAGAAATATATTTTCACAAAGGCAAATTAGTCTGTTTAGCAATTTGCAAGTTAGATGATCTTTCGGAACGAATACTGCCCAATCAGTTTCGCAGTTTTTAAAGTCATCCAACTATTTCAGAATATTGAGACTGTTTCAGAGTCTTGCAGATTTTAAAGTCATCCAAAAAATCTCAAGAAATATATTTTCACAAAGGCAAATTAGTCTGTTTAACAATTTGCAATTTAGATGATCTTTCGGAACGAATACTGCCCAATCAGTTTCGCAGTTTTTAAAGTCATCCAACTATTTCAGAATATTGAGACTGTTTCAGAGTCTTGCAGATTTTAAAGTCATCCAAAAAATCTCAAGAAATATATTTTCACAAAGGCAAATTAGTCTGTTTAGCAATTTGCAAGTTAGATGATCTTTCGGAACGAATACTGCCCAATCAGTTTCGCAGTTTTTAAAGTCATCCAACTATTTCAGAATATTGAGACTGTTTCAGAGTCTTGCAGATTTTAAAGTCATCCAAAAAATCTCAAGAAATATATTTTCACAAAGGCAAATTAGTCTGTTTAACAATTTGCAATTTAGATGATCTTTCGGAACGAATACTGCCCAATCAGTTTCGCAGTTTTTAAAGTCATCCAACTATTTCAGAATATTGAGACTGTTTCAGAGTCTTGCAGATTTTAAAGTCATCCAAAAAATCTCAAGAAATATATTTTCACAAAGGCAAATTAGTCTGTTTAGCAATTTGCAAGTTAGATGATCTTTCGGAACGAATACTGCCCAATCAGTTTCGCAGTTTTTAAAGTCATCCAACTATTTCAGAATATTGAGACTGTTTCAGAGTCTTGCAGATTTTAAAGTCATCCAAAAAATCTCAAGAAATATATTTTCACAAAGGCAAATTAGTCTGTTTAACAATTTGCAATTTAGATGATCTTTCGGAACGAATACTGCCCAATCAGTTTCGCAGTTTTTAAAGTCATCCAACTATTTCAGAATATTGAGACTGTTTCAGAGTCTTGCAGATTTTAAAGTCATCCAAAAAATCTCAAGAAATATATTTTCACAAAGGCAAATTAGTCTGTTTAGCAATTTGCAAGTTAGATGATCTTTCGGAACGAATACTGCCCAATCAGTTTCGCAGTTTTTAAAGTCATCCAACTATTTCAGAATATTGAGACTGTTTCAGAGTCTTGCAGATTTTAAAGTCATCCAAAAAATCTCAAGAAATATATTTTCACAAAGGCAAATTAGTCTGTTTAGCAATTTGCAAGTTAGATGATCTTTCGGAACGAATACTGCCCAATCAGTTTCGCAGTTTTTAAAGTCATCCAACTATTTCAGAATATTGAGACTGTTTCAGAGTCTTGCAGATTTTAAAGTCATCCAAAAAATCTCAAGAAATATATTTTCACAAAGGCAAATTAGTCTGTTTAACAATTTGCAATTTAGATGATCTTTCGGAACGAATACTGCCCAATCAGTTTCGCAGTTTTTAAAGTCATCCAACTATTTCAGAATATTGAGACTGTTTCAGAGTCTTGCAGATTTTAAAGTCATCCAAAAAATCTCAAGAAATATATTTTCACAAAGGCAAATTAGTCTGTTTAGCAATTTGCAAGTTAGATGATCTTTCGGAACGAATACTGCCCAATCAGTTTCGCAGTTTTTAAAGTCATCCAACTATTTCAGAATATTGAGACTGTTTCAGAGTCTTGCAGATTTTAAAGTCATCCAAAAAATCTCAAGAAATATATTTTCACAAAGGCAAATTAGTCTGTTTAACAATTTGCAATTTAGATGATCTTTCGGAACGAATACTGCCCAATCAGTTTCGCAGTTTTTAAAGTCATCCAACTATTTCAGAATATTGAGACTGTTTCAGAGTCTTGCAGATTTTAAAGTCATCCAAAAAATCTCAAGAAATATATTTTCACAAAGGCAAATTAGTCTGTTTAGCAATTTGCAAGTTAGATGATCTTTCGGAACGAATACTGCCCAATCAGTTTCGCAGTTTTTAAAGTCATCCAACTATTTCAGAATATTGAGACTGTTTCAGAGTCTTGCAGATTTTAAAGTCATCCAAAAAATCTCAAGAAATATATTTTCACAAAGGCAAATTAGTCTGTTTAACAATTTGCAATTTAGATGATCTTTCGGAACGAATACTGCCCAATCAGTTTCGCAGTTTTTAAAGTCATCCAACTATTTCAGAATATTGAGACTGTTTCAGAGTCTTGCAGATTTTAAAGTCATCCAAAAAATCTCAAGAAATATATTTTCACAAAGGCAAATTAGTCTGTTTAGCAATTTGCAAGTTAGATGATCTTTCGGAACGAATACTGCCCAATCAGTTTCGCAGTTTTTAAAGTCATCCAACTATTTCAGAATATTGAGACTGTTTCAGAGTCTTGCAGATTTTAAAGTCATCCAAAAAATCTCAAGAAATATATTTTCACAAAGGCAAATTAGTCTGTTTAACAATTTGCAATTTAGATGATCTTTCGGAACGAATACTGCCCAATCAGTTTCGCAGTTTTTAAAGTCATCCAACTATTTCAGAATATTGAGACTGTTTCAGAGTCTTGCAGATTTTAAAGTCATCCAAAAAATCTCAAGAAATATATTTTCACAAAGGCAAATTAGTCTGTTTAGCAATTTGCAAGTTAGATGATCTTTCGGAACGAATACTGCCCAATCAGTTTCGCAGTTTTTAAAGTCATCCAACTATTTCAGAATATTGAGACTGTTTCAGAGTCTTGCAGATTTTAAAGTCATCCAAAAAATCTCAAGAAATATATTTTCACAAAGGCAAATTAGTCTGTTTAACAATTTGCAATTTAGATGATCTTTCGGAACGAATACTGCCCAATCAGTTTCGCAGTTTTTAAAGTCATCCAACTATTTCAGAATATTGAGACTGTTTCAGAGTCTTGCAGATTTTAAAGTCATCCAAAAAATCTCAAGAAATATATTTTCACAAAGGCAAATTAGTCTGTTTAGCAATTTGCAAGTTAGATGATCTTTCGGAACGAATACTGCCCAATCAGTTTCGCAGTTTTTAAAGTCATCCAACTATTTCAGAATATTGAGACTGTTTCAGAGTCTTGCAGATTTTAAAGTCATCCAAAAAATCTCAAGAAATATATTTTCACAAAGGCAAATTAGTCTGTTTAACAATTTGCAATTTAGATGATCTTTCGGAACGAATACTGCCCAATCAGTTTCGCAGTTTTTAAAGTCATCCAACTATTTCAGAATATTGAGACTGTTTCAGAGTCTTGCAGATTTTAAAGTCATCCAAAAAATCTCAAGAAATATATTTTCACAAAGGCAAATTAGTCTGTTTAGCAATTTGCAAGTTAGATGATCTTTCGGAACGAATACTGCCCAATCAGTTTCGCAGTTTTTAAAGTCATCCAACTATTTCAGAATATTGAGACTGTTTCAGAGTCTTGCAGATTTTAAAGTCATCCAAAAAATCTCAAGAAATATATTTTCACAAAGGCAAATTAGTCTGTTTAACAATTTGCAATTTAGATGATCTTTCGGAATGAATATTGCCCAACCAGTTACGCAGTTTTTAAAGTCATCCAACTATTTCAGAATATTCAGACTGCTTCAGAGTTTTGCAAATTTTAAAGTCATCAAAAATTTCTCGACAAATATAATATTTTCACAATGGGAGATTAGTCCGTTTACCAATTGGAAATTCGGATGATCGTTAAGATTAAATAATGTCAAACCATGAGTCAGTTGAACCAATAAAATTTTTTCCCAGTCCTAGAGAAACTTTTTTATCGTCTTAATTTCGTGTTACACTGGTTCGTGAGACTAAACTGATTATCGCTGATCATCGTCACCAGAAAATCCTAAACAATTGATATCTGCGGAGTCGTAAAACGGCGATAGAGTCGTGCAATTTTTTCAAATATACGTAATAGTACATGCTGACCGTAGATTTGTCAGTGTTTCTAGATGGCGCGATGACGAAAGGTGATAAAGTTGTTTCGCGTTATTAGAACTTGATTAAAAACAGGCGTTAGTCTCACAGTTTGGCTATATCGTGTGAATAATATCAGCTGACGTGTGATACGTAATTATTAACGTTAAGCCGGAGATTTGAAGCTTGAAATTTATGGACTATTATATACATAAAAGGAACTCATCCAAGTTAACTTTGTCTATATTATAGCCACGCAGCCACTAACTTGAATCTCTGGGTCTCGAATACCCGTGAGAATTCTTTGAGTGGCTTGCTGTTAACTTCACCTGAGCTAACAAATATTAAACAACTTTCTTAGCCAGTACGTGTTACGGGAGAGACAGACGTGTATACATTGCAGATATTCTCATAGCAATATTCATTATACCATCCATTATAATTAATTCAACATTGAATTCTGCTCGGTTAAGGTTAAGGCTTTAAAAGTATGGAAAAGTATTGTCTGAAATGTTGGCGAGACATTAATTGGAAAATGGACAGAAGTTTGTAGCGGTAATTATTTTCTACGAGCTAAATTAAACGGTACTAATTTATTTTATTCAATTTACAAAAAAAAAACTTATTCTACGCCTTGTGGTTCTACCCCTTTCAAATAATATAATAATAATACATTTTTTCGGTGACATACACGCAATCTAAGTAGAAATATTTTTATTTTCCCTCCCCCCAGGATAAAAATTTGATTTGTAAAATTGGTGAAAAATCATCTAATTTTATTGTGAAATTATCAAATATGTGAAATTTGTCTAAAAGTTTGTAAATTTGGGGTTGTCATTATCAGAATGAGTTAGGAATACATCGCTTAACTCAAATACCATAATATGTCAGCTTTTTGAAGGACTCGGCTAAATTTTAATACAGGGTGATTCAAGTTGAGCGGACTAAATTTTCTGGGTAGATTCCTCGGGACATTTTAAGACTAAATTCCCTTTACCGAAAGTTCGAGGACCTAATAGTTTCCGAGTTACGGAATATCTTAGTTGACCAATCACAGAGCCTGAAAGCTGATTGAGTCAGGGCCGAATCAAGAGAATAAAATTAGCAGTGCTCGTGGGTCTTGGCCTGTAAAATTTTATTTTCGTTTTTCGTAGATTACATAGACATACTTGTCGAAAAATTAAATCAAAATTTTACAAGCTGAGACCCACGGGCACGATTAATTTTGTTTTTTTGACACTGCCCTGACTTGGTCAGCTTTAAGCTATCTGATTGGTCGACTGAGATATTCCATAGCTCGGAAACTATTAGGCTCTCGAATTTTTGGTAAAGGGAATTTAGTCTCAGAATGTCTCGAGGAATCTAACCACAAAATTTGGTGCATTCAATCTGAATCACCCTGTATAAAAAAGAAAATTCTGAGCTGAGTGATATTTAAAAAGAAAAAATTATATTCAAGGTATATATGTACTCTCTTAATTAATGCAAACTCTCAGTTGTCTGAAATTTGAGACTAATGTAGTTAAGCTATTTAGAACAAACATAGCTGCAGACACACTTGTGATAAGCTAGATGAATGAGTGAAGCTAGTAGACTGATTATGAGTCTACCTCACTTTAGACTCATATACAAAACCAGGGTTTGATGGATGGGGATGAATGAACGTTATAATTGACGGATGGATATGGTCTTGATGAGAATTTCCTCAGGCACCTCCCGAGAGAGTTTCAAAATCTTAAGCACCTGCGGTATTTGAATAACGTAATTAGACACAGACGGTTCTCTGTACTTAGTTGTTATACAAACACAACTAGGTATGTGTGTACTTCCTTTACTCGCATTAGCGATGCTATATTTCAAACCTTTTGACCCTAGAGAGGAGATATAGGGAAAGAGGTATCAAAGATAGAAAGCGAAGACGTGTTTTCAGATTATATATATCCATCGCAGAAGCTATCACTTGTCACTTAGGACAAGTATAAACCGAATGGCAATTGGTCATCGATCAAAAATTGACGGAAATTTATTGATTCGGTTACAAGTTTTTCAGATTAGAGTTAGATTTAACTCGTAAGCTGACCCGCGGTTAAGGATAATCCTTTTATAATTTGAAGAAGAGTAATCGTGAGAGTTTATACCAAAAAAATGGTATAAAAAAATGTACACTTTTTGTTGAATGAACAAAAACCAAAAAAATTGCATAATTTCAGGCGAAACTGGTCGGCGTTCTTTACTACACGAAACAGAAGATGCTTCTTGTCAGCATTTTGGCAGCTACTTATGCTATCGGCATCGTCCAGTCAGCACCGACGTCGACGTATCAAAGGAGAGACCTTCAGCTTGCTGATCGTCCAGAGTTGCTATTTTTCAATCAAATTCCGGGACTTGAGGTGAGATTGAAATTTATATGTCACATAATTGGGGTAAAATAATTAGGGAATATGGACGATCATAAGTTTCGAAAAAAAAAAATCTCATCATGTGTTTCGCTGTCCAAAAATTAAATGGGATGTAAAAATGGACTGACTGTAATTTTTCAACTGTTTTACGAATCGATACAAGTCCAGAGGGATTTCGTGCCTCATAAAATTTACAATCTCTTGATACCTAGATGTAGGCGAAAATTTTGAAAATAAAAAACAAACAACTCGTTTATAAATTTTCTAGTACCCATTTTTGAATTTTGAACATTTAAAATATTAGAATAGGGTAAATTTTTCATTTCTTTTCAATAGGGTAATTTTTTTCTAAAAAAACTACCATATTCACTCGTTTTATCTTATATTGGATATGGGATTGTAGAAAAATCTCTTTATTCGCTATATCTGGTTGAAATTGTATATCAGATATATTCGATCTTTATTTTATGCTTGCGTGGGTAAGTATATACGAGGTACAATCCCATACTTGCAAGTAATATGAGTTTGTGTAACTGAACCGATGAACTGATGCGAAATAAAGAGAAAAACTGTAAGTAGAAGTAAAGGGCAGTAGCTTCCCATGGGGTCGAGGATAACGAAACGGCAGGATCTGCAGGACGTAGAGAATATTATACGGTTAACACACATACATACGTGATCCCTATAGGACAAGTCTATTAAGGTTAATTTGATACGGGTATACGTTTTTCCGGGTACTATGAGATTCGAGGTAGGTAACGTTATTTTCCGTAATTGCCAAACATTATAAATATAGTAAGTTGTAGTTTTTTTTTGTCCGTACATGTCACGATGAACGTCCAAACTTATGAAATCTTTTTTAACTATACACGAAATTAATTGAAATTTTATAAAACGTTTTCCACTTTTTCAAATCTTAAAATATAGACATTTTATTTAGGTATATACGTATAAGAACTTATTAGTCGTCGACCCCCCCAGGTGTGATTTAATTACAACGGTGCGAGAGTCTAATTAACCCTTTCATGTCAAAATGACATTTATGTCAAAGATATAAGTAAAACGCGTTGGCATTCGAGGACATTTGTCAAATTACATATATACATGATGAAAATTTTTGTCAGTCTTTATATTTTACCGGGGCGTAGTTATAAATTTAATTTTAGGATATTCAAGACCGAATCGAATCGAATATTGTAAAAATTGTGGCTAATCAATTCAAGATAAAGTTGATAAAAAAAAAAATTGATTTTTTTTCACGAGGGGGTAAAACTTTTACTAAATAAAAAAGACATAAATTCAACGGTAAACAGACGCAGCAACAATAAATCACATGACGATCGATTAAAACCATCAATTAATATAAAATAACTAATTTGGATTACTAATGTCATGGTAATTGATTTTATTACGGTTGCGAAATGGTTTCTCTGCATCAACTATACTTTCGACGTTTAGGGTATACGACGTCTGTAATTCCGTAAATGAACGTTTGGTACCCATTCCACAATTTTCATATGCCTTAATTGCAATGAAAAAAAATTATTTCAGCAGCTCACGAATTTATTTTGTGCATGTGTATTTTTTTGTTCCCTCCCTTTTGATTTTTATTTTCATTTTTTATCATATTTATAAGCGAGTTGCCTCGGGTGTTTCCAAAACTCCGGATTCTTTGGCTTAAATCTTAAACGAAAATATTTTCTTAGGACACTAATCTCTATGACGAGGCTTGACTTTCACCACGTACATACATACGTCTAACCATCATGAAATTATACCAGCTTTGATCATAAGATGAATTTTTCGATACCATCCTAAGACCTACAAGTTTGTAGAAAAAATATTCTGGTATCGTAACCAATTTTGATATTCTTATTTTTATTTTTTCGATAGCGAAATATATTTTTTTCTATATTTTATCGTGCAGATTTTTTAGCTTAGTATAGATTTCAAAAAAAAAAAAATAAATAATAAATTTGTATTCAAGCTTGAAGAAAAAAATTAATAAGTATCATCTGAATTGACACAATTATAATCGAATTATAAATATCTTGAATTCGAATTGTGATATACAATTTGTAGAATATGATTAGAGTTTAAAATATATTTTCAGGATGCAGATCTGTTCGAATCGGGTGCAGTTCGAAATGCCGGAGGTTCACGCCTGAAGAGGTTGGGTTCTTTGTCGATTGTGAATCCGTTAGATGTCCTGAGGGAACGTGTCCTGTTGGAATTGGCACGTAGAAAGATGCGCCAGAATCAGAGACAGGTCGATGCTAACAGACGACTTTTGCAGTCAATTGGAAAACGTGCAATTTCAAACACAGCCCAATTGGGTATGGATAATTCAAACGAAGATCCTGATCCTACAAGTTTCGCATCTCCAAAGGTTAACGATTATCTCTACGCATATCGCCTTCCCGAAAATGATGTTGACCATGAAGTTCGTCTGAATCAACATCAACAACTCTCCTTGGACAGAGGTACGGAAAGGCGCAAAATTTGGGAAAATCACGGAGATGATCCGGTTGTGGAAGAAGCAGAAAATGACCAAACGCGAAGGGTACGTGTCGAACAAACAATAAGAATATACTGATTATATTATCTCAGGCAGTCAATGTTTCGGTTTTTTGTGTGTTTGAAAATGAGATGATACATTTCTTATAAAAAGTGAAAACAAAAAAAAAAAAGAAAAGAACTTCTCTTGTTGAATAAATTAATATTAATATTGTAATTTTTGTTTCAGATGGTGAATGAACTTAACATGTTGTAATTATTTATTCAACGATCTCGAATGAAGATAACTGAATGACAGCTTCGCTTTTTATGTAGCTCTCACTCGGTATAGGTTTTAGATGTTGCCATTATTTATTATAATTTACAGTATTTATTTTCATCTAGATATATATATTATATATATTATATAGCGAGTTACGTGTTTGCCAATTACTCTTTCAGTACAAAATAATATATAAATATATATATATTATAATTTTTAAAATGAATTGATTAATTGATAAAATAAATAAATAAATAAAATAATTGATTAATTATAATTATCACTGAACACTATATAATATAAAGCTGTAAAAGATTTAGTAGAATATATATTATTTATAATTTTAGTTACTTTATCAAATTTCCATAATAATATATATACAATATATACCTATAATAATATATTGAGGAGGAAACAAACAGTATTATGCATTGAGATTTTTCTAAAACAAAATTTTTCCGATCCAAGTATAACATAGCTGGTAAATGTTAAGAACTGAATATCGCAGCCGTATTAATTATAAATAAAAAAGAAAAAAAAAAGAAAAAAAAAAAATCTTTGAGAAATCTGAAGACAATGCTTGACACAGTGTACGTGCATCGATGTTAGTAATAGAAAGTAATACACAAGACAAAATTAGACACATAAATAAATTAATTAATTATTTAATAATGAAGAAATGAATCTATAAAAGGTAAACTGTAATACCTTGACTATTATATACTTGTATACCGATACCACCTTTATGACAATGTTAATACAGATCATCCAAGATCCAATAATATTAATATGTAATAATTTTCTAATATTATTTATTTTCTTTCGGATATACATATATACCTATATACATAAGTAATAGATATATATTATATCTTTACAGTACACGCACCCACACACACACACACACGTATAAAACACAGAGCTATACACATATGTATATGTACGTTTTAATTATTTATTATGAATATTTATATTATTTATTTTTAGACGTTTAGACTATTTATTTGTTCGTTGCGAACGATCTTATTTATTGTTATATACATATACATATATATATACATAAATAACGAGTATTTATTTATTTAAACATATATATTTACGAATTCATATGAAAATTAATTAATTTGTAATAAACTTTGTTTTCGATTAAAAGTATGAGAATATATATATATACTTTATATATATATATATATATATATATATATATATATATATATATATATATATATATATATATATATATATATATATATATATATATATATATATATATATATATATATATCGAACAGCTGTCCTTCCTTATATATATATGTGGCATTTTATGTCACCTCGACCAACGTTTGACCCTCACATTTTTTGTATTCTCTCAAATTAATTCATGTAATAGTAGTACTCAAAACATGCCCATCTTTTTTTTTTTTTTTCGACGCATATTTTAACAGTTATGGCGGTTCAAAAAATTTTTAATTTCGATCCATTTGTAAAATCTGAAAAAATTACCAAAAATTATATATTTTATTTAGAATTTTTTGGTGCAAAAGCCATAATGGGACGAGACTTCCTTCTAGGCCTTTTTGGGCTTGAAACATCTATAATGCACTTCAACCGTGTAGATCTCTGAGGAGAATATCTTATCGTTATATTTGGCAAGTTTTTGGGTTGCGAGGATTTTCTTATCGCAGAAACTAAGAAAAAAATAATAATAATAATCATACCATCTTTTCGGTTTTTGAAAATACTTTTCAACACTCAAAGAATCCAAACTCAGAAAATATATAGCAATTGACTATTCGAGTGGTTCTATAAGAATATCTGTCATATGGAAATTATTTAGGAAGTCTATAGTAAGCAAGGTTAGAGATCTACACGGTTGAAGTGCATTATAGATGTTTCAAGCCCAAAAAGGCCTAGAAGGAAGTCTCGTCCCATTACGGCTCTTGCACCAAAAAATTCTAAATAAAATATAGAATTTTTGGTAATTTTTTCAGACTTTACAAATGGGTCGAAATTGAACATTTTTGAACCGCCATAACTGATAAAGTATACGTCGAAAAAAAACAGAAATAAAAAGATGGATATTTTTTGAGTACTACTATTACATGAATTAATTTCAGAAAAAACAAAAAATATGAGGGTCGAACGTTTGGTCGAGGTGACATAGAATACCCCATATATTACTCTCTACATATATATATACGATATTACAAGCTTATATAGGCAATTAGTTACAACGGAGTAACTTTGATTACGGTGTATGTGAAATAATTTTCGGAGTAAACCTACAGGAGTAGAAATTATTTCAAAATTGAAAATCAAGCCTAGCTGTGAGTTTTCAGCGTTATTGTAAAGACAGTAGGGTTCAAATTTGAAGGATCTTGATTTTTTTTTATTAATATGTATTTATAATAAAGTGTTAGAGTTTCGAGAAACTTTTCAGAATAGTTTCGTATTCTATACAATCGTGGCTCATTATGGGACTTTTCACAGAGACATATTTCAGAGTACACACATAGTTAGGTATTCAATTTTTTGAGTTATTCAGAAATTTAAAAAAAAAAAAAACCAAAAAAAAAATGAACAGAATAACATTTTTTACGGGGATCACAAAAGCTATTTGATAAATTTTTCCAAAGTCCAGGTGCCAGAATACTTTTAAAAAAATAATAGGATTTTTTCTTTATGAGGCCACAGCTTTAAGGCGATCTCACCCGTTTTCTATGTATATAACCATATCGCATGGCAACACAGATCACGTACGTGGGCTTCTAATCGGGGTTTCAAAATGAACCGTAACCCGGGTAGACCCAGGACTATAAAAGCGAGAATAAGTGATGAGAGAGATGCTTTTATGAACCTAAAGCCCAAAATGAAGCCACATATAGGTATAATTTAAAATTATTGCTGATGATCTGGTATCAAAATAAACCAAACTTTCTGAGCTGTTTGAAACACAAAATAATAATAATAATAGAATTATGTATATGATTTTGAAAGGAAAATTATACCGATACCACGCTTAGGTGTCAGGAAATTAATTGTGGCACTGCAGTAGTTGAAACGGAATTACTACCTATAGTTGCAGATATTTTGAGTTAAAATTATTTAGTCATATCTAGTTTGGGGCTGATTACCTAATTATGAGGGTATACACTCCCCTCCACAGTTGATTTTTAGGGAAGTTTATACGCCTGCAGTACCGTTTCAGAGGATTTTTTAAAGGCTGCGGCACTTCACGAAGCCAGATATTCACCGTTTGAAGATTTTGTTTTAAATAAAAAAACGTGATGAAAGTTCTCCACAATGAATATTTTCAAGTACAACAGACCCCATTCCGATAACTGTAATAGTTTCCAAGATAAAGAATTCCGAAAATTACCTTTTCACGGATTGTTGATCGTTTTCGTTTAATCGATGTTTCGTAGACAAAATCTTATGTCTAAAAATAAAAATATTATATTTCAACGTGTTATCAGAAATCCATTTTATCGACTTTATAAAAATAATAAAAAAAAAAAAAAACTAATACGACTTAAGCGACGTATACTGAAGTTTACTTAACAAAATGCCTTCGATTTTTTTCATTTTTTTTCTATTTCAGATGAACCGTGCGGTCATCAGGATTCCCGCAGATTAAAAAAATTAAAAATATGACGCGTGCAAAGGCGTTTTTCTTCACAAATTATTAATATTTTTAGATTTAAAAATCAGGAAACCGGTTGACCTGTGGGCCAACCCGAAAACTTCCCGCTGTGTTAAATACGTTACAATTAATTGATACTACTGTGTTTATAATAAATTAAAGAAGGTTATAAGTATAATTAGTTTTCCCTATACATATCTTTTTTTCTTCAATTTCTATTTTTCGAATAACTTTGAAACTACTCGACCGATCGATTCCAAAATCTAATCAGATCTAAGTCTTGATGAACCATTCCAATCGGTCGATCCGTTCTAAAGATATCGTACGATAAATATTTGTTTACACACACACACACACACACACACATACGGATGTTCATCCAAAAATAGTCAGAATAGCTTCGTAGGACCCAAAAACGTCGAGATCTGATGAAAACTCGATTTTTGAAAATCGGACCGAATAAAACCAATAACTTCCCTTTTTTATTGAAAATTTTCAATTTTCATTGCCGCAAGTTAAAAAATACATTTAAGAACTTGAAAACATTCACTAAAAGTGTGTAAAACATAAACGAAAATTATAAATTAATTTCCCTGCAACATATTCATAAATACAGACGTATTATAGTTCTGTCTCCCAGGATGGTGTAACCCTTTAAAAAACAATCATAAGTCTTACCTAACTTTCACGACAAGTAATGTTGTATCGATGCAGCAGTGTAATAAATTTTCAGTTACAGGTATATACCAACGATCAATTCCATTATTTAGTCCCACTGTTTATTTACGATATCAAATAAGCGCGAACTGTATCATAATAAAACTCAAGCATACGATGATCCGGCAATCATTTGTCCTATTCTGGTATCCGAACGAATCCTGGCAAACGAACGAATGGAATGTACAGGCATGAAATTTATTTAAAATTACCAAATCAAATCTTCAAATATTCCATACATAAGTTCTTCGCGTGTAGTATAAGAAGTTGACAATCAATGGAATCAATGGAATAAGCATTACCCTTTATGTTCTATTTTGTTTTTTTATTATCAAAATTTTTTTTTGGTTTTTTAATACATAAAATACAGTTTCTCAGGTATCATTGTGTCATATAATTCAGTTATTATTATATTGGTACAGATAGTTGCAATCACCTAATATTATCATTGTGATTGGTTATTTTTGGTTTGCGAAATGAATATACCTTATTTCTATTGGATTGATTAAAGAATTGATAGAAAAAAATCTTTAATAATAATCACCATTTTGACAATACGATAATCATTGAAAATGACTATCTCATAAATTGAATAGAACAATTTTTACAAAAAAAAAAATTATATTATTGAAATCTTGCCAGTGTTTCGGCTTCAGAGATTCCTTTGGGTTTACAAAATATACATTTCTATGGATTTATATTATCATTGTTACACTATCCATTTTTTATGTCTCCTATATCGATATATACACGAAAGTGTTTTGCTAGATGTATGTATGTATTAGACCGATTCAAAAAAATCAACTATTTTAATTTTCAAATAGTAAGTCAAAAATATTGTTCCAAATGACGAAAAAAAAAGGCTGTCAAAGTTTGAGCTCTTAATATTAATATTAAGAGGTAGCGCATAGCGATTTTCTATTTCCCATCTAAATAACATAGGAATTTTTTTTTTTAACTTTGGAATTTTATAACTCGGCAACGCATCAGTGTACTGATAAGACCAGAACATATTTTTATAGCGAATTGAACGTTCTACAAAAACGGTCTCTTGGTCTTTTTCGATGAATCCAACTGTTTCCAAGTTAGTCATGATTAATTATCATCAATAACCAATACACCAACTTGGAAATAGCTAGATTTATCGAAAAAGAACAAGAGACCTTTTTTGTAGAACGTTCAATTCGCTACAAAAATATGTTCTGGTCTTATCAGTACACTGATGCGTTGCCGAGTTATAAAATTCCAAAGTTTAAAAAAAAAAATTCCTATGTTATTTAGATGGGAAATAGAAAATCGCTATGCGCTACCTCTTAATATTAATATTAAGAGCTCAAACTTTGACAGCCTTTTTTTTTCGTCATTTGGAACAATATTTTTGACTTACTATTTGAAAATTAAAATAGTTGATTTTTTTGAATCGGTCTAGTATGTATGTATACAGACGCATTTTTCATTGAAAAAAAAAAAAAAAAAATACATTTATCACAGGACTTTTTAGTTTTCGTTACAGAGGTATCTAATACATATACGTAAAGCATTGATTTTATAGAAAATGATTTTGACTAAATTCAACGAAACATAACATTCTCGGGCCTTAAGCATCCGAAATACAGGTTTTGGGAAAGATGTCGATCAGTCCGACAATTCCAATTCCAAATCTTCAATCATTACCTCTTTCACATCCTCTATTTTCCGTGCCTAAGATCGTCTTCTACAATTCATCTACTTTAACAGTTTCTCTCTTAGTGATTTCTAGAAATTGGGATTTTAGGGAGTCAATTTCTCTTTTGTGTGTTACAAGGTTGTTTCTGATATTGGCGAGTTCTTGCTCATTCTTTGTCATCGCATCTGCAAACCTCACCATGAATTTACTCATGGACTCCATCCTCTTCTGTACCTTATCAATTTTCTCTTCTACGGTGCTCCTTTGGTCATTGTCATTATCAGGCTCTTGAAAAATCTCCTAAAATAAACAACACGTCACTGTATCAATAACAGTCGCTGAGTTTTACCAAGAATTAAATAACGTATTGTCATCATAAATACTCTAACTACTTATAAGCTCTTAAAGTTTGATTCTTATCAAGTTGAACGGTGCAACAACAATTCGTATAGTTACTCTCATCGGAAGAATGAACAACATCACAAGATCAATGTTAACACCTGTGAAATTAACATCACAGAATTTTCATAGCAATTGATATTGACCCTAATTTATGTTAAAAATGAAGAAGTTTATAGTCGAATTTCATGGCGATTGTGTTAATCTTGAAATATTATATCCTAGTTATTGAATTATGTTACTTTTATGGATTGCCGTACTTTGTTGTAGTGTAAATCGTCATCAATAATATACGCGACTATTTGATCCAGTTCTTTACAACCGTTAATTGAATAAAGATTATGCGGAGATGGCCCAAAGGTGAGTTGTGACATAGCTTCCTCAATTTGTACACTGTTTGGTTCAATGTTTCTTCTTTGAAAGGCATTAACGATACATTCTCGTACATGCGCTTTCTCAAGCGGTAGAAATGGTACGTAAAAATCAATAAGAGTGCTTTCAATATCACCACTCTTATGCAAGCCATATCCTTCATTGAATGCAGTAGCAGCTTGTAGACGTTCGAATTCCCACATGTTTATATGATTCCGATCAATCCCCATGTCCACTATCTCGAGCATGCGGTTTATAATTTCAGTACCACTTGATATAAATATAAATATTGCCTTGGTTGTATCAATACCCGGAATAGTCGAATTATAGTCTAGAAATGGCACAATTGCATCCAGTGTTCCTTTAGGTATTTTGTCAACTCTGTCAAAGATGAAGATGGAGCGTGGACATGCCTTAAGGTGTTTTGTTATGCTCCCCTGAAGCTCAGCCTGAATTAAATACAATTCTAGATATTATTCATGTTAAATATTGTTCAAATAATCTGAAAAGAAAATTCTAAAATCTTTCGTGATTGTTAAAAAGAAAAATAATAATCTAACAACATTATACATATAGGCATCAGATGCTTCATCAAATATGGGTAACTGCTAACCTTATATTGTTCTACGAATCGTTTAGAACGAAACTGAACTGGCCGATTGTAAATATGAACATATTTACTTTTTGTACCTTCCTTATAAAGTGCTTTAACAATAAGGTCTGACACGTAGTTTTTCCCAGTACCAGTCGAACCATAAAAAATCATTGCCAATGGTCGTTTTTGCCTCATATGCTCTTCTAATGCAAATTGCACAAGCTCTTGTGCCAAAGGTTGACCATAAAGATTTTTCCGCAATAATTCGCCGAGTACTGTAAAGAAAACAATTCAATTCTATGTTGTATTAAATATTTTATTTATGACTTAATTTCATTTATTAATAAACCCTGCACACGGCTTCTTTTTCCTTTAGACATATCACATCATTATATATTCTAAAAATATTAATTTTATAGTCCGTTAGCCCGACTAGTCTCTTGATTTGTTTATATATTAAAGGGATTAGTAACCTTGAGTCATGACGAAGCAAATACAAGAATTAAATTAAAAAATATGTTGAAATAATTGTTGTAGTGTTCTTGGATGACTTAAGATTAGCTGATCACATTATAATAGAGTAACACGGTTTATACTTATACTCACAATTCAAATCAGCTGGGCTGTACTTGTCAGTGCAGCATTCTTTGAAATGGCAAAGTGTCATATAGCCAAGACCAGCAATAGCTGCACCACCTATCGCTGCAGGGATTAGCGGAATAGAACATTGTATAGAATCACAATACAGGAGGCAAACAACGGTTATCATAAATATCCTCATAACCTCCATATTCAATGTCTTTATCAATTGCGAATAATTAGTTTCTCATAATAGTTCGAGGATCTCGAAGATCTTTTCGTAACTTTCAAATGAAATAGGAATGCATTGAATATTTTGAACAGAAAACAAATAAGACCGACGACGTGTGCCGGTAGAATAATTCTCTATTCACGACTTACTTATTGTACACGGTCTGAAATCGATCAAATAAACCCTAGGCAAGTAGTTGATAGATTGCTGTTAATCAACTTGTAAAGTTCTACTAAATACTGAAATTTCTTAATCACTTGTGTCATTTAAGGTTATGCTAGACGTGACCCTCCAGACTTCCTCCAGAGAAGGAATGAGCAATATATATCGATATATCGAAATAGTCCGATTTATCGCTGTATCGATATCATAGCAGCCGATATCGAGTTTCGATATTGACGGCTCGATTTGGATAATAAATTTTTGTAGCCGAAACTATTGTCATATTTTCCGGATCGCCGATAATTTAACGAAATCGTACAACAGTAATACAATTTAGTAAATCTGATACCCGTTCGTAGGTTCTGAACGTTATTTGACTCGGCTTAAACATTACTCCAATTCTTTGTATGTGTATTTGCACCAAATCCCAATAAATTTCATTTATTTTGAAAACTACCCCGATACTATGCCGATCGGCATGTGGAATGCGTTCCAGGTCAAATTTTCATTTCAGAATCAAGAAACAGAATCTAAAAAAAGTTTACTGTTTTTTTTTTTTCTTCGAATTTAAACGTTTTTATTTGCGAATCGAATGTAATAACTCTGGCATTTTCGAACTCTGGCAATTTCCCAGTAATCCCAGAAATCACCACTTCGTCCCCCGGTTTTGGAAAAGCCAAACTCTTGGCCCAATTGGCTCTTTCACTTCTTTCTGGCATATTATATGACTTGTATATAGTGAAAAGCTTTTTCGTCTATGGTGTCTCAAAGTGATCGGCACAAATATGTTCTATTTGGAGAAATCAATGTTTTCATATCAGTGGCTTTCCCCACCGTATCGAGCAGTTTGCAATCACACATTCATGGTTTTGCACTCAACTGAGTTGCACATTTTCTAAATCAATATTGTATGCATTTGATATCACCTCGTTGAATAATAATGAATCATGATAATAAGAAATACGACATGTGACCCTGACAACATACGGGGTGTTCATTTGACAAGTGTCCACCCGAACGTATCAAGAGCCAGAAGGAATATTCAAGGGCGGCATGCGGGATTTACAAACGTATCGTGAAGATACTATTTCCGGCAATCGGTAATGAGAAGCAATTCACCTTCACTTTCACTCTTAGCCACCCCAATTTAAGAATTTCAAATAGCACCACACCATTTGTAACACAGCAAATTGAAGCCCTCAAGAGATCCTCTCTTTTCGTGTAGAGTAAATCAAATTCGGTTGATACGTTATCGACTTACCATTGAATGAAAATCGCTTGAAATCGTGACAATTTAACGATACTTAAGTAATATTTTTAATGAAGCTGAGGAAAGTGTTTGAAAGCGAGGAAATGTTCGCCATAGTGCGCTAAACAGTAGTAAATTCTATTTTCGAAACTGCTTCTAACGTTTTATAAAACTTCTTGAAGGATCACAGATATAGATCGGTATATGCCTGGGTCATTTTGTGTTTCCGATCTTCAATTTCAGCTGGCTAAGTTTGGCGATAACTTCACAAGGAATTGACCGATTTCGATTTACTTTCCGCTCGACTTTCTCTCCAAGTACAAAATTTTTTTACAGCTTCAATTTAAGATATCATAAAGAACGGGGTGTTATTTGAGATTTTTACGTTCGGTCGGCTTGGGGATAAATTGCTCCCCATCACCGAATACCGTGAAATGGTTTTCTATCGATACTTTTGAATCTTTCGTAAACGGCATTAGAATATTTTTCATTTTTTTCTCGAGACATATGGATGGACACTTTTCAAATGAACACTCTGTATTGATGATCTAGAATGAATATGTGTGAATAATTTATTGCAAGTCATGTGGATCGAAATTTTAGACCACGTTTTTATCGCGTGTGCGTAACCAAAATAAATTATTTTAAAAAAGTCATTGGACAAGTGCCGAATCTCCGAAGCGACCTTTCTCTGCAAATTTATCGTGACGCGAAGTCTACTCCCGGTTTTTGCACAGGAGGCTCATTTTAATATGTATCGAAAACTTCCACTCAAATTTCTTTCAACTCTGTCAGTCGACTCAACAAGTAGGCACAGCGAATTTACAAATTTTTATAGATCGCTTATTAGTCCTGAACTATATGACAGAGCCCGTTCCGGTTTACGGCTTTTGCTAAGGAACAGTTTGTACGAGATGTTGGTTGAGTTTCGAAATTATATGTTCAAAACACAGCGAACAATTTACAATAAACGAAAACATGACATCTCATCGCAATTGAGTTTCGGAAATTTTTCAAGTCATATGTGTGACATTCTTGATCAACCGGGCCACGGTTTATGGTCGTCCTACCGGACGTTTTTCTTAAATTTTCCAGTTTTTAGTACTACTAGAGAGGGGCTTTTGTGATCTTTTCCAAATTTTTGAAGATCATTGTTGAAGATTCACCTTTTTTTTGTTTATATCGGTATATCTCAGAACATATTGGGCGCTCAAAAAATTCATCAGAACATCAACTATTTGATTTTTCATCTACTTTCGAATGATGTTTGAGACTTAATTTTCTCGATACAAGAAGGTCAATTTATCGCATAAATGAAAATTAGAATCAGTTCTTTCGATTAAAATTTTAGCTTCGATCCTGGTACCAATTTTTCATGGTAAGCGGCATTGTCTGAAGATTTAAAAAAAAAATAAATATTCCATAGTGGGACTTACGATTTTTACGTATAGTAAAAAAAATAATCACAAGAAAAATTCAATTCATATAGATTCTAAACTCAAACTCGTTAGGAAATTTGTTTTTCACCACACCTGTACGGAAAGTACGACTTTCGGCCCCTCGCGTGAACGGGAACTCGTACTTTCCGATGCAGGGGGTGGTGAAAAATCGTATACGTCACACTCGAGGGATAAAGGCCATCCCAAACTGCGTTTTTGCCACTCTTACCTTTGGATCGGATGTCAATCTCACACGCAGTTTGGAATAGCCTACTTTCCCTCCCTAGGTACGAAATATACTATTGAAATAGACAAGTACGACAAGTTTTATTGAAAGAGCCTCTATTTCCAAACAAATTTCCTAGCGATGTTGAGTTTATACTAATCCGTATGAATTTAATTTCTTATTCGTCCATTTTTTTACCACGTAAAAATCATAGGTGCTACATTGCGAATTTTTTCGCAGAATCTTCATACAATGCCAAATTGTACCTTGTTAGATTGTTAGAAACATTAAGTAGTTTTAACTTTGAAGCAGTTTATTTCGAACGATTGTTCTTACTCGAAATTGAAACTAAATTCATAGAATTTCGTTTTCTAGAACATGGAAACTCTCGAAGAACATTGAATAATCGCAAGACTTTAAGGAAAAAATAATATTGTAGGCCATTTTTTATCGTGAAAATGTGTTAAAAAAATTGAATTCATGTGCAACTTCCAAAATGTTCGTTCAAATTCTCCCAAAAAGTTCCATGTTGTAGTTTTGTACATACATAAATCACTTATCGTAAAGTATTGTATTTTCAGACGATAATTGGGTCACTGATTCGCGATGCACGATTTCTTCTCCGAAAAATTGATTTTTCGAGGGTAAAAACCATCCCCATGTATAACCAATATTTTTTTTCCAGACAACTTGGGCTTTTTTTTTTTACATCAATTAGACTTCTCTATTCTCAGATTTTTTTTATTCAAGAAAAGTAATCAAAAAAAGTCTACAATATGCTGTACGCTGCACAAGTAAAAAATAAATTTTTTTTTCAAAGACTTATAGAGTTAAGGAGCTAATATTTTACAGATCATTAACCTCCTATCACGATAAATAAGACTTAAGGATGGAAGACGAATAAAATCATTGATACGCGATTACTCGGTAAGAATTGTTACCCAAATCGAGAATCAAAATTTTCGTTTTTTTGCGAGCTTAAAATCTGAAAAAATTGGGAATGATAAAAAATTTTTAGACGAAACGAGAACAGCGTAACTATTGATTGATATAGCAATTGTACCCACCTTTCAATGAAATCAGACTCTTATTGATTTCATTTATGCTCACATGAATTGTCGTAATTACAGATTTTCGAAGGTGGTGCAAGTCGACGAAAGGACAATTAATTAACATTTATTTATCCTCACTGCTTAATGCTGAGTTTTACGACCTACCTAGCCCTATAATTCCGTCAATCCTATTTGGGTTGTTGTGTGTGATTTTTATCGGCATACAAGTTTTGGTGCACAAGCCACGAGGATATCAAAGAACTGTTCCGACGACAGAGACGATGCTTAATCGTGAAACTTATCCCAAATTTTGAGAAGGAATTGATTATAAGGTGTAGTGATAGTGAATGTTTTGAATCCCCTAAACTGTCATTTCAGGGGTTCAGCGTTGATTTTTTCTATTTGATTGAGTTCATTTTGACTCGGCAGAACGGTTTTATTCGATTCTGTCCACGCGGTTTTATCAGTCATGAATACGATCCTATTTCAACCCAGTTCGAAACAACCAAATTGAAAATTGGGCTCAAATCAGATTGAAAAATTCGATCATCTACGTTTTAATTCGTAAAAAGTTTTTTTGGCAACGTTTAATTTTATTCTTTATTCTGACCTTTCCCTTAAAAATATTATTAAATTTAAAGTATTCACATCATCAAAGTTTGCAACCATCTCAGTATTCGTCGATGGCGTGCATAGGGATTTTCATCCGGTATGTTTCATCTTCAGTATCTCCTATTACGCTTATTTTTGAATAACAATTAACAGGTGACATCTTCGACGAGTTCACCGTTGATAGCTGCTGCACACAAGTCGTCCTCTAACATTGTCGCATGGTTACCCTGCAGGTAGTGAATATTCACCTTCGCCCGAGTAAGCTATAAAAGGGGTAAAAATTAGTTTCATTGTCCATTCACCGCCGACATATATTGTTGATTGATATGCCTTCAACTGATTCTGAAAAATTTATACAGAATAATCGGTAAGCAGGATTTCCCATGATTATGTGAATGTATGAAAAAATGTAGAAAGAATACATTATTCTGTATAATTCATTCAGTGAAGCTGCGAATATTTCGTACAAACTTACCAATCCTAGACCGTAGTCTTCCGATAACAATCGTACTGCTTGGATCTTGGGTTTGAGCAGGGTTATTGGCGTTTGGAGAGGTGGTAGCGCCGAGGGGTCATAAATCTGCATAGCTTTCATTCGATAATAAACGGCTGTACACATAGCCTGTTGATCTTCTCGTGTGTAATTCAATTCGTTATTTTCAGGCAGGTATTTCGTGAACGTTGCTAACTTCTCCTCCCAGGTATCACAGTTTTGTAATTCAATAGTAAGCTAAAACAGCAAAGCTCTGATTCATGTTTCAGAAAATTGATAAAAAATTCTGTGGATTCGTGTAATCATAGACACTTGTATGTAAATTTTGTATTACTCGATCAAGTCTCGATCAATCGAAAAAAAATAGACTGAAATACGATCATTTCAGCTCGAGTTATGGAGAAAAATCTGAGTGAGGTTTCAAGATCGCAATGTGGACTGTACAGCGAAAGCCAGTGAATCTGTGGCACCTAAAATTGTCTAAAATATGCAACTGAAGTTACAACATATTTTAAGTTGGCAATGCCAAACTCAAGGGCCGTACGAGCTTCTCTTGCTCTTCATCTACCATCGTAGTGGGACTCAAGTTCAGTATTTCAAGCTTGAAACGGGATGTCACATCGGTTGAATATTTTAATTGCAACAGATTCACTGTCCTTGGCTAGACCATCACGGTCAGAATGATTTATAATTCATATCCCACGTGAGCGCTTGATACAAAGAAAAGGAGCAAATATTTCGGAGCAATTTGATACTGTCCCATTTTGACCCTGCCGATAATTTGTTCCGGAATGTCAAAATTAACCATCCAGTTCCAATTTTTTATTGGAACACAATTATTTAAAGTCATAGGTATAGGTAGGTAGTTACAGCGGCATTTTTCGCTTAACTGTCTCGTTTTGCATCGCTTTTCCCTGATTTTGCGCTGGTCGAATCCATGTGAGTGCGATGAAACTCATATGGTAGTGTGTATAATAGTCAGGAAAATAACGTGAATGAGTTACCTCTGGATTGGCAGAGGGTTTGAGATTATCCATTATACCCAATAAAAGATTCAATTGTAGTTCGCCGTCGGTAGTTGCAGTAAAGTGTTCTGTGATCATTGTCTTCATGAATTCGGGTGAACCGTCTATCAACAGAAGGCGACCGCTAAGGCCTTCGGATTCCAATCGTCGCACAAGCTCAATGGCTATCAGACTTCCGAAGGAATATCCAGCTACTACGAAATCTCTGGAGCCCTTGCTCCTCGCTTTGACGTGCTGTAAGATTTTTAGTATGAAGTTTTAATGGACATACAAAAAGTTGATCAAGTTTTATAGAATTATCATTATAACAGCACAAAATGGTGGGAATGATTCTTACTGGGATGAAATAATCTGCCATTTTTTCGATTGACGTCAAACCCGTACAAGTTGTCCCTAACTGTAAACAGATTGTTGGAGATTTTAGTTTGTGAACTAAAGGCTGGAACACATCATGAATTCCTTCGATGCCCGGTAGGATGAAAATTTCTCCTTTTCCATCCTCTACTCCTGTTGCCAATGATACACAAATATCTTTTTGTGTCCGATTTGTGCCCAGGGTTCTCATAAGCAATTTGATCCCATTGAAATTATATTGTTCATTCTGGTCGTTATCATCGTGAGGATTCTCGTCCTGCCCGAGTTGCTTCAGAGACATTTCCTGGAGTTTAAGAAAATTGAGACTACGAATGTCTTGGGCGGTTAAAAAGATTTCAAATTCACGCTCCAAGGTTTGTTTTATTTCAACCGCCATCATAGAATCCATCCCTAGTTCTGACAGAGGTGTGTGCAGGCTGACATTTTGGAGATTTTTTAGTTCTGTCAAAAATTACATACAATCAAAATACATACGTACTTTCGAATTGATTAAAGGATGTATGTACAACACTTCCATTTTTGCAACCCGAAGCTTACTTAGGTTTCATTTATAGAAAATAGATCTATAATTCATCATCTACGTTCCTGCGGCGACGACACTCAATATCAGACCGAATTTCCGACTGCAGATTTATTGCTGCAGGATGGTCAGGAATTTGATATAATTGACGTGGTAAGTTTGGCAGTACATGATCGCATTTATTTGCTGTTGGATGATAACCTAATTGTGGTTTCAACACTATGAATGATATTTGATAGTAAGCAGTAAAAACTGGGGACTGGATGTTTCAGCGTTGAAAATCAGAGTATTCATATATTCAGAATATATCATATATTCAAGTAAGCGGAATTGGTGCTCAAAACGGCTAAAGGAAGACATTTGAAATTGAAAGATGAACAGTTTGCTGCAAAGCGGAAACCACATCGAACACACTACGCATCATATATGTTGGAAATTATTTGCTACAGATCTGCACGCGTACCTAATTATTTTGTGGTTTACACGAGGTCGCTTTCCTCGTTTTATGGATTGGCAATTGGTATGTATGTCAAAGCCGAAGTCGGATATCCGGATGTTCGAAAGTCACAAATTTTAAGAAATTTCCAGAAATTGGTATATAAATGAGTTACGATGATGCTATATTAGGCTTAGGACTGTCTATGATGGATTACAATGCCCAGGAAACGTGTTCTGGAATTTTCGTGCTTCCGGTCGTCGACGTGGTAGATAACGATAAAGTCTTAGAGCGAGCAGAGCGAGTGCGGACAATAAGCAGTTCTTAAGAAACTAAATTAAGAATGAATAAATATTTCGTACGCCATACCCATCAGATTCACAACTGTGTCGATAATACTTGTGGCTCCAGCACCTCCGGCGATTTTCTCAGCAACAACCATACTCGACACAACGGGAGAATTCTGTTGTAGAAAACCATCCAGCACTTGCAGACAAGAGGATATTTTCTGTTGTAGAGTGCCTCCGATGACAACCTCCTTGTCGTCTACTTGCATTTCTGCGACTATTCCAACATCGCCAATAGCTCCCCATTGAACAGCTAAGGCCGGCAAGTTTTCAGCTGCCCGTGTTTCGCATATCCTTTCCATTATCGAATTGGCCATCCCATAATTAGTTTGACCTGCGTTACCTCTGCCACAAGATACTGACGAAAATACCACAAATTGTCTAAGATGGGGACACAACGTTCTTGACAGTTTGTCCAACTGCTTCGTAGCCCAAGCCTTGACCCTCAAAGACTCCTCAAATGACTCGACCGTTTGATTTTCGCAAAGGCTGTCCTTGAGTACTACGGCTAAGTTGAATATGGCATCCACTGGGCCAAGGGCTGTGGCTTGTTTCAAAATATATTCGCACCCCTCATGCGTTGAGGCGTCTTTTCCGACGATTATGACAATTTCAACGCCGTAACTCTTCCAAATGCTTATCCGCAGACGTTGATACCCAGTTGATATTCCTTTTCGGGACGTAAGGACCAATTTTGTAGCTCCGCGAAGTACAAGCCAATCGGCAAGCTCAAGACCAAAGCCACCCAATCCACCAAGAATGAGGTAACTGCTATCTTCTAGGCAATAGTAACGAGGAAGCCCTCGAAAAACAAAAGGCTGGGGCACTTCATTTTCATCGCGAATCTTCAGTATAACCTGCGAAATTGCACCGTCTTGTTACCGTTTGATACATAATATACGTGACATTGAAGTCATGAATTCGAAAAGATTTTGTACAGGAACTCAATGCAGCAAAATCTGTTCCATTGAACCCATCAAAGTAGAAAAGTTATTCCTCGAAGTCACACGGACATAATTTTATGAGTCCGGAAAGATTGCTACAAAAGTAAGCCTCTATGCCATAGGAGACATTTTCGGAAAATGGAAAAGGACCCTGCACAAATCTTAGAGGTACCGGGTCCCGGTCGAATTGGCTGGAAATATAGTATGATGTAGTTCACGTCGTTCCGATCAAAAGTATCAATAGGCACGGGGTCAAAAATGGACAGTTTTTGAGATATCGAAGGTCAAAGGCTACGAATAGTGCAGATATCAAGAGACTCGGTAGAATCTCGCGCCAAGTACATCAAAAACAGAAATAGAAAAAAATAACACCTATAATCATGACTCTACCACTCTCTTTTAGACTCTGTCCCCCTAGGTTACTTAAAACCTAATCTAATATTATGAAGTTGCAAAGTCAAGACGGAAATCTCATGCCGGACCATCCTGTTTTCCTGCTCCCTAAAATCAGATCGTTCTAATTTTATTAATTCACATAATTTGTTTTCACCTCATCTGTTACCTCTTGGAAAGAGATTTTGCATATTTTGCACACAAAACTCATATTGTCTTCCCATCAAGGTCGTTTTATTAACCGATCTTTCGGAGAGGCTTCGATCTGGTCGGATTTGGGATCAAAGTTCGAACTACTAGAGCTCCTACCACAAACGCCATATCCTATCGCCGCCCTTTTGCAGGACCTTACTTCTATATCGTTCGCCGCTCACGTCCTAATCTTGCTTCTCTTTGAGTTCTCCTTTCAGGAAAGAATATTTCGAAGAACATTTTTATACTGAAACTTACACTCTGATAATTTCAACGCTCAGCTATCTTTTTAAGATCTCTCGGTACGGTTTTTCCTTTGGAAGAGAAAGTTAATGCCGGATAGTTTATGGGAAAGTGGCAAATCTTCAACTTACCATGCACAGTCTTTCCCAAACAGAGCACCTACACACAATTTTGTTACTAGACATTTCATTTTTGATTTGAACGTTCACTTTCTAAGAGTCGGGTTCACTCTTTTCCTAAGACCGTGGGGGGGGGGGGGGGGGGGGGGGGGGGGGTTACGAAAGTTTTGAAACACCTCTCACATGTAGTTTATCACATGGTCTAATAGTCGTCGAGATTCGAGATAAATCGAGGTGTGTCATATTTTTCGCGTGTCGTTTGAAGTTTCGTCGACTCGGCAGTCACAATTTTTGCTGTCAATGATGTAGCAAAGAATTATAAAATAGAATTTTTGAAGATCCTGATTGATCTAGGAGAGAAGACGTTAAACGATCAAAATGAAAACATAGTGTTTTTCCTGAATGTTGTATAGCCAATAAATATGCAAGTATTGTAAACGTAATGTATGTAAATTATATTGAAGAAAATTGTTATGAAGAAGCATCTAAATGTACGATACTTTCTTATAATACAAAATGACTATTGGTATCTACCAACATTGCATAGTAATCAATGAGTAGTAATCAAACTGAAATTATGATATGTATAAAAGACAATCCTTTAAACATTTTATGCCACAACTAGTTCGTACATTATTAACAATTATAAAATGTCATAATGAATTATCACATCGTTTATATGTATTATAAAATATTTTTCATTTTTTTTTTTATTTTCAATATTTCAGAAGTTATTCCAGGTTTAAATTTGCCTAAAATGCCAAAAATCGCCACATACGCTCGCCTTCAAATCTTCATATCTTAGGTTTTATTTGTCTGATTAATTTGTCCCTAGGCTCATTCGAAAGAGCTGGAATTGGGCTTCCATTCCATGCTGCTATACATTTTATAATAGCAACAATTGAAGATTGTTATAAACAATTAATTTTTAAACACGATTTTCATCATCGAAACCGCGCTGTAAAATTCAAAAATTATGTATATATGTTCATTAAAAATGAACATATTTCATTACCTAACAGATTCCATTGATTTAAATTGTTCATATTTATAAAGTTACTATATAATATACATATAATCATATAGTTACAGCATTTATATAAATTTAGAATGAATAGTATTTTAGATGTAAGTTTGATACAGTATTAAGAATTCATATCATGTAGTTATATAATACAAAGAGTATAATAAACAATTTGAATCAACGGAACCTGTTGGGTAATAAAATATGTTGATTTTTAATAAACATTCGTCCCATTTTAACTGCACTTAAGCCCGTTTTTTCCAAGTTACACGTTACTGCGTGCTCCACGCCGCGCGCCGAACAGTTGGATTGTCAGCGCGCGCGCACCTTAGCTCGATTATTAATATTTAAAAAATACTTGCCATTAATTCTTCAATTTGTAACTCGCCTATCTGATAGGAAATTGATCAAGGAATACGCTTGTATTTTTTTTTTCGAATTTTACACCGCGGTTTTGGTTATGAAAATCGTGTTTGAAAATTAATTGTTTATAAGAATCTTCAATTGTTGCTATTATAATATGTGTAGCAGCATGAAATGGAAGCCCAATTTCAGCTCTTTCGAATAAGCCCAGGAACAAATTGATCAGACAAACAGAACCTAAGATATGAAGATTTGAAGGCGAGCGTGTATGGCGGTTTTTGGCATTTTGGGCAATTTTCAACCTGGAATAACTCTTGGAAGATTGAAATAAAAAATATTAATAATTGTTTGATATAATTATTTCACCCATAGAATCCGTTTAAAAAAATCAAAGAAATTGAAAGGATCGATGAAAATTTTTAGTCGATTTTGTCCGGTTTGACGTGGACTGGCTCATGGGATATCTGCACTATTCACAGCCTTTGACCTCCGATATCTCGGCAACTGTCCATTTTTCGACCCCGTGCCCATTGACACTTTTGATCAGGACGACATGAAGCACGTCATACTATATTTCCAGACAACTCAACCGGGACCCAGTTCGCATAAGATTTGTGCGCGGTCCTTTGTTTGGAATATATGTCTTTTACATATTTACTGACAATTTTTCATAATGCCACTCAGAACGTTATGACAATCCATGCTCCGGTTGTAATTTATACAAATTATACAATTTAAGTTTCAGTCAATTAATTTAGATGTTTAAAAAACTAGCAAACCTTGCCAATATGCTTTCCGGCTGCCATATGTCTGAACGCTACTTCCGCCTGGTCCATTGGGAATACAGTTCTGGAAAGTGGTTTCACCGCACCACTTTTCAAACCTTCATCAAGCATTGCAACCAAACGGGTTTTTTTCTCAGAAGTATTAGAAAATAAAGTGTCGAGGAATACACCATGAAATCTGATTCCCTTCATAAATACTTCCATTCCAAGTAGGTTGTTTGCTGCTAAATCGAATTTTCCGATCTCCAAGAATCGTCCGCCTCTAGCTAAACAACGAACGGAGGCTTGTAGCTTTTCTTCCGCTAGAGAATTCAGTACAATATCCACTCCTCGGCCCTGCGTTTTGCGAAGAATCAGCTGCTCAAAGCTTGTATCTCGAGAATTTCCAATGTGATCGTCATCGATTTGTGGGAATTGATTCTTGACGAATTCTCGTTTTTGTGGTGTTCCTACAGTTGTAAAAACTTCGCAGCCCTCGTGAAGAGCCAAAGTGATAGCTGCTTGGCCAACGCCACCGCTTCCAGCATGAATCAAAACTTTGTCGCCTTTTTTCATTTCCCCGTTTATCAGGAGGGCGTCGTATACTGTCCCATAGACAACTGGTACCGTTGCTGCATCTTCTAATGTCCAGTTATCTGGCACTGACCAAAGAAGCTCGTTGTCGCTGGAACATAAGTTTGAAAAGGCTCCAGCTCCAACCATTCCCATAACTGCACGGCCATTCACGTCTCTTCCGGAAAATTCAAATCCAATTACATTTTCTTCCGCCATTCTGGTTTTTGTGGGTACTTCAACTGCTAATTTCCCAGTACTGATCATAACATCACGAAAGTTTATCGATGAATAATGGACCTCAATGATATCCTTGGACCGATGTTCTGGCTGAATTGGTCCGCCAGTCCATATGAATGAACTCAAATCGCCTCGTGTGAGCTGGCTTATTCGAACATGATGAATGGGTTTTGATGCGTATGGATTCAGTACAGAGAATCGATAAGAGCCCCACGTTTCCGAGGGGCGGAGCACGTTCAATGCCAATCCCAATTTCAGTTGTTCAGAGTATAATGGATTTTCCAAAGAAAATCTTGGAGCTTTCGGATCTTGAATCAACAGTCCCTGTATCGAATCACCACCTGGTTCTCTCCGAAGACAGTTCACCAATCCCATGAGCCCGCTTTCGAAGTCTCCTTCGCTGACAAGAAGTATACGACCTTTGGTGCGACATTCTTTGTTGTTTTCTGCTTGTAGGGCAGCTTGCAACGTAGAGAGCCACGTGAATTCATAATTGTTGATTTGTATGACTGTAGTTATTTCAAATGGCTTTGGAGTCTTTCGGAGTAAAATTATTGATTCTTTGCTCGTACATTTTTCGAAAATGATATCGAAACCTTCACTTTTCATAGTTGCGAGGATATCACTGTCAGCATTCACTGGCTCCCTGGCCAGCAAAAAACCAGCTTCCGTTATTGTTGTTTTCAGTTGTTTCAATATTCCGATATTTTTACTTGCGAATAGTCCATGACTAATGACTAACAAAGCATCCGATTCAGCGGCCAGGTTCTTCGGCTCCGAAACTCTAATAGTAGATGACAATACATTATCTGGAAATGTATCGATGGGTGCAAAGATATTAACATCCGCTTGCAGTAAAGGCAAATCACTTAGAACCTCCTCAATTATCGGAGATGTCAAATCTTCAGATGATATAGCACCAGCGTTGCCAATCCATTCGATTGTTTTTATTTTCGTCCTGGAATCATTTTCAAGAGCTATGTGCGTAGCAATGCGAGTTACCGCTGCTAGTTCCATTTCGAGATTATCTCGATGCGCTATGAATTTGAAATCCTCAAGCACGGGATCTGCTGCTGGCTTCTTTCGAGCAACAGCAGTAGCTTTTAGCCCTCGTATTTCTATCCCCCCAGAAACAATGAGGTCCAAATCTTTGTAAACTTCTACCGTGAATCCTGAAAGAATATGAGCAGCCAAATTCTTATCAGAATCTAGTGATTTCATAACAACTTCACAATTCACACGTAATATACGCGGAGTGTAACTCCTACCTTTATCGTCATCGGCCATAGCGTGAACCCGATCCAGATGCACCTTAGCGTCTATCACCAACTTCTGAATACCTGTGGGAACAAATAAGCCTCGGGTATCGAGCCCAAGTATTTTCATTTGCAGCATATTATCCATGAAAGCTCCCCAATTTCTTGTCCAAGCTACGCGTCCCTTAACGCCATTTATCGATGCCCCTTTGAGCCCACGAAATAATCCAGCATAGTGATAACCTCTGAGGCGCAATTCTTTGTAGATATCTCTGTCTGTCAGTTCCAGAGGCTTGTCGCTAGAACTGGTCAACATGTCATTACCGACGCGATACTTAGCTGGGTTTGAGACAGCGCGAACGAACCCGGTTACTACAGTAGCTGCACCTTCCGAAATCTCAAATCTGTTCGAACCTAATTACAGATAAAACTTTGTTACTATAATATAGTTGAATTATATTTGTCAAAGCTTTGAGAAAATATTCGTTCCGCTGCTTTTTGATAGGATTCGTTGCATTGAAGGATATACTGGCACGTGAATTTATTCTTACCTTTCTGAATCATAATCGTTAGGTCAACGCTACCCTGTTTTGGAATTGTGGTTGCTCGATGGAATCTAATGTTCTCAAACTCAACCGAGACTTCGTCACATAGTTTTCCTTCCATTAGTGCCACAGTCTCCCAAACTATTGCCAGATAGCCGGTGGCTGGCAACAAGTTTCTTCCGTCAATCACGTGTCCTGCCATCCATTCAAACTCTTCGTTAGAAAGTGTTACCTCAACAACTCTCACTCCGGAATCCAGTATTTCTTTGGTCCCATAATTCACTACACGCCGGTCATCCGAATGTTCCCAGCGTATCAGGGGGGAAATCATCGGAGTTCCACGGCTGACGGGGTGTTCAACTTTAGGAAAAAATCTGGTCAGCTGTGGATGTAAACCCACTTCGTATATTTTCCCAATAGCCTCGAGTAAGACTGACACGTGATCTTCTTTTTCATGATTGATCAAAGGAATATTGGTGACGTGGGTGTTTGAAGATTCAACTGGTATTGCTTGCTGAAACCCATGCGGTGTTACTTCAATCACTATTGCATTATTTGGTATGAGGCTAAATGCTTCTTCAAATAGAACTGGACTTAGTAGATTATTTGTGTAGTACTCGGGTGAACATAATTGAGCCGAAGTCGTATTCCACTCATTTTGTGGGACAGAGGAACTGAGCCATTTTTTGCTACGAGCTTTTGGATCCGGAATGACTCTTCGCAAATACGCTAATAACTTGGGGCGTGCTGCTTTAATGTGTATACTGTGGTAGGCAATGTTACCGCAGGATTCTTCTGAAGCGAAAATATCATCACTCTGAAGCAGAGAAAGATACATCCTCAAATAATCCATAGGGCTTAAAACCATTAGATTTACGTGATGACGTTCATATTATTATCGATGCCACTGTTTGTTAACAATTCACCTGAAGTTTGGCAACGAATTGCTCTATAGAATCAGCTGGCCCGCTCATTGTTGAGCTTCTGGGGCCATTGTGAGAAGTAATTTGTATATCCGGGGGACACAGGCCCTGCAACTCTACATTACCAAGTCCAACAGTCGCCATGGATCCACGTATCGTTTCACTTTCCATTACGGCTAAGCCTTGAAAGTATGCTGCCAGAACCATTTGTTCCGCTGTCAAGCAACCATCGACGTACGCGCAGCCTAGCTCTCCGATTGAATGCCCAATAACATAATCTGGCACGATTCCTATGGATTCCAGTACATCTAATAAACCAATCTGCGAATGGAAAAAATTGCAAATCTCTTAATAAGGGTTATCTATGACCAATTCGTTATTCATTACTGGAGACTCGTCCTATTCGGTTGTAAAATTCGTAAAAACATATCACATTCCAAAAACAAGCCACGAAATGATTCAATTGTTTAACTGTCTATAATACACTTCACCTGAACAGCGGCAATCTCAACAAACGAGTTCACAATGTTTGAGAATATTTTTGGATCTTTCTTGGTCAAAATATCCATAATATCTACACCATGAGGTCTCAGAGCGTTGTCACACTTTCGGATGGCTTTCGCAAATGTGGGGATTTTCAACAAAGCTTCACCTGTCGAACATATAGACAGAGATTTGTTCATTCTTCATAAGAATCACTCTTTCTCAATGGTTCCATAACTGATGGATGTAAAATCTCGTGTTAAACCTCTCAGGCTTTTTCCGATTCTACTTACCTGCTTCAGCCCACTGAGTTCCTATTCCAGATAACACGAAGACTACTGGTCGTTTGAGACCTGGATAACGCTGTACATCTCGTACACTGTTTTTTGGTAAGCCATGGGGTGTCAGAATGGTGTATCCACGGTACAAATGGCCTGGAATATCTACGGCGTGGATATTATGGAGAAGGGAAATATATTCCACATCAACTGGTCTGCTTTCAAGCTGTAATTAATCGACAATGACAAATTGAATTATGTATACCTGTTGACTGTGATGAATTATTATTTCTCGATTACGAATAAAGTGATTCAAGTCATAGTGTTTATTCCGAATATGCCATGAATCTTTTTCGCGTGTCCAATGTCTTAGTGCATGAGTTTTGATTCAGCAGACATACATATAGGGAATTTCATCTGAATTCGACCTATGAGAAAGCTTGCCCCTCTTTGAAAATTCTTAAACTTTATGATAATTCAGTATTGGTTGGTACAAATATTTGTGGTTTTTTTTAAGATTTTTCGGGGCAACCATTTTCAAGCTGGCTGACTATCGATTCCTATTGAAAATCAACATTTTCGTCGTCTTACACAAGAATATCTCGAGAACTGTTTATCGGAGAAGAATTTTCGACATACAAAAAAGTTTTGTTTTTGATTCGCTTTTCTGAAAATATTTTTTTGAGAATTTAAAAATATACAGAAATTACTGATCAAATGCTTTTTCTTCAAATATTTTGTTAACAAATTTTTGTTCATAGCTACTACGTTTTAATGTACTTGGGGTAAGGTTTTTGTATCCAAGGTGCTCTTGGGGGTTCATGATTTACTAGCAAAGTTTCATCAGAGTACTGCGAAGCTTTCGTCACACTTACGTGTTCTAATATAGTTGTAACAGCCTCCTCTGTTCGTCCAGACACGACTACGAGTCTTGGTAAATCGTCGTCGGGTGCACCATTATTGATCTTTCCATTGGGATTCGATTTTAAGAGAACGTGGACGTTGGAACCTCCAAAACCAAAAGAGTTTATGCCAACGTAACCGCCATCCCACGGCGTCACTTCCGTAACGACTTTCATGCGACCATCTTCCAGTCCTTTAACTCCTTCTCGAGGACGTTTGTAATGTAGATTCGGTGGAATGTATCCACTCTCCATTGCAATCAAAACCTGTAAATAAGGTGTATTCAAATTCCATCAATAATATTCATTGATGGGTGAATGTACAAGTTTAAAATGGTTCACGTATTACATTATGTTTTCACATGATGATCGTGATACGAATAAACTGAACATTGTGCGAAATTAAGATAACTCTCAAGCATCTTATGAGTCGTAAATGACAGCCGGAAATGAGCAACGCAACAAAGTCGTAGTAGAAGGATTCACTCTTTTGGGGGTTCATTGAAGCACTGAGAGATACAATTGAAGTGATATGGTCGTTTCAATACTTTAGCATCGAGGACAAACCGTGATAAGCAGTTAATAAGTAATGTGATGAAGCAGTGGTACTGGATACAATTGATACCTACGAAATAGAGGATACATGGCGAAAACGTTGCAAATGTAAAAAAACCTTCCAAGTACCGTACCGATTTCATCCCGACTAAAGTATGAAGATTTCAGAAGTTAAACATATAGCCATGGGCATACCTTGGCGATGGCACATATGCCGCTAGCTGGTTCCGTATGTCCTAAGTTTGACTTAACAGAAGTAATCAGTAGCGGGGTAGTTCGACCCGGACAGCATACTTGCTCAATCGCATTCACTTCTATTGGATCACCAACTCTGGTTCCCGTACCGTGTGCTTCCACGAAAGCCAAGCTAGATGGTAGAACTCGGCACTCTTCGTAAAATTGGCGAAGTAGAGTGGCTTGCATCTCACCAGATGGAAAGGTAATGCCCTGTTCCTTGAAACCGTCGCAATTTGTTTTTGCATGGACAACAGTGGCATAATTGCGTCTTGCATCTTTTGCTCTTTGAAGATATATCATAGATATAGCTTCACTGCGACAATACCCATTGCTATCAGCGTCGAAAGATTTACTACGTCCGTCCGGAGAGAGTACGCCTGGTAGTAATGAGAAAATTCGGTAATCATCAGCGGTTCAGTATGAATGTTAAAATTATCTTCATAACAGTATCATGTGAATGATGATTTACGCCTTTGCGATTCTTCATACTCTTTGTATGTGCATTAGGGTGGTCGTTGAAAAAAAAAATCTTGACCTGCATCCCAAATCAACTCCAAATAAATAGAAACTAATTCTGTAATTTTTTCCAAACTTTTATTCCAACTGGAGGTTGAAGCCGTAAAACATCAGGAAACATATTTTCAATGTTTTTTAGAAAACATTCGATAAAATTAGATAAAAACATCATAATATTGGCATGGGATAACCCATACACAATTTTAAGGTCAGAGGGGTGGAAATTTTTTTTTTCACACAGTGGCATTCCAGTAGACTAATTTGTGAGGATTTCAAATTCTTAGGCCCATAATTTGTTCAACAATAGAATAATAACTGGAAAGACTGCGAAACTCCGTGCATTTTTAATGGGAAAGTACATCCTCTGTGGTCAAGGGTTAAATGTTAAAATAAAAATCAGAAAAAAATTACAGAATGAATTTCTATTTATTTGGGGTTGAATTGAAGGGCGTTTTGACAATTTCTGTTTTAACGATCATCTTTATGTGCATACAAAATCCATCTACGTACATTGGGTTAGAATATTCGTTGTATTAATTAGCCGCGTATAGAGCGAGGCATGCGTTGCGAATGCTTTGCGACGTACGCCTTGGAACGAGGCGGGTGTAGGGAAATAATCGCACTTTTTTTTTGAAGAAGTTATACAGAAAAGAGCTTGACCTATGAAAATAACATAAACTTTTTAACATGATAAGGGTATCCTCCGATGAAATCAGTATAAGAAAAAGATCGTTATGGTTCACATCGTGGACACTAAACGATTAGATCGATTACTATGTTTGTTTCTCGGCCCTATGGCAAGTAAGTGATGCTTTTCGCACTTTCCTTCCTTGATTATTTGAGTGTGACCTATAGGTCATTTTACTCAATTGATAGTGGATCAAAAAAATGCCTAAAAATTGATCAGACCATGTTGGGAAGCAAACGCGATGAGAAGAAAAAAAAGATACAATAAATTAATTAATAAAAATAAAATAAAATAAAATTAGAAGAGTAACACCACAACAACATTCAAATCTTCCCGCCAAACCGCGATGACGCATCGGAGTCCGAAACGCCAATCAAGTCACGCTGAGTCTAGCTGACGCGCTCCGCCAAAAACCTACCGGAGCTTGAACTGCTACGCTCGGTTTTGGGTCTCGAACTTAACTCAAAAGCTAAGGATTGACGAACTTATAAAAGCCAGAACAACAAGGAAATCTTCCTACTTCTACGCTCGTCTGTTTTCATGACAACAGCTAAGAACATCGTCCCAAGAATCTCCCGGAAAAGTTCCCGAGAGTTATTATCATATTGTGTATTTTTCTTATTTGATTATTGTTAATAGTTTGTATAGAGTCAGTTTTTAGTATATTTCTGTGTATCATTGTGAGATTCACCACTTTATTCTTTGCTAAGGTAAGACCGTTTTCTGTACGACCACGAGTCTGCCTGGAATCTCGTTTAGTCTATTATAGTTGATATTTGAGATTTGGTGTGACGTAGGTCACGATTTATGGTACGTTAAGTCATTAGACTTCGTCCCGGTTATTTTGTATAGTTTTTAGTCTGAGTAAAAACGGATTTCTGGGTTGACTCACGGTTAGCGAATTATTTGTGGGTTTTTCTTGCTTTATTTTGTTATAAATTCTTCTAGAATATTTTTCTTTGCTTATTTTTGTAGTAAACTGTATAAATTTCTCTAATTTGCGCATGTGATTTAGTGTCTTTAGTTAAATTTTATCTGAATTAGTTTCTTTTTCTGATATCGATTGATCTGTCGAGCGTAACTCCCGGAGCTAGCGAGCTAAGAAGCAAACATTTGTAATTTAGTTTCTAATTTATTAGTTAAGATCGATTTTTAGTCCTAATTTTGGTATAATTTGTCATTTTTCTTGCAAGGAACTAATTTCTTCAACGTAAGGCGTTATGGAACGGTAATATATCAGGTATAAACTATATATTCTCTATTACGGTAATTTATAGCTATGGGGTCTCCAATCATGAACAAAATTAGGTTTACGTGTACTTTTATCAATTGTCAAAGTTTAAGTACATGTAATCGTAGCGCCGAATACTTTCGCACTCAGTGCATTACAACGTATAACACCAATTCGAGGATACCAAATCGTGGAAGCGATCTTGTAGCGAGAAAAATTTGAACTAGTCGCTACCTAGTGGTTATTGCGTGAAGCGTTTGTCGAAACACTCATGTGCTGAATTACCCATGGCGGGTGACTTGAGATAAAACCGTATACAATTGGTGAATTTTCTATCTGGTATCGAAAATTATCTGCATCATCACGCATAATTGTGTAGTGAAAATCGAGCGTATGGGTAAACAATCAGTGCAGAACGACCGTTGGCAAAAAAAAAAAAAAAAAATCACAATGACACGATATGAAATTACTCATCCATGTGAGAGATAAATTTATTTCCTTCGAATGCTGGAAATTCGCCGTCAATACCCTTCAGGAGTATTGTTTTAGATTTGACCTCCTTAGGCGTAAAAGTAAAAAAATCTATTTTTCTCTCACGTATTGTTTCACACGTTTTCATATAGTCTGCAGGCAAGTTCGATAAAAAAATAATACGTTCATTGGGTCTGACACTTTTGATTAGATAATCCGCAATAAAATTTGCTAATAAAATTGCCTTGCACGAGACTCTGCAAGTGATGAGTTTCAACGGTTCTCTTGCTCTTGAAAATAGCAATTGACAAAGCCAGTTCTCGATTAATTTTTTTTTTTTAGCTCTTCAATTACGTCATATGATCTTTGTTTTGGGTTCTTTCCAGGTCTATAAGGTTACTGTCACTGGTCTCTGTTGCATGCTGTATTTTGTCTAGATCCGGTGCGACTTGGTCTCCGGTTTGCATCTTTATTGGATTATCCGGCAGCATTTGTTCATCCATACCTGGGTGTTTGCTCTTAGTTACTAAATTTGTTTGAAACGTGCATCTTAAACTCCTTGCACGTTTCTCTTAATGCGTCATCTTTGTTTGGCTCGTGCGCACTTTTTGGGTCAGGTTGTCTTTTTTTTTGTGCTATCAGCGAGGTGTTGCTTGGCCCGGCTAGATCCCTGCTTTCTTTTTCAGATGTTTTATAAGCGTGTCTTGAAGATATTCCTTCGTTAGTTAAGCGGCTTCTCTCTTCGATGTCATGAGTTTTGCTGCCGACCCTAGCGTTTTAGCCGTGGGTTACATCGGTCTTTTACGCACTTTGTGGATTCGATTATCGGGAGGAATTCCCCCACGTCAGCGCAAAAAGCGCAGGAACACTGCACGACGTAATTGAAACTACCGTCCCTACGAAGCGCGCATCTCGCAGTGAGGCTTCTTAATTGAGCACGACCAGTTTACCTTCAAGCACATGGCTCGAGAAGCACAGTGCAACATGAGCGGTTCGTGGCAACAAATCAGGTACAAATATCGCGAAGCCTGTGTCGCACAACAATTGCAGCGCATGCCTCGCAATGTCTATATCCGGCTTCATGCATTCACATACTCATATCTATATTTCGTTTAACGAATAATAAAAACTCTCCATACCAAGTAGTGAGAACTGCAGGGATAAATTTGGACTCAGACATAAGTTAGCTCCTCCAACAAGGGCAGCGTTGCATTGTCCACTTCTGATTGCTCTGTATGCATGTTCGATTGCAAGTAAAGTAGAACTGCAAGCCGAGTCTATATTGTAGCTGGGCCCGTTAATTTTAAACCATTTAGAGATTCGAGCAGTTATTAAACCACGCAAACAGCCCGGGATACCCAATCCTTTTATCTAAACAATTAAAAAATGTTTCCAATATAAGCCATATTCATAACGGAGACTATGATGAAAGACTTTGAATTGAATCAGGTAGAGTTGGAATGAAGTTACTTTAGAAATAGCTCAAGTTATGACTCAAACACCCTTATCCTCATTGCAGCAATCCTAGAGACATTATACCTTGCTTCACTCAAATAGTGGAGCAGCGTACTGAGCACCGAATTATGAGCATGTCTGATAGTACAGAATTGACACATAGATGTTAGTTGTTATACACACGTACCGGTATCAGATTATTGTTTTGTTGATATAAAAAGGGCAACGGGTTTGAGGACTTTGAATCTAGAAAGGGTAAATCTATACGTCACTAGAGCCGTGTTTATTACAGGGTTCTTCTTGTTTAAGAGAGAACAGTTTTATCAAGTAAGTGCTGTTGATTTCTGATAAATGAAGTTTTTATCCTATCGTTTTTACGTGATAATCACGTCGTTGTAATCTTTAAGTATTTTTCACGGGTTTATTCCACCGTTACATGATGTTAATTAGAGAAATTCAAAATGATTTTTGTTCATTAATAAGGATTGCAAGATATCAATGCTGGAAGATTGTCTTCTAAATGGTAAGATGAAGAGATCCAACAATCAAATTCAAGATTAGATCTCTTTTTCCTTCAAATGAAACAAGAATCTACCCGCTTGATAGAATCTTCCAACAAAATTGATTGAAAAAATTGGATTTTGTTTGATTTAGAAAAAATACGGGATGCAATGTTGAGTCAGATACTATTAGTAACGTATGATCCAAAACTACTTTAACTTGAGAACAAAATTTAATCTTACCAGTTTTAGAAGAGTAATTGTAGAATCGGCATTGTAATGAATGAGATTGTTGTATGCTTACCTGATCTTCTCCATATAGCAATACGGTTTCTGATTCAGAATAACTGCAGCCAATAAAGACACCAGTTTTAGTTCCACGAAGTTCTTGTGGATTAACGCCAGCATCAATTACGGCTTCATAGGCATGTTCCATCAAAATTCTACCCATAGGATCCATAGAGTCTGCTGCATCGGAATCAATTCCAAAAAATTGTGCATCAAACTTTTCTATGTTGGATATCTTGCCAACTTGCTTATAGATGTCCGGATGGTCTGAAAATATTAGTGATTTGAATTACGGATAAATTCATGAATGGATACACTCAGATTATCGGATTAGTCGTTAAAAGATTACATTGTTACAATTGCAGCGACTCATTTTTTGCATTGCAAAATATCACTATACCTAGGACTTATGTACTTATGTATGCAAGGTCCCACTTAGGTATGTCATCGTTTGGGCTAAGAAAATAAAATGTCAGCTTCCTTTCCTGCCGAAACGCATATAAGAATCTGTTGTAATGTACTGACCCATGACTATGTATTTTAGCAATAAGTAATCTACTTTTGTATTTTCAACACTAATGTTACCTACTCTTAAAATAATCTTATTTAGTTAAATATCCTATTCTCTATACACAACATCAGATGAACCCAGGTATACAGTTTTAAACACCCCAAATTTTATGACCCAGACACTCTTCCTACCTACTCAAGTATCTCCTATTCTCCACAACCCTGCAATAAACCATTTCCGCTCCTCCAACTCAAAAATCAGTGAAATAAACAAACTGTCCTTTTTCTCAGAAGTTCATCTATCCTCGTCCCTATATTTTATCTCTAAATTCATTGGTACCCTTCCACTCATAGATACCACCCACCAACTCCTACCACCCTTCCCAAAAACCTAGATCCTTCCCTTCTCCAGACTCCTGCATCACTTCTATTTCAACTTCAAAACCAAATACTACTACTTCAACTATAATAATAAGATCGAACAAAATCTATCTCCAATTTTATATAATAAAGAATATATTTCACTTAAAACGGTGTGGCTTTTCTTCGTAGTCCATTACACTGTATCAGATTTCTACCGAATCACAGATCCGATATTATGCCGATTGACAGGTGGAATTCGTTCCAGGTGACATTTTTATTCAAGAATCGACAAATAGAATATGAAGAAAGTTAACTGTTTTCTTTTATCCTCAAATTTCAACGTTAACATTTGCGAGTTGAGTGTAATAATTATTTACCCGTTGTCCAACGACGATCATCATCGGTGATTAGATCTACTTTGTTCAGGAGATTTTCTTGCAATCGTGTCAAATTATTGGACTCCGGGAATCTTCCAGCAATCCCAGAAATCACCACTTCGTCCCCCGATTTTGGACAGACCAAACTCTTGGCCAAATTAACTCTTTCACTTTTTTCTGGCATATTATGAATTTTATGAAATTAAAAGCTTTTTCGCTTAAGCTGTCTCAAAGTGCTCGACACAAATATGTTCCATTTGATGTAAGCAATGTTTTTATATCGGTGGCTGTCACCACCGTGTCAAGTAGTTTGCAATTATACATTCATATTTTTTCCTACACTGAGTTGCGCATTTTTCAAATCAACATTGTATTCTATTTCACCTCGTTGAATAATGATAAATAATGATAATAAGAAATACATCATGTGTCGACTTTATCGTACACACTGACCTTTGCAATGGTCAAGGTGTTCATTTAGAAAGGGTCCACCTGAACGTATCGAGAAGATACTATTTCTGGCAATCGGTGGCACCTTCACCTAGGGGAAACCCTAGCCATCCCAATTTAAGAATTTCAAATAGCATCATACCATTTGTAACACAGCAAACTGAAGCCCTCAAGAGATGCTCTCTTTTGGTGTAAAGTGAATCAAATTCCGTTGATCCGGTATCGACTTACCATTGAATGAAAATCGCTTGAAATCGTGACAATTTAACGATACTTTAGTGATATTTTGAATGAAGTTGAGGAAATGTTTGCCATCGTGCGACAAACAGTGGTAAATTCTAATTTCGAACTTGCTTGTAACGTTTTATAAAACTTCTTGAAGGATCACAGATATAGGTCGGTATATGCTTGGGTCATTTTGTGTTTCCGATTTTAAATTTCAGCTGACTAAGTTTAGCGATAACTTAACAAGAAATCGACCGATTTCGATTTACTTTTCGCTCGACTTTCCATCCAAATACAGAATTTTTTTAGAGCTTTAATTTATCATATCAGAAAGGGTGGGGTGTTATTTAAGAATTTTATGTTCGGTGAGGGGATTAATTGTTCCCCATCACCAAATACCGTGAAATGGTTCTCTATCGATACTTTTAAATCTTTCGTAAACGACATTAGAATATTTTCTATTTATTCCTCGAGTCATACGAATGGACAGTTTTCAAATGAACACTCTATATCGTAATCTAGAATTAATATGTATGAATAATTTATTGCGAGTCATGTGGGTTGCAATGTTAGATCAAGGTCTTGTCGTTTTTATCGCACGTGCGTAATCAATATGAATTTTTTCAGAGAAGTCAGTAGATAATTACTGAATCTCTGAAACGACCTTTCTCTGCGGATTTATCGTGACCCGGAGTCTACTTCCGGTTCTTGCACAGCAGGCTCATTTTAGTATGTATGCGGAACTTCCACTCAGATCTTTTCAACTCTATCAGCCGACTCGACAAGTAGGCACAGCGAATTTACGAATTTTCGTAGATCGTTTATTAGTTCTGAACTAGATGAGTTTCAAAATTGTATGTTGATAATTCAGCGACCAATTTGCAATAAACAAAAACATGACATCTCAATTATTTCTTTGCATTTTGCAGCTAGGCTAACAGTGATGAATTACTTTTAGAGGACTCGTTCTTGAAAGGGCGATGAGAGGACCAACTTTTGTATAAAGAATTTTTTTTCGTGGAAAATCTATAGGAACAACAATGAAACGGAAACAGTAAGATTCCGAATGCTTAACAATTTCTTGTTGCCAGACCCGGGCTTAGCTGATGTAGAAAACTCGTGACTATGTTTGATGAGGTTAAATGAACCTGTGGCTGATTCCATATCAAATCACCCAGGCAGGTCGGGACCAAAAATTCAAATCACTCGGTGATTTAAAATATCATTCTTCGAGCAATTTAAGGGGACCCCTATTTCAGGTTTTTTTTTTTTTCTCGAAAATTCCTAAGCCCTGTACGGATTTCTCAATTTTTTCGGCAAAAATACCCGTTTTTATCAATTCTGGATTTGTTTTTTTTTTTTCAAACTGCTATAACTTTTGAACAAGTGGACCGATTTCGAAGTTTTTTTTTTCCAAAATGCACGGAATTTTATGCACTTTCTGAAAATTCTAAATTCGTTCATATCGATACAGCATCATCAGAGTTATATTGCATAATATTAAAAAAAACGAAAATTTTTACCCTCGATCTTCAGCAATTTCATATTTCGGTTTTCACTCAACGATTTTTTCCCAAATAGTCCTTGAAATGCCCGAAATTTGTATGTAAGTTTCGTTAGCGATCAGCCCTTCTAAGGAAAGTTATGAATTATCTAATATCGTGCATTTACGTATAGCTAGGGTGGCCGTTATTTTAGGTCATTTCGAAATTTGATACGGTCGCCCCCTAGAATCCTTCCAAATATATATTAAATAATACCTGTAAAATTTTTGAGCCCTTAATATTAATATTAACACGTCCCCCAAAGCAACCAAATATTCAAATCCAAAAATACATGTATTTTTGTGCATGATTGTATGAAAATTAATATTTCACATGATACTTGATTAAAAATTCTGGAACTTGGCTTAGTTGTTTCTAACAACAAGAGGTACAAGAAAGTATTTTTAATATTATTTTATTCGAATATTTTCCGAATTATAAACTTGACTTTAATTTTTTTATTTCTTTCTTTTTTACAACAAGTCGAAAATTTATTTTCGATAAAAAAAAATATAATGACAATACCTTTTGTTGTTGGACACAATTACTCTAAGTTTCAGAATTTTTGATCATCTATCACGTGAGGTAACCATTTTCATACAATCGATGCACTAAAATACATGTATTTTTGCATTTGAATACTTGGTTGCTTTAGGGAACGTGTTAATATCAATATTAAGGGCTCAAATTTTACAGGTATTGTTTAAGATATATTTGGAAGGATGCTAGGGGGCGACTGTATCAAATTTCGAAATTACCTAAAATAACGGCCACCCTAGCTATACGTAAATGCACGATATTAGATAATTCATAACTTTCCTTAGAAGGGCTGAACGATTTAGGAAAAAATCGTTGAGAGAAAACCGAAATATGAAATTGCTGAAGATCGAGGTTAAAAATTTTCGTTTTTTTAATATTATGCAATATAACTCTGATGATGCTGTATCGATATGAACGAATTTAAAATTTTCAGAAAGTGCATAAAATTCCGTGCATTTTGGAAAAAAAAAACTTCGAAATCGGTCCACTTGTTCAAAAGTTATAGCAGTTTGAAAAATAAAAACAAATCCAGAATTGATAAAAACGGATATTTGCACGAAAAAATTGAATAATCCGTACAGGGCTTAGGAATTTTCTCAAAAAAAAATCCTGAAATAGGGGTTCCCTTAAATTGCTCAAAGAATGATATATTAAATCACCGAGTGATTTGAATTTTTGGTCCCGACTTGCCTTGGTGATCTGATATGGAATCAGCCCTGTGCAAAAAATTGGCTAACCTACATCTTCTTCCGATGGGACTCATGTCTGTCTAATTTGACTGGACTATAAGCATGCCGAGCTTCCGTCTAGTCTGGAGCAGCTGATATGCAAAGAAGGAAAAAGACAAACAAAATATCGCTGTAACTAATGAAGCAGGAATCGCGTGAATGAGTTCGGAAAATTTTTTAAGTTATACGTGTGGCATTCTTTATCAACCGGGCCATGGTTTTCGGTCGCCTTAACGGACGTTTTTCCTAAATTTTCCAGTTTGTAGTACTACTAGAGAGGGGCTTCTGCTATCTTTTCCAGATTTTCAAAGATCATCGTTCAAGATTTACCTTCTTTTGCTTATATTGGTGTGTCTCAGAACATTGGTCGCTCAAAGAATTCATCGGAATATCAACTATTTAATTTTCCATCTGCTTCCGAATGATGTTTGAGTAATAATTTTCCCGATATAGAAAGGCCAATTTAATGCAAAAATAAAAATAAAAATTAGTTTTCTCGACTCAAATTTTAACTTCGATCCCGGTACCAATTTTACATGGTATAAGCGGAATTGTCTGAAGATTCTGCGGAAAAAATTCCATAGTGGCACCTAAGATTCTTACGTATAGTGATAAAAATAATCAATGAAAAAATTAAATACATATGGATTCTATAAACTCAACGTCGTTTCAAAATTTGTTTTGAAATAGACATACGACAAGTTCTATGAAAAAGCTTCTATTTCCAAACAAATTTATTAGCAATGTTGAGTTTATACTGATCGATATGAATTCAATTTTTTATTCGTCTATTTGATTACTACGTAAAAATCGTAGGTGATACTTTAGGAATTTTTTTTTTGTAGAATCTTTATACAATGCCAAATACCTTGTAAAATTGTTAGAAATAAGTAATCTTGACTTTGAAGCCGCTTATTTCGAAACTAAATTCTCGAACACGGTGGACATCATAACTCTTGGACGAACGATTGTCTGTACTTGGAATCTAAACTAAATTCATAGAATTTCGTTCTCTAGAATATGGAACCTCTCAAAGAACATTGAATAATTGCAATACCGAAATGAAAAAAATAATATTGAAGATCATTTTTTATCGTGAGAATGTGTTTAAAAAAAATGGATTCATGTGCAACTTTCAAAATTTTCGTTCAAATTTCCTCAAATAGTTCCATGTTGTAGTTTTGTACACATGCCTATAAATTACTCATCGCCAAGTCTTGTCTTTTCAGACGATTAAGGGTCACCTAAGACCATTTCCACAGATTCGAGTGATGCGCTACGCGTTTTGTGCAGTGGAACCCAGCAATGCGCAATTTCTACTTCACAAAATTGATTTTTCAGGGGTAAAAACCATCCCCATGTAAAACCAATATTTTTTCAGACAACTTGGGCTTTTTTGACATCAATTAGACTTTTCTATTCTCAGATTTTCTATTCACGGAAACTGATTGAAAAAAGTTGAGGAACTGATAATTTATAGATCGTCACCTTCCATCATCGATACGTGATCGCTCGGTGAGAATTGTTATCTAAGTCGAGAACCGAAATTCCCGTTTTTTGCGAGTTTAAAATCTGAAAAATTTCGGAGTGACAGAGAATTCTTATACGAAACGAAAACAGCGTAGGTAACTATTGATTGATAGGAATAGCAATTATACCCACCTTTAAATCAAATCAGACTCCCATTGACTTCATTTATGCTCAATCAATTGTCGTAATTACAGATTCTCAAAGGTGATGCAAGTCGACGAAAGAATAATTAATTACCATTCATTTATTCCCGCTACCTGATGCTGCGTTTCGCGACCTACTTTATAGCCCTATAGCTCCGTCGATCCTATTTGGGCAGTTGTGTATGATTTTTATCGTCACAAGTGAAGTATATATTTATTCGATATAATTTTTACCAAAAAATTCATTCACTCAAGGTGAATTTGAATTGAAATTCGTGTTATTTAGTATTTTTATACATCTAATTAATACAAGATAGAGTTTGAATTAACTTTTCGGTGTGTTATTAGTATCTTAATTATATTTCGAATCAATTTTGTTGAATAATGTAAAATCATTGTTCTTCTCATAAAATGTACATTTCATATACGTATATGATATTAAATTTATTCATAATTGAAAATAAGTTAATTCAAAAAGATTTATTTTTCCTGTAAGGGTATTGGATAGAATTAAAATTATATTCCCCGAATAGAAAAAAATTCATGTTCTCCTATGAAAAAATAATTTTATTGGGTAGAGCAGAAAAAGATTTTCTCGTATCAAAATTAAATGTTTTTCAATCAAAAATATGTCTTTGTCAATCGAATAATCAATTTGTTTGAGTTAAGAAATTAATTTTCTTGAGCCAAGAAATTTATTATTTCGTGTCTACAAATTTATTATCTTGAACAAAAAAGTCTTCATTTTCTGGAGCGGGAAGATTAATTTTTTTAAATCAAGAAATCAATTCCTTGGAGCCAAAAAATTAATTTTTTTGGACCAAAATAGTTATTTTCTTAACCAAGAAATTTATTTATCTGAGAATGAATCGAGTTGAATCAAGATACTTGATAATCTTATAATAAGCTATTTTTAACTCCAGTTGAATAAAAACAATTCTATCATCAGAAAATTTGTTTTCTTTATTGGATCAGAGAAAAATTGGATTTTAAAATAAATATTTTTCAATTAAAAACAAATCACTCCAATTAAATGAGTGACATTTTTTGTTCGATATTTTTGATGGTGTTCATTCAAGAAAATTTTCTTGAATCGAATTCATGATTATGTTTAAGTTCAAGGCAAAAGTTGGGAAGAAAATATTTTTCACGGTTCCAGTTAACTTTTTTTTCTGTGCAGGTATAGTGATGGTGAATGTTTTGAATGCCCTTATTTGTAATTTCGAGGGTACAGCGTTGATTACAACAATACAACAATCGCATTCATGTTTTATTTGAGTAAGAACTCTTGAAGGCTTTCGTCTAAAATTATTCTCCAAATTTCTAGTACATCGCCGTTGTGGTGTAAAAAATTGACAAAGAGATTGAGTAGAAAGTCCAGATGATGGTTTGTTGTATTTTCAATTAGACTCTGCCGAGTGTCTTGATGCTTTAGACAAATCACTTGAGTATGTGATATTCAATTGAAGTTAATTCAGGTATACTTATTATGCCCAAATAAATATCCACGTATCGGATTAAGAATTTGCGTGAGATTGGGGGGAATGGGACATCATTTCGTGTACTCTGAATGTCAGAAAATTTCTTTGAGCGATCTATTTTGCCAAAGGCTCGCCAAGTCTTATAGGCAGATTATGAATATTCGTTGTTCAATCTTGAACAATTGCAAAGCAGTATGTCCGAAGTATACTATATCTCACTCTATGCATACCTTTATGAATGGCTACTAAGCCCATAAGTATTCTCAGTCGTATGTAGATGGAGTTGACAGTGAATGTGCAAATTATTTTTGGCAGCGTTTAATTTTATTCTTTATTCCGACCTTTCCCTTCGAAATATCATTAAATGTAAAGTATTCACATCATCAAAATTTGCAACCATCTCAGCATTAGTCGGCGGTGTACATAGGGATTTTTAACCGGCATGTTTCATCTCCAGTATCTCCTTTTATGCTTGTTATCGAATAACAATTAACAGGTGACATCTTCGACGAGTTCACCGTTGATAGCTGCTGCACACAGGTCGTCTTCCAATATTGTCGCATGGTTACCCCCTAGGGAGTGAATATTCACCTTCGCCCGAGTAAGCTATAACAGGGGTAAAAGTTAGTTTCATTGACCATTCACCGCCGATATATGTATATTGTTGACTGATATGCATTCAACTGATCCTGAAGAATTTATATAGAATAATCGGTAAGTAGGATTTCCCATGATTATGTGGATGTTTGCGAAAATTCAGAAAGAACACAATATTCTGTGTAATTCGTTTAGTAAAGCTGCGAATATTTCGTACAAACTTACCAATCCTAGACCGTAGTCTTCCGATATCAATCGTACTGCCCGGATCTCGGGTTTGAGCAGGGTTATTGGCGTCCGGAGAGGTGGTAACGCCGAGGGGTCATAAATCTGCCCAGCCTTCATTCGAGAATAAACAGCTGTACACATAGCCTGTTGATCTTCTCGTGTGTAATTCAGTTCGTTATCTTCAGGCAGGTTTTTCGTGAACGCTGCTAACTTCTCCTCCCAGGTATCACAGTTTTGTAATTCAATAGCAAGCTAGAACGGCAAAACTTTGATTCATGTTCCGGAAAAGAGATGAAAATTTTGTGTACTCGTGTAATCATAGACGCTGATACGTGAATTCCATAATACTCGTGCGAATCTTGATTGATCGGAAAAAATAGGCTCAAATATGTTCATTTCAGCTAGAGTTATGAAGGAAAATCTGAATGTAGTTTTCAAGACTGCAGTGTGGACTGTATAGCCACGGCCAGTGAATCTGTTTCATCTAACACATACAACTGAAGTTACAACATATTTTCAGTTGGCAATGGTCAACTAGAGGGCCGCACAAGCTTATCTTGCTCGTCATGTCCCATCGTAGTGGGCCTCAAGTTGAGCATTTCCAACTTGAAGCGTGATGTCACATCGGTTGTTTTTGTTGTTGTTGTTAACATTTATTTATGCCATAGCCCTAGATGGGCCGAAAGGCAACAATCAGATTACGAAGGTATAATTCAGATAGTAAAATAAAGTAATACAGGTGTAGCATCAATCGAATATCATACAAAAATAAAGAAACACAATAAAAACACAAGAGAAAATAAATAGAAAAATAAATAGATATATGAATAGCAAGTAGGTTGATACACGTAAAGAATGATACAAACAATTTCAATCAAAACGTGGCAACACATACATAGATTTCATTATAACTACGATTTAGCTAAGGAACCCTGACCGCTAGATAACGGAGGACCAATGGCTACCAAATTAAATTTACAACCAGGGAATCGCCAAAAACACAAACAAGCAAGCCCTAAAAATTAGAGTCCTGCGCGTTTTTCATCCCACCAACTTCCGCGGAGAGTCGGGTGACCATCGGAGACTCGGCTGCATGTGCATTCTCCAGCTCAACAACACGCGCCTTAAGTGAGACAATGTCCGAAGTGAGAACGCCGATTTCAGCGCGTAACTCCTTTGCGAGGTTTGCGGTAGAAGTGGACAGAGCATCGAGCTTCTCGGCGATGTCTTCGACCCTGGCTGGTAGTCCAACAAGTTTGTCAATCTTACTACTCATCTCCGCGGCCCGATTGCTATAAGCATCCATGGAGGATTTGACGAATTGAGTGTTTGCTTCAACAGCCGCCAAAATTGCGTCTAGAGAAGGTGGTCGGGAGGGCAATAAATTCTGGCTCTGATCCTGCGAGCTCGCTACACTTGCCCTGGAAGAGGAGTTGGTAGACAAGGACGACATGGAGGCAGCCCCAGCTGCACATGACTTGCATCTCGTCAAAATCTTAGAACCCACGGTTACCCTGCTAAACTGCGCACAGCTAGGATGAAAGTGCCCCCGACAACCAGAGCAAAGTCACGTCTTTCCTGCAGCCCTCGCAGATTTTAGGCAGTACTGGAGAGGGGGGGGAGCTGTCACTCATGATGATGAGATAGAGAGCGGCTTGCGATGCGTAGAGGTAGAGGTAGAGATAGAGAGAGATACCCGGACAGATCACGACAATATCACCTGAAGCCAGAGTTCGCACAGGGTCCAGAGTCCAACTATTGTTTGAAGTAAACACAGAACACTTGACCAGCGGCTACGTGAGTGGTATAACGACACACGCACACAATCACTAGCTAAGTACGTGACACCACACAGAGAAGTAACCAGCGATATCATGAGCTGCCACCAAATTAAAATCTACCGACGCCTGAGTATAAAATGCAGTTTAGAAGGCTCAAACGAAGGGAAGCACTAAGGCAAAACTCGCATACGGCACAATTACACTACGCGAAGAGACACGCGCAGAGAACAGATGGAATAGATTAGGAATAACCAGCAAAGAAGCGAATAAATAAGAGAGCGAAATACGGCACGACTTTGACAGTTGGATAGTTACGGCACAGCCAGACTTTGACAGTTGGATAGTTACGGTTGCATAGTTTAGGTGCGACAGATTCACTGTCCTTAGCTAGCCGTATACCTATACAGAGAATGAGCGTGGTCCAATGTGGGACATTCCACTTCAAATTTTCATACTCAAGCCTTCACGATTTTGAATTACCCTGATTTCTTCGTATGTTATTTTACACTAAAAATGCACAAAGGGTATAGCCGGATAAGCATATAAAATCTGCCCCCAGTCATTTTTAAAAATCCATATAGCTGATCGATTTCTAATTCAGAAAAATTTTTTTTTTTGAAAATTTCAGCTTTTGAACCCAAAGAGTTACGACATAATTCCAAAAAACGTGTTTTACAGTATTCATTTTATTGTAACAATTCTGCTGAATATTTTTTAATAAAAATTTTTTTGCCAAAAATTATCTGTAAGAGCCATCGAAAAGTAAAATTTTTTTCTAGGTTTTTGACCATTTCCTTTGTTTTTTAAAATAAAGAAGTTTTTATCATTACATTTCAATATGTTTCTTTCGGGTCTCAGTCACGAATTTTTCCCAAAAAACGTCTTTCTTACTCTTCTTTTCCCCGTAAAATTTTCAATTTGATTCATTTGGTGCAACATAATCAAAAAGAAAAAAATAAATAAATGAATAAATAAATAAATAAAATCGATTTTCTTTATCTTTTCGTCGAATGATATTCACTATTTACTGGTAAAATATTCTTTTATTTCATATAACATTATATCAACAATCTGCTATAATTTTTTCATACTATTAAGAATAATTATTCAGTGTTTATATAATAAAAACAAAATCCTGAATATCACGTCGAAGAAGATGAACGTTGCTCATGACACGAAAAAAATGTCCCCCAAAGGATTTTTCAAAATTCCTAATATTTCCGAGGTTATTAACATTTTTGATTTTGGCGCTCTTAGTTTTTCAAAATTGATAACTTTGGCTACGTTTATAGCACGGGGACCGATTCGGGCTCATTTTGTTTGCGAGATAATGAAGTTGCAAGAAAAGAATAGTCCCCTCGAACTTTCGTTTACTGAACATAAAATATTCTCAATTCCCTGAAACAATTAGAGATTTTGAAAAAATTTATGTTTTTTTAAATTTGAAAAAATCACAGACATTATAGGTATACTGAATTCTAGAATGGAACACGGAGCGGTTTTTTTCTACGATCACAAATATGTATTTTGAGTATTAGTACTCATCTTTTATTTTTTAATATTTTTAGCGGACTACATTACTCAATCATAATTTGGAAATGAGATTTAAACTATATGTATAACCCAGTTCAAGTATTTTCAATGTTGAGAATTATTAAGAAAATCGAAAGAAGAAAATTAATAGGTTCGCAAAAATCAACAAAATTCAATTTTCAAATTCTAAATGCATAATGAGTCTGCCGAAAATATTAAAAAATAAAAAATAAGTACTTATACTCAAAATACACATTTGGTTATGAAAAAATAACGGCTTGGTGTCCCAGTATAAATTTTACAGAGCACTGAAAAGAATACATATACCTATACCTATCTGTGATTTTTTTCAATTTTAAAAAAACATAACTATTTCTAAAATCTCAAATTGTTTCAGGGAATTGAGAATATTTCATGTTCAGCAAATAAAATTCGACTGGACTATTGTTTTTTTGCAACTTTATTCTTCCGCAAATAAAATGAGCGGAAATCGGTCCCCGTATACGATAAACGTAGCCAAAGTTATGAATTTTGGAAAACTAAGTGCGCCAAAATCAAAAATGTGAATAACCTCGGAAATATTAGGAATTTTGAAGAATCCTTTGAGGGACAATTTTTTCGTGTCATAAGCAACGTTCATCTCCTTTGACGTGCTAATCAGGATTTTGTTTCTATTATATTAACACTGAATAATTATTCTGAATAGTATGAAAAAATTCTATCAGATTATTGATATATTTTTAAATGAAATAAGAAAATATTTTACCAGTAAATAGTGAATATCATTCGACGAAAATATGAAGAAAATTGATTTTATTTATTTATTTATTTATTTTGTTTTTTTTTTGACTATGTTGCACCAAATGGATCAAGTTGAAAATTTTACCGTGTAAAGAAGAGTAAGAAAGGAGTTTTTTGTGAAAAATTCGTGACTGACATCTGAAAGGAACACATTTAAATGTAACGATAAAAACTTCTTTATTTTTTGAAAAAAAAGGAAGGTTTAAAAACTTACAAAAAAATTACTTGTCTATGGCTCTTATCGATCGTTCTTACCAAAAAAAGTTTTATTAGAAAATATTCAGCAGAATAGTTACAATAAAATAAATGCTGAAAAACACGTTTTTTTGAATTATGTCGTAAGTCTTTGCGTTTAAAAGCTGAAATTTTCAGGAAATTTTTTTTTCTAAATTAGAAATCGATCAGCCATATGGATTTTTAAACATTACTGGGGGCAGATTTTATATGCTTATGTGGCTATACCCTTTTATTCTAGTGTTTTTTTTTTTTGTAATTCTTCGTGAAATAACAAAAATGTTAAGCCGCAGATAAAGGAAACACGATATTTTTTTATAGGACCTGTGATAGTGATTTCGGGTATTTATGTTTGTATTGCAGGGGCCACGGGGCATAATGAGACAGTGAGGCAAAATCGGGCAGAACATCGGGATGTAATATTGATGGGGCAAAATGGGGCGTCCTAAAATTATTCAAAAATTGCATGTCTACAACACAATTTGACGAAACCATGGAAAATAAAACGTTTTGGAATCCATGTTGAGTGTCTGAAGCAGTATGGCGTTTCAATTCAGAAGTCTAGAGCGGGGCAAAATGAGACACTTCAAAAATATTACCAATATGTAGTTTTTGGAATTTGGTACCTCATACCTTTTGAAAATATTTCATTTTTGAAGCAATATATAGCTCCAAATTCAGAATTCAATGACGGAGCAAAATAGGGCATCCACGGAAGAACCAAAATTTGCGGCGTAGAATTGCTCATATTTTCGTTTATATTGACTAATCGTTTATGATGATCGCATTAACGCGCATGCGCTCCATCACGGTCAGAATGATTCATAATTCATATCCCACATAAGCTCTTGAATACAAATAAAGGGAACGAGTATTTCGGTATAATTTCAGACTGTCCAACTTTGCCCTTCCCATCCAATTTTTTATTAATTGAAATACAATTATTTCACGTCATCGGTATAGTTACAGCGGTATTTTTCGCTTGGCTGCCCCGTTTTGCATCGCTCTTCCCTAATTTGGCGGTGATAAAATCCATGTGAGTGCGATGAAACTCGTAGGTAAGGTGTATAACATTCAAAAAAATGACGCAAATTAGTTACCTCTCGAATGGCAGATGGTTTGATAGTATCCATTACGCCCAATAAAAGATTCGATTGCAGCTCGTGGTCGGTATTAGTAATCGAGTGTTCGGTGATCATTCCCTTCATGAATTCGGGTGAACCATCTATCAACAGAAGGCGACCGCTAAGACCTTCGGTTTCCAATCGTCTCGCAAGCTCAATGGCTATCAGACATCCAAAGGAATATCCAGCTACTACGAAATCTCTGGAGCCTTTGCTCCTCGCTTTGACGTGCTGTAAGATTTTGAGGATGAAGTTTTAATGGACATGCAAAAAGTGGATCAAGTTTTATAGGATTATAAATGTACCATCGCAAAATGGTAGGAATAGTTCTTACAGGAAGCAAATAGTCTGCCATATCTTCGATTGACGTCAAACCCGTACAAGTTGTCCCTAACTGTAAACAGGTTGTTGGAGATTTTAGTTTGTGAGCTAAAGGCTGGAACACATCATGAATTCCTTCGATGCCCGGTAGGATGAAAATTTCTCCTTTTCCATCCTCTACTCCTGTTGCCAATGATATACAAATATCTTTTTGTGTCCGATTTGTGCCCAGGGTTCTCATAAACAATTTGATACCGTTGAAATTATATTGTTCATTCTGATCGATATCATCATGAGGATTCTCGTTCTGCCCGGATTGCTTCAGGGACATTTCCTGGAGTTTAAGAAAAGTAAGACCACGAATGTCTTCCGCGGTTAAAAAGGTTTCAAATTCACGCTCCAAGGTTTGTTTTATTTCAACCCCCATCATAGAATCCATCCCTAATTCTGACAGCGGTGTGTGCAGGCTGACACTTTGGAGATTTTTCAGTCCTGTCAACAATTACATACAATCAAAAGACATACTTTCAGTTTGACTGAGGTATGTACACTTTCATTTTTGCAACTCAAAGCTTGCTTAGACCTTATTAAAAGAAAATGGATCGATAATTTATCATCTACGTTCCTGTGGCGACGATACTCAAAATCAAACTGAATTTCTGACTCAAGATTTATTGTTGCTGGATGAACAGGAACTTGATACCAATGACCTGGTAAGTATGGTACTATATGATCGCAATTATTCGATGTTGAACGATGACCTAACTGGTTTCAACATTATGAATTAGATTTGATAGTGACTAGTAAAAACTGGGGGCTGGATGTATCAGCATTGAAAATTAGATTCAAGTAAGCGAAGTTGGTACTCAAAACGGCTAACGAGAGACATTTGAAATTGAAAGATGAGCAGTTTGCTGCAAAGTGGAAACTGATGTGCGCCCGTGATTATTTTGTCGTTTACATGACGTCGCTTTTCTCCTTCCATGGATTGGCAATTGTTATATGTTTGGGTAGTAAGCATTGTAAGGCCCAAAGTCGGATGTCCGATTGTTGGGACGTTGGAATGTTCAAAAGTTACAAAGTTGAAGAAATTTTCAGAAATGGGTATGAATATAAATGAGTACAGGACAAAGCTATATTAAGCTTCGGAATGTCTACGTGGTGGATTCCAATGCCCAGGAGTCGCGCCTGCTCTTTCCGAGCAAGCGCAGCGAGCGAGCACAGTGATAAAGCCTTTGAGCGAGTAGAGCGAGCAGGGACAATTACTAGGTAGTGAAAAACTAAATCAAGAATGAATAAATATTTCGGACGCCATACCCATCAGATTCAAAACTGTGTCTATAATATTTGTGGCTCCGGCACTTCCGGCCATTTTTTCAGCAACAACCATACTCGACACAACGGGGGAATTCTGTTGTAGAAAACCATCCAGCACTTGCAGACAAGAGGATATTTTCTGTTGTAGAGTGCCACCGATGACAACTTCCTTGTCATCTTCTCGCATTTCCGCGACTAATCCAACATCGCCAATAGCTCCCCATTGGACAGCCAAGGCCGGCAAGTTTTCAGCTGCCCGTGTTTCGCATATCCTTTCCATTATCGAATTGGCCATCCCATAATTAGTTTGACCTGCGTTACCTCTGCCACAAGATACTGACGAAAATACCACAAATTGTCTAAGATGGGGACACAACGTTCTTGACAGTTTGTCCAACTGCTTCGTAGTCCAAGCCTTGACCCTCAAAGACTCCTCAAATGACTCGACCGTTTGATTTTCGCAAAGGCTGTCTTTGAGTACTACGGCTAAGTTGAATATCGCATCCACTGGGCCAAGGGCTGCGGCTTGTTTCAAAATATATTCGCACCCCTCATGCGTTGAGGCGTCTTTTCCGACGATTATGACAATTTCAACGCCGTAGCTCTTCCAAATGCTTATCCGCAGACGTTGATACCCAGTTGATATTCCTTTTCGGGACGTAAGGACCAATTTTGTAGCTCCGCGGAGTACAAGCCAATCGGCAAGCTCAAGACCAAAGCCACCCAACCCACCAAGAATGAGATAACTGCTATCTTCTAGGCAATAAAAACGAGGAAGCCCTTGATAAACAAAAGGCTGATGCGCTTCATTTTCATCGCGAATCTTCACTATAACCTGCGAAATTCCATCAGTTAGTAACCGCTTGATACATAATATACGTGATATTGGAGTCATGAATTTGAAAAGATTCTGTACAGGAACTCAATGAAGCGAAATCCGTGCCATTAGTCCTGTGAATGTAGAAAATTAATTCCCTGAAGTGACACAGACATAATTTCTCAAGTCTGGGAGGATCGCTATATAAGTAAGCGCCTCTATGCCATGGAATACATTTTCGCAAAATGAAAGAGAGGATACCGCACAAATGTTATGGGATCTGGGTTCACGTCGAATAGGCTGTAGATATCGGTAAATATAGTATGTCGTGCTTCATGTCGTCCCGATCAACAGTGTCACTGGGCACGGGGTACGGAAATGGACATTTTTTGAGATACGGAAGGTCAGAGGCTGTGTATATTGCAGATATCTCATATACGCAATCGTAATAGCGTCAGCGCACGCATGATGCCTTTGGAGGCAAACATCTTAGAAACGGTATGTCAATGGAAAAAAGTAGTTGGGCGGTGATGTGTCATATTTTTCACGCTCGTTCATCTTAGTCCATCATTTTACCTGTGACTCTCGGAGAATATGTTGAAATCATTTATTAAGCCAAAACTATGTCATTTTGAAGATTTTTCTCATATTTTTCGTATATTGTTTTTCGAAAGTTCTATAGTCTTTAATTTTGATTTGTGGAAAACCGACCTTGTAGAAAAATGTCGTGAGAATCGAAATTTTAGTCGAAAATCATTGTCCGGATTCAGGGAGAATTCGCCATACGCTGATATAGCGTATATGGGACATCTGCACTGTTCACAGCCTTTGACGATATCTCGTAGACTGTCGATTTTTCGACCCTGTGCCTATTGATACTTTAATCGGGACGATATAAAGCAGAAGATACTATATTTTCGATCAATTTGACCAGGACCCAGTTCCCATAAGATTTTTGCGGGGTCCTTTGTCTATTTATATTAATGCCACTCAGGACGTTATGACAATCCATGCTCCAGTGATGATTTTCACTGCAGCAAGCTGTTATAAAGAGCACACATGGTAGGAATTATACGATTTAAGTTTCAGTCAAGTAATTGAGGTGTTTAAAAAATTTGATTGAGTTATTTGAAAAATAGCAAACCTTGCCAATATGCTTTCCGGCTGCCATATGTCTGAACGCTACTTCGACCTGGTCTATTGGAAATACAGTTCTGGAAAGTGGTTTCACCGCACCACCTTTCAAACCTTGAGCAACTATCGCAGCCAACTGGGATTTTTGCTCTGATTTGATAGAAAATAAATTGTCAACGAGTACTCCATGAAATCGGATTCCCTTCATAAATACTTCCATCCCAAGTAGGTTGTTCGCTGCCATATCGAATTTTCCGATCTCCAAGAATCGCCCACCCTGAGCTAAACAACGAACGGAGGCTTGTAGCTTATCTTCCGCTAGAGAATTCAATACAATATCCACTCCTCGGCCCTGCGTTCGGCGAAGAATCAGCTGCTCAAAGCTTGTATCTCGAGAATTTCCAATGTGATCGTCATCGATTTGTGGGAAATGATTCTTGATGAATTCTCGTTTTTGCGGTGTTCCTACAGTTGTGAAAACTTCGCAGCCCTCGTGAAGAGCCAAAGTTATAGCTGCTTGGCCTACGCCACCGCTTCCAGCATGGATCAAAACTTTATCTCCTTTTTTCATTTCACCGTTTAACAGGAGGGCATAGTATGCTGTCGCATAAACAACTGGAACCGTTGCTGCCTCTTCTAGGGTCCAATTATCCGGCACTGACCAGAAAAACTCGTTCTCACCTTTATATAAGTTTGAAAAGGCTCCAGTTGCAACTATGCCCATAACTGCACGGCCATTTACGTCTCTCCCGGAAAATTCAAATCCAATTACATTTTCTTGCATCTTTCTTGTTTTCGCGATGACTTCAACTGGTAATTTTCCAGTAGTTAACATAACATCACGAAAGTTTATCGACGAATAATGCACCTCAAAGGTATCCTCGGACCGATGTCCCGGCTGAATTTCTCCGCCTGTCCATATGAGCGAGCTTAAATCGCCCCGTGTGAGCTGATGTAATCGAACATGATGAATAGGTTTCAATACGTATGGATTCAGTACAGAAAATCGATAAGAGCCCCACGTTTTCGAGGGGCGAAGCACGTTCAATGCCAAACCCAATTTCAGTTGTTCAGAGTATAATGGATTTTCCAAAGAAAATCTTGGAGCTTTCGGATCTTGAATCAACAGTCCCTGTATAGAATCGCCGCCTGGTTCTCTCCGGAGACAGTTCACCAATCCCATGAGCCCGCTTTCGAAGTCTCCTTCGCTGACGAGAAGTATACGACCTTTGGTGCGACATTCTTCATTGTTTTCTGCTTGTAGGGCAGCTTGCAGCGTAGAGAGCCACGTGAATTCATAATTGTTGATTTGTATGACTGTAGTGATTTCAGATAGCTTTGGTGTCTTTCGGAGTAGAATTATCGATTCCTTGCTCGTACGTTTTTCCAAAAGGATATGGAAACCTTCACTTTTCATAGTTACGAAGATATCATTGTCGGCATTCACTGGCTCCCTGGCCAGCAAAAAACCTGCATCCGTTATTGTTGTTCTCAGTTGTTTCAATATTTCGATATTTTTACTTGCGAATAGTCCATGACTAATCACTAACAAAGCATCCGATTCAGCGGCCAGGTTCTTCGGCTCCGAAACTCTGATAGTAGATGACAATGCATCATCTGAAAATGTATCGATGGGTGCAAAGATATTAACATCCGCTTGCAGTAGAGGCAAATCATTTAGAACCTCCTCAATTATTGGAGATGTCAAATCTTCAGATGATATAGCACCAGCGTTGCCAATCCATTCGATTGTCTTTATTTTCGTCCTGAAGTTATTTTCAAGAGCTATGTGCGTAGCAATGCGAGTTACCGCTGCTAGTTCCATTTCGAGATTATCTCGATGCGCTATGAATTTGAAATCCTCAAGCACGGGATCTCCTGCTGGCTTCTTCCGAGCAACGGCACTCGCTTTCAACCCTCGTATTTCTATCCCCCCAGAAACAATAAGGTCCAAATCTTTGTAAACTTCTACCGTGAATTCTGAAAGAAAATGAACAGCCAATTTTTTATAACCATCTAGTGATGTCACAACAACTTCAGAATTCACATGTCATATATGCAGAGCGTAACTCCTACCTTTATCGTCATCGGCCATAGCGTGAATCTGATGCAGATGACTCTTGGCGTCTATCACCAACCTCTGAATACCTGTGGGAACGAATAGCCCTCGGGAATCATTCCCAAGTATTTTCATTTGCAGCATATTATCCATGAAAGCTCCCCAATTTCTTGTCCAAGCTATGCGTCCCTTAGCGCCATTTATCGATGCCCCTTTGAGCCCGCGAAATAATCCAGCATAGTTATAACCTTTGAGGCGCAATTCTTTGTAAATATCCCTGTCTGTCAGGTGTAAGGGCTCGTCGCTATAATTGGTCAACATTTCATTACCGACGCGATACTCAGCTGGGTTTGAGACTGAACGAATCGATCCGGTTACTACGACAGTACCACCTTCAGAAACCTCAAATCTGTTCGAACCTGATAATGGATGAAACTTTATTACCATATGATTTACTTATATTTGTCAAAGCTTCGAGAAAATATTCGTTCCACTGCTTTTCGGTAGGATTCGTTATATTGAAGGATATACCGGCACGTGAATCTGTTCTTACCTGTCTGTATCATAAATAACAGGTCAACGCTACCCTGTTTTGGAATTGTGGTCGCTCGGTGAAATCTGATGTCCTCAAACACAACCAAAACTTCGTCAAATAGTTTTCCCTCTATCAGTCCCAAAGTCTGCCAAGCTATTGCCAGATAGCCGGTGGCCGGCACCAAGTTTCTTCCATCAATCACGTGACCTGCCATCCATTCAAACTCTTCATGAGAAAGTGTTATTTCAACAACTCTGACTGCGGATTCCATTTTTTCTTGGGTCCTATAACCCACTACAGCCCAGTCATCCGAATGTTCCCAGCGTACCAGTGGAGAAATCATCGGAGTTCCACGGCTGACGGGGTATCGAACTTCAGGAAAAAATCTGGTCAGCTGCGGATGTAAGCCTGCTTCGTATATCTTTCCAATAGCCTCGAGTAAGACTGACACGTGATCTTCTTTTTCATGATTGATCAAAGGAATATTGGTGACGTGGGTGTTTGAAGATTCGACTGGTATTGCTTGCTGAAACCCATGCGGTGTTACTTCAATCACTATTGCATTATTTGGTATGAGGCTAAATGCTTCTTCAAATAGAACTGGGCTCAGTAAATTATTTGTATGGTACTCAGGTGAACATAACTGAGCCCAAGTCGTGTTCCACTTATTTCGTGGGACAGAGGTACTCAGCCATTTCTTGCTACGAGCTTTTGGGTTCGGGATCACTTTTTGCAAATACGCTAATAACTTCGGGCGTGCTGCTTCAATGTGCATACTGTGATAGGCAATGTTGCTGCAGAATTCCTCTGAAGCTAAAATATCATCACCCTACAACAAAAAAAGATACATTCGCACATAATCAGTAACGCTTAAGACCATTAGAACTTTAAGTGCATAATTTTTCGTTTACTTCACATGTCACGATGTTTATATTACTATATTGATGCTCCTGTTTGTCTACGACTTACCCGCAGTCTGGCAACGAATTCGTTGATAGCGTCGGATGGTCCGCTAATTGTTGAGCTTCTCAGGGTGTTGTGACAAGCGATTTGTATATCCGGGGGGCACATGCCCTCCAACTCTACATTACCAAGTTGAGCAGTTGCCATGGATCCAGGCATCGTTTGACTTTCCATTAAGGCTAATCCTTGGAAGTACGCTACCAAAACCATTTGCTCCGCTGTCAAACAGCCATCAACGTACGCGCAGCCTAACTCTCCGACTGAATGCCCAATAACATAATTTGGCACGATTCCTATGAACTCCAGTACATCTAATAAGCCAATCTGCGAATAGAAAGAATTACATATCTTTCAAGAAGGGTTATCCATGACCCATACATTATTCATAACTATAGGCTCATCCTATTCATCTGCCAAATCTGTCATTTTTCACATATTCGAATGAACTCCGCGGCGTTTTTCTTAGAAAATATGTCGCTTTCCAAAATTAAGATTCAGGATAAAATTCGACAGTTTTTGACTGTCTATAATAGTCCCCTGATATGCTTTACCTGAACAGCGGCAGTTCCAACAAACGAGTTTACAACGTTTGAAAATATTTTTGGATCTTTCTTCGTCAGAATATTCATAAGGTCGACACCATAAGGCTTCAGAGCGGTGTCACACTTTCGGATGGCTTTCGCAAATGTAGGAATTTTCGACAAAGCTTCACCTGTCGAACACAGACAGAGATTTGTTCATTTTTCACTGGATATTCAAATTCCAACAATGATTATGGTAACAGAGTTCTTCATAAGAAATACTCTTTTCCAATGCTTTAATAACTGACGGATGTAGAATCTCGTGTCAAACTTCTCAGGCTTTGTCCGATTCTACTTACATGCTTCAGCCCACTGAGTTTCTATTCCAGATAACACGAAGACTACTGGTCGTTTGAGACCTGGATAATGCTGTACATCTCGTACACTGTTTTTTGGTAAGCCATGGGATGGCAGGATGGTATATCCGCGGTACAAATGGCCTGGAATGTCTGCAGCATGTATATTGTGGAAAAGAGAAACATATTCCACATCAACTGGTCTGCTTCTAAGCTGTTATTAATCGAGAATGTTGAATTTCAAGCGGTATGCATGTATGTATGTATGTATGTACACTAGATGCGTTGGATCCTGACACATATGAAGTTGCACCCGAATTTTTTATTGTTTGTTTTCTATGGTTATTCTAACCAAAAACAAGACATACGAATTTGGGTGCAACTTCATATGTGTCAGAATCCAACACACCTAGTGTACACTATTTATTTTTTCATGGATAGATAGATTGTATAGGCCATAAGGCAACTTCAAGCAATACACATCAATACAGAGAAATCTGATCCTAATATCTAAGCAGTTTCAGAGTTGCACAAAAATCGATTCTATACAATAGAGGGGTAAATCCACTGATTATAAAATATGACCGTGCATTAAGGTAAAATAAGACCTGGAATAATACATAATGGATAACTAACGATATTAATACGGATGGAAGACAGGCCGTTACAAACCAAATAATAATACATAAGTACAAATGAATAAATGAGCAGAAAATAAATACATGATAAAATAAAAGGGTCAAGATTTTGTTTCTTACATTACAAAAAAATAGAGCTACATCGTACATTCTCAGATCGCAAAGTTTGAGAGACTAGGACTCACACATACACTTACACTGAGTACCAAGACATCGCGTCTCAGAATTCGAAATTAAGTAGTATTACAATTTATTTCAGCAGAAAGAAAAGAAAGAGACTTTAAGAATAACAGCTTCAGGATCCTACCGAGATGAGTAACTAAGAAATAGCAACGGATTTGAGCTCATTGATCCAGATAGGGTGAGCCACCAAGAATTATTGCCTTAGTTTTGGCTACATTCAGTTTGAGACCTAATGGTCTCAGTTACCTGTAGCCCAATCCAAAACGGCGCTCGCATAGCTATTATGACACACATCTGGTCAATAGCCTTTCTTGCATTGTCAAGCACCCTAAGCAGAGCCGTCTGAGTACTGTGCGATTTCCGAAAGCTTGACTGCGCTGGATCCAGGATAGCATTCTGCTCTAAGTAAGATGCAAGCTGAATAGCAACTACTCGTTCGAAAACTTCAGAAAGACGGGGCAGGTCGGCGATGGGCCCAGTGTTGGACTCGGAACTTCCCGGCTCGCACTTACTACGATATAAGCTCGTTTCCAGGTTTCCGGGAATACGCAATTGCGAAGCAGAAGTATGTACATACGTATGGAAGATGAGGGCAAAACGGGCACCTCAACGAAAAATATAAATTGGGGGCAAAACGGGCACCGTCTTTACTTCCTTAAAAACGACTTTTTCAGTTTTCTGACGTTACTCGCACAGAAAAAGTGCGGAAAATAAGTCAAATTGTTCACGAAAATTTTTTATAATTCGACTCGAGACAGAATATTTCTAAACATTCGTTCAGGACTTTCTTCGAAAATTAGTGAAGCTGATGACGGTGAGATATATGCTCGAACAACATCCGCGATTTTTGCACTGCAGAATTGATGCCCAATATGTTACCTAAATAGCGATGTTCAACACTATTATATTCAAATGTCACTTAAAATTTTACATTTGTTCGAAAATGAAAGTGAAGACTTGGTGTAACTTAATTCCATTTTTGTAATACTTGTCTTCTTGTTTTATTCTTATAACTTTTTATCACAAGAGGGTGGTAACGGCAATCAAGTCAATAGAAGTGTACGATTTTAAGACAATTTTTTTTTTCCACAATTTTATTCACCTTTCTGCATTCTCGTGTTATTGTTGTTACAAAATACGTCGGAATGTCATGGAAAACCAATTAAGACAAAATTATTATTTTTAAACTTGGTGCTCTATTTGCCACAAATTCTCAAGTTCAGCCGAGGTGCCCGTTCTGCCCCCAATGGTGGCTAAAAGTCGTAAGAATAATCTATACACCTATGATATCCTTTGAGTATGAATGATCCCTGAAAAGCACCTTGGGTGCAAGAACCTTGCGCAAAGTAGAAAAACGTAGTAACTAACAACGAAAATTTGTTACAAAAATATATGAAGAAAAAGTATCCGTTCTACAAAAGTATTGAAATCAATGGGTGTTGCCAAGTACACTTGGCGAGGTTGATTCTGAGCCGGAAATGAAAATCAGAAAATTTACTAGACTGATTGTTACTAGGCAAGTAGCTAGACACGAGCTGTCTGCTCTCGGAATGATGTCACTCGGTGTCAGACTCGGTCTAGCAGACAGCTCCTGCTGATTTCGCAGTAGACTGTCTAGCTACTTGCCTAGTAACAATCAGCCTAGTAAATTTTCTGATTTTCATTTCCGGCTCAGAATCAACCTCGCCAAGTGTACAATATAATTTGCTCCCAATCAATTTCTGAATGTGACTTAGTCTTATTTTCCGATGGATATTTACAGTTCAATATGGAGATTTCTATCTCATTTTACCTGATCGGTGAATAGGTCACCGACGTTGATTTTTTTTTTACCTTTTTCCTAGATTGTACTACCAAGAAAAACAATGACGTCCTCGGACGTTTTTCAAATTGGCTACCTTGATGGATTTCATAAATTATTTAATTTATCTACATTTTCAGAAACTGACATTCTTCAACTTGCTCTAATATCAAGAGAGATGATATTTTTCAAAAAATGGCGACATCAAAATATGTTTCATAAGGTCCAAACTTTCTAGGAACAAAAAATTTTCCAAATCTTTTCCACTTACAGTATCTCGAGATTTTCACATTCCAACATAAATGAATCGTTTTTTTTTTCTTCGAATTGCGACACCCTCGATTTTTACGAAATTTTTTTTTCTGAATTCCTCCGGTTATAAAGAAGATTTTCTACGAACGAGAATATGGGCCTTGATTTTGATTGGAAGTTACACTGGTATAAGCGCTCCAAGATTCCGAACAATTTCACTTGCTTTAATTTATGGAGAATAAAAAATATTCATATCGCGTGTCTAATGGCATAAGGGCGTAAGCGCCATTATACGCCCTTTTGCCATTGTAAACACCAAAGGGGCATAAAATTTTTTTTTTTCATATTTGCGCTAATTTCATGGAAATATATCCGGAAACATTGAAATTGAGTTACTGGTCAGCTAAAAGCAGAAGGTCGTATGTACTGGTAGATACGCCATTTTAGTTTTGAGTTGAAAGTGAAAAATCAATTCGACTGTAATTGCATAAGGGCGTATATGTTTCTTTTTCTCTCTCTAATCGTTTAATTCTCTCTTGTCTAATTCGCCAACATTGAAGTGAAAACCGGTCAAATTTGAACTGCAAATTTACGTAATTCGATCCAGCAAGGCTTTTTTTACGATTTGATGGAAAAATAAAAAAATGTCCGACTTTTCTAAAATATTGATGAATGTTCACGTTTCAGAAGTTTTTAGAGCGTTTGCGATAGAAAAAAAAGTGGCGGATACGCCTTTTTGCTTTTAGTTTCGGAAAAAAAAAAAAAAAAAAATTGTAAATAAAAAAATCTCCGACTTTTCTCAAAAATTGATGAATTTTCATGTTACAGAAGTTTTAAGAGCGTTTGCAATGAAAAACAGTTTTTGGCGGATACGACTTTATGCAGTTAACAAATGTGAAAGAAAAAGACAAAATAAAAAAGCCATAAGGTCGTATCCGCCTAGCTTTTCGAAAATCTTCATTTCGATTAATGTATGCGTTTTTTGCGGTTCCAGAGCGATTGCGAAAAAAACATTATACGTCCGTTTGCTTTTAAAATCGACTATTTGGCGCTTACGCCCTTATGCCATTAGACACGCGATATGTGATTTCGCTTTTCTCCATTCTTATTTTATTTTATTTTCTCAACGTAACACCCACAGCTTCATTTTTTGTCGAGAATTCATTTTTTGATCAAGAAAATTTCTTAACTGTACCTTACTACCTGCAAAACATAATAAATTAGGTTTATCTCATTAATCAGCTATGTACGTTCAATACCACTTATACCAACACATCATCAGTCATAGTTCGAACAGGGGCTAGACCCAAACTAAAATGTTACACTAGGCGGGCATTTTTGTAAAAAGTACAAGGAAATATAAATTGAACTGTTTCAACATTCTTATAATAATTCAAGAATCAGCCCTTCAAATAACACATTTTACAAATACCCACCGAAAACTAAGACTAGGTCACATTCAGAAATTGATTGGGAACAAAATTATTTTTACTTGGCAACGTCCAGTGATTTTGATATTTTTATAGATTAAATTTTCCTTTTGCGAATATTTTATCAGATAATTTTAGTTGATAGCTACCGCGTTTTAACGTACTTAACGCAAGGTTTTTACACTCGAGGTGCTTCAGACGGGTAGTTATTTTTCGATTACGACGACAATGATCGGAGTTTATAGTGTTAGTTCCAAATGCCCCATGAATATTTCTGGCGTTTCCAATGTCTTAGTACCAGAGTTTTCATTCAGCAGTTATACATTCTTCTATACATATCATAAAACGCGAGCAAAATTTCGTCCAAGTACTGCTAAGCTTTCGTTGTACTTACGTGTTCTAATATAGTTGTAACAGCCTCCTCTGTTCGTCCAGACACGACTACGAGTCTTGGTAAATCGTCGTCGGGTGCACCATTATTGATCTTTCCATTCGGATTCGATTTTAGGAGAGCGTGGACGTTGGAACCTCCAAAACCAAAAGAGTTTATGCCAACGTAACCGCCATCCCACGGCGTCAATTCCGTAACGACTTTCATGCGACCATCTTCCAGTCCTTTAACTCCTTCTGGAGGACGTTTGTAATGTAGATTCGGTGGAATGTATCCACTCTCCATTGCAATTAAAACCTGTAAATAAGATGTATTGAAATTTCATGAATAATATTCATTGATGGGTGAATGTACAAGTTTGAAATGGTTTACGTATTACATTGTTTTTACACGACGATCGTGATACGAATAAGTTGAAAATTGTGCGAAATTAAGATAACCCTCAAGCATCTTATGAGTCGTAAATTAAAGCTGGAAATGAGCGACACAGCAAAGTCGTAGTAGAAGGATTCACTCTTTCGGGGGTTCATTGAAGCACCGAGAGATACAATTAAAGTGATATGGTCGTTTCAACACTTTAGTATCCAGGGAAAATCATGATAAGTAGTTGAGGGGGTATACACGTCTAGACGGCCGATGAAGTAGGTGAAATTTGGGATGTTTTATCTCGATAACTAATTATTCCATTCGAATTGGGTTTCGTTCATTTGAAAGGGTGTACATTTAGGTACGTCCACAATTTTTTTCATCATCATTGAACCACTGGGAGCGCCATTATCGTGGCTGGCGTCAAAGATGAATTTCGTAGTCATATACCAAGATATCTCGAAACCGGCTGGACCGATTTTCTTCAAATTTGGACAAAATGTTTTTGGATACATTATCAAGAAATTGTCGTAGGGTTTTTGTTTAAAATCACAACGTTTGATTTTTCATCCAACTAGAAGGGTCAAATCTTTTGAAGAAATTTCGAGCAAAAAGTTCAGATAGTCGTCATTTCGTGAAAAAAATACTAAAAAAAAACCTACGACAACTGTTGCGTTATATGACAGTTTAGGAATCCATAGTTTTATTCTTTTTCAAATCAATCTAGCGCTGAGAATCTTAATATTTGCGAGCCGTTGCAGCAAAAATCACCAAATATTTATAGAAAAAATAAAAAAAAATTGTGGACGTATGTACTTAAATGTACACCCTTTCGAAGAAACGAAGCCCGATTTGAATTGAATAATTAGTTTTCGAGATAAAAAATCTTAATAAATAATGTAATGAAGCAGTAGTACAGTTAATATCTGCGGAATAGATGATACGTGGCGAAAATATTGCAAATGTAAAAAAATCCTCCAAGTATCGTACCGATTTCATCCCGAATAAAGTTCGAAGACATTTTTTAAGTGGGCAATTCCATATCAAGTTATCAAGCCTTTTCCGGCAAATTTTCCCAATTATCACGCCATATAAATGCTTTCATAAAAAGACGGAGGATAGTTGTGGTTCAACAAGAAGGATTTGATCAGCCTTAGGTTTTCGGAGTGGAATTTATTGTGAGACAGGGTGATCGCTCTGTCCACTAAATTTAGAACCAAGCCTTTCTTGTGTGACACCGGATGTGCCGAATTGAAATTCAAAAACCGGCCTGAGAAAGTTGGTTTCCTATACTAATTTTTGATGATGTAATTCGTGGAATCCCTTATAAGTAAGACATCTAGAAAAATGATGCTCCTATCTCGTTCCTGTTCGTTCGTGAACTGTAGACGTGGGTAGTAAGTGTTGAACACATCTACCACCGTGTCTAATTGATTAGCGGGGATGCACGTGATGATGTCATCAACATATCTGAAGAAAAACGGTGGCTTGAAATCCAACTTGTCTAGGCAGTCCCTTTGCAAGTCAGTCATGACCATGTCAGCGAAAATTGGGGAGACCGGAGAACCATTGGGATGCCAAAAATCTGTTTGTAGTAGCAGTTGCTGAACTGGAAATATGTATTCTCCATCAAATAGTCTGTGACAGCAATCAATTCATCCAGAGGAATAGCGCACTTTTTCGATATAAAGGGATATCTATTCGTAAGCGATGTTTTAACTAAGTCCATCGGGATGTTGGTAAAAAGAGACGTCACGTCTAGAGAAATGAGAATATGATCTGCTGGTACGAAAATGTTGTTAATTCTGTCAATCAGTTCCCAACTGTGTTTGATGTGGGACGGAGGAACTGAAACACTTTTTATTAAGATGCTGCTCAGTAATTTTAATAGCTGGTAAGTGGGACTACCAATGGAAGATACAATGGGCCTCAAAGGCACATCAGATTTGTGAATTTTTGGGAGACCTTAACACAGCGAGAGTGTGGAATTTGTTTGAGTTAGTTCGTTGTGACGATAATGATGATCCAGGAACATGTTCTCATTCCACCGTTGTAAAACTCTTTGAGCTGACTTGTGTGAGTTGGGTAGAGGGTTGACTTGAATCATCATGTACGTGGTGTTATCGGAGAGGAGAGCTGACATTTTTTGGCGGTATGAATCCTTATCCATCGCAACGGTGACATTTCCTTTATTCGCTGAAGTGAAGAAAATATTCTTATGATTATTCATAAACTTGTGAGTCAACCGGAGTCTGTGTGTGTTGATATGATCTTCTGCGTTAATATGTAAGTTAGACCTCATGAACCGGTGTACGTTTACAATGAGTTTATTGCGAACCAACTCTTTGTGTTCCTCTGGGACAAAATCCCGGTTGATCATGTTCTCTACATTCTTAACAATGTCAATAGTTGTAGGTAAGTCCAGTCTGGTACTAGGAGCGAATTTCGGACCTGAAGCCACTAATTCAATAATTTCATCCGAGATGACCGTGTCGGTGAGATTGACCAACCAGCTATTGGGTGTCGGGGTGACAGTAGAGGAATTAGAAACGTGGGGGATTGAATTCAAATGTTACCTAACCAGCGGTTTCAGATCTAAAGCACTAAATTTGGCAGTGTTTTTGGTAGTGATTTGATTGATTAAGTAAGTAATTGCTTGGGACCGAGTAAAAATCTTAGATAGAGAGACCAGTTTCAGGATAACTATCAATTTTACCGATGACAAATGACGCTTTTACTCTCTTTACTCATGTTAACGGTTTTGATTTTCTTTTATTTTTATATCTATTTAATGACTATGCATTTGGCTGTGTGTCGGTTGTTATTGTGAGTAGACGCAGTACATTTTCAAATGCCTACATTTAAATGGAGGTTATTCTGGCTCGCTTATTATAGGTAATTCTAATCTTCTCATATATATCTTAGCGACACTGTTTAGGAAAAATCTGTAACCATTTATATTTTTTTTCATATTATATTGATGTATTTTTGGTTGGTCTTGTTAAGCTCCTGAGGAGGACAACGAATGGTTGCCGAAACGTTGAGCTAATAAATAGTAAATATTGACTGTTTGATTCGACTGGATCGAATTGTTTTATTATGATGACACCACACTTACTGTACTATTTGTTCTTGCAACTTCATTCTTTGGCGAAGAAAATGAGTCCAAACCGGTCCCTTAGCGACAAACGTAGCTGAAGTTATGAATTTTTGAAAAAAAAAAGTGTGCTAAAACCAAAAATATGAATAACATCCGTATGTACAGAGTGTCCCGTCCCAAGTGTCGAGAATGGGAGGACCTTAGTTGACGCTGAGACATGCCCCGTTAGCCAATCAACAGCTAGGTAAATTCCCAATACCAAAATAGAACGACAATAGAAGATACGTAATTTCTTAGCGCAGGAAAAAAATGTCCACAACGACTAACCTGGTTATTATTCATTTCAAGGTATTTATCGATTCCGAGGCTCAAAGGTGTTTGTTTACAAGAACGGTCGTTGTTCACATTTCAGTCGTTCACATTTTATTCTGACACTAAGGAATTGTATCCCGTATTTTCATTCTCGGAATTTTCGTAGTTGTTGATTGACTGACGAGGCGTGGCTTAGCATCAACTAAGGTCCTCCCATTCTCGACACATGAGATGGGACACTCTGTATTAGCGCGAATTTTGAAAAAAATTTTGAGGGACATTTTTTTCGTGTCATAAGCAAAGTTTTTCTCAGCTGGCTGGCGATAATCTGGAAAATTTGCCGAAAAAGGCTTGATGACTTGATATGAAATTGCTCAAGTTAAAAACATAACCATGGCTATACCTTGGCGATGGAACAAATGCCGCTAGCTGGTTCCGTATGTCCCAAGCTTGACTTGACAGAACCAATCAGTAGCGGGGAAGTTCGACCAGGACAGAATACTTGATCAATCGCAATCAATTCTATTGGATCACCAACTCTGGTCCCCGTACCGTGTGCTTCCACAAAAGCCAAGGTAGATGGTGAAATTCGGCACTCTTCGTAAAATTGGCGAAATAGAGCGGCTTGCGATTCACCAGATGGGAAGGTAATACCCTCTTTCTTGAAACCGTCGGAATTTGATTTTGTATGGACAACAGTGGCATAATTGCGTCTTGCATCTTTTGCTCTTTGAAGATATATCACAGATACGGCTTCACTGCGACAATACCCATCGGCATCAGCGTCGAAAGACTTACTGCATCCGTCACGACTGAGTACGCCTGATAACCGATAGTGCAATGCGAAAATTCGTTGATCATTAGCGGTGAAGTATGAGTATTAAAATTATCTTCATAAAATTAACGTGTGAATGATAATGGGGTGCTTCGCAATTCTTCAAACTCTTAGTATGTGCATTAGGGTGGTTTTTACTTTGGGTATTTTCACATTTTTAGGCTCATAGAGGTTTATATGGTTCTAAATAAATTCAAAAAAATATGCTTCAAGTTTCAGGTCTATACCTTCAACCGATGTAAGTTTTCCATCTGAATAATATCGGGTGTCTGCCATTAAACAATCAATGTTTTATTCCGGCCAAAGTAATAGTTTAAAATAGTTGAAACTCTGTAGAGGTTATTCTTATAATAGTAGCTATCGCCCAAAATTTTAGTAGATTTTCAGAAACAAAATTAAAAAATAAAATAAAAATTGAGAACTAAACCAAAATATTATTTTTCACAAAGCTGCAACTCCAAAATTATACAAGCAAAAAATTTATAAAAATTCTATGGGATAGCTACTATCATGAGAATAAAGTCTACAGAGTTTCAAATTTTTCGAACTATTACTTCAGCCAAAATAAAAAAATTTATTATTCAATACCAAAAATCCCATGTTATTTTAGATGGATAAACTTGCATCGCTGTTCAGCAAAGGTGAGAATTAAAATAGAAATCTGAAACTTGTGGAATATTTTTTTTGATTTATTTCGAGTATAGAAATTCGAAAATACCAAAAATAAGGACCACCCTGATGTGCATTCATGTGTACATTCGGTTAGATTATCCGTTGTATTGTGCATTGACACACTCATATCAATATTTAGTTGAACGAATAATGAAAAGTCTTCATACCAAGAAGTGCGAATTGTAGGGATAAATTTGGACTCAGACATATATTAGATCCACCAACAAAGGCAGCGTCGCATTGTCCAGTTCTGATTGCTTCGTATGCAAGTGCCATTGCAAGTAAACTAGAACTGCAAGCTGAGTCTACAGAGTAGCTGGGCCCGCTAATTTCAAACCACTTCGAGATTCGAGTAGCTAACATACTACGCATACAGCCCGGGACAGCCAATCCATTCGCCTAAACAATTCAAAAATTGTTTTCAATAAAAGCAACATTCATAATGGAGACCTTGATGCAAAACTTTGAACTAAATCATGTAGAATTGGGATGAAGTGACACGAGGAGTAGCTCAACATTTTCTATCAATAAAATTGATGGAACAAATTGTATTTTGTTTGCATCGGACGTAATGCGGGATGCATCTTTAATCAGTTACTTATTGTTACTTTCTAACGGTCTTAGCATATAATCCAAAACTATTTCAACATGAAAGAAAAAAAATTCAATCATGCCAGTTTCAGTAGAATTCGAGTTGTATATTGATGATTGCAGAATCAACAACGTAATAAATAAAACTGCTCTATGCTTACCTGATTTTTTGCATACATCAATACGTTTTGTGATTCAGAATAAGTACTGCCCATAAAGACACCAGTTTTAGTTCCACGAAGTTCTTGTGGATTAATGCCAGCATCAATAACGGCTTCATAGGCATATTCCAACAGCATTCTACCTACAGCATCCATAGCGTTTGCTGCATCGGAGTCAATTCCAAAAAATTGTGCATCAAACTTTTCTGCATTAGATATCGTTCCCAATCGCTTAGGGATGTCTGGATGGTCTGGGAATATTAACGATTTAAATTATGGATAAATTGATGAATAGATACAGTCATATTATTAAATTAGTCATTCAAAAATTACATTGTCATGACTCATTTTTTGCATTGCTATATGTATCACTATGCCTAGAATTATGTCTTCATGCAGGCAAGGTTCCACGTAAATATGTCATCGTGTGGCCGAAGGAAATAAAATTCTAGGTCTTTTTGATTCTACTCTATGATTTGTAGCCGCGTATTGGCACCAAATCCCAATAAATTTTATCTCTTTCAAGACCACCCCGATACTATGCCAATCGGCATGTGTAATTCGTTCCAAATCAAATTTTCATTCAAGCATCAAGAACCAGAATATGATGAAAGTTTACTGTTTGATTGATATTTTTTTTTTTTTTGCGTTTCAACATTTTCATTCGCGAATTCAATGGAATCAAGAGACTTGGTAGAGTCGTGCGCCAAGTACATCAAGGAAAAAAAGAAAAATAAAAAAAATAAAGATTATTATCATCATCACTCTACCACTCTCTTTTATACCGGAACGGGAGCTCGACGCGGTAGTGGGGGTAACCATATTATGTCATTACAGCGTATAGGGAATATCTCGGGGCTCGCCAATTTAATACAGGAATAAGATGCGAAAGAGATTACATTTGAGCCTAATATCAATGCAATCGGTGCTGGGGTAGCTGAGATATGATTATTTCTAAAATCAAGAGGGTTTGTTTCATCTCAGCAATTTCTCCATCATTGTCTCATGCCAGATTTTTCGCTCTGTGAAAAAAAAACCATGCGGATATAAACACATAGAGAATACCCCGATAAGACGAAAGTTACATACAGGTAAGCATAAAATCCGAGCGAGTTCGTCGGTTTATCATGCAATAATGCTCTCTATGGACCACGAGCGGCAGCATCAAGGCTATGGAGTCTAGATGTAAGGAGACCATATATGTAATACTCCTATACTGCTAATCCCTATAAGTGGTGGGGTCACGATCCAAGAGAGACAGAATATACCTCTATCTCACTTCTTTATGGTTGAGTTGACATGATCTCCGCAGCTTCCAGTAAACGAAAAAAGGATTGAAATATATCAAAACGGATTCACTGCATGCTAATCGAATCCGTATTTCTTTAAAACTCGGATTAAATGATGTGTAGATGAATCCGTTTCAATTCCCATATCTTTTGCAATCTGTGACAGAGGATGATAAGGTTCCTTTCCATCTCAATCTGTTTGAATCTCAGCAAAATTTGAATCCGGCTGCATCGTTGGAAGACCCTATGTATCTATCCATTTCCATCCGCTTCTTTCCGTGACTCATGTCACGAAAGAATCGGATAGGAATGGATAGATTCAGCCAAGATATAGGAATTAAAACGGATTCATTTACACGTCATTCAATCTGATTTTTGAAAAAATACGGATTCGGTTAGTCACACTGCAGTGAATCCATTTTAATATATTTGAATCTTTTTTTGTTTACTAGGCTGCGAAATGTTCTACGCGAGCGCCACACGTTAACTTGCGCATATAGCTCTAACTCAATCATATTCGAGAAAGACAACATCGTTGGCACCGTACAAAATTTGTTTTATTTCAGATACTACTAGCAATATAAAAATATTACATACACGAAGGAGATCGAACTAAGACATCCCCTCCTTTGAAAATCGTGCTGGTTCTTAGCGCCGTATAACATAAAGCTAAGCAAACACTATTTCTCTCACTTCTACCGAGTATCAAGATGGTATTTCATGTACGCGACCGCAACAAGACCACGCTGATTGGTTAAAAATTTACGGGGAGTGGGTGTACTTTCGTCGCATGCGGAGTACCTTCTGTCGCACGAAAGTAGATCCTAGATGAACTTTCTTGCGACAGAATTTTATCTCGTATGCGACGAAGCCTTTAAACCGCGAAAAACAAGACGTACACTGTGGCTACCAAAAGGGTAGCACAAGGAACAATAAATAAATAAAATGCACATGGATGGGGTTAGTGGATTCTTCACATATTTCTCATACGCAGACTTGATGCGAAGACTCGTAGAGCGTCGCCATCTTTCATAGATGCGTCGAAATTCTTCACGTCAGCGTGGTTTTGTCGTGCGACAGTTGTCGCGGTCGCGTGCATGAAATTCCACTTTTACACATATGCTGCAGGCCCAGGCTGCGCATGGCAGACCTAGGAACATTGTCTGTTTCACTTTCAGCGTGAAGCTTCCACTTACGGGAACTCGTATAGGAGTGTTACATATGAAGGGTCCACGGGAAAAAGGGGGAATGCCAAGATTTCTGATCACCCAGAAATTGAAAATAGCATGTTAAATCTATTATTACTCAATCCAAGTTCGAAAACAAAAATATTTTCTCCACTCCATCCTCAAAATCGCACATTCAACGCTTGTTTTCGGCACACAATAATATAAGTAGAAAAATAGAGTAGAACAATATAAGTAAGAAAAATATAGTCCCTAACGTGTACGGAATGGCTTTTTGACGAAAATCGTTACAGCACTCGCCTTCGGCTCGTGCCGTAAACCCTTCGTTTCGTCAAAAAAGCCTTTCCGTACCCGTTAGGAACTGTACACCCAACGAGGTTGATTCTGATCCCTGCGAAATGGCCGATTTCTGAGACAGCCAATCGGCTCGTAAGAATCGTTGTAGTCAAGAGCACCGATTGGCTGTTTCGGGAGTTGTCCAAATCGCAGGGATCAGAATCAACCTCGTTGGATGTACTATTACATTTTCATAGACAATTTAATCCTAAACAATATTCATAAATAATTTTCAAATTGATAATTGATAAATAATCAAAAAACAAAACAAAACCCGTAATTTACGGGGAAAAAAGGGGGAATGTTGACAAAAAAAATTTTGTTTTAAATTTGTTTTTACATTTTTTTTTTTTCTAATAGTTTGAGGAAATACAGCATCATCGTCTTCTGAATCTGTCTGCTTTCATTTTTTCACTTTCAATAATTTAGGAAGCTGAGAAAAAAAAGCGTTCTCGCTTCTTCTTTACAAAATTATAATTGAGATGTAATGTAGCGATAGTTCAATAACTAGATTGCATATACTGTTAGTACCAGGTGAAACCATATGGTCGTAGCGCGCAGTTGCCGAATAATACGAATTTTATGGGGATAACCAACTAGCTGAAAATCTCCCTGGAGCTGTTGTTGATTGCTCACATTGTTGTACTCGATATATCTATGAAACGAAGCATTAGTTGCAATGAGTTGCAATGGTGTCCCTGCAAGAGCTTATGGTTCACCCAAAATTCATAAACAAGGGATCCCGCTTAGAATAATCGTATCTTTTATTAATAGTCCAACATACTCACTTGCTAAATCTCTGAACTACTGGATAAAATCTAATGTTAGACCCCCGACCTCTCGGGTGAAAGATAGTTTCACTCTTGTAGACCTTCTTAGAGACTTCCGTTTACCCCAAGACTACGTTCTTGGGTCACTAGACGTGGTCTCATTGTTTACGAACGTACCTAAAGATTTAGCTATTGCGTCTACAAAAAAAAATTGGGCTGACTTAAATGATAAGATTCCGGTCCCGTTGGATGAATTAATCATAGCACTAAATCTATGTTTTGATGCGGCTATTTTCAAATTTAATAACACCGCGTACGCTCAAAGTTTCGGCCTACCTATGGGATGGCCTTTGTCACCTATTTTGGCGGATTTAGTTATGGATGATTTGGAATCACATTGCATTAATAAGTTAGATTTTGCACTTCCTTTTCACGTGCGTTATGTTGATGACATTTTAACGGCTGTTCCAGTGGATGAAATTAATGTTATCTTGTCTGTTTTCAATGAATTTCATTCCAAATTACAGTTCACTTTAGAAAAGGAGGTTGACAAAAAAATTAGTTTCCTAGATGTACCGGTGATCAATTCCCCCTCTGTGATTAAAACGGATTGGTACCACAAAAATACCTGGTCCCAAAGGTATCTACATTTCTCTTCTCACCACCATATAGCCTATAAAATTGGTACTATCAGAAACTTGGCGGATAGGTGTCTGAAATTGTCTAACCAGGAGTTTCACGAACTAAACCTAGGTTTGGTCTGCAATGTCTTACGATGCAATGGTTACCCTTCTGGTTTCTTGACCAAGCACATTTAATCTAGGCGTAAGAAAATCTTAGAAGACTTTAATAACAGTTTAATAGGACCTTCTGTTACTAATCTCAATTCTCAGAGATCCTTTGTATCCATTCCTTATGTCGCTGAACTCTTTGAATCTTTGAATCGGAGTTTTAAGAAGTTTAACATCCAATTTGTGGGAAAAACCGACCGAGATCTAAGTGCTCTTTTTGATTCAGGTGAAGATTCATTACCTAAAGAAAAAAGATCTAATGTGGTATATAGTATACCGTGTAGGGATTGCATCCGTGTATATATTGGTCAAACTAGCAGATATTTACATACTAGGGCGCATGAGCATAAAAAGAACATCAACGAAAGTTGTGATCGCCACACTACACTTACCCAACACGATTTGTTCCGAAAATCTATTCGATTTTAATAATGTTAAAATTTTACAAGAAAAACCCCATTACGGTAAAAGGATGATCCTAGAAATGTGTAACATTGTTGGACATTCTAATGCGGTTAATCTCAGGGAGGATGTAGAAAGATTGAGCGAGGTATATAGGCCGGTAATTAAGTTTATCTAATTGACGCATGCGCTGTCGACTGTTTAGTTTCAAGAAAACCTCTCGGTATATGCTACCGTGTTATAGAAATCGGTCTCCTCATATCTAGACTCCATAAAGGACTAGTGTATTCTTGTATGCTTATATTACATTGAACATCCCTTCTTATTCGGGAACCTTATTAGTTAGCTTCTTGTTACAGAATAATAAGAAAATTTGTAGAAAAAGATCTGATAGATTCGCCCAATATTATTGTGAAAAATATAGTTGGAACGAAATACTCTAAATAAAAACAAAATGTATCAAACTAGAACAATGAAAATAAAGAAAACAATATATTTTCACTGAAAAAGCATGGTTAAAATATTGTTTGAAACGAAGATTCCATTTCCAAATTGTAAATCCGTAATGAATCTGCCGAAAATATTTCAAAATGAAAGGTCAGTACTAATACTCAAAATACACATTTGTGGTCGTAAAAAAAAAACGGCTTGGTGTCCCAGGCTAAAATTTACAGAGCAGTGAGAAGACACATATATACCTACGTCTGTGAATTTTTTCAAATTTAAAAAAGAAAAATGACTTTCCAAAATTTCAAATTGTTTCCGGTGTTACGTCCAGACTTCACCTTCCTCACCTATCACCCACTTCCTGTCACCTTACCTATAATTTCCTCTAGCCGCCAAGTAATTGGATAATCGGCATCCTAGTTATCTGTCCTTCCATGCGCAAAGCTGAGTATGCATCCGATGGTCTGATGCATCCTCAGCTACACGTGACCTCCCACCTTACCTAAATCCCTAGTTTACCTCATTCCTCTCTTTTTCCACTCCTTCACTTCTCTGCCAACCATCTCCCTATACACACATCCTCTATCCCAACAATCACCCAATACATTACACTCCTAATTACTTAACACAACACTTCTCTGGCAAACATCTACCTAATAACTTCATTCTTCCTCAAAACCCATCCTTACTCTAAATCACCAATCTCAATACTTTTTATCAACCTCTCAATCACTCACTCTCGACGTTACACCTTCACTCCTCATTACAATTCATCCACTCAACTCGTATTATTTATAAAATCGTATAAAAAAAATTTGGAGGTAGTGGTATTTGGCGGGCATTTTTGTAAAAATTGAAAGAAAATATAAATTGAAGTGTTTTAATATTCTTATGACAATTCAAACACCAGCCCGCCAAGTACCACGTACTCCAAATTTTGTTTCTTTTATTTTTTTCTCAATTTTAATTTTGATTAATCTTTTTTTACGAGTACATATGTTGCATGTCATTACGTGTTACGTATGTTATGTATATTGAGATGAGATGTGAATACCAGCCAACAACTAATACTAGGTCACATTCTGAAATCAATTGTGAAAAAATGTAATTGTACTTGGCAACGTCCATTGATTTCAATACTTTTGTAGATCGAGTGCTACTTTTTAAAATATTTTGTTAACAAATTTTTGTTTATAGTTTTAATGTACTTGGTGCAAGGTTTTTGCACTGTAATTATTTACCCGACACACTACGACAACCATCGCTGGTGATTAGATCTGCTTTGTTCAAGAGATTTTCTTGTAAACGTGTCAAATTATCGGACTCAGGGAATCTTCCAGCAATTCCAGAAATTACCACTTCGTCCCCCGGTTTTGGAGAGGCCAAACTCTTGGCCCAATTGGCTCTTTCACTTTTTTCTTGCATATTATGGCTTGTATATAGTGGAAAGCTTTTACGTCTACGGTATCTCGAACTGCTCGGCACAAAGATGTTTCATTTTGAGAAACCAATGTTTTTATATCAGTCACCTTGGCCACCGTGTCAAGTAGCTTGAAATTATACATTCACGTTTTTTCCTAAACTGAGTTGCGAATTTTCTAAATCAATATTGTATTCGATTTCACCTCGTTGAATAATGATAAATATTGATAATGAAACATAAGTCAAGGGTCGGCCCGATCGTACATATTGACCTTTGTAACATACAGCGTGTTTATTTAAAAAGTGTCTACCCAAACGTATCCAAAGCCAAAACCCCCCAAGGAATATTCAAGGGCGGTGAGCGGGACTTACAAAAGTATGGAGAAGAAACTATTTCCGGCATTCGGTCATGAGAAGCAATTCACCTGCACTCCTAGCCGACCGAATTTAAAAATTTCAAATCGCACCACACCCTTTGTGACACAGCAAACTAACGCCCTCAAGAGATGCATTTATCATTTGGTGTAAAGTAAATCAAATTCGGTTGATCCGTTCTCGACTTATCATTCAATGAAAATCGCTTGAAATCGTGACAATTCAACGATGCTTCAGTAATTTTTGTAATGAAGGTAATCAAAGTGTTTGAAAGCAAGGAAATGATCGCCATCATGCGCTAAATGAATGTAAAGTTCATTTTTGAACTCGCTTTTGACGTTCTAGAGAAATACTTGATGGGTAGATATACTAGGCATATGCCCCATAATCATTCTGCGTTTCCGATCTTCAATTTCAGCTGACTACGTTTTGCGATATCTTGATAAAAGATCGACCGATTCCGATTCACTTTTCGTTCGACTTTCCATCCAAATGCAGAATTTTTTTACAGCTTTGATTTGACATATCACACAGGGTGGGGTGTTATTCAAGGTTTTTATTTCCGGTTGGTTTGGGGTGAGGGGATGAATTTTACCCCATCATCGAATACCGTGAAATGGTTTTTTATCGATACTTTTGAATCTTTCGTAAACGACATTAGAATATTTGTTGTTTGTTTCTTGAGTGATACGAATGGACACTCTTCCTGAACACTCCGTATTGTTTGCCTAGAATAAGTATGTATGAATAATTTATTGCGAGTCATGTGGGTCGAAATTTGAGATCAAGGTCTTGTCGTTTCTATCGCGCGAGTATAACCAATATGAATTCTTTTAGAGAAGTCAATAGACAAGTGCTGAATCTCCGAAACGACCCTTCTCTGCGGATTTATCGTGACACGTAGTCTGCTCCCGGCTCTTACACAGGAGATTCATTCTAGTATGTATCAAAAACTTAATTCACTCAGGTTTTTTCAACTCTGTCAGCCGATTCGACAAGTAGACACAGCGAATTTACGAATTTTCGTAGATCGTTCATTAGTTCTGAATTATAATCTGACACAGCCCGCCCCGATTTATGGCTTTCGCTAAGGGAAAGTAAGTACAAGATGTAGTATGAGTTTCAAAATCGTATGTTGAATAAGTTCAGCGAACAATTTGCGCTGAACACAAACATGAAATCTCGATTATTTTTTTGCATTTTGCAGCTAGGCTAACGGTGATGAATTACTTTTAGAAGACTCGATCTTGGAAGGGCGATGAGATGAACAACTTTTGTACAAAGAATTTTTTTTTGTGGCAAATTTATATAAAGAACAATGAAACGGAAAACGTAGGTTTCCAAATGCTTAACAATTTTTCCTTGCCAGACCCGGTCTTAACTGATGTAGAAATCTCGGGATTATGTTTGGTGAGGTGAAATGAACCTGTGCGAAAAATCGGCCAACCGACATCTTCTTCCGATGGGACCCATGTCGAATTTGACTGAACTATAAGCATGCTGAGCTTCCGTCTGGTTCGATGCAGCTAGTGTGCAAATCAGACCCTTCACACACCGTGAGAATATGAAGATGGCGAGAATCTTCTCTTGCGGATAATAAATGTCTGTGTTATGTCCTGAGTTATTATTCTGAGCTGATATCGATTGAGTATGAGTTTCGGAATTTGACTTATTAGATCGAATATATTTCAGCGAGTCTTGAATAGTTTATAGATATTCGAATCGACGCAACGTTCGAACCTCATTTGTTTCGATAATGAGTTGTAATTAGCTTAAACTACACGTGCCTGATATAAGGTGATGCATTATAGATTCCACTATCAATCAATAATACAAACATTTATTCAACAATCTGTGCAACAAAAATAGGTTGACTGCGCACTTGCGCGTCGATTAGGAGAGTAGAGGACTATTCAATCTTCAAAAAATCGAATTCTTTCAGATTATTGACGTTAAAAGCCACATTTTTTCAGACATTTGAATAAAAAGTTAATGGAAAAATTTAGAAAATTCCGGAAGTTATAGCGCTGAAAGTAACTGAGTGCGTAACACGGTCGAGGTATAACAGAACGAGGGGTCAAAAGAGGCTACGGCGGAGATAGAAGACAAGAAAGGAAATGGATTCGCTGCAGCTAATGAAGCAGGAATCTTGCGATTGAGTTTCGAAAACTTTTCACGTCATATAATGTGTGACATGCTTCATCAACCGGGCCACGGTTTTCGGTCGCCCTACCGGACGTTTTTCCTAAATTTACCAGTTTGTAGCACTACTAGAGAAGGGTTTCTGTGATCTTTTCCAGATTTTGAAAGATCATCGTCCAAGATTCACCTCCTTTGGTTTATATCGGTATATCCCAGAACATATTGGTCGCTCAAAGAATTTATTCGGAACATCAACTATTCAATTTCTCATCTACTTCCGAATGATGGTCGGGTCATAATTTACCCGATATAGGATGGTGAATTCATGGCAAAGATAATATTAAAAATCAGTTCTTTTGACTGAAAACTAGTACCAATTTTACATGGTAAGCGGCATTGTCAGAAGATTCTGCAATGAAAATTGCACAGTGTCACCTACGATTTTTACAAATAAAAAATAAAATAATCAAAGAGAAAATGAAATTCATATAGATTCTAAACTCAAACGGCACAAGTGAAGTATATATTTATTCGTTATAATTTCTACCAAAAAATTCATTCACTCAAGGTGAATTTGAATTGAAATTCGTGTTATTTAGTATTTTTATACATCTAATTAATACAAGATAGAGTTTGAATTAACTTTTCGGTGTGTTATTAGTATCTTAATTATATTTCGAATCAATTTTGTTGAATAATGTAAAATCATTGTTCTTCTCATAAAATGTACATTTCATATACGTATATGATATTAAATTTATTCATAATTGAAAATGAGTTAATTTAAAAAGATTTATTTTTCCTGTAAGGGTATTGGATAGAATTAAAATTATATTCCCCGAATTGAAAAAATTCATTTTCTCCTATGAAAAAATAATTTTATTGGGTAGAGCAGAAAAAGATTTTCTCGTATCACAATTAAATGTTTTTCAATCAAAACTATGTCTAAGTCAGTCGAATAATTAATTAGTTTGAGTTGAGAAATTAATTTTCTTGAGCCAAGAAATTTATTATTTCGTGTCTACAAATTTATTATCTTGAACAAAAAAGTCTTCTTCTTCTGGAGCCGAAAAATTAATTTTTTGAGACCAAGAAATCAGTTCCTTGGAGCTAAAGAATTTATTTTTTTGGACCAAAATAGTTATTTTCTTAACCAAGAAATTTATTTATCTGAGAATGAATCGAGTTGAATCAAGATACTCGATAATCTTATAATAAGCTATTTTTAATTCCAGTTGAATAAAAATAATTCAATCATCAAAAAATCTGTTTTCTTTATTGAGTCAGAGAAAAATTGAATTTTAAAATAAATATTTTTCAATTAAAAATAAATCACTCCAATTAAATGAGTGATATTTTTTGTTCGATATTTTTGATGGTGTTAATTCCAGAAAATTTTCTTGAATCGAATTCATGATTATGTTTAAGTTCAAGAAAAAAGTTGGGAAGAAAATATTTTTCACTTGTCGATCAAGTTGACCTTTTTTTCTGTGCAGGTATAGTGATGGTGAATGTTTTGAATGCCCTTATCTGTAATTTCGAGGGTACAGCGTTGATTACAACAATACAACAATCGCATTCATGTTTTATTTGAGTAAAAACTCTTGAAGGCTTTCGTCTAAAATTATTCTCCAAATTTCTAGTACATCGCCGTTGTGGTGTAAAAAATTGACAAAGAGATTGAGTAGAAAGTCCAGATGATGGTTTGTTGTATTTTCAATTAGACTCTGTCGAGTGTCTTGATGCTTTAGACAAATCACTTGAGTATGTGATATTCAATTGAAGTTAATTCAGGTATACTTATTATGCCCAAATAAATATCCACGTATCACATTATGAATTTGCGTGAGATTGGAGGAAATAGGACATCATTTAGCGTACTCTGAATATCAAAAAATTTCTTTGAGCGATCTATTTTGCCAAAGGCTCGCCAATTTTTACAGGCAGATTATGAATATTCGTTGCTCAATCTTGAATAATTGCAAAGCAGTTTGTTCGGAGTATACTATATCTTACTCTATGCATACCTTTATGAATGGCTACTAAGCCCATAAGTATTCTCAGTCGTATGTAGATGGAGTTGACAGTGAATGTGCAAATAATTTTTAGCAGCGTTTTATTTTATTCTTTATTCTGACCGTTTCCCTTCAAAATATCGTTAAATGTAAAGTATTCATCAAAATTATATATCATCTAAATTTGCAACCATCTCAGCATTCGTCGGCGGGGTGCTTAGGGATTCTTATCTAGTGTGTTTCATCTTCATTATTTCTTATCATGCTTGTTTTCGAAAAACAATTAACAGGCGATATCTTCGACGGGTTCACCGTTGATAACCGCTGCACACAGGTCGTCTTCCAATATTGTCGCATGGTTACCACCTAGGTAGTGAATACTCACCTTCGCCCGAGTAAGCTATAACAGGGGTGAAAGTTAGTTTCATTGACCATTCATCGCCGATATATATATGTATATATTGTTGACTGATATGCATTCAACTGATCCTGAAGAATTTATACAGAATAATCGGTAAGTAGGATTTTCCATGATTATGTGGATGTTTGCGAAAATTTAGAAAGAATACATTATTCTGTGTAATTCGTTTAGTAAAACTGCGAATATTTCGTACAAACTTACCAATCCTAGACCGTAGTCTTCCGGTATCAATCGTACTGCCCGGATCTCGGGTTTGAGCAGGGTTATTGGCGTTCGGAGAGGTGGTAACGCCGAGGGGTCATAAACCTGCGCAGCCTTCATTCGAGAATAAACAGCTGTACACATAGCCTGTTGATCTTTTCGTGTATAATTCAGTTCGTTATCTTCGGGCAGGTCTTTCGTGAACGCTGCTAACTTCTCCTCCCAGGTATCACAGTTTTTTAATTCAATAGCAAGCTAGAACAGCAAAACTTTGATTCATGTGCCGGAAAACTGATAAAAAATTTTGTGTATTCGTGTAATCATAGACGCTGATACGTGAATTCCATAATACTCGTTCGAATCTTGATTGATCGAAAAAAATAGGCTTGAATATGTTCATTTCAGCTGGAGTTATGGAGAAAAATCTGAATGAAGTTTTCAAGACTGCAGTGTGGACTGTATAGCCACGGCCAGTGAATCTGTTTCACCTATAACACATACAACTGAAGTTACAACATATTTTGAGTTGGCAATAGCCAACTAGAGGGCCGCACAAGCTCATCTTGCTCGTCATGACCCATCGTAGTGGGCCTCAGATTGAGCATTTCCAACTTGAAGCATGATGTCACATCGGCTGGATATTTTAGGTGCGACATTTTAGGTGGACAGACTCACTGTCCTTAGCTAGTCGTATATACAGAAAATAAGCGTGGTTCAATGTGGGACATTCCACTTCGAATTTTCATACTCAAGCCTTCACGATTTATAATTGCCCTGAATTCTTCGCATATTATTTTAGATAAAAAATGCAAAACTTTTGTATCATTTTTTTTTTTTTTTGTAATTCTTCGTGAAATAAAAAAAATGTTAAGCCGCAGATGAAGAAAACATAATATTTTTTGATAGGCCCTGTGATAGTGATTTCGGGTATTTATATTTGTATTGTAGAGGCCACGGGGCATAATAGGACAATGAGGCAAAACCGGGCAGAATATCGGAATGTAATATTGATGGGGCGAAATGGGGCGTCCCAAAAGTATTCAAAAATTGCATGTCACCAACACAATTTGACGAAACCATGGAAAATAACACGTTTTGGAATCCATGTTGAGTGTTTGAAGCAGTATGGCGTTTCAATTCAGAAGTCTAGAGTGGGGCAAAATGAGACACTTCGGGAGTATTACCAATATGTAGTTTTTGGAATTTGGTACCTCATACCTTTTCAAAATATTTCATTTTTGAAGCAATATGGAGCTCCAAATTCAGAATTCAATGACGGAGAAAAATCGGGCATCCACGGAAGAACCAAAATTCGCGGCGTAGAACTGCTTGAATTTTCGTTTATATTGACTAATCATTTATGATGATCGCATTAACGCGCATGCGCTCCATCACGGTCAGAATAATCTATAGTTTATATCCTACATCAGCTCTTGAATAGGGGAGAGTAGGGTATATCGTACCACTTTGGACGTTTTGATCTGTTAAATTTTATTTTTCAATCAAATGGCTTTGGTAAATTTTTTTTTGTGTTGCGTATTCCTTTACGGATCTCAAAAAAAATCGCTGTTGTTTTAATTTGAAGATAAAGGTGCGAAAACATTTATTTGCTAAACCTCTGCAAACGGTACGATATAGCCGACTGGTAGGGTAAATCGTACCACCATATATAAATACAGAAAAAACCAATAGTAGCAAATAATTGGACATATAACACAGTAGTACCATTGTATGTAACATGTTTGGGATATCGTATACATCGATATTATATCGTAATATATCATCTGTATGTTATACCAGTATGTATCGCATTATACTCGTTATAACTATATTAAATACTTCAATTATATTATTTTCAACATCAAAAACAATTCATTTCCACTCTATTTTACACTATTCTGCTTTATAATACTGTAACTTGAATCTTAGCTGTTTTACAAATTCCACAATATGACCCCCTACTCATATACCAGAGTACGATTTACACAACCAGCAGTGGTACGAATTAGCCGACTGCGCACTTTTTTGTTAACAAATTGTGTACTGCACACATATCAAAGATAACCTGAATGTCAGGGTATGAAAATAATCGGAAAAGATTACGTTCTTATACTATTATTCATACGATGTATCATTTGGCTTCTTACGAACACAGTAACCTTAGGGCTGACTCGCGAAATCGGCATCAAGTACTAGTGAAACAAATAATTGCACGTAACTTCGAGACAAATTTTCCCAATCGCTCATAACTTCGTGTCAGCATTTGATGGTCATGAGACTTCGTGTTTCTGTCATCAATCGTCAACTATTCGTACCAGTATCAAAGATATGAAGGTGGTACGATTTACCCGGTGGTACGATATACCCTACTCTCCCCTACAAATCAAGGAAACGAGTATTTTGGAATAATTTCAGACTGTCCAACTTTGCCCTTGGCGATATTTTGTTCCGAAGCGTTAAAATTATGACTATCCAATTTTTTTTTAATTGAAATACAATTATTTCACGTCATCGGTATAGTTACAGCGATATTTTTCGCTTAGCTGCCCCGTTTTGCATCGCTCTTCCCTAATTTGGCGCTGATAGAATCTATGTAATTGTGATGAAATTCATAGGTTAGGTGTATAATATTCAGAAAAATGACGCAAATGAGTTACCTGTGTATTGGCAGATGGTTTGAGAATATTCATTATGCTCAGTAAAAGATTCGATTGCAGCTCGTCGTCGGTACTTGCAGTCGAGTGTTCTGTGATAATTGCCTTCATGTATTCGGGTGAACCATCTATCAACAGAAGGCGACCGTTGAAGCCTTCGGATTCCAAATGTCTCACAAGCTCAATAGCTATCAGACATCCGAAGGAATATCCAGCTACTACGAAATCTCTGGAGCCCTTGCTCCTCGCTTTGACGTGCTGTAGGATTTTGAGTATGAAGTTTTAATGGACATGCAAAAAGTTGATCAAGTTTTATAGAATTATGAATATACTATTAAAAAATGGTAGGAATAGTTCTTACAGGGATCAGATAATCTGCCATTTCTTCGACCGTCGTCAAACCCGTAGAAGTTGTCCCTAACTGTAAACAGGTTGTTGGAGATTTTAGTTTGTGAGCTAAAGGCTGGAATACATCATGAATTCCTTCGATGCCCGGTAGGATGAAAATTTCTGCTTTTCCATCCTCCACTCCTGTTGCCAATGATATACAAATATCTTTTTGTGTCCGATTTGTGCCCAGGGTTCTCATAAGCAATTTGATGCCGTTGAAATTATATTGTTCACGTTGGTCGTTATCATCGTGAGGATTCTCGTTCTGCCCGGATTGCTTCAGGGACATTTCCTGGAGTTTAAGAAAAGTAAGACCACGGATGTCTTCAGCGGTTAAAAAGGTTTCAAATTCACGCTCCAAGGTTTGTTTTATTTCAACCCCCATCATAGAATCCATCCCTAATTCTGACAGCGGTGTGTGCATGCTGACACTTTCGAGATTTTTCAGTCCTGTCAAAAATTACATACAATCAAAAGACATACTTTCAGTTCAACTGAGGTATCTACACTTTCATTGTCGCAACTCGAAGTTTGCTTAGACCTTATTAATAGAAAATGGATCGATAATTTATCATCTACGTTCCTCTGGCGACGATACTCAATATCGAACCGAATTTCTGACTGAAGATTTCTTGCTGCTGGATAATCAGGAACTTGATACCAATAACCTGGTAACTACCACCAATAACCTGGTACTACATGATCGCATTTATTTGATGTTGAATGATGACCTAACTGTGGTTTCAACATTATGAATTAGATTTGTTAGTGACCAGTAAAAACTGGGAACTGGATGTTTCAGCATTGAAAATTAGATTCAAGTAAGCGGAACTGGTGCTCAAAACGACTAACAAGAGACATTTGAAATTAAAAGATGAGCAGTTTGCTGCGAAGTGGAAACTGATCTGCACCCGTGATTATTTTGTGGTTTATATGACGTCGCTTTTCTCCTTCCATGGATTGGCAATTGTTATATGTTTGGGTAGTAAGCATTGTAAGGCCCAAAGTCGGATGTCCGATTGTTGGGACGTTGGAATGTTCAAAAGTTACAAAGTTGAAGAAATTTTCAGAAATGGGTATGAATATAAATGAGTACAGGACAAAGCTATATTAAGCTTCGGAATGTCTACGTGGTGGATTCCAATGCCCAGGAGTCGCGCCTGCTCTTTCCGAGCAAGCGGAGCAAGCGAGCACAGTGATAAGGCCTTTGGGCGAGCAGAGCGAGCAGGGACAATTACTAGGCAGTGAGAAACTAAATCAAGAATGAATAAATATTTCGGACGCCATACCCATCAGATTCAAAACTGTGTCTATAATATTTGTGGCTCCGGCACCTCCGGCCATTTTTTCAGCAACAACCATACTCGACACAACGGGGGAATTCTATTGTAGAAAACCATCCAACACTTGCAGACAAGAGGATATTTTCTGTTGTAGAGTGCCACCGATGACAACTTCCTTATCGTCTTCTTGCATTTCTGCGACTAATCCAACATCGCCAATGGCTCCCCATTGGACAGCCAAGGCCGGCAAGTTTTCAGCTGCCCGTGTTTCGCATATCCTTTCCATTATCGAATTCGCCATGCCATAATTAGTTTGACCTGCGTTACCTCTGCCACAAGATACTGACGAAAATACCACAAATTGTCTAAGATGGGGACACAACGTTCTTGACAGTTTGTCCAACTGCTTCGTAGCCCAAGCCTTGACCCTCAAAGACTCCTCAAATGACTCGACCGTTTGATTTTCGCAAAGGCTGTCCTTGAGTACCACAGCCAAGTTGAATATGGCATCCACTGGGCCAAGGGCTGCGGCTTGTTTCAAAATATATTCGCACCCCTCATGCGTTGAGGCGTCTTTTCCGACGATTATGACAATTTCAACGCCGTAGCTCTTCCAAATGCTTATCCGCAGACGTTGATACCCAGTTGATATTCCTTTTCGGGACGTAAGGACCAATTTTGTAGCTCCGCGAAGTACAAGCCAATCGGCAAGCTCAAGACCAAAGCCACCCAATCCACCAAGAATGAGGTAACTGCTATCTTCTAGGCAATAGTAACGAGGAAGCCCTCGATGAACAGAAGGCTGATGCGATTCATTTTCATCGCGAATCTTCACTATAACCTGCGAAATTCCATCGATTAGTAACTGTTTGATACACAATATACGTGATATTGAAGTCACGAATTCGAAAAGATTCTGTACAGGAACTCAATGAAGCGGAATCCGTGCCATCAAACCTGTGAATGTAGAAAATTTATTCCTTGAAGTCACACAGACATAATTTCACAAACCTGGGACGATCGCTATAAAAGTAAGCGCCTCTATTCCATGGAATACATTTTCGGAAAATGAAAGAGAGGACTCCGCATGAATCTTATGGGAACTGGGTCCCCGTCGAATTGGCTGTAGATATCGGTAAATATAGTATGACGTGCTTTATGTCGTCCCAATCAACAGTGTCACTAGGCACGGAGTACAGAAATGGACAGTTTTTGAGATATGGAGGGTCAGAGGTTGTGTGTAGTGCAGATATCCCATATACGCAATCGTCATAGCGTCAGCGCACGCATGATGCCTTTGGAGGCAAACATCTTAAAAACGGTATGTCGATGGAAAGAAATAGTTGGGCGGTGGTGTGTAATATTTTTCACATTCGTTCATCTTAATCTATCCTTTTTCCTGTGATTCTCGGAGAATATGTTGAAATCATTTACTAAGCCAAAACTCCTCTTTCCTCCACTTATGTCATATTTAAGATTTTTCTCGTATTTTTTTTTTTTTTTCTTCACTTTCGAAAGTTCGGAAAATTTTGCATCGAATCACATTTGTTTCTAAATGGGACATGCCTCTGTTTGGGAGCTATGATTTTTGTTCGAACGCGAAATAAACGACTTGTACGTCGAAGTGGAAATTGGTACCATTTTTTGACGGTCGCCATATTGGATCCGCCATTTTGAATTTCGAAAATCTGATGCCAGATTCGTAATCAGCGACCCCAAAAAAAACCCCGGTAGCATCTTAACGAAATCTGCGATACTCAGGGATTAATTACACCCCCTTAGGGTGGAATTCCGCCGTTATCAAAAAAATACATATCGAATATTTTCACCCCTTCTACAATCTCTTGAAGTTTTGTTGAAATCGGAGGGGGATACTTGGCGATGTTCCCTTGTAAGTTTAATTGATAAATTAACTGTTTGACTCAAAGTACTTACTATAAAATTTAATCTACAGAAATTGCCTAAAATAACCGCTAAAAGTGACAATTTTTCCACCAAATGGCAAATGATTATTTATAATATCTCGCAAGGTTCGGTCCATCACTTCCAAAGCGTATCTTAGAGCCATAGGAGTTTCGTTTAAAATAAAAATATCAGTATATATTCGAGGTATTTAGCTTCGTTGGATTGGAATTTAATATTATACGAAGAATCCGAAAATAGAGGGACAATCCGAGTTCAGGTTTGTGAACTGTGTCACCTAAATAAGGCCATTAGGTATTTCATATGAGCTGAACCTGGATACATGTCGGTTTCTGTTCGAAAGCATCAAATTGCGAAGCCAAGCCTGGGCACCACGTGAGTGAAATAATGGATAAATCAAAAGAAGATGGGAAATGATGATTGTAAGAAATATGAAGCAAAACAGAAGTGTAAAAGTTGTAGAAATAATTTTCTTCTTTCTTTCAATCACGCTAAAATGGGCTATAAAGTGCTTTTAGAGATTTGGAACTATTTTTGATTTGAAGTTCCGAATGAATCCGATCTTTTTATAGTTTTTAATTTTGTTTTGTCCGAGTCCACGAGAAATAAACTATTATTAATTTCAGTTTTAGCAGAATTTGAATTCCCACGCGATAACGGCTAGCACAAATATTCCCCAAAAATTCCTGACAGCTCGTGCGACAGTCCCCTACAAGAACTGTGACCTTCTGGAAAAATGTCGTGAGAATCGAAATTTTGGTCGAAAATGGTTGTCCAGTTTCAAGGAGAATTCCCCATATGCTGATATAGCGTATACGGGACATCTGGACTGTTCACAGCCTTTCGTAGACTGTCCATTTTTCGACCTATTAATACTTTGATCGGGACGACATAAAACAGAACATACTATATTTTCGATCAATTCGACCAGGACCCAGTTCCCATAAGATTTGTGCGGGGTCCTTTTTCTATTTATATTAATGCCACTCAGAACGTTATGGCAAACCATGCTCCAGTTATGATTTACACTACAGCAAGCTGTTATGAAGAGCACACATGGTAGGAATTATACGATTCAAGTTTCAGTCAAGTGATTAGGATGTTTGAAAAATTTGATTTAGTTATTTGAAAAATTAGCAAACCTTGCCAATGTGCTTTCCGGCTGCCATATGTCTGAACGCGACTTCGACCTGGTCCATTGGGAATACAGTTCTAGAAAGTGGTTTCACCGCACCACTTTTCAAACCTTCAGTAAGCATCGCAACCAACTGAATTTTTTTCTCAGAAGTGATGGTAAATAGATTGTCGAGGAGTACACCATGAAAGCGGATTCCCTTCAAAAATACTTCCATTCCAAGTAGGTTGTTTGCTGCCATATCGAATTTTCCGATCTCCAAGAATCGTCCACCCTGAGTTAAACAACGAACGGAGGCTTGTAGCTTCTCTTCCGCTAAAGAATTCAATACAATATCCACTCCCCGGCCCTGCGTTTTGCGAAGAATCAGCTGCTCAAAGCTTGTATCTCGAGAATTTCCAATGTGGTCGTCATCGATTTGTGGGAATTGTTTCTTGATGAATTCTCGTTTTTGCGGTGTTCCTACAGTTGTGAAAACTTCGCAGCCCTCGTGAAGAGCCAAAGTGATAGCTGCTTGGCCTACGCCACCGCTTCCAGCATGGATCAAAACTTTATCTCCTTTTTTCATATCACCGTTTATAGTGAGGGCATAGTATACTGTCCCATAAACAACTGGAACCGTTGCTGCATCTTCTAAGGTCCAGTGATCCGGCACTGACCAGAGAAACTCGTTGTCACTGATACATAAGTTTGAAACGGCTCCAGTTTCAACCATGCCCATAACTGCACGGCCATTCACGTCTCTTCCAGAAAATTCAAATCCAAATACATTTTCTTCTGCCTTTCTTGTTTTCGCGACAACTTCAACTCCCAATTTTCCAGTAGTTAACATAATATCACGAAAGTTTATCGACGAATAATGCACCTCAACGATATCCTCGGACCGATGTCCCGGCTGAATTTCTCCGCCTGTCCATATGAGCGAGCTTAAATCGCCCCGTGTGAGCTGATTTAATCGAACATGATGAATAGGTTTCAATACGTATGGATTCAGTATAGAAAATCGATAAGAGCCCCACGTTTTCGAAGGACGAAGCACGTTCAATGCCAAACCCAATTTCAGTTGTTCAGAGTATAATGGATTTTCCAAAGAAAATCTTGGAGCATTCGGATCTTGAATCAACAGTCCCTGTATAGAATCGCCGCCTGGTTCTCTCCGGAGACAGTTCACCAATCCCATGAGCCCGCTTTCGAAGTCTCCTTCGCTGACAAGAAGTATACGACTCTTGGTGCGACATTCTTCATTGTTTTCTGCTTGTAGGGCAGCTTGCAGCGTAGAGAGCCACGTGAATTCATAATTGTTGATTTGTATGACTGTAGTGATTTCAGATAGCTTTGGTGTCTTTCGGAGTAGAATTATCGATTCCTTGCTCGTACGTTTTTCCAAAAGGATATGGAAACCTTCGCTTTTCATAGTTACGAAGATATCATTGTCGGCATTCACTGGCTCCCTGGCCAGCAAAAAACCTGCATCCGTTATTGTTGTTTTCAGTTGTTTCAATATTTCGATACTTTTACTTGCGAATAGTCCATGACTAATCACTAACAAAGCATCCGATTCAGCGGCCAGGTTCTTCGGCTCCGAAACTCTGATAGTAGATGACAATACATTATCTGGAAATGTATCGATGGGTGCAAAGATATTAACATCCGCTTGCAGTAGAGGCAAATCATTTAGAACCTCCTCAATTATTGGAGATGTCAAATCTTCAGATGACATAGCACCAGCGTTGCCAATCCATTCGATTGTCTTTATTTTCGTCCTGAAATTATTTTCAAGAGCTATGTGCGTAGCAATGCGAGTTACCACTGCTAGTTCCATTTTGAGATTATCTCGATGCGCTATGAATTTGAAATCCTCAAGCACGGGATCTCCTGCTGGCTTCTTTCGAGCAATGACACTAGCTTTTAACCCTCGTATTTCTATCCCCCCAGAAACAATAAGGTCCAAATCTTTGTCAACTTCTACCATGAATTCTGAAAGAAAATAAACAGCCAATTTTTCGTAACATTCTAGTGATGTCACAACAACTTCACAATTCACATGTCATATACGCGGAGTGTAACTCCTACCTTTATCGTCATCGGTTATAGCGTGAATCTGATGCAGATGACTCTTGGCGTCTATCACCAACCTCTGAATACCTGTGGGGACGAATAGCCCTCGGGAATCATTCCCAAGTATTTTCATTTGCAGCATATTATCCATGAAAGCTCCCCAATTTCTTGTCCAAACTATGCGTCCCTTAGCGCCATTTATCGATGCCCCTTTGAGCCCGCGAAATAATCCAGCATAGTGATAACCTCTGAGGCGCAATTCTTTGTAAATATCCCTGTCTGTCAGGTGTAAGGGCTCGTCGCTATAATTGGTCAACATGTCATTACCGACGCGATACTCAGCTGGGTTTGAGACCGAACGAATTGATCCGGTTACTACGACAGTACCACCTTCAGAAACCTCAAATCTGTTCGAACCTGATAATGGATGAAACTTTATTACCATATGATTTACTTATATTTGTCAAAGCTTCGAGAAAATATTCGTTCCACTGCTTTTCGGTAGGATTCGTTATATTGAAGGATATACCGGCACGTGAACCTGTTCTTACCTGTCTGTATCATAAATATCAGGTCAACGCTACCCTGTTTTGGAATTGTGGTCGCTCGGTGAAATCTGATGTCCTCAAATACAACCAAAATTTCGTCAAATAGTTTTCCCTCTATCAGTCCCAAAGTCTCCCAAGCTATTGCCAAATAGCCGGTAGCCGGCACCAAGTTTCTTCCGTCAATCACGTGACCTGCCATCCATTCAAACTCTCCATGAGTGAGTGTTATTTCAACAACTCTGACTGCGGATTCCATTTTTTCTTGGGTCCTATAATCCACCACAGCCCAGTCATCCGAATGTTCCCAGCGTACCAGTGGAGAAATCATCGGAGTTCCACGGCTGACGGGGTATCGAACTTCAGGAAAAAATCTGGTCAGCTGCGGATGTAAGCCCGCTTCGTATATCTTTCCAATAGCCTCGAGTAGGACTGACACGTGATCTTCTATTTCATGATTGATCAGAGGGATATTGGTGACGTGGGTGTTCGAAGATTCGACTGATATTGCTTGCTGAAACCCATGCGGTGTTACTTCAATCACTATCGCATTATTTGGTATGAGGCTAAATGTTTCTTCAAATAAAACTGGGCTCAGTAAATTATTTGTATGGTACTCAGGTGAACATAACTGAGCCAAAGTCGTGCTCCACTCGTTTCGTGGGACAGAGGTACTCAGCCATTTCTTGCTACGAGCTTTTGGGTTCGGGATCACTTTTTGCAAATACGCTAATAACTTCGGACGTGCTGCTTCAATGTGCATACTGTGATAGGCAATGTTGCTGCAGAATTCCTCTGAAGCTAAAATATCATCACCCTACAACAAAAAACAAAATACATTCGCACATAATCAGTAACGCTTAAGACCATGAGAGCTTTAAGTGCATAATTTCTCGTGTTCTTCACACGTCAGGATGTTTATATTACTATATTGATGCTCCTGTTTGTCTACGACTTACCTGCAGCTTGGCAACGAATTGGTTGATAGCGTCGGATGGTCCGCTAATTGTTGAGCTTCTCAGGGTGTTGTGACAAGCGATTTGTATATCCGGGGGGCACATGCCCTCCAACTCTACATTACCAAGTTGAGCAGTTGCCATGGATCCAGGCATCGTTTGACTTTCCATTAAGGCTAATCCTTGGAAGTACGCTGCCAAAACCATTTGCTCCGCTGTCAAACAACCGTCACTGTACGCGCAGCCTAACTCTCCGACTGAATGCCCAATAACATAATTTGGCACGATTCCTATGCACTCCAGTACATCTAATAAGCCAATCTACGAATGGAAAAAATTGCATATCTTTCAATAAGGGTTACCCATGACCAATACATTATTCATCCTATTCATCTGCCAAATCTGTCATTTTTCACATATTCGAACGAACTCCGCAGCGTTCTTCTCAGAAAATATGTCGCTTTCCAAAAATAAGATTCAGGATAAAATTCGACAGTTTTTAACTGATTATAATAGTCTCTTGATATGCTTTACCTGAACAGCGGCAGTGCCAACAAACGAGTTTACAACGTTGGAAAATATTTTTGGATCTTTCTTCGTCAAAATATTCATAAGGTCGACACCATAAGGCTTCAGAGCGGTGTCACACTTTCGGATGGCTTTCGCAAATGTAGGAATTTTCAACAAAGCTTCACCTGTCGAACACAGACAGAGATTTGTTCATTTTTCACTGGATATTCAAATTCCAACAATGATCATGGTAACAGAGTTCTTCATAAGCATTACTCTTTTTCAATGGTTCAATGACTGACGGATGTAAAATCTCGTGTCAAACTTCTCAGGCTTTTCCTGATTCTACTCACATGCTTCAGCCCACTGAGTTCCTATTCCAGATAACACGAAGACTACTGGTCGTTTGAGACCTGGATAATGCTGTACATCTCGTACACTGTTTTTTGGTAAGCCATGGGGTGGCAGGATGGTATATCCGCGGTACAAATGGCCTGGAATGTCTACAGCATGTATATTGTGGAAAAGAGAAACATATTCCACATCAACTGGTCTGCTTCTAAGCTGTTATTAATCGAAAATGTTGAATTTCAAGCGGTATGCATGTTGTATGTATGTACACTAGATGCGTTGGGTCCTGACACATCTGAAGTTGCACCCGATTTTTTTATTCACTTTTTTTCTATGGTTATTCTCGCAAAAAACAAGACATACGAATTTGGGTGCAACTTCATATGTGTCAGAATCCAACACACCTAGTGTACACTATTTATTTTTTCATGGATAGATAGATTGTATAGGCCATAAGGCAACTTCAAGCAATACACATCAATACAGAGAAATCTGATCCTAATATCTAAGCAGTTTCAGAGTTGCACAAAAATTGAATCTATACAATAGAGGGGTAAATCCACTCATTATAAAATATGACCATGCGTTGAGGTCAAATAAGACCTGGAATAATACATAATGGATAACTAACGACACTAATAGAGATGGAAGACAGGCCGTTACAAACCAGACAACAATAAATAAGTACAAATGAATAAATGAGCAGTAAATAAATACATGATAAAATAAAAGGGTCAAGATTTTGTTTCTAGCATTACAAAATATAGAGCTACATCGTACATTCTCAAATTGCAAAGTTTGAGACACTAGGATTCACACTTACATTTACACTGGGTACCGAGACATCGCGTCTTAGAATCCGAAATTAAGTAGTATTACAATTTATTTAAGCAGAAAGAAAAGAAACAGACTTTAGGAATAACAGCTTCAGGATCCTACTGAGATAAGTAACTAAGAAATAGCAACGGATTCGAGCTTAGTGATCCAGATAGGGTGAGCCACCAAGAATTATTGCCTTAGTTTTGGCTACATTCAGTTTGAGACCTAATGGTCTCAGTTACCTATAGCCCAATCCAAAACGGCGCTCGCATAGCTATTAATTCTAGTCACAGCATCACCAATGTCACCGGGTAGCGCATGCATGTAAATTTGAAGATCATCGGCGAGCAACATATGTTTTGTGTGCCTGAGCACGTGAGCAGCGTCATTTATAAATAAAACGAAGAGCAAAGGATCTAGGACAGAACCCTGCGGCACACCCGATTGATTAGTCAGGAAGCTAGAGTGAGCCCCCGAAAGGTCCTGCACAGCTTGCGATCTATCTGATAAATAGGAGTAAAAGGACGTAACCACTTTCCCTGATAGCCCGTAACGCAGTAATGTAAACAAGAGCAGCTGATGGTTGATGTTGTCGAACGCCTTGCCAAAATCGAATAACACAAAGACTGTGACACACATCCGATCAATAGCCTTTCTTGCATTGTCAAGCACCCTGAGCAGAGCCGTCTGAGTACTGCGCGATTTCCGAAAGCTTGACTGCGCTGGATCGAGGATAGCATTCTGCTCTAAGTAAGATGCAAGCTGAATAGCAACTACTCGTTCGAAAATTTCAGAAAGACGGGGCAGATTGGCGATGGGCCTAGTGTTGGACTCGGAACTTGGCGGCTCGCACTTACTACGATATAAGCTCGTTTCCAGGTTTTCGGGAATACGCAATCTCGAAGCAGAAGTATGTATGTACGTTCAATATCACTACCTACACATCTTCAGTCATAATTCGAACATGGGCTAGACCTGAACTAAGATGTTACACTAGGCGGGCATCTTTGTAAGAAGTACAAGAAAATATAAATTGAACAGTTTTAAGATTCTTATAATAATTCAAGAATCAGCCCTTTAAGTAACACATTTCACGCATGTTATCTGGGTATATTGAAATGTAAATACCCACCGAAAACTAAGACTAGGTCACATTCAGAAATTGATTGGGAACAAAATTATTTTTACTTGGCAACGTCCATATTTGACTTTAATATTTTTGTAGATTAAATTTTCCTTCTAAGAATATATTTTCAGATAATTTTAGGTGACAGCTACTGCGAACGAAATTTCGTCCAATTACTGCTGAGCTTTCGTTGTACTTACGTGTTCTAATATAGTTGTAACAGCCTCCTCTGTTCGTCCAGACACGACTACGAGTCTTGGTAAATCGTCGTCGGGTGCACCATTATTGATCTTTCCATTGGGATTCGATTTCAGAAGAGCGTGGACGTTGGAACCTCCAAAACCAAAAGAGTTTATGCCAACGTAACCGCCATCCCACGGCGTCACTTCCGTAACGACTTTCATGCGACCATCTTCCAGTCCTTTAACTCCTTCTCGAGGACGTTTGTAATGTAGATTCGGTGGAATGTATCCACTCTCCATTGCAATTAAAACCTGTAAATAAGATGTATTGAAATTTCATGAATAATATTCATTGATGGGTGAATGTACAAGTTTGAAATGGTTTACGTATTACATTGTTTTCACACGACGATCGTGATACGAATAAGTTGAAAATTGTGCGAAATTAAGATAACCCTCAAGCATCTTATGAGTCGTAAATTAAAGCCGGAAATGAGCGACACAGCAAAGTCGTAGTAGAAGGATTCACTCTTTCGGGGGTTCATTGAAGCACTGAGAGATACAATTAAAGTGATATGGTCGTTTTAACACTTTAGTATCGAGGAAAAATCATGATAAGTAGTTAAGGGTAGGACATACTGAAATTTGAGTGCAAAAATTCCCAAAAATTCGATCTTCGGTTTTTTACGGAAAAGTGTTCTTTGAACCCTTATCTACCTATACGTATGTACATAAATCCTTGAACCGGACAAAATTACCGTGCCTCGTTTACTCAATAAAGCGTATAATATTTCAGTAGAAGTTTCCAATTTTTCTATACTTCGGTTATTGCTATTCTAACTCGTGAAAAAAGTAACTTGAGATGCATTTTTTTATCGGGCTAGCATACCAAAGTGATTTACATGAGATGTTGTTGGTAACGCAGCTTTTGATAATTTTTGTCGATGGCGCGAGATGGCACTCGTCTTGGGTAAACATACTGCGAATTTGAGCGATACGAGCGAAAATCACGTGTTTGGGTCGGATAACTTGTGCGTTCGTTGCAAAAATGCATCAAGTTGATCGACGTTGGGGAAAGCCTAAAAGAAGAAGTAACGTGCGGCAGCAGCAGGCGATGGATAATCGAAGGATTCTATCCGAAAAACGAAGAGCTGAGCAAATAGAGCCGAGCGGCTCGAACGACCCTAACCTCATTCCTGATCCCGATCCATCTCCACCTGTTGAAGCAGGTGACTTTTTGCTAATTTACTCCTTTTGCTTACAGGATTTAGTGAAAAACGTGAAGTGCACTATAAAAGTGTAATTCAATTCAGAAAAGTGATTGTTTTTTTTTTGTGATTTGAAATATAGCATAGTGCTTGTGTAATAATATGATGGTGCTATAATTGTAGTGACGTGACCATGTGATATAATATTCTTGATTTATTTTCAGCTAGTAATTCATAAAAGTTATTTTGCATCAAGAAGGATCTTTTTTTCACCAAGCCTCAAAAGATAAGTATATCTAAATATCTAATTGTATACATTTCCTTTTCTTATTTTTGCGTCTCCTTTATAGAAAAAGCTTTTGGTAGTTGACTAACAGAAGTATCTGATGTGAGGCCTGTAATGAAGCCAAAACTACTCTGCTAAAATTATGTTAGAAACCCAAAAGTTTTGAGATTCATTATAAAAAAAGATATGTATCAAATTTTCTCATAAAGAATATTTATTATCTTGTCTTAGTCTGAAACTTGTATTTACAGAAACGGTTAGCGTGGGGCTGTCAGTATGGTGATCGGCAGGCAATTCAAAACGCTTGCATAGAACAACAACTTCAAAATGTATTTTTCTATGGTTTAGAATCATATGAAAGTTTTTGGCACACACTTCACCAAAGATGAGTATTGAAATCTATAAAGCAAATCATTATTCTTCCAAAGGTTTGTATTTATTTCACAGAACCAGATTTACAAGTTATCAATCGTACGATTTGCTGCCCTCAGGTCATTACTCATACTTGATAAGATCAAGTTTATATCAAGTGAACTGCTAAAATATATATGTTAAAAATTTTTCAAGATTAAATAATTTATATCGTTTATAATTCCATTCGACTTCCTTGGAATCGTAGTTTCTGAAATGTAACATGTATGATGAAAATGTGAAATCCACTCAAACATTGTAAGAGCAATTTTTTTGTCAACGTAACATGCTTCAAATATTTTGGCAATCTCGTTTGAAATTAGTTTGGTTTATACAGTAAATAAAACCTCGAATTTTGTAAATAGTTACAAAAAATACTTCAAATCGATCTATCTCAAAACTATGTTTTCGCCAATTAAAAGATCTCCCTGCGCTCAAGCTTATGTTATAGACTTCTGAAATTTTCAGGGCACATTTCTACATACATTAGCTACAAATTTACGGCACGTTATGAAAATCGAGAAAAAAAATGCGGATTTTAGAAAAAATAATTGAAATAAAATTTATTACTTTTCATGAAAAAGCGTGTCAAAATCAGAGTATCGTAGCTAACTCAAAAAACCGACGTAGTTTTGTAGCTTATGTATCCGAAAATATGTGTGTGCAAGCCCAGCAAGATTCGAGAATATTTGGAGCACAGGGAGGTGTTGGAATAAAGGCTATTTCAGAAGCATTATGAGGAGTAACTCTGTAGTTATCGTTTCAAACGACTTGAGATTCGCACAAGGTCTATATTTTGAGATGGGAAACATGTGTGTAAAACCTCATTTGAGAATTGCAATTAGTCGAGATGGACAGATTTCAGTGTCTCCTACCCTTAAGGGGGTACATACGTTTAGACGGCCGATGATGTAGTTGAAATTCGGGATCTTTTATCTCGATAACTAATTATTCCATTCGAATCGGGTTTCGTTCATTTGAAAGGGTGTACATTTAGGTACGTCCACAATTTTTTTTATCATCATTGAATCACTGGGAGTGCCATTATCGTGGCTGGCGTCAAAGATGAATTTCGTAGTCATATACCAAGATATCTCGAAAATGGCTTGACCGGTTTTCTTCAAATTTGGACAAAATGTTTTTGGATACATGATCAAAAAGTTGTCGTAGGGTTTTTGTTGAAAACCACAACGTTTTATTTTTTATTTAACTAGAAAGGTCAAATCTTTTGAAGAAATTTCGAGCAAAAAGTTCAGACTGTCGCCATTACGTGAAAAAAATTCTGTTGCGTCATATTACAGTTTGAGAATCCATATACTTTTATTCTTTTTCAAATCGATCTAGCGCTGGGAATCTTAATATTTGCGAGCCGTTGCAGCGAAAATCACCTTTGGCGCCAGCAACGACAATAGTGCTCCTAGTTTTTTAATAATTGTAAGAAAAAAAAAAAATTCTGAACGTACCTAAATGTACACCCTTTCGAAGAAACGAAGCCCGATTTGAATTGAATAATTAGTTTTCGAGATAAAAAATCTTAATAAGTAATGTAATGAAGCGGTGGTACAGTTAATATCTACGAAATAGATGATACGTGGCGAAAATATGGCAAATGTAAAAAAATCCTCCAAGTATCGTACCGATTTCATCCCGAATAAAGTTCGAAGGCATTTGTTAAGTGGGCAATTCCATATCAAGTTATCAAGCCTTTTTCGGCAAATATTCCCAATTATCACGCCGTATAAATGCCTTCATAAAAAGATGGAGGATAGTTGTTGTTCAACAAAAAGGATTTGATCAGCCTCAGGTTTTCGGAGTGGAATTTATTGTGAGATAGGGTGATCGCTCTGTCCACTAAATTTAGAACCAAGCCTTTCTTGTGTGACACCGGATGTGCCGAATTGAAATTCGAAAACCGGCCTGAGAAAGTTGGTTTCCTATACCAATTTGTGATTATGTAATTCGTGGAATCCCTTATAAGTACGACATCTAGAAAAATGATGCTCCTATCTCGTTCCTGTTCGTTCGTGAACTGTAGACGTGGGTAGTAAGTGTTGAACACATCTACCACCGTGTCTAATTGATTAGCGGGGATGCACGTGATGATGTCATCAACATATCTGAAGAAAAACGGTGGCTTGAAATCCAACTTGTCTAGGCAGTCCCTTTGCAAGTCAGTCATGACCATGTCAGCGAAAATTGGGGAGACCGGAGAATCATTGGGATGCCAAAAATCTGTTTGTAGTAGCAGTTGTTGAACTGGAAATATGTATTCTCCATCAAAAAGTCTGTGACAGCAATCAATTCATCCAGAGGAATAGCGCAATTTTTCGATATGAAGGGATATCTATTCGTAAGCGATGTTTCAACTAAGTCGCCCGGGATGTTGGTAAAAAGAGACGTCACGTCTAGAGAAATGAGAATATGATCTGCTGGGACGAAAATGTTGGTCATTCTGTCAATCAGTTCCCAACTGTGTTTAATGTGGGACGGAGGAACTGGAACACTTTTTATTAAGATGCTGCTCAGTAATTTTGATAGCTGGTAAGTGGGACTACCAATGGAAGATACAATGGGTAACACAGCGGGAGTGTGGAATCTGTTTGAGTTAGTTCGTTGTGATGATGATAATGATCCAGGAACATGTTCTTATTCCACCGTTGTAAAACTCTGTGAGCTGACTGCATGAGTTGGGTAGAGGGTTGACTTTAATCATCATGTACGTGGTGTTATCGAAGAGGAGGGCAGACATTTTTTGGAGGTACGAATCCTTACCCATCGCAACGATGACATTTCCTTTATTCGCTGAAGTAACGACAATATTCTTATGATTATTCATAAACTTGTGAGTCAACCGGAGTCTGTGTGTGTTGATATGATCTTCTGCGTTAATATGTAAGTTAGACCTCATGAACCGGTATACGTTGTCAATGAGTTTATTGCAAACCAACTTTTTGTGTTTCTCTGGGACAAAGTCCCAGTTGATCATGTTCTTTACGTTCTCAACAATGTCAATAGTTGTAGGTAAGTCCAGTCTGGTACTAGGAGCGAATTTCGGATCTGAAGCCACCAATTCGATAATTTCATCCGGAATGACCGTGTGTCGGTGAGATTGACCAACCAATTTTTGGGTGTCGGGGTGACAATAAGGAAATTAGAAACGTGGGAGACTAAATTCAAATGTTGCCTAACTAGCGGTTTCAGATCTAAAGCACTAAATTTGGCAGTGTTTTTGGTAGTGATTTTGTTGGTCAAGGCTGTCCGAGGGGATCTCATGGTGGGGGTAACGGCACTAACACATGTACACACCTACGTATGAATTTCGCCCCCTAAATTCTCTCGAATGAAAAATTATTTCGCAAATCTGAGGTGTGTGAATTGTTCCTTGGATACAAATGTTTGGCGTGAAATAGCAGAGGCTAACCAATAATGAACGTGAACTTAGAATACAATGTTATTAAAATAGCTGACACACGGACACACACACTGATACAACAAACATGGCTGCCGCGTGAGCCGAGTGAAATTTAATTACGGTGATATGATGATTTCTTGTACTTTTTAAGTACTGCGCACTGTTTCACGCCAAACAATATTATTGTAGAAATAGTCGAATCCTCATCCCGAGTTACAACACAACCTACTTCCGGAGAATTTAAGGGGCGAAATTTTATAGCTACTAGATGGCGCCACCATTGGTTCATCGACTCAAACTCTCAGGACTCATAGCCGAATACAAATTCCCGAGGGCCCAGTCCATTTCACCCACACAGTCACACACGTCGTTCTTATACGAAACGTATACTCTTGCGGCTTGAGCATTGCGCTGCATGAATATGATAGATATTAGAATATTTCGTTATGCACGAAAATGTCGTTGGAAGGTTAGCTATCACTTTGGCGTGTGAAATAAATAAAGCCAGCATGATTCAACATGATAATGAGTAATGAATAATTATGACTTCAACCAACTCTAGAGAACTAGATGTACTTCTGATTATAGTGGCTAGAAAAGAATCCCAAATTTATTTTTGTGTTCTCTGGTTAAATGAATTTATTTTGCAGGGCTTTTCGCATAGATTTTTGCATATTTACGAAAGTATGATGTAAATTATTTCAGACTGAATGAGGATAATCTCGTGAACTTGAAATATTGTTTCAAATAATCACCGATTGATTGTTGTTTTGTACTTTGATTGTTTTTTTTTAATAATTATCTTACGCCCTGATTGTATCAATGGCTAAATTAGGGAAGTTAGTTATCAAAATGCAATCTTTTGTTTAGTTTCAATTATTTTTCAGTTGATTTTTGATTTGACGATGCGGATGATTCAATATTGCATAGTTAAGTAAACTATTGAAATCATGTACAATTTGTTTATTTATAAGAAGAGTATCATCCCTTCGTGTGTTGACTGATGTGATGGATTTGAATAGTAACGTTTCAGGGGATTTCCCAAACCATAAGTTGAGGCTGCTCTGTTGCATTCATTCTCACCAGCTCTCCGTTCTTTACTTGAGCCCCTGGTTATAGTATTATTCAACGATCGATGAATTTTCGATAATTGCAATAATGCCTATTACTCCCTCTTAAATGAGTCTTTATCATTAAAATATCACACCCTGTAATTCATATTAATGTAATTTTCTAAGTAACAGGCATAAAAATCTCAGCACATATGATTTATACGATAAGTCACCTGATTTAGCGCTTCGTCACAGGCATGTCAGTAAAATACATAAAATTGTGTAAAAATAATACAAAATGAAATCAGAGTGCTTCAAGAAGCTTGAATGCAGTTCTGGTATTTTATCATAATCATCATACCAGTTCAATTTGGCCAGATCAGCCATTGAGCCTTCGATGATGTTGGAATCTCAACGATGAAATATTCCTCCAGAGCCAATGATCTTGGTTTCAGGAGTTTCTCTGTCAAAAAGTCAACCGAAGAGATTTACACTTACAGAACTTATTCAAAATAATATGATAAAAGCAGATACTGATTGAAATTCAAGAAGTAGCTCCCAGTTTCAGAAAATATTTTTTTTGTCTAGAATTCATTGTAATTTTTGGGTAGTAATCAAAACTAAAAGATCCAATGAAAGTTGGAAATTCTTAGGATTCGGCTCTGTATTTGCCTCTGTAAGATAATTTTGAATACGATCCATTTAAGTTTGCATATTTTTCGTTATTCCTTCGTTATTCTCGAAGTGCTCTAATCTGATTGTTTTATTATTTCCATACAATTTTCTATATTTCATTACCACGCCTCGAAAAGAACCACCAAGTTAACTTTTCGCTATCGCATGAAACTTTATGCTTTTGATATCTGTTCCTTAGCTGCTCACATTGATGTCAGTTAGAAAATGTTATTTTGTAATGATCAAGTATCAATAATAATTCAAGATGGAGTGGGTACAATGGTATTATATTAATAATCAAAAATTCATTATGTGCTAGATAATATTAATAGATAGCTGCAAATCTAACTGCCAAATTAACTTGTCATGAGTGTCATTCGTCTACCGACAATTTTTCTGTATTATTTATACATAAAGTCGATGTGAAGATATAGAAAAAGGGATAGATAATCTCAGTATTATCAAATATAAATTGCAGGATTGTTTATCGATATGCAAAAACATATTTTGAAGAACTATTTTGAATTTATAGAATTTGAGAAAAAGTTAGGGGCCCTCTCAATAACACCCGTAGTGTGTTTGAGCACGGCCCTGGCGGGCAGTAGTTCGAAAACTCAACGCGTAGCAGCGCTGCCATCAACTTTAAAAATGGCCGGACCCCCTCGGACAGCCTCAAGTAAGTAATTGCTTGGGACCGAGTAAAAATCTTAGATAGAGAGACCAGTTGGCATAAACGCATTACGTCTGAAATGCTTCACATCAACTTACAAACAGCCCCTCTCCACATCAAGGAAGATACGAAGAAGCTTTACCAACCCTACTCCAATATACTGACTTGGTTGCGCTCCAAAAGTGTTTCTTGATTCGTATAGATTGCCACCTTGGGTAGATAGCCAGTTCGTAACAGTAAAAGAATTTCGTTCAAACAACGCGCCTCTTCATTCATTATCGATCCACTTTACTGGTTTGATTATCGATACGTATGTTCACCATCAGTGTTGATATTTTGGATTAGCAGCTGGTGTTGTCATTCGGTCGCTTAGATCTGCATCAGCCTTGGTAGCTAAGTTTCTAGTGGCAAGGCTGCTTCATGTTTATATTTTCTGACCGGTTTTTAAATTTTTGACCAGGATAGCTATCAATTTTACCGATGACAAATCACGCTTTCACTCTCTTTACTCATGTTAACGGTTTTAATTTTTTTCTATTTTTATATCTATTCAATGACTATGTATTTGGCTGTGTGTCGGTTGTTATTGTGAGTAGACGTTGTACATTTTCAAATCCCTACATTTGCATGGAGGTTAATCTTGCTCGTTTATTATAGGTAATTCTAATTTTCTCATATGTATTTTAGCGATACTGTTTAGGGAAAATCTGTGACCATCTATATTATTTTTTTATATTATATTGATATATTTTTGGTTTATCTTGTTGAGCTCCTGAGGAGGACAACGAATGGTTGCCGAAACGTTGGACTCGACTGGATCGAATTGTTTTATTATGATGACTTCGAGTGACATCACACTCACTGTACTATTTTTTCTTGCGACTTCATTCTTTCGCGCAGAAAACCAAACCGGTCCCTTAGTGACAAACGTAGCTGAAGTTATGACATTTTGAAAAAAAAAGTGCGCTAAAACCAAAAATATATAGATAACATCCGTATATACAGAGTGTCCCGTCCCAAGTGTCGCAAGTGTGTTAGTTGACGCTGAGCCACGCCCCGTTAGCCAATCAACAGCCAGGTAAATTCCCAATACCAAAATAGAACGACAATAGAAGATACGTAATTTCTAAGCGTAGGAAGATAATGTCCACAACGACGAGCCTGGTTATTATTCATTTCAAGGTATTTATCGATTTCGAGGCTCGAAGGCGTTTGTTTACAAGAACGGTCGTTGTTCACATTTTAGTCGTTGTTGACATTTTATTCTCACACTAAGGAATTGTATACCGTATTTTCGTTCTCGCAATTCGTGTAGTTGTTGATTGGCTGACGAGGCGTGGCTTAGCATCAACTAAGGTCCCCCTTTCTCGACGCATGAGATGGGACACCCTGTATTAGTGCGAATTTTGAAAAAAAATTTGAGGGACATTTTTTTCGTGTCATAAGCAAAGTTTTTCTCAGCTGGCTGGTAATAATCTGGAAAATTTGCCGAAAAAGGCTTGATGACTTGATATGAAATTGCCCAAGTTGAAAATATAACCATGGCTATACCTTGGCGATGGAACAAACGCCGCTAGCTGGTTCCGTATGTCCCAAGTTCGACTTGACAGAACCAATCAATAGCGGGGAAGTTCGACCAGGACAGAATACTTGATCAATCGCATCCAATTCTATTGGATCACCAACTGTGGTCCCCGTGCCGTGTGCTTCCACAAAAGCCAAGATAGATGGTAAAATTCGGCACTCTTCGTAAAATTGGCGAAGTAGAGCGGCTTGCGCTTCACCAGATGGGAAGGTAATACCCTCTTTCTTGAAACCGTCGGAATTTGATTTTGTATGGACAACAGTGGCATAATTGCGTCTTGCATCTTTTGCTCTTTGAAGATATATCACAGATACGGCTTCACTGCGACAATACCCATCGGCATCAGCGTCGAAAGACTTACTGCATCCGTCACGACTGAGTACGCCTGATAACCGATAGTGCAATGCGAAAATTCGTTGATCATTAGCGGTGAAGTATGAGTATTAAAATTATCTTCATAAAATTAACGTGTGAATGATAATGGGGTGCTTCGCAATTCTTCAAACTCTTAGTATGTGCATTAGGGTGGTTTTTACTTTGGGTATTTTCACATTTTTAGGCTCATAGAGGTTTATATGGTTCTAAATAAATTCAAAAAAATATGCTTCAAGTTTCAGGTCTATACCTTTAACCGATGTAAGTTTTCCATCTGAATAATATCGGGTGTCTGCCATTAAACAATCAATGTTTTATTCCGGCCAAAGTAATAGTTTAAAATAGTTGAAACTCTGTAGAGGTTATTCTTATAATAGTAGCTATCGCCCAAAATTTTAGTAGATTTTCAGAAACAAAATTAGAAAAATAAAATAAAAATTGAGAACTAAACCAAAATATTATTTTTCACAAAGCTGCAACTCCAAAATTATACAAGCAAAAAATTTATAAAAATTCTATGGGATAGCTACTATCATGAGAATAAAGTCTACAGAGTTTCAAATTTTTCGAACTATTACTTCAGCCAAAATAAAAAAATTTATTATTCAATACCAAAAATCCCATGTTATTTTAGATGGATAAACTTGCATCGCTGTTCAGCAAAGGTGAGAATTAAAATAGAAATCTGAAACTTGTGGAATATTTTTTTTGATTTATTTCGAGTATAGAAATTCGAAAATACCAAAAATAAGGACCACCCTGATGTGCATTCATGTGTACATTCGGTTAGATTATCCGTTGTATTGTGCATTGACACACTCATATCAATATTTAGTTGAACGAATAATGAAAAGTCTTCATACCAAGAAGTGCGAATTGTAGGGATAAATTTGGACTCAGACATATATTAGATCCACCAACAAAGGCAGCGTCGCATTGTCCAGTTCTGATTGCTTCGTATGCAAGTGCCATTGCAAGTAAACTAGAACTGCAAGCTGAGTCTACAGAGTAGCTGGGCCCGCTAATTTCAAACCACTTCGAGATTCGAGTAGCTAACATACTACGCATACAGCCCGGGACAGCCAATCCATTCGCCTAAACAATTCAAAAATTGTTTTCAATAAAAGCAACATTCATAATGGAGACCTTGATGCAAAACTTTGAACTAAATCATGTAGAATTGGGATGAAGTGACACGAGGAGTAGCTCAACATTTTCTATCAATAAAATTGATGGAACAAATTGTATTTTGTTTGAATCGGACGTAATGCGGGATGCATCTTTAATCAGTTACTTATTGTTACTTTCTAACGGTCTTAGCGTATAATCCAAAACTATTTCAACTTGAAAAAAAAAAATTCAATCATGCCAATTTCAGTAGAATTCGAGTTGTATATTGATGATTGCAGAATCAACAACGTAATAAATAAAACTGCTCTATGCTTACCTGATTTTTTGCATACATCAATACGTTTTGTGATTCAGAATAAGTACTGCCCATAAAGACACCAGTTTTAGTTCCACGAAGTTCTTGTGGATTAATGCCAGCATCAATGACGGCTTCATAGGCATATTCCAACAGCATTCTACCTACAGCATCCATAGCGTTTGCTGCATCGGAGTCAATTCCAAAAAATTGTGCATCAAACTTTTCTGCATTAGATATCGTTCCCAATCGCTTGGGGATGTCTGGATGGTCTGGAAATATTAACGATTTAAATTATGGATAAATTGATGAATAGATACAGCCACATTATCGAATTAGTCATTCAAAAATTACATTGTTATGACTCATTTTTTGCATTGCGATATGTATCACTATGCCTAGAATTATGTCTCCAGGCAGGCAAGGTTCCACGTAAATATGTCATCGTGTGGCCGAAGGAAATAAAATTCTAGGTCTTTTTGATTCTACTCTATGATTTGTAGCCGCGTATTGGCACCAAATCCCAATAAATTTTATCTCTTTCAAGACCACCCCGATACTATGCCAATCGGCATGTGGAATTCGTTCCAAATCAAATTTTCATTCAAGCATCAAGAACCAGAATATGATGAAAGTTTACTGTTTGATTGATATTTTGTTTTTTTTTGCGTTTCAACATTTTCATTCGCGAATCCAATGGAATCAAGAGACTTGGTAGAGTCGTGCGCCGAGTACATCAAGGAAAAAAAGATAAATAAAAAAAATAAAGATTATTATCATCATGACTCTACCATTCTCTTTTATACCGGAACGGGAGCTCGACGCGGTAGTGGGGGTAACCATATTATGTCATTACAGCGTATAGGGAATATCTCGGGGCTCGCCAATTTAATACAGGAATAAGATGAGAAAAAGATTACATTTCAGCCTGATATCAATGCAATCGGTGTTGGGGTAGCTGAGATATGATTATTTCTAAAATCGAGAGGGTTTATTTCATCTCAGCAATTTCCCCATCATTGTCTCATGCCAGATTTTTCGCTCCGTGAAAAAAAAACCATGCGGATATAAACACATAGAGAATACCCCGATAAGACGAAAGTTACATATACAGGTAAGCATAAAATCCGAGCAAGTTCGTCAATAACTAGATTGCATATACTGTTAGTACCAGGTGAAACCATATGGTCGTAGCGGGCAGGCGCCGAATAATACGAATTTTATGGGGATAACCAAATAGCTGAAAATCTCCCTGGAGTTGTTGTTGATTGCTTACATTGTTGTAAGGTACTTGCGGGTAATAAGGCCTAGCTAAGGAATATTTTGAATAAAATCAAAAATATTTGAGCAGAATATTAAATTTTAATTTTAATCTTTTCTTTTATACATTTTTTATAAAATGTAATTTAAAAACAATAACTTTTACCATAAACAAACACAAAATAAAACATTTTTAAAAACCTTACAAATAGGCCTTATTATACTATGGTAGGGTAATAAGGCCTATGGCTTTAACATACTTAAATATCTCAATTAAACCTAATATAATAGTATTTTGAGATCGATAATTGTCTTAATGACTCCTTTTTAAGTTATCTAACTAAAAACTTTGCTTAGCAGCATTCAATATTGTCGATATCATCTTCGGTTAAACCAACGCAAGCTTCATGATACCATTTGTTGCATTTAATGCATTGTCTCATATCAGCTACTTCATCCTCTTCACAGCCGTAACAATACCAGTTTCCTGGTCTTTTCAAGCGAGCACTGGTTCTTTTGGTAATTGATTTCTTCACCGGTGGAATTTCTTTCTGTTTAGGGGTTATGATTTTCTTGGTTTTTTTTTGTCCATCTTCGGGTTTATGAAACAGATCTTTCGTAACTGGGGTACCTATGTAATTAATAGCTTTCTTTCTAATTTTCGTTGTTTTTCCCGCAGATTTAACTGGAGAGGGCATTAGTTCAGTAAATGAAGATCTTCTTAACTGAGTTGTAGACAAATTATGTCCATGATCATTTGGAATCAGACTATGAACCATAACAGTACTTTCAATCGGTCCAATAGAAGTCTGCTCAGTTCCTTTTCGACCCTTATTGGTCGTCATTGAGTTTGGAGATCCAACATGCTGTGAGTTTTCTTTATCATCAGTATCAAGTGCAAGAAGCGCTGATGAATTAATAGATTGTGAGTTATCTTTCTCAACATTATCAAGTGCAAGACTCACTGGTGCTTCTGTCAACATAGAAGGGCCAAATGCAGCTTCCGGAATAGCGTTAGGATCTAAAGGATGTAAACCAGTAGCTTTGAAGCCACTAGTAATATTACTGTGAGTCATACAATTTGACCAAACTTTTGAAAGAATAATATTGAATCGAGCTTTAGTCAGTTTCTTATCAGGGTTTTGTTCTAAGAATAATAAAACTTCCTTATCCCAGTGATGTTCAAATGAACGGTAAACTGCTTTGTCAAGTGGCTGAAGTTCATGAGTAGTGTTTGATGGTAAACAGTATAAATATATGTCTAATGAATCAGCCAAATCAACAATGGACAAGTCTAAATGACAAGCTGCACCACCAAATATCAACAGACATTTTAAAGCACTTTTGTATTTGGCTAGATGTTTTAAGAACTTCTGAAAAAGTTCGTTGGTCATATATCCTTTGGCAGATTTTTCTACCAACGTCCCACACGGTAAATTATCGTATAGTTCTGGCTTTAATCGTTTGCCTTTAAATATAACCATTGGCGGTATGGCAGTACCTATGGCATTTACACATCCCGCGATGGTCACACTTTCAGCATGCTCCGACGATTGTAAGTGGACTCTTTTAGCTCCTTTTTGAGCTAAAACTTTCTGTTGATGATGGACTGTTAAACGGCACCCTTTTTCATCCATATTATAAATTCGTTCGGGATGATGTGCTAGATCCAATTCATCGTAGATCTTCTTAATTTTTTCAAAATGATCACTAACAATGAATTTATTCAATTTTTGTGCTCTGGCCGGGTTCATAAATTGAGCTTTTCTTTGTGAAAGTTCAGGATTGCGTTTCATGAATGCCTTAAACCAATCTTTACCAGCAAGTCTTGTATTATTATTAAAATTATTTTTGATGTTGTTCTCTTCACAAAATTTATACACTAAACGCCGAAGTATCAAAGGTGTTATAGGCAAACCTATTTCAGCAAACCTGGTTATTCGTTTTACAAGCTCAGCTTCCTGATCATTACTCAATAAAGTTTTCCGACCAAGAGTTTTTTTCAAATTGCCACTCTTAATGTGGTTTCGAATTGTTCTTCTAGGAACTCCATACCTCTTTGCAGCTTCATATGAACTCAAAATTCCTCTCTCCACTGCCCTGACAGCTGATACTAAATTATTTTCTGACCACAATGCTCGTTTAGGCGGCATCGAGATACTGGAAAAAATTATCAAAGTATTATCGTCAACATGAATAAAATTACAATTAATAATTGATAATATATGTGATTTAGTCATTTATATTATTTAATGTATGAAAGTAATATAAAATACATAATAAAATCAACTAATTTTCAATATCACAGTAAGAGGGTAATAAGGCCTAAGTCTGATCTTGGTAGGCCTTTATAACCTCTAACCACAAACATTACAATGTATTTAAAAATAAATATTTGGACCATGATATTTTCTCTAATTTATTTACAGGATTAAAAGAGATATATAAATAGTGATTAAAAACACAACTTTTGATAACTAAGTGTGGTATTATTAAAAATACTTACAATTTACGTAGACCTGTTTTTATTATTTTTCTTGCACGAGTGCGTCATACGATGGAAAATGCAACACCAATGACAAGAAACGCAGGGACAAGACTTTGCACGCATGTAGTGACATCTTTATGCATTATACTTAAATAATTATAAGTTTGAAAAACAACGGTTACATTTAAATATTATTTTTGTCAATTAGGCCTTATTACCCGACAGGCCTTATTACCCGCGGGTACCTTACTCGATATAACCTAGGAATTTTCTACCACAACGAGTTGGCTATCCCTATAAAATTCCTATTATTTGGCGCCTGCGCGCCACGACCATATGGTTTCACCTGGTTCTCACGGTATGTTAATTTTACGTAACTTTTTTTTTATCAAAAAATTTCTGTGGACCTTCCCCCTTTTTCCCGTGTATACTGTTTTTTTTGAAAGGCTGTGAAAACTAAAGAAATTATCAAATCCAAAATCTAATATGACCAGCATATAGAGAACTCTTCAAACTACAAGAAACTATTTTTCACTCAAAAAGTTAAAAAATTGACATTCCCCCTTTTTCCCGTGGACCCTTGATAGGTATGTATATATCCTTCCGTGTTGTAGAAATCGGTCTCCTCACGTCTAGACTCCATAAAGGACTAGTGTATTCTTGCATGCTTATATTACATTGAACATTCATTCTTATTCGGGAACCTTATTAGTTAGCTCCTTGTTACAAAACAATAAGAAAATTTGACGGAGAAGATCTGACAGATTCGCACAATATTATTATGAAAAATATAGTTGGAACGAAATACTCTAAATAAAAACAAAATGTATCAAACTAGAACAATGAAAATGAAGAAAACAATATATTTTCACTGAAAAAAGCATGTTTGAAATATTGTTTGAAACGAAGATTCCATTTCCAAATTGTAAATCCGTAATGAATCTGCCGAAAATATTTTAAAATGAAAGGTCAGTACTAATACTCAAAATACACATTTGTAGTCGTAAAAAAAACGACTTGGTGTCCCAGGCTCAAATTCATAGAGCAGTGAGAAGAAACATACACCTAGATCTGTGAACTTTTTCAAATTTAAAAAAAAAAAATAACTTTTCAAAATTTCAAATTGTTTCGGGAAATTGAGAATATTACATATTCAGCAAACGAAAGTTTGGGTGCAGTATCTTTTTTCTTGCAGCTTCATTCTTTCGCAAAGAAGATGAGCCTAACCTGGTTCCCGTACGACAAACGTAGCCAGAGTTATGAATTTTTGAAGAAAAGTGTGCCTATACCAAAAATATGAATAACTTCGAAAGTATTAGAAATTTTGAAAAATTCTTTGGATGACATTTTTTTCGTGTCATAAGCAACGCTTTTCTCAACTGGCGTGATAGTCAGGTTCCCGTTCGGTTACCTGTAGAGGGTAAAGTGGGCGGTGCATTGGGCGGGATCTGACCGAACTGGACGCGTTTAACTTCGGAAGCGTGTCGGCCACTCGTGGAACGGAGTATAGATACTCGACATATGATGTAATATTACATTGTCATAATAATTATGGAGCATGGCAGTATTACATCGATTATATACTTGCTACTTCATAGATTCGTATTTGCTGCAGTAGAATGAAAATAACCCTATCCACATGTTAACCTATCTGAATATAAATTAGTAACGGAGCTTACTACAGCTTTTGAAGAAAATGTGACCGTACGTTATCAAAATCAGGAAAAATATAGCATCGATTAGTTATCGAGGACGAAGAATTGTCGTACGGTTCAAATATCATGTATGAAATACTTACATATTTTATAAAAATACATGATTGTAAACGTATTGTTATACAAATAAGTAGGCGGATGACGTCGGTACCAAAGATTCAATGAGGTATTTCTAACTCAATGTCAAGCATGTATAATGAATAATGCGAATTAAGTCACCGTGCCCCATAAAACGTCTTTTGTACTTGAAGCTATCACCGCAAATCATAATTAGATAACCAAGATACAGAGCTAAAAACTGAAAAATCTAAATAAAAAATAATAAAGAAATAATTTTTCTGTGCAGTAATTATGATCATTTTACTAGTACAAGATAATTTGATCAGCATTCGAGTCTTCGATGAAATTATAGTCCCCCGTAACATATGATTTTGCCTTCGAAAGTTGAGGAATAGTTTCACATTTTTTCTCCCGAATGGTCAGCAACGAAAATTACAATAAATTGTTTGAAAATTCTGTCAGTTGAATTTTTTAAAATTCTCTTCGTGGATGTTTTTTCAACATTGTTTCAACTTTGTTCTGTCAGTTCAAAGCTTTTTAGACAACTCTTGCTACACAGCGAACCTTTCAAAGACAAAATCATAAGCTACGAAGGTCTATGATTCCATCATCGGATGCGCGAATGTTGATTAAACTTGAACTCTGAAAATAATCACAATTAGCTCGCGAAATTACATCTTCAACTGTTCGAGTGCAACAATTTGTTTCTTTTTCGACATCATCAGCCGAATTGAGGAATTGCTCGAAAGTACTAGAATTTTGAGTTCAAAAAGAGAAGAAAGCTCAATGTAGTGAATGAAACAGCGTACTTTTCATGTTTTCATCCAAAGAAACACCTCTAGAAGCTTGATCCAAATCTATAACTGGGAGTTTGATACTTTCCTTGTTTTCTATCGATTAAATTTTGATCGAAAGGAATTAATCTATCATATCTGCGATAAAAACTAACGCTGACAAGGGTTGAGGCTTCTTATTACAGTTTATTTTTCAGTCATCGATAACAACACAACCTCATCAGTAAAACACACACAATAAAACTCATGACTCGCCAGATTTATGAAAATCAATCGCATTTTGACAAGTGAAAATTAACAGAAACAATTAAGTAGGGGTATCAAAATGGGTACAAAAAGATCTGGAATCCCCCAAAAGCATAAATATAATGGGTATAATAGTCTACATCGGCGATATTGTATAATAGTTATACTATTTAGCGAATCTGATGCTCGCTCGCATGTCACGAACGTTACAATTGACTCGGCTGAAACAATCCTCAGATTCTTTGTAAGCGTATTAGCATCACTTCCTGATAAATTTTATTTATTTAAAGATCACCCCGATATTATGCCGATTGACACGTGGAATTCGTCCCGGGCCACATTTCGATTCAAGAATCGACAAACAGAACATGAAGAAAGTTCACTGTTTTTTTTTTCCTCAAAGGGTATAGCCATATGAGCATATAAAGTCGTATAAAATCGAGCTGATCGTTTGTAATTCAGAAAAAGAAATTCCTGAAAATTTCAGCTTCTAAACCCAAAGAGTTACAACATAATTCCAAGAAACGTGTTTTTCAGTATTTATTTTATTGTAACTAATGTACTGAATATTTTTCTTACCAAAAATTTTTTTGGTAAGAATTATCGATAAGAGACGTTAAAAAGTAATTTTTTTGTAAATTTTTAACCATTCCTTTTTTTTTCAAAGAAGTTTTTGTCGTTATATTTAAATATGTTCCTTTCGAGTGTCAGTCACGAACTTTTCACAAAAAACTCCTTTCTTACTCTTGATCCTTTGATAACTTGATTCATTCGGTGCAATATAGTCAAAAATAAAAAAATAAATAAATAAATAATTAAATAAAATCCATTTTTTTCATATTTTCTTCGAATGATATTCACTATTTATTGGTAGAATATTTTTTTATTTCATTTAAAAATATATCAACAATCTGATATAATTTTTTCATACTATTGGGAACAATTACTCACTGTTAATATAATAAAAACAAAATCCTGAATATCGCGCCAACGGAGATGAACGTTGCTGATCACACGAAAAAAATGTCCCACAAAGGATTTTTCAAAGTTCCTAATATTTCCGAGATTATTCACATTTTTGATTTTGGCGCACTTAGTTTTTCAAAATTTGTAACCTTGGCTACGTTTGTACGCGGACCGATTTCGGCTCATTTTGTTTGCGTAAGAATGAAGTTGCAAGAAAAGAATAGTTCAGTCGAACTTTCGTTTTTTCTCTCAGTGCTCTGTAAAATTTGGAATGGGACACCAAGCCGTTATTTTTTCAGGACCACAAATGTGTATTTTGTGTATTCGTACTTATCTTTTATTTTTTTAATAGTTTTGGCAGACTCATTACGCATTTACAATTTGGAAAATGAATTTTGTTAATTTTTGCGAATCTATTAATTTTTGTTTTTCAATTTTCTTAATTATTCTCAACATCGAAAATACTTGAACTGGGTTATACATATAGTTTGAATCCCATTTTCATATTGTAATTGAGTCATGTAGTCCGCCAAAAATATTAAAAAATAAAAGATGAGTACTAATACTCTAAATACATATTTGTGATCGTAGAAAAAAAACGGCTCTGTGTCCCATTCTAAAATTCACAGAGCACTGCGAGAATATACATATACCTGTCTCTGCGATTTTTTCAAGTTTAAAAAAACATAACTTCTTCCAAAATCTGAAATTGTTTCAGGGAATTGCGAATATTTTATGTTCAGCAAACGAAAGTTCGAGGGGACTATTCTTTTCTTGCAACTTCATTCTTTCGCAAACAAAATGAGCCGAAATCGGTCCTCGTACGATAAACGTAGCCAAAGTTATGAATTTTGGAAAACTAAGTGCGCCAAGATCAAAAATGTGAATAACTTCGGAAATATTAAGAATTTTGAAAAATCCTTTGGGGGACATTTTTTTCGTGTCATAAGCAACGTTCATCTCTGTTGGCGTTATATTCAGGTTTTTGTTTTTATTATATTAACACTGATCAATTGTTCCCAATAGCATGAAAAAATTATATCAGATTGTTGATATATTTTTAAATGAAATAAAAAAATATTTTACCAGTAAATAGTGAATATCATTCGACGAAAATATGAAGAAAATGGATTGTATTTTTTTCTCATTTTTATTCTGACTATGTTACACCAATTGGATCGAGTTGAAAATTTTACCATGTGAAGAAGAGTGAGAAAGGTGTTTTTCTTGAAAAATTCGTGACTGACGCCCGAAATGAACATATTTAAATATAACGACAAAAACTTCTTTATTAAAAAAAAAAAAAAAAATCGAATGGTTAATTACTTACAAAAAAATTTCTTTTCAATGGCTCTTATCGATAATTCTTACCAAAAAAATTTTCATTAAAAAATATTCAGCAGAATAGTTACAATAAAATAAATACTGAAAGCCATGTTTTCTTGAATCGTGTCGTAACTCTTTAGGTTCAAAAGCTGAAATTTGCGAAAAATTGTTTTGTTTCGAATTAGAAATCGATCAGCCATATGGATTTTTAAAAATCACTGGGGGCGGATTTTATATGCTTATCCGGCTATACCCTTTCAACATTAACATTTGCGAATCGAGTGTAATAATTATTTACCCGACATCCAACGACAACCATCGCTGGTGATTAGATCTGCTTTGTTCAAGAGATTTTCTTGAAAACGTGTCAAATTATCGGACTCAGGGAATCTTCCAGCAATTCCAGAAATCACCACTTCGTCCCCCGGTTTTGGAAAGGCCAAACTCTTGGCCCAATTGGCTCTTTCACTTTTTTCTTGCATATTATGGCTTGTATATAGTGGAAAGCTTTTACGTCTACGGTATCTCAAACTGCTCGGCACAAATATGTTTCATTTTAAGAAATAAATGTTTTTATATCAGTGGCCTTCGCCACCGTGTCAAGTAGCTTGAAATTATACATTCACGTTTTTTCCTAAACTAAGTTGCGAATTTTCTAAATCAATATTGTATTCGATTTCACCTCGTTGAATAATGATAAATATTGATAATAAAACATACGTCATGTGTCGACCCTATCCGCCATATTGACCTTTGCAACATACAGCGTGGTTATTTAAAAAGTGTCCACCCGAACGTATCCAAAGCCAGAACCCCAGAAGGAATATTCAAGGGCGATGAGCGGGACTTACAAACGTATGGAGAAGAAACTATTTCCGGCATTCGGTCATGAGAAGCAATTCACCTTCACTCCTAGCCGACCGAATTCGAAAATTTCAAATCGCACCACACCCTTTGTGACACAGCAAACTAAATCCCTCAAGGGATGCTCTCATTTGGTGTAAAGTAAATTAAATTCGGTTGATCCGTACCCGACTTATCATTCAATGAAAATCGATTGAAATCGTGACAATTTAACGATGCTTTAGTAATTTTTGTAATGAACCTAATCAAAGTGTTTGAAAGCAATGAAATGATCGCTATCATGCGCCAAATGAATGTAAAGTTTATTTCCGAACTCGCTTCTGACGTTCTAGAGAAATTCTTAATGGGTAGATATACTAGGCATATGCCCCATAGTCATTTTGCGTTTCCGATCTTCAATTTCAGCTGACTACGTTTTGCGACATCTTGACAAAGAATCGACAGATTTCGATTCACTTTTCGTTCGACTTTCCATCCAAATGCAGAATTTTTTTACAGCTTCAATTTAACATATCACAAAGGGTGGGATGTTATTTAAGAATGTTATTTTCGGTTGGCTTGGGGTGAGGGGATAAATTGTTCCCCATCATCGAATACCGTGAAATGGTTTTTTATCGATACTTTTGAATCTTTCGTAAACGACATTAGAATATTTTTTATTTGTTTCTTGAGTCATACGGATGGACATTCTTCGTGAACACTCCGTATTGTTGGCCTAGAATGAGTATGTATGAATAATTTATTGCGAGTCATGTGGGTCGAAATTTTAGATCAAGGTTTTGTCGTTTTTATCGCGCGAGTATAATCAATATGAATTTTTTTATACAAGTCGTAGACAAGCGTTGAATCTCCGAAACGACCCTTCTCTTCGGATTTATCGTGATACGTTATAATCTACTCCCGGTTCTGACACAGGAGCTTCATTCTAATATGTATCGAAAACTTAATTCACTCAGACTTTTTCAACTCTTTCAGCCGATTCGACAAGTAGACACAGCGAATTTACCAATTTTCGTGGATCGTTCATCAGTTCTGAATTATAATCTGACACAGCCCGCCCCGATTTACGGCTTTGGCTAAGGGACAGTAAGTACAAGATGTAGTATGAGTTTCAAAATCGTATGTTGAAAATTCAGCGAACAATTTGCAGTAAACACAAACATGAAATCTCGATTATTTTTTTGCATTTTGCAGCTAGGCTAACGGTGATGAATTACTTCTAGAGGACTCGTTTTTGGAAGGACGATGAGACGAACAACTTTCGTATAAAGAATTTTTTCTTGTGGAAAATTTATAGAAAGAACAATGAAACAGAAAATGTAGGTTTCCAAATGCTTAACAATTTTTTCTTGCCAGACCCGGTCTTAGCTGATGTAGAAATCTCGGGATTATGTTTGGTGAAGTGAAATGAACCTGTACGAAAAATCGGCCAACCGACATCTTCTCCCGATGGGACCCATGTCTAATTTGACTGAACTATAAGCATGCTGAGCTTCCGTCTGGTTCGATGCAGCTGATGTGCAAATTGGACCCTTCACACACCGTGAGAATATGGGAATGGCGAGAATCTTCTTTTCCGGAAAATCAATGTCTGTGTTATGTCCTGAGTTGATATTCTGAGATGATATCAATTGAGTATGAGTTTCTGAATTCGACTTGTTAGATCGAATATATTTCAGCGAGTCTTAAATAGCTTACAGTTAGTCGAATCGACGCAACGTTCGAACCTCATTTGTTTCGATAATGAGTTGTAATTAGCTTAAACTCTACGTGCCTGATATAAGGTAATGCATTATAGATTCCACTATCAATTAACAATACATTCATTCAACAATCTATTCAACAAAAATAGGTTGTTAATTGCGCACTCGCGCGTCGATTAGGAGAGTAGAGGACTATTCGCTCTCCAAAAAATCGAATTCTTTCAAATTATTGACTCTAAAAGCCACATTTTCTCAGACATTTGAACAAAAAGTTCATGAAAAAATTCAAAAAATTACGGAAGTTATAGCGCTGAAAGTAACTGACTGCGTAACACAGTCGAGGTATGATAGAACGAGGGGTCAAAAGAGGCTACGGCGGAGACAGAAGACAAGAAAGGAAATGGATTCGCTGGAGCTAATGAAGCAGGAATCTTACGATTGAGTTTCAAAAATTTTTCACGTCATATAATGTGTGACATGCTTCATCAACCGGGCCACGGTTTTCGGTCACCCTACCGGACCTTTTTTCCTAAATTTACCAGTTTGTAGCACTACCAGAGTAGGGCTTCTGTGATCTTTTCCAGATTTTGAAAGATCATCGTTCAAGATTTACCTCCTTCGGTTTATATCGTTATATCCCAGAACATATTGGTCGCTCAAAGAATTTATTCGGAATATCAACTATTCAATTTCTCATCTACTTCCGAATGACGTTTCAGTCATGATTTTCCCGATATAGGATAGTGAATTCATGGCAAAGATAAAAATCAAAATCAGTTCTTTTAACTAAAAACTAGTACCAATTTTACATGGTAAGCGGCATTGTCAGAAGATTCTGCAATAAAAATTCCATAGTGTCACCTACGATTTTGACGTATAAAAAATAAAATAATTAAAGAGAAAATGAAATTCATATGGACTCTAAACTCAACGTCGTTGGGAAATTCGTTTTGAAATAAGCGTACGACAAGTTTCATTGAAAGAGCCTCTATTTTTAAACAAATTTCCTAGCGATGTTGAGGTTATACTAATCTATGTGTTAATTTTTCATTCGTTTATTCGCTCGTTACGTAAGAATCGTTATAGATGCTATTTTGGGTATTTTTCCGCAGAATCTTTATACAATGCCAAATACCCTGTGAAATTGTTAGAAATAAGTAGTCTTGACTTTGTAGCCACTTATTTCGAAACTGAATTCTCGAACACGGTGGACAATTGGACATCCTAACTCTTGGACGAACGATTATCTGTACTTGAAATTTGAACTAAATTCGTAGAATCCTGTTTTCTAGAACATGGAACTTCTCGAAGAACATTAAATAATTGACAAGACTGAATGGAAAAAATAATATTGAAGATCATTTTTTATCGTGAAAATGTCTTAAAAAAATTGGATTCATGTGCAACTTTCAAAATTTTCGTTTAAATTTCCTCAAAAAGTTCCATGTTGTAGTCTTGTACATATGCCTATGAATTACTCATCATCAAGTCGTGTGTTTTCAGACGATTAAGGGTCACCTAGGGCCATTTATACAGATTCGAGTGGTATGCTACTCGTTTTGTGCGGTAGAACCCAGATAAATGCGCGATTCTTACTTTACAAAATTGAATTTTCAGGGCTAAAAACCATCCCCATGTAAAACCAATATTTTTTTTCAGATAACTTGGGCTTTTTTGACATCAATTAGACTTTTCTATTCTCAGATCATCACCTCCTATCATCGATATGTAATTGCTGAGTGAGAATTGTTATCTAAGTCGAGAACCGAAATTCCCATTTTTTGCGAGCTTAAAATTTGAAAAAATTCGTAATGATAGAGAATTCTTAGACGAAACAAAAACAACGTAATTATTGATTGATATAGCAATGGTACCCACCTTTCGATGAAATCAAACTCCTATGGACTTTACTTAAGCTCGTATCAATTGTCGCAATTAGAGATTTTCGAAGGTGGTGCAAGTGGACGAAAAAATAATCAATTACCATTTATTTATCCCCGCTGCTTGATGCTGTATTTCACGACCTACTTCACAGCCCTATTGCTCCGCGGATCCTATTTGGGTAGTTGTGTATGATTTTTATCGTCATACAAGTTTTAGTGCACGAGCCACATGGATCATATAGCAAAGAACTGTTTCGACGACAGAGACGATGCTCAATCGTGAAACTAGTCATCCCAAATTCCGAGAAGGGATTGATCAGATATAGTGATGGTGAATGTTTTGAATGCCCTTATTTGTAATTTCGAGGGTACAGCGTTGATTACAACAATACAACAATCGCATTCATGTTTTATTTGAGTAAAAACTCTTGAAGGCTTTCGTCTAAAATTATTCTCCAAATTTCTAGTACATCGCCGTTGTGGTGTAAAAAATTGACAAAGAGATTGAGTAGAAAGTCCAGATGATGGTTTGATGTATTTTCAATTAGACTTTGCCGAGTGTCTTGATGCTTTAGACAAATCACTTGAGTATGTGATATTCAATTGAAGTTAATTCAGGTATACTTATTATGCCCAAATAAATATCCACGTATCGCATGAAGAATTTGCGTGAGATTGGAAGGAATGGGACATTATTACGCGTACTCTGAATGTCAGAAAATTTCTTTGAGCGATCTATTTTGCCAAAGGCTCGCCAAGTCTTATAGGCAGATTATGAATATTCGTTGTTCAATCTTGGATAATTGCAAAGCAGTTTGTCCGGAGTATACTATATCTCACTATGTGCATACCTTTATGAATGGCTACTAAGCCCATAAGTATTCTCAGTCGCATGTAGAAGGAGTTGACAGTGAATGTACAAATTATTTTTGGCAGCGGTTAATTTTATTCTTTATTCCGACCTTTCCCTTTAGAATATCATTAAATGTAAAGTATTCACATCATCAAAATTTGCAACCATCTCAGCATTAGTCGGCGGCGTACATAGAGATTTTTATCTTGCATGTTTCATTTTCAGTATCTCTTATTATGCTTGTTATCGAATACCAATTAACCGGCGATATCTTCGTCGAGTTCACCGTTGATAGCCGCTGCACACAGGTCGTCTTCCAATATTGTCGCATGGTTACCCCGTAGGTAGTGAATATTCACCTTCGCTCGAGTAAGCTATAACAGGGGTGAAAGTTAGTTTCATTGACCATTTACCGCCGATATATGTATATTGTTGACTGATATGCATTCAACTGATCCTGAAGAATTTATACAGAATAATCGGTAAGTAGGATTTTCCATGATTATGTGGATGTTTGCGAAAATTTAGAAAGAACACATTATTCTGTATAATTCGTTTAGTCAAACGGCGAATATTTCGTACAAACTTACCAATCCTAGACCGTAGTCTTCCGATATCAATCGTACTGCCCGGATCTCGGGTTTGAGCAGGGTTATTGGCGTTCGGAGAGGTGGTAACGCCGAGGGGTCATAAATCTGCCCAGCCTTCATTCGAGAATAAACAGCTGTACACATAGCCTGTTGATCTTTTCGTGTATAATTCAGTTCGTTATCTTCAGGCATGTTTTTCGTGAACGCTGCTAACTTCTTCTCCCAGGTATCACAGTTTTTTAATTCAATAGCAAGCTAGAACAGCAAAACTTTGATTCATGTTCCGGAAAACAGATAAAAAATTTTGTGTACTCGTGTAATCATAGGCACTGATACGTGAATTCCATAATACTCGTTCGAATCTTGATTGATCGAAAAAAAAAGGCTGAAATATGTTCATTTCAGCTGGAGTTATGAAGAAAAATCTGAATGTCGTCTTCAAGACTGCAGTGTGGACTGTATAGCCACGGCCAGTGAATCTGTTGCACCTAACATGTATGCAACTGAAGTTACAACATAGTTTGAGTTGGCAATGGCCAACTATGGGGCCGCACAAGCTTATCTTGCTCGTCATGTCCCATCGTAGTGGGCCTCAAGTCGAGCATTTCCAACGTGAAGCGTGACGTCACATCGGCTGCATATTTTAGGTGCGACAGATTCACTGTCCTTAGCTAGCCGTATATACAGAAAATAAGCGTGGTTCAATGTGGGACATTTGACTTCAAATTTTCATACTAGAGCCTTCACGATTTTGAATTGCCCTGAATTCTTCGTATGTTGTTTTACACTGAAAATGCACAAATTTTATTCCAGTTTTTTTTTTTTTTGTAATTCTTCGTGAAATAACAAAAATGTTAAGCCCCAGATAAAGGAAACACGATATTTTTCATAGGACCTGTGATAGTGATTTCGGGTATTTATGTTTGTATTGCAGGGGCCACGGGGTATAATAAGACAGTGAGGCAAAGCTGGGCAAAACATCGGGATGTAATATTGATGGGGCAAAATAGGGCGTCCCAAAATTATTCAAGAATTGCATGTCTACGACACAATTTGACGAAACCATGGAAAATAACACGTTTTGGAATCCATGTTGAGTGTCTGAAGCAGTATGGCGTTTCAATTCAGAAGTCTAGAGCGGGGCAAAATGAGACACTTCAAAAATATTACCAATATGTAGTTTTTGGGATTTGGTACTTCATACCTTTTGAAAATATTTCATTATTGAAGCAATATGGAGCTTCAAATTCAGAATTCAATGACGGAGTAAAATAGGGCATCCACGGAAGAACCAAAATTCGCGGCGTAGAACTGTTTGTATTTTCGTGTATATTGACTAATCGTTTATGATGATCGCATTAACGCGCATTCGCTCCATCACGGTCAGAATAATTTATAATTCATATCCCACATCAGCTCTTGAATACAAATAAAGGAAACGAGTATTCCGGAATAATTTCAGACTGTCCAACTTTGCCCTTGGCGATATTTTGTTCCGGAGCGTTAAGATTATAACCATCGAATTTTTATTATAGAAATACAATTATTTCACGTCATCGGTATAGTTACAGCGGTATTTTTCGCTTAGCTGCTCCGTTTTGCATCACTTTTCCGTAATTTGGCGCTGATAAAATCCATGTGAGTGCGACGAAACTCATGGGTAAGGTGTATAATATTCAGAAAAATGACGCGAATGAGTTACCTGTGTATTGGCAGATGGTTTGAGAATATCCATTATGCTCAATAAGAGATTCGATTGCAGCTCGTCGTCGGTATTTGCAGTTGAGTGTTCTGTGATCATTGCCTTCATGTATTCAGGTGAACCATCTATCAACAGAAGGCGACCGTTGAAGCCTTCGGATTCCAAACGTCTCGCAAGCTCAATAGCTATCAGACATCCGAAGGAATACCCAGCTACTACGAAATCTCTGGAGCCCTTGCTCCTCGCTTTGACGTGCTGTAAGATGTTGAGGATGAAGTTTTAATGGACATGCAAAAAGTTGATCAAGTTTTATGGAATTATGAATATACCATCAAAAAATGGTAGGAATAGTTCTTACAGGGATCAAATAATCTGCCATTTTTTCGATTGACGTCAAACCCGTACAAGTTGTCCCTAACTGTAAACAGGTTGTTGGAGATTTTAGTTTGTGAGCTAACGGCTGTAACACATTATGCATTCCTTCGATGCCCGGTAGGATGAAAATTTCTCCTTTTCCATCCTCTACTCCTGTTGCCAATGATATACAAATATCTTCTTGTGTCCGATTTGTGCCCAGGGTTCTCATAAGCAATTTGATCCCGTTGAAATTATATTGTTCATTCTGGTCGTTATCATCGTGAGGATTCTCGTTCTGCCCGCATCGCTTTAGAGACATCCCCTGGAGTTTAAGAAAAGTAAGACCACGAATGTCTTCAGCGGTTAAGAAGATTTCAAATTCACGCTCCAAGGTTTGTTTTATTTCAACCCCCATCATAGAATCCATCCCTAATTCTGACAGCGGTGTGTGCAGGCTGACACTTTGGAGATTTTTCAGTCCTGTCAACAGTTACATACAATCAAAAGACATACTTTCAGTTTGACTGAGGTATGTACACTTTCATTTTTGCAACTCGAAGCCTGCTTAGACCTTATTAATAGAAAATGGATCGATAATTTATCATCTACGTTCCTGTGGCGACGATACTCAACATCAAACCGAATTCCTGACTGAAAATTTATTGCCGTTGGATGATCAGGTACTTGATACCAATAACCTGGTAAGTATGGTACTACATGATCGCATTTATTTGATGTTGAATGATGACCTAACTGTGGTTTCAACATTATGAATTAGATTTGATAGTGACCAGTAAAAACTGGAGACTGGATGTTTCAGCGTTGAAAATTAGATTCAAGTAAGCGAAGTTGGTATTCAAAACGGCTAACAAGAGACATTCGAAATTAAAAGATGAGCAGTTTGCTGCAAAGTGGAAACTGATTTACACCCGTGATTATTTTGTGGTTTACATGACGTCGCCTTTCTCCTTTCATGGATTGGCAATTGTTATATATACAAGTAAGCATTGTAAGGCCCAAAGCCGGATGTCCGAATGTTGGGACGTTCGGATGTTCAAAAGTTACAAAGTTTAAGAAATTTCCAGAAATGGGTATGAATTTGAATGATTATACGATAAGGCTACATTAAGCTTCAGATCGTCTACGTGGTGGATTCCAATGCCTAGGAGTCGTGCTTGCTCGGAAAGAGCAAGCGCAGCGAGCGAGCTCAGTGACAAAGCCTTCCAGCGAGCAGAGCGAGCAGGGACAATTACCAGGTAGTGAGAAACTAAATCAAGAATGAATAAATATTTCGAACGCCATACCCATCAGATTCACAACCGTGTCGATGATATTTGTGGCTCCGGCACCTCCGGCAATTTTTTCAGCAACAACCATACTCGACACAACGGGGGAATTCTGTTGTAGAAAACCATCCAACACTTGCAGACAAGAGGATATTTTCTGTTGTAGAGTGCCACCGATGACAACTTCCTTGTCGTCTTCTTGCATTTCTGCGACTAATCCAACATCGCCAATGGCTCCCCATTGGACAGCCAAGGCCGGCAAGTTTTCAGCTGCCCGTGTTTCGCATATCCTTTCCATTATCGAATTCGCCATCCCATAATTAGTTTGACCTGCGTTACCTCTGCCACAAGATACTGACGAAAATACCACAAATTGTCTAAGATGGGGACACAACGTTCTTGACAGTTTGTCCAACTGCTTCGTCGCCCAAGCCTTGACCCTCAAAGACTCCTCAAATGTGTCGACCGTTTGATTTTCGCAAAGGCTGTCCTTGAGTACCACAGCCAAGTTGAATATGGCATCCACTGGGCCAAGGGCTGCGGCTTGTTTCAAAATATATTCGCACCCCTCATGCGTTGAGGCGTCTTTTCCGACGATTATGACAATTTCAACGCCGTAGCTCTTCCAAATGCTTATCCGCAAACGTTGATACCCAGTCACTATTCCTTTGCGGGACGTAAGGACTAATTTTGTAGCTCCACGGAGTACAAGCCAATCGGCAAGCTCAAGACCAAAGCCACCCAACCCACCAAGAATGAGATAACTGCTATCTTCTAGGCAATAGTAGCGAGGAAACCCTCGATAAACAGAAGGCTGATGCGCTTCATTTTCATCGCGAATCCTCACTATAACCTGCGAAATTCCATCGGTTAGTAACCGTTTGATACATAATATACGTGACATTGAAGTCACGAATTCGGAACGATTCTGTACAGGAACTCAATGAAGCGAAATCCGTGCCATTAAACCTGTGAATGTAGAAAATTTATTCCTTGAAGTGACACAGACGTAAGGGCCTTTATGCCATGGAATACATTTTCGGAAAATGAAAGAGAGGACTCCGCACGAATCTTATGGGAACTGGGTCCCCGTCGAATTGGCTGTAGATATCGGTAAATATAGTATGACGTGCTCTATGTCGTTTCAATCAACAGTGTCACTGGGCACGGGGTACAGAAATGGACAGTTTTTGATTATGTAAGGTCAGACGCTGTGTATAGTGCAGATATCCCATATACGCAATCGTAATAGCGTCAGCGCACGCATGATGCCTTTGGAGGCAAACATCTTAGAAACGGTATGTCGATGAAAAATAGTAGTTGGGCGGTGATGTGTAATATTTTTCACATTCGTTCATCTTAATCTATCCTTTTTCCTGTGATTCTCGGAGAATATGTTGAAATCATTTACTAAGCCAAAACTCCTCTTTCCTCCACTTATGTCATATTTAAGAATTTTCTCGTATTTTTTTTTTTTTTTCTTCACTTTCGAAAGTTCGGAAAATTTTGCATCGAATCACATTTGTTTCTAAATGGGACATGCCTCTGTTTGGGAGCTATGATTTTTGTTCGAACGCGAAATAAACGACTTGTACGTCGAAGTGGAAATTGGTACCATTTTTTGACGGTCGCCATATTGGATCCGCCATTTTGAATTTCGAAAATCTGATGCCAGATCCGTAATCAGCGACCCCCAAAAAAACCCCGGTAGCATCTTGTCAGGCAAAAATCTTCGGTCGGTCGTTCTGCGCGAGCTAACGCATAACGAAATCTGCGATATTCAGGGATTAATTACACCCCCTTAGGGTGGAATTCCTCCGTTATCAAAAAATACATATCGAATATTTTCACCCCCTCTACAATCTTTTGAAGTTTTGTTGAAATCGGAGGGGGCTACTTGGCGATGTTCTCTTGTAAGTTTAAATGATAAATTAACTGTGTCACTCAGAGTACCTACTATAAAATTTAATCTACAGAAATTGCCTAAAATAACCACTAAAAGTAACAATTTTTCCATCAAATGGCAAATGATTATTTATAATATCTCGCAAGGTTCGATCCATCACTTCCAAAGCGTATCTTAGAGCCATAGGAGTTTCGTTTAAAATGAAAATATCAGTATATATTCGAGTATTTAGCCTCGTTGGATTGGAATTTAATATTATACGAAGAATCCGAAAATAGAGGGACAATCCGGATTCAGGTTTGTGAACTGTGTTGCCTATGTAAGGCCATTAGGTATTTCATATAAGCTAACCTGGATACATGTCGGTTTCTGTTCGAAGGCATGAAATTGCGAGGCCAAGCCTGGGCACCACGTGAGTGAAATAATGGATAAATCAAGGGAAGATGGGAAATAATGATTTTAAGAAATCTGAAGCTAAACAAAAATGTAAAAGTTGTACAAATATAAGTTTTCCTATTCCAATCACGCTGAAATAGGCTATAAAGTGCTTTTAGAGATTTGGAACCATTTTTGATTTGAAGTTCCGAATAAATCCGATTTTTCTATAGATTTTAATTTTGTTTTGTGGAAAACCGACCTTGTGGAAAAATTTCGTGAGAATCGAAATTTCGGTTGAAAATGGTTGTCCGGTTCCAGGGGGAATTCCCCATATGCCGACATAGCGTATATGGGACATTTGCACTGTTCACAGCCTTTGATCTCGTAGACTGACGATTTTTCGACCCTGTGCCTATTGATACTTTGATCAGGACGACATAAAGCAGAACATACTATATTTTCGATCAATTCGACCGGAACCCAGTTCCCATACGATTTTTGAGGGGTCGTTTGTCTATTTATATTAATGCCGCTCAGAACGTTATGACAATCCATGCTCCAGTGATGATTTACACTGCAGCAAGCTGTTATAAAGAGCACACATGGTAGGAATTATACGATTTAAGTTTCAGTTAAGTAATTGAGGCGTTTAAAAAATTTAATGGAGTTATTTGAAAAACTAGCAAACCTTGCCAATATGCTTTCCGGCTGCCATATGTCTGAACGCTACTTCGGTCTGGTCTATTGGAAATACAGTTCTGGAAAGTGGTTTCACCGCACCACTTTTCAAACCTTGAGCAACCATCGCAGCCAACTGGGTTTTTTTCTCTGATTTGGTAGAAAATAAATTGTCAATGAGTACACCATGAAATCGGATTCGCTTCATAAATACTTCCATCCCAAGTGGGTTGTTTGCTGCCATATCGAATTTTCCGATCTCCAAGAATCGCCCACCGTTAGCTAAACAACGAACGGAGGCTTGTAGCTTCTCTTCCGCTAGAGAATTCAATACAATATCCACTCCTCGGCCCTGCGTTCGGCGAAGAATCAGCTGCTCAAAGCTTGTATCTCGAGAACTTCCAATGTGATCGTCATCGATTTGTGGGAAATGATTCTTGATGAATTCTCGTTTTTGCGGTGTTCCTACAGTTGTAAAAACTTCGCAGCCCTCGTGAAGAGCCAAAGTGATAGCTGCTTGGCCTACGCCACCGCTTCCAGCGTGGATCAAAACTTTGTCTCCCTTTTTCATTTCACCGTTTAACAGGAGAGCATAGTAGGCTGTCGCATAAACAATTGGAACCGTTGCTGCATCTTCTAGGGTCCAATTATCCGGCACTGACCAGAGAAACTCACTCTCACCGGCATATAAGTTTGAAACGGCTCCAGTTTCAACTATGCCCATAACTGCACGGCCATTTACGTCTCTCCCGGAAAATTCAAATCCAATTACATTTTCTTGCATCTTTCTTGTTTTCGCGATGACTTCAACTGGTAATTTTCCAGTAGTTAACATAACATCACGAAAGTTTATCGACGAATAATGTACCTCAAAGGTATCCTCGGACCGATGTCCCGGCTGAATTTCTCCGCCTGTCCATATGAGCGAGCTTAAATCGCCCCGTGTGAGCTGATTTAATCGAACATGATGAATAGGTTTCAATACGTATGGATTCAGTACAGAAAATCGATAAGAGCCCCACGTTTTCGAGGGGCGAAGCACGTTCAATGCCAAACCCAATTTCAGTTGTTCAGAGTATAATGGATTTTCCAAAGAAAATCTTGGAGCTTTCGGATCTTGAATCAACAGTCCCTGTATCGAATCGCCGCCTGGTTCTCTCCGGAGACAGTTCACCAATCCCATGAGCCCGCTTTCGAAGTCTCCTTCGCTGACAAGAAGTATACGACTCTTGGTGCGACATTCTTCATTGTTTTCTGCTTGTAGGGCAGCTTGCAGCGTAGAGAGCCACGTGAATTCATAATTGTTGATTTGTATGACTGTAGTGATTTCAGATAGCTTTGGTGTCTTTCGGAGTAGAATTATCGATTCCTTGCTCGTACGTTTTTCCAAAAGGATATGGAAACCTTCACTTTTCATAGTTACGAAGATATCATTGTCGGCATTCACTGGCTCCCTGGCCAGCAAAAAACCTGCATCCGTTATTGTTGTTCTCAGTTGTTTCAATATTTCGATATTTTTACTTGCGAATAGTCCATGACTAATCACTAACAAAGCATCCGATTCAGCGGCCAGGTTCTTCGGCTCCGAAACTCTCATAGTAGATGACAATACATTATCTGGAAATGTATCGATGGGTGCAAAGATATTAACATCCGCTTGCAGTAGAGGCAAATCATTCAGAACCTCCTCAATTATTGGAGATGTCAAATCTTCAGATGACATAGCACCAGCGTTGCCAATCCATTCGATTGTCTTTATTTTCGTCCTGAAATTATTTTCAAGAGCTATGTGCGTAGCAATGCGAGTTACCGCTGCTAGTTCCATTTCGAGATTATCTCGATGCGCTATGAATTTGAAATCCTCAAGCACGGGATCTCCTGCTGGCTTCTTCCGAGCAATGGCACTAGCTTTTAACCCTCGTATTTCTATCCCTCCAGAAACAATAAGGTCCAAATCTTTGTAAACTTTTACCGTGAATTCTGAAAGAAAATGAACAGCCAATTTTTCATAACAATCTAGTGATGTCACAACAACTCCACAATTCATATATCATATACGCGGAGTCTAACTCCTACCTTTATCGTAATCGGACATAGCGTGAATCTGATGCAGATGACTCTTAGCGTCTATCACCAACCTCTGAATACCTGTGGGAACGAATAGCCCTCGGGTATCATTCCCAAGTATTTTCATTTGCAGCATATTATCCATGAAAGCTCCCCAGTTTCTTGTCCAAGCTATGCGTCCCTTAGCGCCATTTATCGATGCCCCTCTGAGCCCGCGAAATAATCCAGCATAGTTATAACCTCTGAGGCGCAATTCTTTGTAAATATCCCTGTCTGTCAGGTGTAAGGGCTCGTCGCTATAATTGGTCAACATTTCATTACCGACGCGATACTCAGCTGGGTGTGAGACTGAACGAATTGATCCGGTTACTACGACAGTACCACCTTCAGAAACCTCAAATCTGTTCGAACCTGATAATGGATGAAACTTTATTACCATATGATTTACTTATATTTGTCAAAGCTTCGAGAAAATATTCGTTCCACTGCTTTTCGGTAGGATTCGTTATATTGAAGGATATACCGGCACGTGAATTTGTTCTTACCTGTCTGGATCATAAACACTAGGTCAACGCTACCCTGTTTTGGGATTGTGGTCGCTCGGTGAAATCTGATGTCCTCAAACACAACCAAAACTTCGTCAAATAGTTTTCCCTCTATCAGTCCCAAAGTCTGCCAAGCTATTGCCAAATAGCCGGTGGCCGGCACCAAGTTTCTTCCGTCAATCACGTGACCTGCCATCCATTCAAACTCATCATGAGTAAGTGTTATTTTAACAGCTCTAACTACGGATCCGAATTTTTCTTGGGTCCTACAATCAACTACAGCCCAGTCATCCGAATGTTCCCAGCGTAGCAGTGGAGAAATCATCGGAGTTCCACGGCTGACGGGGTATCGAACTTCAGGAAAAAATCTGGTCAGCTGCGGATGTAAGCCCGCTTCGTATATCTTTCCAATAGCCTCGAGTAAGACTGACACGTGATCTTCTTTTTCATGATTGATCAAAGGAATATTGGTGACGTGGGTGTTTGAAGATTCGACTGATATTGTTTGCTGAAACCCATGCGGTGTTACTTCAATCACTATCGCATTATTTGGTATGAGGCTAAATGTTTCTTCAAATAAAACTGGGCTCAGTAAATTATTTGTATGGTACTCAGGTGAACATAACTGAGCCAAAGTCGTATTCCACTTATTTTGCGGGACAGAGGTACTCAGCCATTTCTTGCTGCGCGATTTTGGGTGCGGGATGACTTTTTGCAAAAACGCTACTAACTTCGGGCGTGCTGCTTCAATGTGCATACTGTGATAGGCAATGTTGCTGCAGAATTCCTCTGAAGCTAAAATATCATCACCCTACAACAGGGAAAGATACATTCGCACATAATCAGTAACGCTTAAGACCATTAAATCTTTGATTGTATATTTTTTCATGACGTTTATATTTCCATATTCATGCCGCTGTTTGTCTACAACTGACCTGCAGTTTGGCAACGAATTGGTTGATAGCGTCGGCTGGCCCACTAATCGTTGAGCTTTTCGGGGCATTGTGACAAGCGATTAGTATATCCGGAGGGCACATGCCCTTCAACTCTATATTACCATGTCGAACGGTTGCCATGGCTCCAGGCATCGTTTGACTTTCCATTAAGGCTAAGCCTTGGAAGTACGCTGCCAAAACCGTTTGTTCCGCTGTCAAACAACCATCACTGTACGCGCAGCCTAATTCTCCGACTGAATACCCAATAACATAATCAGGCACAATTCCTATGAATTCTAGTACATCTAATAAGCCAATCTGTGAATGAAGAAAATTGTAAGTCTCTCAGCAAGGGTGATTCATGACCAATACATTATTCATAACTATAATGACTCATCCCATTCAACTACCAAATCTGTCATTTTTCAAATATTTGAATTAACTCAGCGGCGTTTTTCTTAGAAAATATGTCGCATGTCAAAAATAAGACTCAGGACAAAATTCGACTCTGTTTTACTGTCCATGATAGTCTCCTTAGATGCTTCACCTGAATAGCGGCAATGCCAACAAACGAGTTTACGATGTTAGAAAATATTCTTGGATCCTTCTTCGTCAAAATATTCGTAAGGTCCACACCATAAGGCTTCAGAGCAATGTCACACTTTCGGATGGCTTTCGCAAATACAGGGATTTTCGACATAGCTTCACCTGTCGAACACATAGACAGAGATTTGTTCATTTTTCACTGGCTATTTAAATTCCAACAATAATTGTAGTAACAGAATTCTTTATAAGAATTACTCTTTTTCAATGGTTTAATAATAGACGGACAGCTGGCGACATATTTCACTAAGCGGCTCTTATTTGGCTAAAAAATCACGTTGCGCTAGGTACGGGGTTTGTATTGCTGGATTCGTGAGTCTGGCAACCCAAAGCGATTGCGCTTGAACACCTGTCCCAGGTGAAAAACGCGTTTTTTCAAATTATTTTAATATAGTCCGTTCTAATTCAGATCTGCTCGATTATCTTATTGAATTGTTAGTTTAAACAGCCAGACACGTAGGTGGTTGTCAACACGGTGCCAGAATGGATTATATTATTTTTTTTAACAAATATTTTCAAGTCATCGTTATACGTCTGGCAATTTTTTTCTTCATGAAATATAACGTCGCCCTACAGCGCATGTGAAACGCCAGATCGAAATTCCGTTGCAAACACCTCGAAAATAATTAATAAGGTTCCGTGATTTTGTACGAAAGTCTCGGCCTGCGCGGCGGGTGGCGGGACGGGGGCTGCACGAAACGCGGGGACTGGCCGAGTGGAGGGGATACAGCTGCTCTGCAACGGTGGCAACAGTATTCTAAGTCGGGTGTTTCTGACTTGGCTCGTTCCTGCGCGTAAGACAGCGACAGCGCTAGCCGAACACTTCCGAACGTCCATTCCATATTTAATACTGATTATTTTATTTATTTCCTATACACAATATATATATTTTTATTTATTTCACACGCGTATCAAAGTAAAATAAATTATACTAGAAAACTTATTTCGATTACAAATTTGCTTATAAAGTCGCAAAAAACTTATGTCCAATAGAAATCTGATTATTTTAAGCATTTAAGCATAAAATTTGTGTGAACATTCAAAACTTATTGCTAATACAATTTTCCGTAAAAAAGATTACGGAAGAGTAAGATAAATTAAACAAAAAAAACTTATATCGAATAGAAATTCGAGAAACAAATCGAGAAACTGCATTTTCATATCAATCCGCCGTGTAAGAATCAACACCTTCGTCATCCAAACTGTACGGACCGGCATCTGAAAAATAAATGTTTACGAATACTGTGCTTAATTTTATGTAAATTCAATCACGTTTAATATAAATTTAAAAAAAATAACAATCATAATAATAATAATATCTGGAGTCTCGTCTTCATCTGCGCATTCATCTGATTCGATTGTAACTTCCCTGATGGATGTAGGGAGTTGATCTCCTTCGAACCATACGAAATCATACTTCCCATCGTTGTCAAGCCACCCATGCTCATCAGCCTTCAAAGTTGAAGGAATTTGAAGGTCGGCATTACCCCAAATGCTGGTGATGTATCGAGTTCTTAGAAGCTGTTGCTGCAAGTCAGCCTCGCAAGGTGGTAAATTCGATGCATCATAATTCCTCAATTTTTTTTTGAATTTTTCATCGTCATCAGTTGGCTTGTAATTAGTCGTAAAGATACAAAATCTTGCCTTATTGACACTATGAATTTTTTTTCACGCCATACATTTCACATAAAAACTTTTCTATGGTGGTGAAAGTACTTTTTAATTGATTGGAGCTCGTATTCCGAGCCCCAATGTCTGAGCTGAATGGATTCATGTTTTGTTTCACGACGTCCATGAAATTTTCCACCCCAGCTACATGTTTTTTCATTTTATCCCGCTCCAGGTCCAAGGTAACGTCTTGAGATTTGGTCAATCCAATTTTCATATACACATGACTTATGATCATTGATCTAATGATCAATGGGAGATGGAGTTCGTAAAATGCGAGATTCCAGTTAATTTCCTACCCGCATCAGCATTAATTGTCTGTTCCAATGTGAGATCGATTGGTTGACGTGAAAACGGTTTGTCTGTTCTTTAACACCGAAAGTACCTCTCTTGAATTCTGCGATTAATCCAGGGTGAGTATCGTCAACTTTCAGTAGATTGTCATGGTATTTTACCAACCATCTCGCGTAATTTGGTTGGTTTAATACGAAGAATAAGTTGGTCATTTTCGGTAGGATGTATTTATACAGCTCAAAGTCTGCAGTTCGAATGCTCCTAGACAGAAGTTGGTAATAGTTTATCAGATTTATGTATATTAAATAAAACTGAGGTGTTTTACCAAATTCTCCAGCGATCGTTCTTTGTCTGTAGTCGGCATATTGAACCAATAATGTTGAAAGCACCTCGTTGATATTTTCGGGGATATTTCCAGTTTCTTTGATAGTTTTCAGCTCCAGTACGACGTCATCAGACACTGCTAGGTTTTCTTGATCGAGGAATGCTTCGAAATGCAAAATTTAGAGTCCTAAAGAAGTCATGGGATGTAATCGTTTACACCGGTTGAAGAACTTCCACTTATGAAGCCATTCACAGATCCACTGGCTATCAAATCACTTTCAATCATCATATGTGATAGCCCACAATAATCGATGACTTTACCAATGGCCTTGAAGAATGCCATCATAATGTGAAATTGACCCAAGTAGATGAAGATATTACTGAAAACTGGTGCCTCCATAGATTGAATTTGATTTGCTATTTTACAAATCGCTAGGTCGTATGTAACCTGGACGTATGTTGCACCACATTCATTTGCGATTTTCATGCTATTGGACAAGGTTTGTCGCACAACAGAAGTATCAGTTGGAGACAGGTTAATAGGAGGAAGATAAAGAACTTTTTGTTTTGGACCATTGTATCGACACAGCTTGCTGTCGAATCCGACCCACATTGGCGAGTTGGGTATCTTCAGAGCATGCGAAAACATCCACAGCAAATCAAGTTGTGCCGCAACGGACAAAGTCTCAGGAATGGTTTATCTCGTATCGTAATTTAATGGCAATAAACTCTCGATCATTCTAGGTTTCTTAGGATATGCAGGAATATCAGGAACTATTGCATCGAAAGTCCTCCTTCGTTTTTTTGTAATTATAAAATTTAAAGGCGGGACTGACGATGGTTCTACTCGTGGTTCAACGAAGTCGTAATCATTACAACTTGGAAGTGAATTCTCATCTTCATTCCTAGGTCTTCCGGCTTGCAAATCATCAACGACTTCATGCATGTCCCTGTTACGAATTTCTTCATCTTCGTTTTCAGGTGTTCCAGCTAGCAAGTTCTCATCAACGCCATGTGTCTCGTTTTCAGGTATTGTTCTACTTTCGTTTGAAGATGGATTTTCGGATTCATTACTGTTGGCTTCTTCAAATTGGAATATAATTCCGACAGTGTCGTGAAGTGTATCCTTGCCATTAATAGTTTCAACATACCTATCAAAATTATCAAAAGCAACTCCGGTACTCAGATGTGGAAGTAACGATATACCTGCTGGAGACAATTGTGATTCCTCGGTTGCCGCATAAGTCAGCTCAGTTTCAAGTTCTTCAATGACGTTGTACGAGTAGCAATGTCCATATCTGTTAACAATATCAATCACTTTTCTGCTACTTATTATACTTTTCAACGTAATCCCAAGAGTCGTGTGTTTAGATGTTTTGATTTTTCCGTTTGAGACTGCATAAATGAGATCTTGGGACAAAGAACTGACTTTTCTCAGGTGACCAGGATTATGTCTTCGTCGACTATCCAAGCCACCCATTAGAGTTGAATACAATTTATGCACAGATTGGGGTATTGAACATTCACCTTTCAACAAATGTTCGAATGTCAAATTTTCAGGTAGTTCATCTTTTACTATACTCAACATATCTCTTCTTAAAATGAGTGCAGCTCTTTGCAGTACATCTTCCTTTTCTAATGACTTGAATATCAATTCACCAATGTGGCTATCTATACCTTCTGTAGAAACAACAATTTTTTTGTGGTGCATTGTGATAATTTTGACTCGATTACAAAATATGGATCTGATTTTTTCTTCTAGGTGCTGCTCGCTGAAGGAAAGGTCGCTGCCATTTTTTACGTTGTAACCAGATATTTCTTTGAAAATTTCGGTGTAAACACTGAATAATAATGATAATAAAATGCTTTGTCCACCTTCAAGTATTTCATTTTTTACGTAATCAGCAAGTTTATCGAAGGCCCGCTTGTGATTTTCCCTAGAAGTATGCCAGATTGTCTTCTGTCTGTTTTGAGCAGATGACTTGTATTGATAAGTAGACTTACAAGCTAAATGATATGGCACCTCGTTGGACGTTGCACATTCATCAATTTTGCTCAACATACCGAGGTCATGAATTTCAGAGGCATGTTCCTTTATGATATGAAGCAAATCTATTTGACCAATGCACAGCTTTTGTGATTTGTTTTTGATTTGTTTTCGTTCATTTCCACAAAATATACATACTTTTGAGGTTCCCTGAGTAGTAGAATTTTTCGACATGTCCTGTGGAGGTCCTGTGCCCCGTGAAGGTTCCATTGGAATTTATCGCAATGGAGTCGAAGACTCTCCCCGGGAGGTACAATCGTTTTCAATCTCTTCCAACGATGCCGCCTCATGATGCCATACTACACAACCAATAACAAGCAACAAACAAATGATCGCGAATTTTTCACCGGAGACTGTTAAGAGAAAATTGAAAGTAGGAAATAAAGTTCAAGAAATTCGAGTGCAACGAGATTTCTTCGGAAGGACACTTGGGATTTTAATTGACAAGAATGTTGATATAGAAAAAGTCGTGATCTTTCCTGTGACTCCCTTTCCAATGTCGATGTATCACCCGGATGGAAAACCCTACAAAAATCAGAAATGTTCTTTGATGAAGATCTTAGGAGAACGTGTAGAGACTCTGTCACCACCTTCATTTGATGTTGTTATCCTTGATGGTTTCTTCATGCTGCACTTGATGAGAGATATCCCTAAATCGTTTGGATCGATTTCCAAAAAAATCTTGCAAATGGTCACAAAGTTCAGCGCACCGAGGATTGACATTGTCTTTGACCAATATTTTTCACCATCAATCAAGGACAACGAGAGGCAATTAAGAGAGGGGTTCAAAAGTAGCAATTACAGAATTAGTGGGCCTGACCAAGTTAGACCAGCGAATTTCGCCACTGAGTTGAGGAACAACTCCTTCAAAGACGCATTGGTTGGCTTTTTAACAGAACATTGGGCTTCAAACGAAATGGCATTTTTCATTGGCAGGAAAATCATTTATTTGAATCACAAGGAATGCTACAGGTATCATGTCTCTGATGAAAAGGTATTCCGAAATCCAGAAATACGTCTGAATTGCCCAAACCACGAGGAAGCTGATACAAAAATAGTATATCATGCATCCAGGATTTATTCGTCTTCGGATATTTTGATTAAGTGCTCGGATACCGATATTCTGATTATACTGTTGGGCAATATAACACGCATGTGCTCCACCACACACAAAATATGGATGCAAGTCGGGACGGGAAATTCCTTGCGATATATCGATGTAAGAAAACTACACAATGCTTTGGGTGATTCATTGTGTAATGCGTTGCCAGGCTTCCATGCATTTACTGGATGTGACTATGATCCAGCCTTTTTCGGTAAAGGTAAAGGAAGGCCTTTTAAGATTTTAGAGAAATCAGCAGAGTATCAGAATGCTTTCTGCTCTCTTCGGGATACGAGCTCCAATCAATTAAAAAGTACTTTCACCACCATAGAAAAGTTTTTATGTGAAATGTATGGCGTGAAAAAAAATTCATAGTGTCAATAAGGCAAGATTTTGTATCTTTACGACTAATTGCAAGCCAACTGATGACGATGAAAAATTAAAACAAAAATTGAGGAATTATGATGCATCGAATTTACCACCTTGCTGGGAAGTATGATTTCGTATGGCAGCTGTATCCCCGCCACTCGGCCAGTCCCCTCGTTTCGTGCAGCCACCGTCCCGCCATCCGCCGCGCAGGCCGAGACTTTCGTACAAAATCACGGAACCTTATTAATTATTTTCGAGGTGTTTGCAACGGAATTTCGATCTGGCGTTTCACATGCGCTGTAGGGCGACGTTATATTTCATGAAGAAAAAAAATTGCCAGACGTATAACGATGACTTGAAAATATTTGTTAAAAAAAATAATATAATCCATTCTGGCACCGTGTTGACAACCACCTACGTGTCTGGCTGTTTAAACTAACAATTCAATAGGATAATCGAGCAGATCTGAATTGGAACGGACTATATTAAAATAATTTGAAAAAACGCGTTTTTCACCTGGGACAGGTGTTCAAGCGCAACCGCTTTGGGTTGCCAGACTCACGAATCCAGCAATACGAGCCCCGTACCTAGCGCAACGTGATTTTTTAGCCAAATCAAAGCCGCTTAGTGAAATATGTCGCCAGCTCTTAGACTATAACTGATGGGCGTAAAATCACGTGTCAAACTTCGCAGGCTTTTCCTGATTCTGCTCACCTGCTTCAGCCCACTGAGTTCCTATTCCAGATAACACGAAGACTACTGGTCGTTTGATACCTGGATAATGCTGTACATCTCGTACACTGTTTTTTGGTAAGCCATGGGGTGGCAGGATGGTATATCCGCGGTACAAATGGCCTGGAATGTCTGCAGCATGTATATTGTGGAGAAGAGAAACATATTCCACATCAACTGGTCTGCTTCTAAGCTGTTATTAATCGAGAATGTTGAATTTCAAGCGGTATGCATGTTGTATGTATGTACACTAGATGCATTGGATTCTGATACATATGAAGTTGCACCCGATTTATTTATTTACTTTTTTTCTATGGTTATTCTCGCAAAAAACAAGACATACGAATTTGGGTGCAACTTCATATGTGTCAGAATTCAACACACCTAGTGTACACTATTTATTTTTTCATGGATAGATAGATTGTATAGGCCATAGGGTAACTTCAAGCAATACACATCAATACAGAGAAATCTGATCCTAATATCTAAGCAGTTTCAAAGTTGCACAAAAATTGAACCTATACAATAGAAGGGTAAATCCACTCATTATAAAATATGACCATGCAGTAAGGATGGAAGACAGGCCGTTACAAATCAGATAATAATAAATAAGTACAAATGAATAAATGAGCAGTAAATAAATACATGATAAAATAAAAGGGTCAAGATTTTGTTTCTCACATTACAAAAAAATAGAGCTACATCGTACATTCTCAAATTGCAAAGTTTGAGAGACTAGGATTCACACTTACACTTACACTGGGTACCAAGACATCGCGTCTCAGAATTCGAAATTAAGTAGTATTACAATTTATTTAAGCAGAAAGAAAAGAAACAGACTTTAAGACTGACAGCTTCAGGATCCTACTGAGGTGAGTAACTAAGAAATAGCAACGAATGCTTTGTATAAGCTCTTGGGCGACAAAACTTCAAAATTGAATAAATTTACTGCGTTCACAGTGTTTCTTTCGTTTTATCACAAGAAATTCTATATTTTTTTTGTTTGATATTGTTCATTCGGATTTTTCAATTGTGACCGTTTGTTACTGGTCTGGTGATAAAGTTCTCGGAATAAGGCTGCATTGCCACCAATGCAAGATCAAGACCCAGGCCATCTACGAAAATTTGTTACACAAAATATACGGAGAAAAAGTATTCGTTCTACAAAAGTATTGAAATCAATGGATGTTGCCGAGTACAATATCATTTGCTGCCAATTAATTGCTGAATTTGACTTAGTCTCATTTCCCGGTGGATATTTATAATTCAATATGGAGGTTTCTATCTCATTTTACCTGATCGGTGAATAGGTCACCGACGTTGATTTTTTTATTAACCTTTTTCCTAGATTGTACTACCAACAAAAGCAATGACGTGCTCGGACGTTTTTCAAATTGGCTACCTTTATGATTTATTGAATTGAATTGTGTTGACATGAATTATTTAATTTATCTACATTTTCAGAAACTGACATTATTCAACTTGCTCTGATGTCAAGAGAAGTGATATTTTTCATATAACGTCCAGACCAAAATATGTTTCATAAGGTCCGAGCTTTCTAGGAACAAAAAATTTTTCAAACTTTTTCCATTCACAGAATCTCGAGATTTTCACATCCCACCAAAAATGAATCGGTTTTTTTCTTCGGATTGCGACACCGTCGATTTTTCCGAAATTTCTTCTCTGAATTCCTCTGGTTATGAAGAAGATTTTTTATGAACGAGAATATGGGCCTCGATTTTGATTGGAAGTTACACGGGTATAAGTTCTGCAAGATTCCGAACAATTTCACTTGCTTTAATTTATGGAGATTAACAAATATTCATATGTGATTTCGCTTTTCTCCATTTTTATTTTATTTTATTTTTTCAACATAACACCCACAACTTGACGCCATCGCAGAACATAATAAATTAGGTTTATTTCATTCATCAGCTATGTACGTTCAATACCACTACCTACAAATCCTCAGTCATAGTTCAAACAGAGGCTAGACCCGAACTAAAATGTTACACTAGGCGGGCATTTTTGTAAGAAGTACAAAAAAATATAAATTGAACTGTTTCAACATTCTTATAATAATTCAAGAATCAGCCCTTCAAATAACACATTTTACAAATACCCACCGAAAACTAAGACTAGGTCACATTCAGAAATTGATTGGGAACAAAATTATTTTTACTTGGCAACTTCCATATTTCATTTTAATATTTTTGTAGATTAAATTTTCCTTTTAAGAATATTTTTTTAGATACTTTTAGTTGATAGCTACTGCGTTTTAACATGCATAACGCAAGGTTTTTACACTCGAGGTGCTTCAGACGGGTAGTTATTTGCCGATTACAACGACAATGATCGGAGTTTATAGTGTTCCAAATGCCCCATGAATATTTCTGGCGTTTCCAATGTCTTAGTACCAGAGTTTTCATTCAGCAGTTATACATTCTTCCATACATAACTTAAATCGCGAGCGAAATTTCGTCCAAGTACTGCTGAGCTTTCGTTGTACTTACGTGTTCTAATATAGTTGTAACAGCCTCCTCTGTTCGTCCAGACACGACTACGAGTCTTGGTAAATCGTCGTCGGGTGCACCATTATTGATCTTTCCATTGGGATTCGATTTTAAGAGAACGTGGACGTTGGAACCTCCAAAACCAAAAGAGTTTATGCCAACGTAACCGCCATCCCACGGCGTCACTTCCGTAACGACTTTCATGCGACCATCTTCCAGTCCTTTAACTCCTTCTCGAGGACGTTTGTAATGTAGATTCGGTGGAATGTATCCACTCTCCATTGCAATCAAAACCTGTAAATAAGGTGTATTCAAATTCCATCAATAATATTCATTGATGGGTGAATGTACAAGTTTAAAATGGTTCACGTATTACATTATGTTTTCACATGATGATCGTGATACGAATAAACTGAACATTGTGCGAAATTAAGATAACTCTCAAGCATCTTATGAGTCGTAAATGACAGCCGGAAATGAGCAACACAGCAAAGTCGTAGTAAAAGGATTCACTCTTTCGGAGGTTCATTGAAGCACCGAGAGATACAATTAAAGTGATATGGTCGTTTCAACACTTCAGTATCAAAGAAAAATCATGATAAGTGTTAAGGGGGTACATACGTTTACATGGCCGATGAAATAGGTGAAATTCGGGATGTTTTATCTCGATAACTAATTATTCCATTCGAATCGGGTTTCGTTCATTTGAAAGGGTGTACATTTAGGTATGTCCACAATTTTTTTTATCATCATTGAACCACTGGGAGCGCCATCATCGTGGCTGGCGTCAAAGATGAATTTCGTAGTCATATACCAAGATATCTCGAAGACGGCTTGACCGATTTTCTTCAAATTTGGACAACATGTTTTTGGATACATCATCAAAAGGTTGTCGTAAAGTTTTTGTTCAAAACCACAACGTTTTATTTTTTATTTAACTAGAAAGGTCAAATCTTTTGAAGAAGTTTCGAGCAAAAAGTTGAGACAGTCACCATTTCGTGCAAAAAATTCCCCCAAAAAAAAAAAAATAAACCTACGGCAACTGTTGCGTTATATTACAGTTTGAAAATCCATAGTTTTATTCTTTTTCAAATCAATCTAGCACTGGGAATCTTAATATTTGCGAGCCGTTGCAGTGAAAATCACCTTTGGCGCCAGCAACGACAACAGCGCTCCTGGTTTTGAGTAATTATAAAAAAATTTAAAAAAATTGTGGACGTATGTACCTAAATGTACACCCTTTTGAAGAAACAAAACCCGATTTGAATTGAATAATTAGTTTTCGAGATAAAAAATCTTAATAGGTAATGTAATGAAGCGGTGGTACAGTTAATATCTACGAAATAGATGATACGTGGCGAAAATATTGCAAATTTAAAAAAATCCTCCAAGTATCGTACCGATTTCATCCCGAATAAAGTTCGAAGGCATTTGTTAAGTGGGCAATTCCATATCAAGTTATCAAGCCTTTTCCGGCAAATTTTCCCAATTATCACGCCATATAAATGCTTTCATAAAAAGACGGAGGATAGTTGTGGTTCAACAAGAAGGATTTGATCAGCCTCAGGTTTTCGGAGTGGAATTTATTGTGAGACAGGGTGATCGCTCTGTTCACTAAATTTAGAACCAAGCCTTTCTTGTGTGATACCGGATGTGCCGAATTGAAATTCAAAAACCGGCCTGAGAAAGTTGGTTTCCTATACTAATTTTTGATAATGTACTTCGTTGAATCCCTTATAAGTAAGACATCTAAAAAACTGATGCTCTTATCTTGTTCCTGTTCGTTCGTGAACTGTAGACATGGATTGTAAGTGTTGAACACATCTACCACCGTGTCTAATCGGTTGGTGGGGATGCACGTGATGATGTCATCAACATATCTGAAGAAAAACGGTGGCTTGAAATCCAACTTGTCTAGACAGTCCCTTTCCAAGTCAGTCATGACCAGGTCAGCGAAAATCGGGAAGACCGGAGAACCCATGAGGGTGCCAAAAATCTGTTTGTAGTAGCAGTTGTTGAACTGGAAATATGTATTCTCCATCAAAAAGTCTGTGATAGCAATCAATTCATCCAGAGGAATAGCGCAATTTTTCGATATAAAGGGATATCTATTCCTAAGCGATGTTTTAACTAAGTCGACCGGGATGTTGGTAAAAAGAGACGTCACGTCTAGAGAAATGAGAATATGATCTGCTGGTACGAAAATGTTGTTAATTCTGTCAATCAGTTCCCAACTGTGTTTGATGTGGGACGGAGGAACTGGAACACTTTTTATTAAGATGCTGCTCAGTAATTTTAATAGCTAGTGAGTGGGACTACCAATGGAAGATACAACGGGTCCCGAAGCCACATCAGATTTGTGAATTTTTGGGAGACCGTAACACAGCGAGAGTGTGTAATTTGTTTGAGTTAGTTCGTTGTGACGATAATGATAATCCAGGAACATGTTCTCATTCCACCGTTGTAAAACTCTTTGAGCTGACTTGCGTAAGTTGGTTAGAGGGTTGACTTCAATCATCATGTACGTGGTGTTATCCGAGAGGAGGGCAGACATTTTTTGGAGGTACGAATCCTTACCCATCGCAACGGTGACCATTTCCTTTATCCGATGAAGTGAAGAAAATATTCTTATGATTATTCATAAACTTGTGAGTCAACCGGAGTCTGTGTGTGTTGATATGATCTTCTGCGTTAATATGTAAGTTAGACCTCATGAACCGGTATACGTTGTCAATGAGTTTATTGCGAACCAACTTTTTGTGTTTCTCTGGGACAAAGTCCCGGTTGATCATCTTCTCTACGTTCTTAACAATGTCAATAGTTGTAGGTAAGTTCAGTCTGGTACTAGGAGCGAATTTCGGACCTAGAGCCACTAATTCGATAATTTTATCCGGGATGACCGTGTCGGTGAGATTGACCAACCAACTTTTGGGTGTCGGAGTGACAGTAGGGGAATTAGAAACGTGGGAGACTAAATTCAAATGTTACCTAACCAGCGGTTTCAGATCTAAAGTACTGTAAAATTTGGCAGTGTTTTTGGTAGTGATTTTGTTGGTTATGTAAGTAATTGCTTGGGACCGAGTAAAAATCTTAGATAGAGAGACCAGTTGGCATAAACGCATTACGTCTGAAATGCTTCGCATCAACTTACAAACATCAAGGAAGATACGAAGAAGCTTTACCAACCCTACTCTAATATGCTGACTTGGTTGCGCTCCAAAAGTGTTTCATGATTCGTACAGATTGCCACCTTGGGTAGTTAGCCAGTTCGTAACAGCAAGAGACTTTCGTTCAAATAACGCGCCTCTCCATTCATTATCGATCCACTTTACTGGTTTGATTATCGATACGTATGTTCTCATCAGTGTTGATATTTTGGATTAGCAGGTGGTGTTGTCATTCGGTCGCTTAGATCTGCATCAGCCTTGGTAGCTAAGTTTCTAGTGGCAAGGCTGCTTCATGTTTATATTTTCTGATCGGTTTTTCAATTCTTGACCAGGATCACTATCAATTTCACCGATGACAAATGACGCCTTCACTCACTTTACTCATGTTAACAGTTCTAATTTTTTTCTATTTTTATATCTATTAAATGACTATGTATTTGGGTGTCTGTCGGTTGTTATTGTGAGTGGACGCAGTACATTTTCAAATCCCTACATTTAAATGGAGGTTAATCTTCCTCGCTTATTATAGGTACTTCTAATCTTCTTATATATACATATGTATATATATATATATATATATATTTTAGCGATGCTGTTTAGGGAAAATCTGTAACCATCTATATTATTTTTTTATATTATATTGATGTATTTTTTATATTTTTTTATATAATATATCGATGTATTTTTGGTTTATCTGGTTAAACTCCTGAAGAGAACAACGAATGGTTGCCGAAACGTTGAGCTAATAAATATTAAATATTGACTGTTTGACTCGACTGGATCGAATTGTTTTATTATGATGACTTCTAGTGACACCACACTTACTGTACTATTTTTTCTTGCAACTTCATTCTTTCAAGCAGAAAATGAGTCCAAACCGGTCCCTTAGTGACAAACGTAGCTGAAGTTATGACATTTTGAAAAAAAAAGTGCGCTGAAACCAAAAATATATAGATAACATCCGTATATACAGAGTGTCCCGTCCCAAGTGTCGCAAGTGTGTTAGTTGACGCTGAGCCACGCCCCGTTAGCCAATCAACAGCCAGGTAAATTCCCAATACCAAAATAGAACGACAATAGAAGCTACGTAATTTCTTAGCGTAGGAAAAAAATGTTCACAACTATTATTCATTTCAAGGTATTTATCGATTTCGAGACTCACAGGCGTTTGTTTACAAGAACGGTCGTTGTTCACATTTCAATCGTTGTTGACATTTTATTCTCACACTAAGGAATTGTATCCGGTATTTTCGTTCTCGGAATTTTCATAGTTGTTGATTGGCTAACGAGGCGTCGCTTAGCATCAACTAAGGTCCTTCCATTCTCGACACATGAGATGGGACACTCTGTATTAGCGCGAATTTTGAAAAAAATTTTGAGGGACATTTTTTTCGTGTCATAAGTAAAGTTTTTCTCAGCTGGCTGGTGATAATCTGGGAAATTTGCCGAAAAAGGCTTGATGACTTGATATGAAATTGCTCAAGTTAAAAACATAACCATGGCTATACCTTGGCGATGGAACAAACGCCGCTAGCTGGTTCCGTATGTCCCAAGCTTGACTTGACAGAACCAATCAATAGCGGGGAAGTTCGACCAGGACAGAATACTTGATCAATCGCAATCAATTCTATTGGATCACCAACTCTGGTCCCCGTACCGTGTGCTTCCACAAAAGCCAAGGTAGATGGTAAAATTCGGCACTCTTCGTAAAATTGGCGAAATAGAGCGGCTTGCGATTCACCAGATGGGAAAGTAATACCCTCTTTCTTGAAACCGTCGGAATTTGATTTTGCATGGACAACAGTGGCATAATTGCGGCGTGCATCTTTTGCTCTTTGAAGATATATCACAGATACGGCTTCACTGCGACAATACCCATTGGCATCAGCGTCGAAAGACTTACTGCATCCGTCACGACTGAGTACGCCTGATAACCGATAGTGCAATGCGAAAATTCGTTAATCATTAGCGGTAAGGTATGAATATTAAAATTATCTTCATAAAATTAACATGTGAATGATAATGGGGCGATTCGCAATTCTTCAAACTCTTAGTATGTGCATTAGGGTGGTTTTTATTTTGGGTATTCTCACATTTTTATCCGCCTAGAGCTTTATATGGTTCAAAATATGCAAAAAAATATGCTTCAAGTTTCAGGTCTCTAGCTTTAACCCTTTCCGCACAGCGATGTAAGTTTCCCATCTGAATAATATCGGGATGTCTGCCATTAAACAATCAATGTTTTATTGCGGCAAAAGTGATAGTCTAAAAAAGTTGAAACTCTGTAGACGTTATTTTTATAATAGTAGCTATCGCCCAAAATTCTAGTAGATTTTTATAAACGAAATTGGAAAAATAAAATAAAAATTGAGAACTAAACAAAAAAATTATTTTCCACAAAGCTGCAACTCCAAAATTATAAAAGCAAAAAATTTATAAAAATTCTATGGGATAGCTACTATCATGAGAATGAAGTCTATAGAGTTTCAAATTTTTCGAACTATTACTTCAGCCAAAATAAAAAAATTATTATTCAATGCCAAAAATCCCATGTTATTCTAGATGGATAAACTTACATCGCTGTTCAGCAAAGGTGAGAATTAAAATAGAAACCTGAAACTTGTGGAATATTTTTTTTTGATTTATTTCGAGTATAGAAATTCGAAAATACCAAAAATAAGGACCACCCTGATGTGCATTCATGTGTACATTCGGTTAGAGTATCCGTTGTATTGTGCATTGACACACTCATATCAATATTTAGTTGAACGAATAATAAAAAGTCTTCATACCAAGAAGTGCGAATTGTAGGGATAAATTTGGACTCAGACATATATTAGATCCACCAACAAAGGCAGCGTCGCATTGTCCAGTTCTGATTGCTTCGTATGCAAGTGCCATTGCAAGTAAACTAGAACTGCAAGCTGAGTCTACAGAGTAGCTGGGCCCGCTAATTTCAAACCACTTCGAGATTCGAGTAGCTAACATACTACGCATACAGCCCGGGACAGCCAATCCATTCGCCTAAACAATTCAAAAATTGTTTTCAATAAAAGCAACATTGATAATGGAGACCTTGATGCAAAACTTTGAACTAAATCATGTAGAATTGGGATGATGACACGAGCAGTAGCTCAACATTTTCTATCAATAAAATTGATAGAAAAAATTATATTTTGTTTGAATCGGACGAAATGCGGGATGCATCTTTAATCAGATACTTATTGTTAGTTTCTAACGGTCTTAGCGTATAATCCAAAACTATTTCAACTTGAAAAAAAAAAATTCAATCATGAGAATTTCAGTAGAATTCGAGTTGTATATTGATGATTGCAGAATCAACAACGTAATAAATAAAACTGCTCTATGCTTACCTGATTTTTTGCATACATCAATACGTTTTGTGATTCAGAATAAGTACTGCCCATAAAGACACCAGTTTTAGTTCCACGAAGTTCTTGTGGATTAATGCCAGCATCAATGACGGCTTCATAGGCATATTCCAACAGCATTCTACCTACAGCATCCATAGCGTTTACTGCATCGGAGTCAATTCCAAAAAATTGTGCATCAAACTTTTCTGCATTAGATATCGTTCCCAATCGCTTGGGGATGTCTGGATGGTCTGGAAATATTAACGATTTAAATTATGGATAAATTGATGAATAGATACAGCCACATTATCGAATTAGTCATTCAAAAATTACATTGTTATGACTCATTTTTTGCATTGCGATATGTATCACTATGCCTAGAATTATGTCTCCATGCAGGCAAGGTTCCACGTAAATATGTCATCGTGTGGCCGAAGGAAATAAAATTCTAGGTCTTTTTGATTCTACTCTATGATTTGTAGCCGCGTATTGGCACCAAATCCCAATAAATTTTATCTCTTTCAAGACCACCCCGATACTATGCCAATCGGCATGTGGAATTCGTTCCAAATCAAATTTTCATTCAAGCATCAAGAACCAGAATATGATGAAAGTTTACTGTTTGATTGATATTTTGTTTTTTTTTGCGTTTCAACATTTTCATTCGCGAATCCAATGGAATCAAGAGACTTGGTAGAGTCGTGCGCCAAGTATATCGAAGAAAAAAATGAAAATAAAAAAAATAAAGATTATTATCATCATCACTCTACCACTCTCTTTTATACCGGAACGGGAGCTCGACGCGGTAGTGGGGGTAACCATATTATGTCATTACAGCGTATAGGGAATATCTCGGGGCTCGCCAATTTAATACAGGAATAAGATGAGAAAGAGATTACATTTGAGCCTAATATCAATGCAATCGGTGTTGGGGTAGCTGAGATATGATTATTTGTAAAATCGAGAGGGTTTGTTTCATCTCAGCAATTTCCCCATCATTGTCTCATGCCAGATTTTTCGCTCCGTGAAAAAAAAACCATGCGGATATAAACACATAGAGAATACCCCGATAAGACGAAAGTTACATACAGGTAAGCATAAAATCCGAGCGAGTTCGTCAATAACTAGATTGCATATACTGTTAGTACTAGGTGAAACCATATGGTCGTAGGGGGCAGGCGCCGAATAATACGAATTTTATGGGAATAACCAACTAGCTGAAAATCTCCCTGGAGTTGTTGTTGATTGCTTACATTGTTGTACTCGATATAACCTAGGAATTTTCTACCATAACGAGTTGGCTATCCCTATAAAATTCCTATTATTTGGCGCCTGCGTGCCACGACCATGTGGTTTCACCTGGTTCTCACGGTATGTTAATTTTACGTAACTTTTTTTTTATCAAAAAATTTCTGTGGACCTTCCCCCTTTCTCCCGTGTATACTGTTTTTTTTTGAAAGGCTGTGAAAACTAAAAAAATTATCAAATCCAAAATCTGATATGACCAGCATATAGAGAACTCTTCAAACTACAAGAAACTATTTTTTACTCAAAAAGTTGAAAAATTGACATTCCCCCTTTTTCCCGTGGACCCTTGATAGGTATGTATATATCCTTCCGTGTTGTAGAAATCGGTCTCCTCACGTCTAGACTCCATAAAGGACTAGTGTATTCTTGCATGCTTATATTACATTGAACATTCATTCTTATTCGGGAACCTTATTAGTTAGCTCCTTGTTACAAAACAATAAGAAAATTTGACGGAGAAGATCTGACAGATTCGCACAATATTATTATGAAAAATATAGTTGGAACGAAATACTCTAAATAAAAACAAAATGTATCAAACTAGAACAATGAAAATAAAGAAAACAATATATTTTCACTGATAAAGCATGTTTGAAATATTGTTTGAAACGAAGATTCCATTCAAAGAAGTTGAACCTAACCTGGTTCCCGTACGACAAACGTAGCCAGAGTTATGAATTTTTGAAGAAAAGTGTGCCTATACCAAAAATATGAATAACTTCGAAAGTATTAGAAATTTTGAAAAATTCTTTGGATGACATTTTTTTCGTGTCATAAGCAACGCTTTTCTCAACTGGCGTGATAGTCAGGAAAATTTGCCAAAAAATTTTTGATGACTTGATATGGAATTGCCTATAAACTGTAAACCATCACCTTAATGAATTTCAGCCTAGGGAATAATTGTATTATAAATAGTAAAACAAATCTATACTCCGTTCCACGAGAGACCGACACAGCGTTGCGCAGGTTCGGGCGGAGTGGGAGTCGGGTAGGGATAGTCTAGGTATCGTACTCAATATCGGCGGTGTTCGACGGGCGCTTCTCTTTGATGAATCCCTTCAAAATGATGGGAGCGCACGCGCAGAACGTACTTGATTGTGCATGTGCCGGTCTCGCGCAGCAGCAAGTATGTTCTGCGCAATTCCATATCCATCATTTTGAAGGAATTCATCGAAAATAAGAGCCCGTCGAACACGGCCATCGTACCTATACTATCGTACATTTCCGCCGGGTCTGGCCAGCTGAGACCCGTTCGGTTACCTGTAGAGGGTAAAGTGGGCGGTGCATCGGGCGGGATCTGACCGAACTGGACGCGTTTAACTTCGGAAGCGTGTCGGCCACTCGTGGAACGGAGTATAGATACTCGACATATGATGTAATATTACATTGTCATAATAATTATGGAGCATGGCAGTATTACATCGATTATATACTTGCTACTTCATAGATTCGTATTTGCTGCAGTAGAATGAAAATAACCCTATCCACATGTTAACCTATCTGAATATAAATTAGTAACGGAGCTTACTACAGCTTTTGAAGAAAATGTGACCGTACGTTATCAAAATCAGGAAAAATATAGCATCGATTAGTTATCGAGGACGAAGAATTGTCGTACGGTTCAAATATCATGTATGAAATACTTACATATTTTATAAAAATACATGATTGTAAACGTATTGTTATACAAATAAGTAGGCGGATGACGTCGGTACCAAAGATTCAATGAGGTATTTCTAACTCAATGTCAAGCATGTATAATGAATAATGCGAATTAAGTCACCGTGCCCCATAAAACGTCTTTTGTACTTGAAGCTATCACCGCAAATCATAATTAGATAACCAAGATACAGAGCTAAAAACTGAAAAATCTAAATAAAAAATAATAAAGAAATAATTTTTCTGTGCAGTAATTATGATCATTTTACTAGTACAAGATAATTTGATCAGCATTCGAGTCTTCGATGAAATTATAGTCCCCCGTAACATATGATTTTGCCTTCGAAAGTTGAGGAATAGTTTCACATTTTTTCTCCCGAATGGTCAGCAACGAAAATTACAATAAATTGTTTGAAAATTCTGTCAGTTGAATTTTTTAAAATTCTCTTCGTGGATGTTTTTTCAACATTGTTTCAACTTTGTTCTGTCAGTTCAAAGCTTTTTAGACAACTCTTGCTACACAGCGAACCTTTCAAAGACAAAATCATAAGCTACGAAGGTCTATGATTCCATCATCGGATGCGCGAATGCTGATTAAACTTGAACTCTGAAAATAATCACAATTAGCTCGCGAAATTACATCTTCAACTGTTCGAGTGCAACAATTTGTTTCTTTTTCGACATCATCAGCCGAATTGAGGAATTGCTCGAAAGTACTAGAATTTTGAGTTCAAAAAGAGAAGAAAGCTCAATGTAGTGAATGAAACAGCGTACTTTTCATGTTTTCATCCAAAGAAACACCTCTAGAAGCTTGATCCAAATCTATAACTGGAAGTTTGATACTTTCCTTGTTTTCCATCGATTAAATTTGTATCGAAAGGAATTAATCTATCATATCTACGATAAAAACTAACGCTGACAAGGGTTGAGGCTTCTTATTACAGTTTATTTTTCAGTCATCGATAACAACACAACCTCATCAGTAAAACACACACAATAAAACTCATGACTCGCCAGATTTATGAAAATCAATCGGATTTTGACAAGTGAAAATTAACAGAAACAATTAAGTAGGGGTATCAAAATGGGTACAAAAAGATCTGGAATCCCCCAAAAGCATAAATATAATGGGTATAATAGTCTACATCGGCGATATTGTATAATAGTTATACTATTTAGCGAATCTGATGCTCGCTCGCATGTCACGAACGTTACAATTGACTCGGCTGAAACAATCCTCAGATTCTTTGTAAGCGTATTAGCATCACTTCCTGATAAATTTTATTTATTTAAAGATCACCCCGATATTATGCCGATTGACACGTGGAATTCGTCCCGGGCCACATTTCGATTCAAGAATCGACAAACAGAACATGAAGAAAGTTCACTGTTTTTTTTTTCCTCAAAGGGTATAGCCATATGAGCATATAAAGTCGTATAAAATCGAGCTGATCGTTTGTAATTCAGAAAAAGAAATTCCTGAAAATTTCAGCTTCTAAACCCAAAGAGTTACAACATAATTCCAAGAAACGTGTTTTTCAGTATTTATTTTATTGTAACTAATGTACTGAATATTTTTCTTACCAAAAATTTTTTTGGTAAGAATTATCGATAAGAGACGTTAAAAAGTAATTTTTTTGTAAATTTTTAACCATTCCTTTTTTTTTTCAAAGAAGTTTTTGTCGTTATATTTAAATATGTTCCTTTCGAGTGTCAGTCACGAACTTTTCACAAAAAACTCCTTTCTTACTCTTGATCCTTTGATAACTTGATTCATTCGGTGCAATATAGTCAAAAAAAAAAAAATAAATAAATAAATAATTAAATAAAATCCATTTTTTTCATATTTTCTTCGAATGATATTCACTATTTATTGGTAGAATATTTTTTTATTTCATTTAAAAATATATCAACAATCTGATATAATTTTTTCATACTATTGGGAACAATTACTCACTGTTAATATAATAAAAACAAAATCCTGAATATCGCGCCAACGGAGATGAACGTTGCTGATCACACGAAAAAAATGTCCCACAAAGGATTTTTCAAAGTTCCTAATATTTCCGAGATTATTCACATTTTTGATTTTGGCGCACTTAGTTTTTCAAAATTTGTAACCTTGGCTACGTTTGTACGCGGACCGATTTCGGCTCATTTTGTTTGCGTAAGAATGAAGTTGCAAGAAAAGAATAGTTCAGTCGAACTTTCGTTTTTTCTCTCAGTGCTCTGTAAAATTTGGAATGGGACACCAAGCCGTTATTTTTTCAGGACCACAAATGTGTATTTTGAGTATTCGTACTTATCTTTTATTTTTTTAATATTTTCGGCAGACTCATTACGCATTTACAATTTGGAAAATGAATTTTGTTGATTTTTGCGAATCTATTAATTTTTGTTTTTCAATTTTCTTAATTATTCTCAACATCGAAAATACTTGAACTGGGTTATACATATAGTTTAAATCCCATTTTCATATTGTAATTGAGTAATGTATTCCGCCAAAAATATTAAAAAATAAAAGATGAGTACTAATACTCAAAATACATATTTGTGATCGTAGAAAAAAACGGCTCTGTGTCCCATTCTGAAATTCACAGAGCACTGCGAGAATATACATATACCTGTCTCTGCGATTTTTTCAAGTTTAAAAAAACATAACTTCTTCCAAAATCTGAAATTGTTTCAGGGAATTGCGAATATTTTATGTTCAGCAAACGAAAGTTCGAGGGGACTATTCTCTTCTTGCAACTTCATTCTTTCGCAAAGAAAATGAGCCGAAATCGGTCCTCGTACGATAAACGTAGCCAAAGTTATGAATTTTGGAAAACTAAGTGCGCCAAGATCAAAAATGTGAATAACTTCGGAAATATTAAGAATTTTGAAAAATCCTTTGGGGGACATTTTTTTCGTGTCATAAGCAACGTTCATCTCTGTTGGCGTTATATTCAGGTTTTTGTTTTTATTATATTAACACTGATCAATTGTTCCCAATAGCATGAAAAAATTATATCAGATTGTTGATATATTTTTAAATGAAATAAAAAAATATTTTACGAGTAAATAGTGAATATCATTCGACGAAAATATGCAGAAAATAGATTGTAATTTTTTCTCATTTTTATTCTGACTATGTTACACCAATTGGATCGAGTTGAAAATTTTACCATGTGAAGAAGAGTGAGAAAGGTGTTGTTCTTGAAAAATTCGTGACTGACGCCCGAAATGAACATATTTAAATATAACGACAAAAACTTCTTTATTAAAAAAAAAAAAAAAAATCGAATGGTTAATTACTTACAAAAAAATTTCTTTTCAATGGCTCTTATCGATAATTCTTACCAAAAAAATTTTCATTAAAAAATATTCAGCAGAATAGTTACAATAAAATAAATACTGAAAGCCATGTTTTCTTGAATCGTGTCGTAACTCTTTAGGTTCAAAAGCTGAAATTTGCGAAAAATTGTTTTGTTTCGAATTAGAAATCGATCAGCCATATGGATTTTTAAAAATCACTGGGGGCGGATTTTATATGCTTATCCGGCTATACCCTTTCAACATTAACATTTGCGAATCGAGTGTAATAATTATTTACCCGACATCCAACGACAACCATCGCTGGTGATTAGATCTGCTTTGTTCAAGAGATTTTCTTGAAAACGTGTCAAATTATCGGACTCAGGGAATCTTCCAGCAATTCCAGAAATCACCACTTCGTCCCCCGGTTTTGGAAAGGCCAAACTCTTGGCCCAATTGGCTCTTTCACTTTTTTCTTGCATATTATGGCTTGTATATAGTGGAAAGCTTTTACGTCTACGGTATCTCAAACTGCTCGGCACAAATATGTTTCATTTTAAGAAATAAATGTTTTTATATCAGTGGCCTTCGCCACCGTGTCAAGTAGCTTGAAATTATACATTCACGTTTTGTCCTAAACTGAGTTGCGCATTTTCTAAATCAACATTGTATTCGATTTCACCTCGTTGAATAATGATAAATATTGATAATAAAACATACGTCATGTGTCGGCCCTTCCGTACCTGCTGACCTTAGAAACAAACAGCGTGTTTATTTGAAATGTGTCCACTCGAACGTATCCAAAGCCAGAACCCCAGAAGGAATATCCAAGGGCGATGAGCGGTACTTACAAACGTATGGAGAAGAAACTATTTCCAGCATTCGGTCATGAGAAGCAATTCACCTGCACTCCTAGCCGACCGAATTTGAAAATTTCAAATAGCACCACACCCTTTGTAACACAGCAAACTAAAGCCTTCAAGGGATGATCTCTTTTGGTGTAAAGTAAAGGCTCCAAAAACATCTGAAGTGTAAAAAAAACCGCCAAGTACTCAGATTACAAACACAATAAAAATTCACGAAAAACTTTTCGCCAGTCTCTGTCGTGAGGTCGGACGTCGCTGTTTCGTGTAGTGATATCGAAACATCATTCCAAGAGCTACGTACTTGGCGGGCACAATTATATTCTTTACTTTGCTATGATTAGAACCCGTTTGCACTTTCCGTCATTCTGTTCTAGTATGGAATGGATGAATTTGAGAACAAACATACACATTAATTCTTGTATGTTATAATTGATCTTGAATTCCGAAGCTCCATTAGTAATAGATCATGGAAAATTCTTTCAGAAAATCAAAAAATATACCAAACTCTTTCAGGTGACAGTTTTTGGTATTATACTGTAAAAAAGTGGTCTAATCTACAAAATATCCGAATGAGGCTTTTCGTAGCTAGTCGCAAGGCGAAAGTCGGAATATCGTTGCGCGCGATCGTACTGACATGCCTGCGCGCGGGCGCCCAAGAGCGCCCTCACGCGAGCATGTCAGTACGCTCGCACCCAACGATATTCCGACTCTCGCAATCAGTAGCTTTAGATGAATCATCATCAGATTCAGATACAGTAAATAGATATCGGAACTTTATCATAGACGAGTAAGGATATGACCTTCTTGTACTCGCAGGTTGCTATAATTCTATTCGTATGATGGGTCATTCTAAATATCTTTGATTAAACTGCGTACTTCTGCAGTAACTGTTTCTATTTCTATTTTCCATCATTCATGGCTATACTAACAATACGTAACATACTTTATTTGGGTTTAGGGTATGCAACTTTGAGGCAGCAGGGTGATACGTTTGATTGGTTACTTCTTACGTGAAATCGTTCATAAATTGACCGATATGCATCAGGAATTTAAAGTTGTTCAACGTATAGATAGAACACCTAATGCGACGAGGCTGATGATTATTGTAAATTGTTGATACCGCCAATCATGGTTATAACGAATGAAGTATCACCCGCCGCTCACGAATTATTGTTATCAGCATAACTACGTATTATTATCAATGAAGTACTGCTAATGTTACAATACCATTGGTGGTTTCAGAATATCTTGTAACAAGTAGACGGGGCGAAAAATAATTTAAAAAATGTGCCCGCCAAGTACGTAGCTCTTGGAATGATGTTTCGATATCACTACACGAAACAGCGACGTCCGACTTCACGACAGAGACTGGCGAAAAGTTTTTCGTGAATTTTCATTGCGTCGTAATCTGAGTACTTGACGGCTTTTTTTACATTTCAGATGTTTTTGGGGCCGATTTCACTTCTTTTTGTAAGAACGCGACAACAATAATGCTGTATCAAGATTCACAGCAGCGAATCACTGCCAGTTCGACCGACGAACGCCAGCTAAGAATCATTCATACTCGAGCGAACTTTTGTACCTGTAAGCATCACCACATATTTACGGATCCATACTATATTTTCAGTTAAAATTTACGGGGGTAACGATTCAAGTGTAAATACGCTACATAAAGGAGTTTGGACAAAACCGACCGAGTATTTCCGAATTTTTTCAAAATTGATGCAAAATCGCTACCTTCTTCTTCTTATTCTTCGGTGATGATGGCAATAATAATAAGTATAGCAATGATAATAATGATAATAATGATAATGATGATAATAATAATAATAATAATATCATAATCTGATCAATAATATATCAAAATTTTTCGAAATCTGTCGAATAGAGAACCCGTGACATCATCAACTTGATTTGAGTCAATCTTTCGATCACGTCTTCAAATTTTAGCCAAAATAAATAGGGGGCGGAATATCGATGGAGAGAATCTCTTTTCCAAATCCCAAGTCAATCGGTGAATTGGTTCGAGAGATATCGGCGTCCATCGAAAGCGTCTGAGAAAACCTTATCCGGAGAAGAAGAAGAAAATTGTGATTTTTATTAACTTTAGGAGTCTTTAAGTTCGAAACTACTCGGTTGATTGAAGAAACTCATTTGGACTTGAACAGTTAGCCCTATGAATTTCAGTGCTAAATATTGTGTGGTTCCGGAAATATGACGCAATGTTTACAGGTATAAAAGTTGGCTAGGGTAAATGATTCTCAGCTGGCACTCGCCGGTCGAAGAGTACCTACCTACTTGGCAGCGATTCGCTGCCACGAATCTTGATCAGATCAGAAGATTTTGGATTTCGGACAATGAAAATTTAGACATTGAAAATCATCAATTCGTTCTTGTTATGTGGGATGACAGTTAGATAGTAACGAAACTTGATTGTCGTTATAACGTCATATTAAACGTTTCCGATTCGTATAATTTCGATAGAGATAGAGGTACACTATCATGTCCCACGTCGAATTGTCAACAGAATTGCGTTAAAATATTAGAAGTCAAGATTATCAACGAGAAGTATAAGCATGAAAACCCGAAAAATAAGATTGAAATTGAAAATTTCACATAAAAAAATGCCCTTATATTGACAAACAATAATTTCATACGGTGCGTTTCATCACAATTCGATCTGGATATATTTACAATTTCTTCTTGTCATTGGCAAGGAATACTCTATGTATAAAATTCTCAACTCGGAAGAACATTCTTCCATTTAGAACGGTAATACAGAAGAAAAAGTATAGGTTTGTCGGTAAAACAGCGAAAATCGATTCATTTCCGGTAGAACCGGAAGTTCATTCAAATCGAACAAGACATGGCAATTTTTAATGCCCATCGTTTGGTTGTGAAGTCCTGTAAATTTCAGATTTTTTCATCAGGCCGTGTCCGAAATTACCGCGCGAGTTTGTCGAACAGAGCGACAGACAGACCGACATCTTTCTAAAAACCTGTTTTGAGGATTCTAGAGGGTCGAAAACGAAAAAGTCACTTTTCGACCAAAACCATTACTTTTCTTATATCACCGTAGGTGATGATGAGTAAAAATTAAACTAATGATAATATTGAAAATAATTATGATAATGAAAATAATGATAATAATGAAAATAATATAATGATACTGATATTAAGCGCTGCCCTCGGACAGCCATTTTGACCGTACCGACCAATTTCAGACTTTGGTAAAGTAAACCGACTGAGTGCGGATTCAGATTCGTATCAAAATCAACAGGGAGCTAGATTTTGATGGAGAATAGCTGTGTTTCAAATCTCAAGTCGATACGTACACCCGTTCGTTTCAAATCGTGACGCATAGCCGCTGCTTGCGAAAGTGTCAAAGAAGAAGAAGAAGAATTTGAGCAACTTTGATGGTTAATATCTCCGAAACTGTGCAACCGATTTGCTTCAGATTCACAGAGTAGTTTCATTTGGGCTGGGGTTCATTACTCTGTAAATTTTGTCGAATAATATTCTGCCGTTCGAGAGATATGACGCCTTGTTGACAGGTATAAACTTTGCCACCGGTAAATAATTCTTGGCTGCGCTCGCCTATTATTAAATAATGAAGAGTTAAAAAAACCTATCGAAATAAGTACTTGGCGGCGATTCGCTGCCGCGAATCTTGATTAAATTCGGTTGATCCGTTCTCGACTTATCATTCAATAAAAATCGCTTGAAATCGTGACAATTCAACGATGCTTCAGTAATTTTTGTAATGAAGCTAATCAAAGTGTTTGAAAGCAAGGAAATGATCGCCATCATGCGCCAAATGAATGTAAAGTTTATTTTCGAACTCGCTTCTGACGTTCTAGAGAAATTCTTAATGGGTAGATATACTAGGCATAGGTATGCCCCATAGTCATTCTGCGTTTCCGATCTTCAATTTCAGCTGACTACGTTTTGCGACATCTTGACAAAGAATCGACAGATATCGATTCACTTTTCGTTCGACTTTCCATCCAAATGCAGAATTTTTTTACAGCTTCAATTTAACATATCACAAAGGGTGGGATGTTATTTAAGAATTTTATTTTCGGTTGGCTTGGGGTGAGGGGATGAATTGTTCCCCATCATCGAATACCGTGAAATGGTTTTTTATCGATACTTTTGAATCTTCCGTAAACGACACTAGAATATTTTTTATTTGTTTCTTGAGTCATACGGATGGACACTCTTCGTGAACACTCCGTTTTGTTGGCCTAGAATGAGTATGTATGAATAATTTATTGCGAGTCATGTGGGTCGAAATTTTAAATCAAGGTTTTGTCGTTTTTATCGCGCGAGTATAACCAATATGAATTCTTTTAGAGAAGTCAGTAGACAAACGCTGAAGCTCCGAAACGACCCTTCTCTGCGGATTTATCGTGACACGTAGTCTACTCCTGATTCTTACACAGAAGCTTCATTCTAATATATATCGAAAACTTAATTCAATCAGATTTTGTCAACTCTGTCAGCCGACTCGACAAGTAGACACAGCGAATTTACCAATTTTCGTGGATCGTTCATCAGTTCTGAATTATAATCTGACCACAGCTCGCTCCGATTAACGGCTTTCGCTAAGAGACAGTAAGTACAAGATGTAGTATTAGTTTCAAAATCGTATGTTGAATAAATTCAGCGAACAATTTGCAATAAACACAAACATGAAATCTCGATAATTTTTTTGCATTTTGCAGCTAGGCTAACAGTGATGAATTACTTTTAGAGGACTCGATCTTGGAAAGGCGATGAGACGAACAACTTTTGTATGAAGAATCTTTTTTTGTGGCAAATTTATAGAAAGAACAATGAAACGGAAAACGTAGGTTTCCAAATGCTTAACAATTTTTTCTCGCCAGACCCGGTCTTAGCTGATGTAGAAATCTCGGGATTATGTTTGGTAAGGTGAAATGAACCTGTGCGAAAAATCGGCCAACCGACATCTTCTCCCGATGGGACCCATGTCTAATTTGACTGAACTATAAGCATGCTGAGCTTCCATCTGGTTCGATGCAGCTGATGTGCAAATCGGACCCTTCACACACCGTGAGAATATGGGAATGACGAGAATCTTCTCTTCCGGAAAATAAATGTCTGTGTTATGTCCTGAGTTAATATTCTGAGATGATATCGATTAAGTATGAGTTTCTGAATTCGACTTGTTAGATCGAATATATTTCAGCGAGTCTTGAATAGCTTACAGTTAGTCGAATCGACGCAACGTTCGAACCTCATTTGTTTCGATAATGAGTTGTAATCAGCTTAAACTCTACGTGCCTGATATAAGGTAATGCATTATAGATTCCACTATCAATTAACAATACATTCATTCAACAATCTGTGCAACAAAAATAGGTTGTTAACTGCGCACTCGCGCGTCGATTGGGAGAGTAGAGGACTATTCGCTCTTCAAAAAATCGAATTCTTTCAAATTATTGACTCTAGAAGCCACATTTTCTAAGACATTTGAACAAAAAGTTCATGGAAAAATTCAAAAAATTACGGAGATTATAGCGCTGAAAGTAACTGGGTGCGTAACACAGTCGAGGTATAACAGAACGGGGGGTCAAAAGAGGCTACGGCGGAGATAGAAGACAAGAAAGGAAATGGATTCGCTGCAGCTAATGAAGCAGGAATCTTACGATTGAGTTTCGAAAATTTTTCACGTCATATAATGTGTGACATTCTTCATCAACGGGGCCATGGTTTTCGGTCGCCCTACCGGACGTTTTTCCTAAATTTACCAGTTTGTAGCACCACTAGAGAAAGGCTTCTGTGATCTTTTCCAGATTTTGAAAGATCATCGTTCGAGATTAACCTCCTTCGGTTTATATCGGTATATCCCAGAACATATTGGTCGCTCAAAGAATTTATTCGGAACATCAACTATTCAATTTCTCATCTACTTCCGAATGATGTTTGAGTCATAATTTTCCCGATATAGGATGGTGAATTCATGGCAAAGATAAAAATTAAAATCAGTTTTTTTTACTGAAAACTAGTACCAATTTTACATGGTAAGCGGCATTGTCAGAAGATTCTGCAATAAAAATTCCATAGTGTCACCTACGATTTTGACGTATAAAAAATAAAATAATTAAAGAGAAAATGAAATTCATATGGATTCTAAACTCAACGTCGTTGGGAAATTCGTTATAAAATAAACGTACGACAAGTTTCATTGAAAGAGCCTCTATTTCTATACAAATTTCCTAGTGACGTTGAGTTTATACTAATCTATATGAATTTAATTTTTTATTCGGTTATTTGCTCGCTACGTAAGAATCGTAGATGCTACATTGAGAATTTTTTCGCAGAATCTTCATACAATGCCAAATTGTACCCTGTGAGATTGTTAGAAACAAGTAGTCTTAACATTGAATCCGCTTGTTTCGAAACTACATTCTCGAACACGGTCTTGCTTGGAATTCAAACTAAATTCATAGAATTCCGTTTTCTAGAACATGGAACCTCTCGAAAAACATTGAATAATTGCAATACCGAAATGAAAAAATAATATTGACGATCATTTTTTATCGTGAAAATGTGTTTGAAATAATTGGATTCAGGTGCAACTTTCCAAATTTTCGTCCAAATTTCCTCAAATAGTTCCATGTTGTAGTTTTGTACACATGCCTATAAATTACTCATCGCCAAGTCTTGTGTTTTCAGACGATTAAGGGTCACCTAGGACCATTTCTACAGATTCGAGTGGTGCGCTACTCGTTTTGTGCAGTGGAACCCAGAGATGCGCGATTTCTACTTAACAAAATTGATTTTTCAGGGGTAAAAGCCAATCCCATGTAAAACCAATATTCATTCAGACAACTTGGGCTTTTTTGACATCAATTAGACTTTTCTATTCTCAGATTTTTTGTTTACGAAAATTGATTGAAAAAAGTCTACAATATACTGTACACTGCATAAGTAAAGAATACATATTTTCTTGAAGATTTATAGAGTTAAGGAACTGATAATTTGCAGATCATCACCTCCTATCATCGATACGTGATCGCTCGGTGAAAATTGTTATCTAAGTCGAGAACCGAAATTCCCGTTTTTTGCGGGTTTAAAATCTGAAAAAATTCGGAGTGACAGAGAATTCTTATACGAAACGAAAATAGCGTAGGTAACTATTGATTGATAGGTATAGCAATTATACCCACTTTTCAATCAAATCAGACTCCTATTGACTTTATTTATGCTCAATCAATTGTCGTAATTACAGATTTTCGAAGGTGGTGCAAGTCGACGAAAGAATAATTAATTACCATTCATTTATTCCCGCTGCTCGATGCTGTGTTTCACGACCTACTTTATAGCCCTATAGCTCCGTCGATCCTCTTTGGGCAGTTGTATATGATTTTTATCGTCACAAGTCACAAGTCACAAGTCACAAGTCACAAGTCACAAGTCAAGTATATATTTATTTGTTATAATTTTTACTGACAAATTCATTCACTAAAGATGAATTTGAATTGAAATTCGTGTTATTTAGTATTTTTATACATCTAATTATTACAACAAAGAGTTTGAATTGACTTTTCGATCTGTTATTAGTATCTTAATTATATTTCCGATCAATTTTGTTGAATAATGTGAAATCATTTTTCTTCTTATAAAATGTACATTCCATATAGGTATATGATATTAAATTTATTCATAATTGAAAATGAGTTTGTTTAAAAACATTTATTTTTCCTGTTAGGGTGTTGGATAGAATTAAAATTATATTCCCTGAATTGAAAAAATTCATTTTCTCCAATGAAAAAATAATTTTATTGGGTAGAGTAGAAAAAGATTTTCTCGTCTCAAAATTAAATGTTTTTCAATCAAAAATATGTCTTTGTGAGTCGAATAATCAATTTGTTTGAGTTAAGAAATTAATTTTCTTGAGCCAAGAAATTTATTATTTCGTGACTACGAATTTATTATCTTAAACAAAAAAGTCTTTTTCTTCTGGAGCCAAAAAATTTATTCTTTTGGACCAAAATAGTTCTTTTCTTAGCCAAGAAATTTATTTGTCTGAGAATGAATCGGGTTGAATCAAGATACTTGATAATCTTATAATAAGCTATTTTAACTCCAGTTGAATAAAAACAATTCTATTATCAAAAAATCTGTTTTCTTTATTGAGTCAGAGAAAAATTGAATTTCAAAATAAATATTTTTCAATTAAAAACAAATCACTCCAATTAAATGAGTGATATTTTTTGTTCGATATTTTTAGTGCTGCAAAGCAATTTGTCCGGAGTGTACTATATCTTACTCTATGCATACCTTTATGAATGGCTACTAAGCCCATAAGTATTCTCAGTCGCATGTAGAAGAAGTTGACAGTGAATGTACAAATTATTTTTGGCAGCGTTTAATTTTATTCTTTATTCCGACCTTTCCCTTCAGAATATCATTAAATGTAAAGTATTCACATCATCAAAATTTGCAACCATCTCAGCGTTAGTCGGCGGCATACACTTGGCGAGGTTGATTCTTAGCCGGAAATGAAAATCAGAAAATTTACTAGACTGATTGTTACTAGGCAAGTAGCTAGACACGAGCTGTCTGCTCTCGGAATGATGTCACTCGGTGTCAGACTCGGTCTAGCAGACAGCTCCTGCTGGTTTCGCAGTAAACTGTCTAGCTACTTGCCTAGTAACAATCAGCCTAGTAAATTTTCTGATTTTCATTTCCGGCTCAGAATCAACCTCGCCAAGTGTACATAGGGATTTTTATCTGGCATGTTTCATTTTCAGTATCTCTTATTATGCTTGTTATCGAATAACAATTAACCGGCGATATCTTCGTCGAGTTCACCATTGATAGCCGCTGCACACAGGTCGTCTTCCAATATTGTCGCATGGTTACCCCGTAGGTAGTGAATATTCACCTTCGCCCGAGTAAGCTATAACAGGGGTGAAAGTTAGTTTCATTGACCATTCACCGCCGATATATGTATATTGTTGACTGATATGCATTCAACTGATCCTGAAGAATTTATATAGAATAATCGGTAAGTAGGATTTCCCATGATCATGTGGATGTTTGCGAAAATTTAGAAAGAACACATTATTCTGTGTAATTCGTTTAGTCAAACGGCGAATATTTCATACAAACTTACCAATCCTAGACCGTAGTCTTCCGGTATCAATCGTACTGCCCGGATCTCGGGTTTGAGCAGGGTTATTGGCGTCCGGAGAGGTGGTAACGCCGAAGGGTCATAAATCTGCACAGCCTTCATTCGAGAATAAACAGCTGTACACATAGCCTGTTGATCTTTTCGTGTATAATTCAGTTCGTTATCTTCAGGCAGGATTTTCGTGAACGCTGTTAACTTCTCCTCCCAGGTATCACAGTTTTTTAATTCAATGGCAAGCTAGAACATTGTTCCGGAGCGTTAAGATTATAACCATCCAATTTTTTTTATGGAAATACAATTATTTCACGTCATCGGTATAGTTACAGCGGTATTTTTCGCTTAGCTGCCCCGTTTTGCATCACTTTTCCCTAATTTGGCGCTGATAAAATCCATGTGAGTGCGACGAAACTCATGGGTAAGGTGTATAATATTCAGAAAAATGACGCGAATGAGTTACCTGTGTATTGGCAGATGGTTTGAGAATATCCATTATGCTCAATAAGAGATTCGATTGCAGCTCGTCGTCGGTATTTGCAGTTGAGTGTTCTGTGATCATTGCCTTCATGTATTCAGGTGAACCATCTATCAACAGAAGGCGACCGTTGAAGCCTTCGGATTCCAAACGTCTCACAAGCTCAATGGCTATCAGACATCCGAAGGAATATCCAGCGACTACGAAATCTCTGGAGCCCTTGCTCCTCGCTTTGACGTGCTGTAGGATTTTGAGGATGAAGTTTTAATGGACATGCAAAAAGTTGATCAAGTTTCATAGAATTATAAATATACCATCGCAAAATGGTAGGAATAGTTCTTACAGGAAGCAAATAATCTGCCATATCTTCGATTGACGTCAAACCCGTACAAGTTGTCCCTAACTGTAAACAGGTTGTTGGAGATTTTAGTTTGTGAGCTAACGGCTGGAATACATCATGAATTCCTTCGATGCCCGGTAGTATGAAAATTTCTCCTTTTCCATCCTCTACTCCTGTTGCCAATGATATACAAATATCTTTTTGTGTCCGATTTGTGCCCAGGATTCTCATAAGCAATTTGATCCCGTTGAAATTATATTGTTCATTCTGGTCGTTATCATCGTGAGGATTCTCGTTCTGCCCGGATTGCTTCAGAGACATTTCCTGGAGTTTAAGAAAAGTAAGACCACGGATGTCTTCAGCGGTTAAAAAAGTTTCAAATTCACGCTCCAAGGTTTGTTTTATTTCAACCCCCATCATAGAATCCATCCCTAATTCTGACAGCGGTGTGTGCAGGCTGACACCTTGGAGATTTTTCAGTCCTGTCAAAAATTACATACAATCAAAAGACATACTTTCAGTGTGACTGAGGTATGTACACTTTCATTTTTGCAACTCGAAGCTTGCTTAGACCTTATTAATAGAAAATGGATCGATAATTCATCATCTGCGTTCCTGTGGCGACGATACTCAATATCAAACCAAATTCCTGACTGAAGATTTATTTCTGCTGGATGATCAGGAACTTGATACCAATGACCTGGTAAGTATGGTACTACATGATCGCATTTATTCGATGTTGAATGATGACCTAACTGTGGTTTCAACATCATGAATTAGATTTGATAGTGACCAGTAAAAACTGGGGGCTGGATGTTTCAGCGTTGAAAATTAGATTCAAGTAAGCGATGTTGGTATTTAAAACGGCTAACAAGAGACATTCAAAATTGAAAGATGAGCAGTTTGCTGCAAAGTGGAAACTGATCTGCACCCGTGATTATTTTGTGGTTTACATGACGTCGCTTTTCTCCTTTTATGGATTGGCAATTGTTATACATATATACAAGTAAGCATTGTAAGGCCCAAAGTCGGATGTGAGATTGTTGGGACGTTCGGATGTTTAAAAGTTACAAAGTTTAAGAAATTTCCAGAAATGGGTATGAATATAAATGAGTTTACGATAAAGCTATATTGAGCTTCGGATCGTCTACGTGGTGGATTCCAATGCCCAGGAGTCGCACTTGCTCTTTGCGAGCAAGCGCAGCGAGCGAGCTCAGTGATACAGCCTTTGAGCGAGCAGAGCAAGCAGGGACAATTACTAGGTAGTGAGAAACTAAATCAAGAATGAATAAATATTTCGGACGCCATACCCATCAGATTCACAACCGTGTCGATAATATTTGTGGCTCCGGCACCTCCGGTAATTTTTTCAGCAACAACCATACTCGACACAACGGGGGAATTCTGTTGTAGAAAACCATCCAACACTTGCAGACAAGAGGATATTTTCTGTTGTAGAGTGCCACCGATGACAACTTCCTTATCGTCTTCTTGCATTTCTGCGACTAATCCAACATCGCCAATGGCTCCCCATTGGACAGCCAAGGCCGGCAAGTTTTCAGCTGCCCGTGTTTCGCATATCCTTTCCATTATCGAATTGGCCATCCCATAATTAGTTTGACCTGCGTTACCTCTGCCACAAGATACTGACGAAAATACTACAAATTGTCTAAGATGGGGACAGAACGTCCTTGACAGTTTGTCCAACTGCTTCGTCGCCCAAGCCTTGACCCTCAAAGACTCCTCAAATGTGTCGACCGTTTGATTTTCGCAGAGGCTGTCCTTGAGTACCACAGCCAAGTTGAATATGGCATCCACTGGGCCAAGGGCTGCGGCTTGTTTCAAAATATATTCGCACCCCTCATGCGTTGAGGCGTCTTTTCCGACGATTATGACAATTTCAACGCCGTAGCTCTTCCAAATGCTTATCCGCAGACGTTGATACCCAGTAACTATTCCTTTTCGGGACGTAAGGACCAATTTTGTAGCTCCACGGAGTACAAGCCAATCGGCAAGCTCAAGACCAAAGCCACCCAACCCACCAAGAATGAGATAACTGCTATCTTCTAGGCAATAAAAACGAGGAATCCCTCGAAAAATAGAAGGATGATCCACTTCATTTTCATCGCGAATCTTCACTATAACCTGCGGATTTGCATCTGTTAGTAACCGTTTGATACATAATAAACGTGACATTGAAATCATTTTTCGAAAAGATTCTGTGCAGAAATTCAATGAAGCGAAATCTGTTCCATTCAACCCGTGAAAGTCGAAAATTTATTCCTCAAAGTCACACAAACGTAATTTTACGAGTCCGGAAGGATTGCTATTAAAGTAAGCCTCTATGCCATAAAATACATTTCCGAGAAATGAAAAAGAGGACCCCGCACAAATCTTATGGGAACTGGGTCCCGGTCGAATTAGCTGTAAATATAGTGTGACGTGCTTTGTGTCGTCCCGAATAACAGAGCCAATGGGCACCGGGTCGGAAAATGGACAGTTTCTGAGATATGGAAGGTCAAAGGCTGAGAATAGTGCAGACATTCCATATACGCGCTCGTAATAGCGTGCGGCAACTCCTCCGTGTGTGTGCGTGCGTGCGTGCGTGCGTGTGTACATACATAGGGTATAGGTTACATATATACCTATATTGGCATCTATGTGCATATAATAGCTAGCAAAGGAGTATGTGTTTCCATATGATTGATATCTTGCATATACACTCATCTATTTAGACTGAATAAAAAATGCTGTGAGATAAATATTTTATTATTCACAAATAAAACTGTTTACAGTCGACTACCCGTCATAAGCCCAGCCTAGGGGACGGAGGAGAAGTTTTTCGTGGAATTTCAGCATCCCCACTTCCGCGCGGTTTGTTTTGTCGCTCGACGTCCCGTGTAAGCCTGTTTCATTACTTTGTGTCGTCTTAACGTAGTCAAATCAAACAAAACGACAAAGAGTGGTTAAGTGGGCGAAGCTGTTTCGTCTCAGTTACTGCTGAGTGAGGGGAAGAGGCTTATTAGGGGGACGCTTATGATGGGTACTCGACTGTATTTGAAATGCTTTTATTAGAATCAAAAAAATATATCTTTCGAGCTGAGCTTCGGATGAATAATCAAATGGTGCATTGTCTCAAATAACGGTAATTTTTTGTACTGGATGAAAATTCCTTTCCAAAGAATGATTTACTATTCGAAACGGAACCATTACTTCGAAATACGTTTATTCGAGCAAAAGATTCCTTTCTTCGAATTAACTAATAGTACATTTCGATACTAGTGCGAAAGTGTTGATTCTCCGACGAGTGTGAAGTTTTTCGCCCGAGCGAAGTGAGGGTGGCAATCACACGAGTCGAGAATCAACTTTCGTACCCGTATCGAACCTCGTTTTTCGATACGGCGTGCGAAAGTTGAATTTTGTGCACGCGAAGCGGGCGCAAAATCGAACTTTGCGTCCGGCGTGTTGAAAATGATATCTTTCCGGGTATTCTCAAGCACTTTACGCAATAACCACTAGGTGGCGTCCAGATCGAATTTCTTTCGCTACAAGATTTCTTTCACGTTTTGATATCCCCGAGCCAAAAGCTATTCAAGATAGATTCACCGCGACCGTACATTGTATTGCATTGAATACCAAAACTATCCGGTAAACCGGTGGGGACCGGTAGCTATATATACATATTTATGTAGTCAACCGTAATACGATGAAATTTTTATTCACGTTAAATAAAATAATTAAAATAAATAATTTACGTTTGGATAGACAAACAGCTAGTAGGTATAAGTTCATATACAGGGTAAGTTTTCTCTGGGATCTGATCTGGGAGGAGCTTCAACGAGCTGAAGCTCCGCCTTCTTCTATTCATACTCGTTCGCTTCTGAATAATAGTCAATGCTTATATCCCGCTGTAAAAACAATACCTCATGCGAGTAGACTGTATTTCTGAGATGTGCTATACGTGTGGATGTAAACAAATTAGGATATAAGGGTATCTACTTGATAATCACACACTATTATTTGGAAGCGAACGAGTATGAATAAGAGTAGGCGGAGCTTCGGCACTTTGACGCTCCTCCCAGATGAGACCCCGGAGAAAACCCACCCTGTATAAATTATTTCTTTCTTAAGGCGGGTCCCTACCTAATTATGACCTTTTCTAAAAACATTGAGCAAAACAGTGCTGTTAAATGGAATATCTCTGTCCGGGCACCGAAGATGGGAAAAAGGGCTACGTTGCGACATGCTATTTGCTATTTCGAACACGTACATCCCAAAACATGTTCGTTTCATGTTAAAATAGAGAAATGGCGTATGAACCAAACTTTTTTGACAATTGGCGATTCTCAAACACTTGAAATGATGGCGTTCGGCGTGTATGGAGTTGTTGGGGCGACGCCCTTGAGATGGCGTGACGCGCGAATGTGGTAGATCGGATAAAACAGTCGCTGGTATAAGACACCATGCTACACGATCACTGTTCGATATACTGTTCGGTCACTGGACAAAATCAACTGTGAGTGATAAATACGCATGGGACGCCCGAGTATTCCAAATCGAATCAAAACTAACCTAACCAAGGTGAATATAAATGACGTAATTTATACCATCACTGTATTTCGTCTATGGACTTACTAATAAAACGTTCTGGCTTCATTAGTCTTCGGTAATTCTTGACCACAATAACAACATTCTGTGACAATTTTGGAATACTCGGTCGTCCCACACGTATTTATCAAAAGTGATATCGAACAGTGATCGTGTCCCACACAGCACTGAAGATTCCCCGAAATATTTCGATGGAAACATTATTTGAAAGATATTTCAAACTATTACTGATTTAAACATTTCTAAAATATTTCGTTAAAATTAATTCAATGAAGAGCTTCTGAAAGGTTTCATGAATATGGCATTATGGCATAGAATAGCACAATGCAGTATTTATAAATATTGCAGACAAACATTTCATAAGTGTGTCGTAAATCTTTCGTGAATTGTTTCAAAAGCAACTTACCGATATATTGAAAGATAGTACATGAAAATATTTTCTAAATATCTAAGAGAATATTTCAAACCATGTTATTGAAATATGCTGAAAAAAACTTAAAATACATGAAAAAAGGATACTTATTTCCTTTGAGTATTATTTTTGAAGTCAGTTTTGAAGAAAAAAACATTTCAAAGACATTCTAATGAAATATTGCAAGTACGTGAGATTACGGACATAGGAATGTTTCAGAAATCTTTCAATGAAATATTTTTGAAAGATTTGAATCCTTCGTTAATATATTTCTGAAACATTTTAGAAATATTCAGTGCTGTGTAGGGTAGCATGTGTATCTTATACCAGCGACTGTTTTACCCGATCTACCACATTCGCGCGTCACGTCATCTCGGGGGTGTCGCCCCGACAACTTTAAACACACCAAATGCCATCATTTCGAGCATTTGAGAATCACCAATTGTTACAAAAGCTTCGTTCATACGCCATTTCTCTATTTTAGCGTGAAATGAACATGTTTTGGGACGTACGTGTTCGAAATAGCAAGCAGCATGTCGCGACGTATCCCTTTCTCCCATTTTCGGTGCCGCTCTTTTACTCAATGTTTTTGTAAAAAGTCATAATTAGGTAAGGACCCACCTTAACACGACTAGTAACTAGATGGGACGAGCGTTACAACCCCGGCCAGGTACTAGTCAGTTTTCCGAGCTAGTGTCTAGATATGAATAGGAGATACTGGCCCGTGTCTGGCTAGCGCCCGGTCGTAATTTCTACCTGGGGAGGTGTTTCAGTTTTTGATTTCAACTGATATATTCTAAGGAAGCTAATAATTCAGTTTCATTAATTGGAAAAATCGTATCTGATATATTTATTTATGGAAATATCGAGCGTTTTCGGTGAATCCGCACAACCCCCTCCTACGATCAAATCAACACAGTCACACACCGCGTGTATGAGGCTCGTTCAGGAGGGGATAGACCACTAGTAGTATTACTTATCCCCTTCCACCTCGCGACTATCGCGCCGTACGGGGCTCGACAAATATGGCGTGGCGCGCGGCTTTCTTAAATGGTACTCGCGAGGCGCACGACGCGGCAACCTGACGCAGCACCGGACAAATAATTGTAAAAAAAAATATTTAGAAAAATCACTCCATCAATTTCAAAATTTATCCATCTTCAGAATTAAATAAGGAATGCGATCATATTTTCAAAAATTGATAAACATTTTGATTGTTCATAAAAACAACAAAACTATATTTTTCGAATAGTTGAAAATTTTTATCGAAACGTGTCTTTCATCATCTCTAAAACCTTTTCTCGGATTTGCCTAACTCTGTAAAGGACTACGGGGAACACGGTTGAGCACCAGCCGAGCGCATCACCGGGTGGCGGATAGGAGAACGGCTAGGGAGGTACACGGAGGACGTCTTGAGGACCGGGGATCCACGTATGCTATGACCGTAGCTGTAGGGTTTACCGGAACAAGAAACGGAGATCGTGGACGTCCAGGTCAGTCGAGGCTATAGGTGATCCGGCAGGCGTAAAAACCGGCCCAGGGAATCTAAGGCTTCGGCCATGGAGCAGCTCCCCGAACCAAGGTGGAAGCTATCGTGCCGAAGGCTGAATGGCACTGAGGAACAGTTCAGCCTACGATGAACTTGTGGTCCAGACAAACCCTCATTCCAACCTTACCCCCCCCCCCCCCCCCCCCCCCCCCCCCCACAGCAGACTCTGTGGGGGAGGACCGACACCCTTGCATATATAATCGTGGGACCCCATAAGGGAACCAGCAACAACCCTCAAATCGTAATGAGAAGGCTAGAATCCCGGCTCCAGGCTCACCTGTGGAGGGCCTGGGACAGTAAGGATTGTGCCTTGTCTTACAAAGAGACTCATCAGAGGGCTAAGGAGGGACAGGAGGTCCTTAAACCCCCTCAGCACAAGCACTAGAAAAAGGGAGATCGAGACAGCAGCGCAGGAGGGGGCACCGGGCTCGGCAACGGGAACGGGACCCCTTCGGTGACGTTGATCCCCAGGCAGCCACAAGAAAATGGAAACAAAAAGAATATAACAGATCGCGCGGCGCAGGGGCTCAAAAGCCCTCGCACAGAGGTCCACGGTGTGGCCTACACCGGTGATCAAAGAACAGAGGAGACTGAGGTGGGTAGTCTGCTACGTTTCACGGAACTGCCGGACCTTGCCTCATCTACTACATATCAAGAAGGGTGTCCTCACAGGCTCGAGCACAATAGTCTTGTAGGACTGAGTGTTCGGAAAATACTCAGACATCCATACATGCATACATACTCTGCCTTTTGAATAACAATAACATCTAGCTAGCTAGTGACGGCTTTGACTACGGTGCAAGAAGGGTCAGCGGTGATTTCAATATCCCCGTTTGACAGTTATTCGCACCAACAGTCCGAGTCCGTGTCAGACTTGGCCTAAACGCCCGGCTCTGAAGGAAGGCAGCTTTGAGATAATCATTAAAAACTAAGTCTGGAAACGCCAGTTTTGTTCTAATAGTTTCTTCGGGTCTGTGCAAAGGAAAGTGATCTTGACTAACCGTCCGGATTCACGATCAGTTTTTGAATTTAGTTAGAATTTTTTTTTTTGTAAATAATTTTAGGTTTCGAGGGGCTCAAAAAAAAAATGAATTTCGTAAACACGAACTCATTCTAACGTTGGGATTTTTCATCACAATCAACTTGATTTTATAAAAAATACTCCCAAAAAGTTACAGCACATATATGTCGATATATGTATATCCTATGTACACACCCACACACGGGCGTGCACGCACGCTATTGCGATCGCGTATATCGGACGTCTGCAATATTCACAGCCTGTGATCTTGATTATCTCGAAAACTGTCCATTTTTCGGCCCTATGCCTATCGGCGCTTTGATCTGGACGACATGAATCTTGAGATACTATATTCTCAGCAAATTCGACCCGGACTCAGTTCCCATAAGATTTGTGCGGAGTCCTTTGTTTTTTCATAATAATGCCACTCAGAATGTTATAACAATCTATGCTCCAGTTGCGATTTGCACTACAGTAAGCTGATCTGGAGGGCGTGTATCGTAAGAGTTACACAATTTAAGTTTCAGTCAGTTGATTCAGTTGTTTGAAAAACTAGCAAACCTTGCCAATATGCTTTCCGGCTGCCATATGTCTAAACGCTACTTCGGCCTGGTCCATTGGGAATACAGTTCTGAGAAGCGGTTTCACCGCACCACATTTCAAACCTTCATCAAGCATCGCAACCAACAGATTTTTCCTCTCAGAAGTGGTGGAAAATAGATTGTCGACGAGTATACCATGAAAGCGGATTCCCTTCATAAATACTTCCATTCCAAGTAGGGTGTTTGCTGTCATATCGAATTTTCCGATCTCCAAGAATCGTCCACCCTTAGCTAAACAACGAATGGAGGCTTTTAGCTTGTCTTCGGCTAGAGAATTCAATACAATATCTACTCCTCGGCCCTGTGTTTTGCGGAGAATCAGCTGCTCAAAGCTTGTGTCTCGAGAATTTCCAATGTGATCATCATCAATTTGTGGGAATTGCTTCTTGATGAATTCTCGCTTTTGCGGTGTTCCTACAGTTGTGAAAACTTCGCAGCCCTCGTGAAGAGCCAAAGTGATAGCTGCTTGGCCTACGCCACCGCTTCCAGCATGGATTAAAACTTTGTCTCCTTTTTTCATTTCACCATCCATCAGAAGGGCACAGTATACTGTCCCATAAACAACTGGAACAGTTGCTGCATCTTCTAATGTCCAGTTATCCGGCACTGGCCAGAGAAATTCGTTGTCACGAATACATAAGTTTGAAAGGGCTCCAGTTCCAACCATGCCCATAACTGCACGGCCATTCACGTCTCTTCCGGAAAATTCAAATCCAATTACATTTTCTTCCGACTTTCTTGTTTTCGCGACAACTTCAACTCCTAATTTTCCAGTACTTATCATAACATCACGAAAGTTTATCGACGAATAATGCACCTCAATGATATCCTCGGACCGGTGATCTGGCTGAATTTGTCCGCCTGTCCATATAAGCGAGCTCAAATCGCCCCGTGTGAGCTGACTTATTCGAACATGATGAATAGGTTTCACTGCGTATGGATTCAGTACAGAAAATCGATAAGAGCCCCACATTTTCGAAGGACGAAGCACGTTCAATGCCAAACCCAATTTCAGTTGTTCAGAGTATAATGGATTTTCCAAAGAAAATTTTGGAGCTTTCGGATCTTGAATCAACAATCCCTGTATCGACTCGCCACCTGGTTCTCTGCGAAGACAGTTTACCAATCCCATCAGCCCGCTTTCGAAGTCTCCTTCGCTGACAAGAAGTATACGACTTTTGGTGCGACCTTCCTTATTGTTTTCTGCTTGCAGCGCAGCTTGTAGCGCAGAAAGCCAAGTGAATTCATAATTGTTAATTTTTATGACTGTAGTTATTTCAGATAGCTTCGATGTCTTCCGGAGTAAAATTATTGATTCCTTGCTCGTACGTTTTTCCAAAATGATATCGAAACCTTCACTTTTCATAGTTGCTAGGATATCATTGTCAGTATTCGCTGGCTCTCTGGCTAGCAAAAAACCAGCATCCGTTATTGTAGCTCTCAATAGTTTCAATATTTCGATATTCTTACTTGCAAATAGTCCATGACTAATCACTAACAAAGCATCAGATTCAGCGGCCAATTTTTTCGGCTCCGAGACTTTAATAGTAGATGGTAACGCATCGTCTGAAAATGTACCGATGGGTGCAAAGATATTAACATCCGCTTGCAGTAGGGGCAAATCATTTAGAATCTCCTCAATTATCGGAGATGTCAAATCTTCAGATGACAGAGCACCAGCGTTGCCAATCATCTCGACTGTTTTTATTTTCGTCCTGTAATTATTTTCAAGAGCTATGTGTGTAGCAATGCGAGTTATCGCTGCTAGTTCCATTTCGAGATGATCTCGATGTGCTATAAATTTGAAATCCTCAAGAACGGGATCTCCTGCTGGCTTCTTCCGAGCAATGGCACTCGCTTTTAACCCTCGTATTTCTATCCCCCCAGAAACAATGAGGTCCAAATCTTTGTAAACTTCTACCGTGAATTCTGAAAGGAAATGAGCAACCAATTTTTCATAACAATCTACTGATGTCATAACAACTTTACAATTCACATGTAATATACGCGGAGTGTAACTATTACCTTTATCGTCATCGGCCATAGCGTGAACCTGATCCAGATGCACCTTAGCGTCTATCGCCAACTTCTGAATACTTGTGGGAACGAATAGCCCTCGGGTATCGATCCCAAGTATTTTCATTTGCAGCATATTATCCATAAAAGCTCCCCAATTTCTTGTCCAAACTATGCGTCCCTTAGCACCACTTATCGATGCCCCCTTGAGCCCACGGAATAATCCGGCATAGTGATATCCTCTGAGGCGCATTTCTTTGTAGATATCCCTGTCTGTTAGGTCTAGAGGCTCGTCGCTAGAATTGGTCAACATGTCATTACCGACGCGATACTCAGCTGGGTTTGAGACAGCCCGAACGAACCCTGTTACTACAGCAGCACCACCTTCCGAAACCTCAAATCTGTTCGAACCTAATAAGAGACGAAACTTTTTTACCATAAGATTCAATTATATCTGTCGAGGCTCTAAGAAAATTTTTGTTCCGTTGCTTTTCGGGAGGATTCGTTATATTGAAGGACACCGGCACGTGAATTTGTTCTTACCTTTCTGAATCATAATCGTTAGGTCAACGCTACCGTGTTTTGGAATTGTGGTTGCTCGGTGAAATCTAATGTCCTCAAACACAACCGAAACTTCGTCAAATAGTTTTCCTTCCATCAGTCCCACAGTCTCCCAAACTATTGCCAAATAGCCGGTGGCCGGCACTAGGTTCCTTCCGTCAATCACGTGTCCTGTCATCCATTCGAACTCGTCGTCAGAAATTCTTATCTCAACAACTGTAACTCCGGAATCCATTTTTTCTTTGGTCCTATGATTCACTACACGCCAGTCATCTGAATGTTCCCAGCGTATCAGGGGGGAAATCATCGGAGTTCCACGACTGACGGGGTGTTCAACTTTAGGAAAAAATCTGGTCAGCTGCGGATTTAAACCCACTTCGTATGTTCTCCCAATAGCCTCGAGTAAGACTAATACGTGATCTTCTTGTTCATGATTGATCAAAGGAATATTCGTGACGTGGGTGTTCGAAGATTTGATTGAAATTGCTTGCTGGAATCCATGCGGCGCGACTTCAATCACTACTGCATTATTTGGTATGAGGCTAAATGCTTCTTCAAATAGAACTGGGCTCAGTAGATTATTCGTGTAGTACTCGGGTGAGCATAACTGAGCCAAAGTCGTGTTCCACTTATTTTGTGGGACGGAGGTACTCAGCCATTTCCTGCTACGAGCTTTTGGGTTCGGGATCACTTTTTGCAAATACGCTAATAACTTCGCGCGTGCTGCTCCAACGTAAAGACTGTGATAGGCAATGTTGCTGCAGGATTCCTCCGAAGCTAAAATACCATCACCCTACAGCAGAAAAAAATACATTCGCATATAATCAATAACGCTTAAGACCGTTAGATCTTTTGATGCAAATTTTTTCGTGAAATTCACATTTCACGATGTTTACATTACTATATTGATGCCCCTGATTGTCTACGACTTACCTGCAGCTTGTCGACGAATTGGTTGATAGCTTCGGCTGATCCGCTAATTGTTGAGCTTGTCGGGGCGTTGTGACAAGCGATTTGTATATCCGGAGGGCACATGCCCTTCAACTCTACATTACCAAGTCGAACAGTTGCCATAGATCCGGGCATCGTTTGACTTTCCATTAAGGCTAAGGCTTGGAAGTACGCTGCCAAAACCATTTGTTCCGCTGTCAAACAACCATCACTGTACGCGCAGCCTAACTCTCCGACTGAATGCCCAATAACATAATCTGGCATGATTCCTATAGATTCCAGTATATCTAATAAGCCAATCTGCGAATGGGAAAAATTGCAAATCTCTCAACAGGGGTCATCCATGATCAATACATTATTTATAACTAGGAGCCCATTCTATTCAACTACCAAATCTGTCATTTTTCAAATATTTGAATTAACTCAGCGACGTTCTTCTCAGAAAATATGTCGCATGTTAAAATGACTCGGGACAAAATTCGACTCTTTTTTACTGTCTATGATAGTCTCCTTAGATGCTTTACCTGTACAGCGGCAATGCCAACAAACGAGTTTACGATGTTTAAAAATATCCTTGGATCCTTTTTCGTCAAAATATTCGTAAGGTCCACACCATAAGGCTTCAGAGCAGTGTCACACGTCCGGATGGCTTTCGCAAATGTAGGGATTTTCAATAAAGCTTCACCTACCGAACACATAGACAGAGATTTGTTTATTTTTTACTGGATATTTCAATTCCAACAATGACTGTAGTAACAGAGTTCTTCATAAGAATTACTCTTTTCAATGGTTTAATAACTGATGGACGTAAATTCTCGTGTCAAACTTCGTAGGCTTTTTCCAATTCTGCTCACCTGCTTCAGCCCACTGAGTTCCTATTCCAGATAACACGAAGACTACTGGTCGTTTGAGACCTGGATAACGCTGTACATCTCGTACACAATTTTTGGGTGAGCCATGGGGTGGCAGGATGGTATATCCACGATACAAATGGCCTGGAATGTCTGCAGCGTGTATATTGTGGTAAAGGGAAACATATTCCACATCAACTGGTCTGCTTCTAAGCTGTTATTAATCGAGAATGTAAAATTTGACGCGCTATGTATATACACTCTTTTTTTTTTATGGATGGAATTTTGTAGATGATGGAAAAACGTCTAAGGGGGGCAGAACGGTCACCGTCTTCACTTTCTTAAAAACAACTTGTTGCAGTTTTCAAATGTTACTTTCACAGCGGAAGTGCGAAAAATAAGTTAAATTGTTGATGAAAATTTTTTAGAATTCGACTCGAGTCAGAATATTTCTAAACATTCGTTCAGGACTTCCTTCGAAAATTTGTGAAGTTGTTGACGATGATAGAACCCTAAACTACATCCATGATTTCGGCACCACAGAATTGATGCCCAGTGTTAACTAATTCGCGATGTTGAACACTATTATATTCAAACGTTACATAAAATATTACAGTTGTACAAAAATGAAAGTGATGACTTGGTACAACTTGATTTCATTCCTGTGATACTTGTTTTCTTGTTTTATTCTAATAACTTTCCATCATAAGAGGGTGCTAATAACGCCAATCAAGCCGACAGAAGTGTACGATTGTAAAACAATATTTTTTTTTTTTTCCAATGTCATTCATCTTTTAGCATTCTTGTATTATTGTTCATACAAAATACTAGGAAAATACAAAATACACGAAAAATCAGTAAGGACAAAATATTATTTTCAGACTTGGTGCTCAATTTGCTCTCAATTCTCAAATTCAGCCAAAGTGCCTGTTCTGCCTCCATCACCCCTACACAAGTTTGACAATTTCAAAAAATGGTTCTTTCTATTCATCAGGTATACATGTTATCATGTCCCTACTTTTCATCAACATTTTGAGCTCAAACAATCAAAAATTATGAAAATTATGAAACATACAGTTAAAAAAGTGAATGAATGCGCCGTACGTCTTTCCGTGCTTGGTGGCTAAAAGTCGTAAGAATAATCTACACCTATAATATTATTCGAGTATGAATTATCCCCGAACCCCCCGAATTATCCCACTTCGGGAGCACAAACCTTGCACAAAATAGAAAAACGTAGTTGTTATCTACAAAAATTTATTACAAAAATATACGAAGAAACGACATTGATTCCAAAAAAGTATTGAAATTAATGGATGTTACCGAGTACAATATAATTTATTTGAAATTAACAAAAAGATCGGTGTCGGTGACCTTCGCCAATTAGGTGAAATGAGATGGAATGAATATTCCTAGCGTGTCCAATGTCTTGGTACCAAAGTTTTCATTTAGCAGATGTACATTCTTCCACACGTGTTACAAATCACAAGCAAAGTTTCATCCAAGTACTGCTGAGCTTTCGTTGTACTTACATGTTCTAATATAGTTGTAACAGCCTCCTCTGTTCGCCCAGATACGACTACGAGTCTTGGTAAATCATCATCGGGTGCACCATTATTGATCTTTTCTTTCGGATTTGATTTTAGGAGAACATGGACGTTGGAACCTCCAAAACCAAAAGAGTTTACACCAACGTAACCGCCATTCCACGGCGTCGGTTCGGTAACGACTTGTACGCGACCATCTGTCAGTGCTACAACTCCTTCTGGAGGACATTTGTAATGTAGATTCGGTGGAATATATCCACTCTCCATTGCAATTAAAATCTGTAAATAAGATGTATCGAAATTCCATTAATAAAATTCATTGATGGGTGAATGTACAAGTTTAAAATGGTTTACGTATTACATTGTTTCCACAAGATGATCGTGATACGAATAAGTTGAAAATTGTGTGAAATTCAGATAACTCTCAAGCATCTTATGAGTCGTTAATGAGAGCCGGAAATTAGCAACACAACAAAGTTGTAATAGAAGGATTCACTTTTCCGGGGCACATTGCAGCACTGAGAGATACAATTAAAGTGAGATGGTCGTTTCAACACTTTAGTATCGAGGTCGAACCATGATGAGTAATTAATAAGTAATATAATGAATAGCAGTTGTACGGTTACATACCTTGGCAATGGAGCAAAGGCCGCTAACTGGTTCCGTATGTCCTAAGTTTGACTTGACAGAACCAATCAGTAGTGGAGTAGTTCGACCAGGGCAGAATACTTGTTCAATCGCATTCAATTCTACTGGATCACCAACTCTGGTCCCCGTACCGTGTGCCTCCAAAAATTCCAGGCTAGATGGTAGAATGCGGCACTCTTCATAAAATTGGCGAAGTAGAGCAGTTTGCAATTCACCAGATGGAAAGGTAATGCCCTCTTCCTTGAAACCGTCGCAATTTGTTTTTGCATGGACAACAGTGGCATAATTGCGTCTTGCATCTTTTGCTTTTTGAAGATATACCATAGATATAGCTTCACTGCGACAATACCCGTTGCCATCAGCGTCGAAAGATTTACTACATCCGTCAAGCGAGAGTACGCCTGATAAGCAATGAGAAAATAAATTTGAGAATTGGGGGCATATTGAGCATCAAGTCTAAAAATAATATTTTGTCTCATTAATTATCAGTGGTGAGGTATCAATTTAATTATCTTCATAACATTATCATGTGAATGATGATGAGGTGCTTTGGCAACTCTTCAAACTCCTTGTATGTACAACGGAGAGGGTGGACAAAACGGAGACGCTAACGAAATACTGGACTCTCGTGAACTCAAATACGCTAAATCTTTTTTTTTTTCTCCGTTTCTATTTGAAGTAAAAATAAAACAAATTTTCAGTTGCCATGAAATTTTTCTACTTTTTATAGAAAAATTTTTTGCAGGCATGATAGGGTACCCCCCTCCTCCCACAAGAAAGTATTTTTTTTTTCTTTTTCAACCTTCAAAAAAATTGACAAAATAAAATTGTTCAGACATAGTCTAAGTGAAAGAAGTCGTACAGTTAGTGTGGAGAGACGTAAAAAATACAAAAAAAAAGGCGAGATAAATTTTTGGACACCGCATATTGTTCAAAAATGATAATAAAAGAAGTGAATAATGGCTTAGAACCATTTTGGAAGAAAGTTAGCCCGTTTAGCCCCCCCTTCCCGTCTCCATTTTAACCTCCCTTCCCCTACATGTATTCGGTGTATTGTGCACTCACACACTCATGCCTGTATTTAGTTAAATGAATATTAAAAACTCTTAATACCAAGAAGTGAGAAGAGCAAGGATACTTTTGGACTCAGACATAAGTTAGCTCCTCCAACGAGGGCAGCGTCGCATTGTCCACTTCTGATTGCTCTGTATGCATGTTCGAATGCAAGTAAACTAGAACTGCAAGCTGAGTCTACATTGTAGCTGGGCCCGTTAATTTCAAACCATTTTGAGATGCGACCAGCCGACATGCTACGCATACAGCCTGAGATACCCATTCTATTCTCCTATAAGCAATTCAATTTTTTATTTTTTTTGAACACAAACATTGAATTATTCATAATGCGATGCAAAACTTCGAAGTGAATTAGGTAAAGTTGGGATGAAGTGACTTGAGGAGTAGCTCAGGTTATGATTTTGTTTAAGTCGGAAGAAATACAGGATGCAATCTTGAATCAGATATTTAGTTTTAAACGGTCCTAGCGTATGATCCAAAACTATTCTAACTTGGGAAAAAAAAAATTCAAACTTGTTGTATATCAATGATTGCAGAATTAATATCATAAATAAAACTGCTCTATGCTTACCCGATCGTTTCCATACAGCAATATATTTTCTGATTCAGAATAGGTACTGCCAATAAAGACACCAGTTTTAGTCCCACGAAGTTCTTGTGGATTAACGCCAGCATCAATCACGGCTTCATAGGCATGTTCCATCAGCATTCTACCCATAGGATCCATAGTGTTTGTTGCATCGGGACCAATTTCAAAAAATTGTGCATCAAACTTTTCTATATTAGATACCTTTCCAATTCGCTTAGGGATGTCTGGATGGTCTGGAAATATTAGCGATTCGAATTATGGATAAACTGATGAATAGATACAGTCAGATTATCGGATTAGTCGTTGAAAAATTACATTGCTGTGACTTATTTTTTGCATTGCAATGTATCACTATACCTTGAATCAATGTCGGGTCTCAATTGGCACAAAGTATACATTTCATGCATACTTACCGTTAGATAAAATACGCATGACGTCCCGACTGCCATGTAAATGTAGGGGCAATAAGGACAAGGGCAAGGGTACAAGGGAACAAAGGTACGATGTACCTTCAACGAATTGAGACACGGTATATGTCTTCATGCATGCAAGGTCCCACGTAGGTACGTCATCGTGTGGCCAAAGAAAATGGAATTCTAAATTTTTTTGGTCCCACTACATGATTTGGTATCAAGACGCATACAAGAATCCGTATCAGATTTTGATCGAATCATATAATGTTTAAAGTTTCCAAGCATTTTTTGACATGTATAACGATGTTGTTGAGCATTTGCAAGACACTTTCTTACGATTGAACGGTACGGTATAACATCACTCGATAAATGACACTATAGAATTTTCATTCAGAGTGATCCATTCTACATGACCACAAAGTGAAAATTATTTTCAATATCACGCAATACTGCGTAGTTTGAGATTATGTAACATTACATCGCGATACGGTGGTATAGAATAGTGGGTCTCTATATAGAATGATGTCTTGAGAATACCGTTAAGTCCTTATAAGTAGCGTTCTGCGATAATTTAACTAAATCATACAATAGTCATACTATTTATTGACAAATCTGATGCTTGTGCGCATTTCCTGAACATTACTAAACTTGACTGAAACATTACTGAAATTCTTTTTATGCATATTCAGCGCCGGCACAAGGGTAGAGCTGCTAAATTTTATTTATTTTAAGATCACCCCGATATTATGCCGATTGACACGTGGAATTGGTTCCAGGTCACATTTTCATTCAAGAATCGATGAACAGAATATAAAGAAAGTTCGCTATTTTTTTTTTCGAGTTTCAAGGTTGACATTTTCGAATCGAGTGTAATAATTATTTACCTGATTTCCAACGACATTCACTGCTGATTAGATCTAATTTGTTGAAGAGATTTTCTTGAAAATGTGTCAGATTATCGGACTTAGGAAATCTTCCAGCAATGCCAGAAATCACTACTTCGTCTCCCGGATTCGGAAAGGCCAAACTCTTGGCCCAATTGGCTTTTTCACTTTTGTCTTGCATATTATGACTTTTATATAGTGAAAAGCTTTTTTGTCTACGGTGTCTCAAACTGCCCGGCACAAGTATGTTCCATTTGAAGAAACCAATGTTTTTATATGAGTGGCTTTCTCCACCGGGTCAAATAGCTTCCAATTATACATTCATGTTTTTCCCTAAGCAGAGTTGCGTATTTTCTAAATCAACATTGTATTCGGTTTCACCTCGTTGAATAATGATAAATATTGATAATAAAACATACGTCATGTGTCGGACCTATCGTACATACTGACCTTGGAAACATACAGCCTGTTTATTTGAAAAGTGTCCACTCGAACGTATCCAAAGCCAGAACCCCAGAAGGAATATTCAAGGGCGATGAGCGGGACTTACAAACGTATGGAGAAGAAACTATTTCCGGCAGTCGGTCATGAGAAGCAATTCACCTGCACTCCTAGCCGACCGAATTTGAAAATTTGAAATAGCACCACACCCTTTGTAACACAGCAAACTAAAGCCCTCAAGAGATGCTCTCTTTTGGTGTAAAGTAAATCAAATTCGGTTGATCCGTTCTCGACTTATCATTCAATGAATATCGCTTGAAATCGTGACAATTCAACGATGCTTCAGTAATTTTTGTAATGAAGCTAATCAAAGTGTTTGAAAGCAAGGAAATGATCGCCATCATGCGCCAAATGAATGTAAAGTTTATTTCCGAACTCGCTTCTGACGTTCTTCAGAAATTCTTGATGGGTAGATATACTAGGCATATGCCCCATAGTCATTCTGCATTTCCGATCTTAAATTTCAGCTGGCTACATTTTGCGATATCTTGACAAAGAATCGACCGATTTCGATTCACTTTTCGTTCAACTTTCCATCCAAAGACAGAATTTTTTACAGCTTTAATTTAACATATCACAAAGGGTGAGGTGTTATTTAAGAATTTTATTTTCGGTTGGCCTGGCGTGAGGGGATGAATTATTCCCCATCATCGAATGCCGTGAAATGGTTTTCTATCGATACTTTTGAATCTTTAGTAAACGACGTTAGAATATTTTTTATTTGTTTCCCGAGTCATACGGATAGACACTTTTCGTAAACACCTTGTATTGTTGGCCCAGAATAAATACGTATGAATAATTTATTGCGAGTCATGTGGGTCGAAATTTCAGGTCAAGGTTTTATCGTTTTTATCATGCGTGCGTAACCAGTATGAATTCTTTAAGAGAAGTCATTCGACAAGTGCGGAGTCTCCGAAACGACTCTATTCTGCGGATTTATCGTGACACGGAGTCTACTCCCGGTTCATGCACAGGAGGCTCATTTTAGTATGTATCGAAAACTTGCACTCAGAACAACTTTATCAGCCGACTCGACAAGTAGGCACGACGAATTTACGAATTTTCGTAGATATAGTTTATTAGTTCTGAACTATATGACACATCCTGCTCCGGTTTTCGGCGTTCGCTAAGGGACAGTTTGTACAAGATGTAGGATGAGTTTCAAAATCGTATGTTGAAAATTCAGCGAACAATTTGCAATAAATAAAAATATAAAATCTGGAATATTTTTTGGGATTTTTGCAGCTAGGCTAACAGTGATGAATTACTTTTAGAGGACTCGTTTTTGAAAGGTTGATGAGAGGAACAACTTTTGTATAAAAAAAAAATTTCGTGGGAAATCTACAGGAATAATAATGAAACAGAAATAGTAGGTTTCAAAATGCTTAACAATTTTTTGTTTCCAGATCCAGGCTTAGCTGATGTAGAAAACTCGGGACTATAATGTTTCTTAAGGTGAAATGAATCTTTGCAAAAAATCGGCCAACCTACATCTTCTCCCGATCGGACCTATGTCTAATTTGACTGGACTATAAGCATGCCGAGCTTCCATCTGATCCGATGCAGCTGATGTGCAAATCAGATCCTTTACCCACCGTGGGAGTATAAAAATGGCGAGAATCCGGTCTTCCGAAAAGACAAATGTCTGTGTTATGTCCTGAGTAAATATTTACAGATGATATAGCTATTCGCTATGATTTTCTAAATTTGACTTTTTAGGTCGAATATATTTTAGCGAGTCTTGAATAATTTATACTTCGTCGAATAGACGTGCGACTTTCATTTGTTTCACTAATGAGTTGTTATCAGCGAAAACTCTACGTGGGTCATATAAGGTAATGCATTATAGATTACACTAACAATTAACAATACATTACATAACAACAACCACGTACTTGCGCTTTGATTAGTAGAGTACAGGATTATAATTCGTTCTTCAAAAAATCGAATTCTTTCAAATTATTGACTCTGAAAGCCAAATGTTTTACAGATATTTTAACAAAAATGTTCATAGAAAATTTCGAAAAATTACGGAAGTTATAGCGCTGAAAGTAACTGAATGCACTGAATTCTATTTCTTTACTACGTAAAAATCGTAGGTGCTACTTTGGAAACATTTTCGCAGAATCTTTATACAATGCCAAATACCCTGTGAAATTGTTATAAATAAGTAATCTTGACTTTGAAGCCGCTTATTTCGAAACTTAATTCTCGAACACGGTGGACATCATAACTCTTGGACGAACGATCGTCTTTACTTGAAATCTAACCTAAATTCATAAAATTCTGTTTCCTAGAACATGGAACCTCTCGAAGAACATTGAATAATTGCAAGACTGAAAGGTGAAAATAATATTGAAGACCATTTTTATCGCGAGAATGTGTTAAAAAAATTGCAACCATGTGCAATTTTCAAAATTTTCGTTCCAATTTCCCTAAAAAATTCCATGTACTTTTGCACATATATAAATTAGTCATCGCCAAGTATTGAGTTTCCAGACATTTGGGTCACCTGCGGGACCACTTCTACAGATTTGAGTTGCGCGCTACTCGTTTTGTGCGGTGGAACCCAGAGATGCGCAATTTCTTATTCAAACAATTGATTTTTCAGGGGTAAAAACCATCCCCAAGTAAAACCAATATTTTTTTCAGAGAACTCGGGCTTTTTCTACATCAATTAGACTTTTTTATTCTCAGATTTTTTTTTCAACAAAAGTCATTGAGAAAGGTCTACAATATGCTGTACACTGCATAAGTAAAGAGTAAATATTTGCTCGAAGATACATAAACTCAAAGAACTAATATTTCACAGATCGTCACCTCCTATCACAATGAGTAAGATATAGGCATGACAGACAAATGAAATCATTGATACGTGACTTCTCGGTGAGAATTGCTACCTATTTAAGTTGAGCATCAAAGATTCGTTTATTTTTGCGAACTAAGAATCTGAAAAAAATTCAAATGAATAGAAAATTATTAGATGAAACGAAAACAGCGTAACTTTTAATTAATATGGCAATTGTACCCCCACCCCACCCCCCTCCAGCGGAATCAGACTCTTATTGGCTTCATTCATGCTCGTATCAAGTCGTTATTACAGATTTTCGAAAATGGTGCAAATGGACGAAAGAATAATTAATTACTATTCATCTATTCCTGCTGCTTGATGCTGAGTTTCAAGATCTACTTTATAGCCCTATAGCTCCACCAATCCTATTTGGGTAGTTGTGTATGAGTTTTATCGTCATACAAGTTTTCGTACCCAAGCTACAAAGCTCATATAGCGAAAAACTGTTCCGACGACAGAGACGATGCCTAATCGTGGAACTAGCTATTACAGATTCCGAGAAGGGATTGATATAGTAATGGTGAATGTTTTTAATCCCCCAATCTGTGACTTCACGGGTAGAGCGTTGATTTTTTTTTTCGATTGAGTTCGTTTTATATAAGCAGAACGTTTTTATTGAATACGATCCTATTACGATCCAGTCCGAAACAACCGAATTGATAATCGGACTCGAATCAGATTTAAAAATCTGAATACCCATGTTTCAATTCGCTTTTAGTTGTTCAGATTTCGATTTCAGAATCAAGATTACTCACGTCTCGGTACAACAATCGCATCAATGTTGTATTTAAATGAAATCGCTTAAAGTCCTTCTTCTGATATTATTCTTTAAATTTCTAGAACTTTGCCGTTGTGGTATGAAAAATTGACGAAGAGATTGAGTAGAAAATCCAGATAATGGCTTGTTGTATTTTCAATTATACTTTGCGCAAGATTCTGCTCAGTGTCTTGATACTCTAGACAAATCACTTGATATTCAATTTAAGATGAATGAGAAATCCGGAGTATACTATATCTCTTTCTACGCGTACCTTCACGAATGTCTAGTGAAGCCTATGAGTGTTCTGTGCAGTCGTGTGTAGAAGGAGTTGACAGTAAATGTACAAATTATTTTTGACAGCGTTTAATTTTATTCTTTATTCCGACATTTCCCTTCAAGGTATCATTAAATGTAAAGTATTCACATCATCGAAGTTTGCAATCATCTCAGCGTACTTCGGCGGCCTGCGTAAGGTTTTTTATCTCTTGTATTCCATCTTCAGTATCTCATATTATGCTTGTTTTTGAATAACAATTAACAGGTGACATTTTCGACGAGTTCACCGTTGATAGCTGCTGCACACAGGTCGTCTTCCAACATTGTCGCATGATTACCCTTCAGGTAGTGAATATTCACCTTCGCCCGAGTAAGCTGTAACAGAAGTAAAAATTGACTAATAATATGCATTCAACTGATTCTGAAGAATTCATTATACAGAATAATCGGTAAATATAGGATTTCCCATGATTATGTGGATGTTTGCAAAAATTTAAAAAGAACACATTATTTTGTATAATTCATTTAGTAAAGCTGCGAATATTTCGTACAAACTTACCAATCCCAGACCGTAGTCTTCCGGTATCAATCGTACCGCCCGGATCTTAGGTTTGAGCAGGGTTATTGGCGTCCGGAGAGGTGGTAACGCCGAGGGGTCATAAATCTGCCCAGCCTTCATTCGAGAATAAACAGCTGTACACATAGCCTGTTGATCTTTTCGTGTATAATTTAATTCGTTATCTTCAGGCAGGTCTTTCGCGAACGCTGCTAACTTCTCCTCCCAGGTATCACAGTTTTGTAATTCAATAGCAAGCTAGAACAGCAAAACTTTGATTTATGTTTCGGAAAATTGATAAAAAATTTTGTGTATTCGTGTAATCATAGACACTGATATGTGAATTTTATATTACTCGTTCGAATCTCGATCGATCGAAAAAACTAGACCCAAATATGTTCATTTCAGCCGGAGTTACGAAGAAAAATCTAAGTTAGGTCTTCAAGACCGCAGTGTGGACTGTATAGCGAAAGCCAGTGAATCTGCCGCACCTAAAATATGCAACTGAAGTTACAACATATTCCAATTTGGTAATGCCCAACTCGAGAGCCGCACCAGCTTCTCTTGCTCGGCATCTCCCATCGCGGTGGGCCTCAAGTTGAGCATTTCCAACCTAGAACGTGGTGTCACATCGGTTGCATATTTTAAGTGCAAAATGGGGTATCCACGGAAGAACTAGAATTCGCGACGTAGAATTGCTCATATTTTCGTATACGTTCATGACATCAACGCGTATGCGTTCCATTACGGTCTGAATGACTCATAATTCATATCTCACGTGAGCGCTTGATACAAATAAAGGAAACGAATACTTCAGAGCAATTTGAGAATGGCCCATTTTGCCCCCTGCGATATTTTGTTCTGGAACATCAAAATTATTCGTCCAGTTCTAATTCTTTATTGAAACACAATTATTTAAAGTCATAGGTATGATATAGTTACAGCGGTATTTTTCGCTTAACTGCTCCGTTTAGCATCGCTCTCCCCTAATTTTGCACTGATCGAATTCATGTGAGTACGATGAAACTGATATGTAATGTGTATAACAGTCAGCAAAATGATGTGAATGAGTTACCTGGGTATTGGCAGATGGTTTGAGAATATCCATTACGCCCAATAAAAGATTAGATTGCAGTTCGTTGTCGCTATTGGCAGTAAAGTGTTCGGTGATCATTGCCTTTATGAATTCGGGTGAACCATCTATCAACAGAAGGCGACCACTAAGGCCTTCGGCTTCCAAACGTCTCACAAGCTCAATGGCTATCAGACTTCCGAAGGAATATCCAGCTACTACGAAATCCCTAGAGCCCTTGCTCCTCGCTTTGACGTGCTATAAGATTTTGAGTATGAAGTTTTAATGGACATGCAAAATGTTGACCAAGTTTTATAGAATTATCAATATAACATCACAAAATGGTAGGAATGATTCTTACAGGGATCAAATAACCTGCCATTTCCTCGACTGACGTCAAACCCGTACAAGTTATCCCTAACTGTAAACAGGTTGTTGGTAATTTTAGTTTGTGAGCCAAAGGTTGGAATACATTATGACTTCCTTCGATGCCTGGTATCATGAAAATTTCTCCTTCTTTATCTTTCACTCCTGTTGCCAATGATATACAAATATTTTCGTTCGTCAAATCTGTGCCCAGGAGCCTGATAAGCAATTTGATCCCATTATCATATTGTTCATTCTTGACGTTATCATCTTGAGTATTTTCGTCCTGCCCGGATTGCTTCAGAGACATTTCCTGGAGTTTAAGAAAATTCAGACCACGAACATCTTGGGCGGTTAGAAAGATTTCAAATTCACGCTCCAAGGTTTGTTTTATTTCAACCGCCATCATAGAATCCATCCCTAGATCTGACAAAGGTGTGTGCAGGCTGATAGTTTGGAGATTTTTTAGTCCTGTCAAAAAATTAAATACAATCAAAATACATACTTTTGGTTAGACAGAGGTATGTATGTATCAATTTTTGCAACTTAAGGCTTGCTTAGGCTTTATTTACAGAGAATGGATCGATAATTAATCATCCAAGTTCCTGCAGCGACGATATTCAATATCGGACCGAATTTCCGACTGAATATTTATTGCTGCAGGATGGTCACGAACTTGATATAAGACGTGGTAATAAGCAAAACTGGTACTCAAAACGCCTAAAGCGAGACATTTGAAATTGAAAGGTGAACAGTTTGCTGCAAAGCGGAAACCTCATCATAAGTATACCGTTAGGTTATGAGGAGAGGAAACACAGGATGCAGGCAATCCAATAGTCAAATTCCTGAAGATTTCCGAAGACATTGTATTTGTCATTTCAACCGCATGGTGGGGATTTTCGTCCCATGTTATTATTTGCGAATACAATGACTTCGGAAATCTTCGGGACTTTGACTATTGGGTTGCCTGCATCCTGTGTTTCCTTTCCTCATAACCTCACGGTATACATGACCCACGTATCATATATTGAAAATTATTCGCTACAGATGTGCACGCGTGATTATTTTGAGGTTTACATGACGTCGCTTTTCTCGTTTCATGGATTGGCAATTGTTATGCATGTGAGTTGTAAGGCCCGAAGTCAGATGTTCGGTTGTTCATATGGTCGGAAGTTACAAGTTGTGAAAAATTTTCAAAAATGGGTATGAATATAAATGAGTTGGCTTGTGGATTACAATGCCCAGGAATCGCGCTCGCTCTCTCTGAGCGAGCGTAGCGAGCCAGCACAATGATAAAGCCTTCGAGCGAGCGGAGCAGGCGAGAACAATTACCAGTTAGTAAGAAACTACATTAGGAATAAATGAATATTTCGGACACCCATCAGATACCCATCAGATTCACAACAGTATCGATAATATTTGTGGCTCCGGCACCTCCGGCAATTTTTTCAGCAACAACCATACTCGACACAACGGGGGAATTCTGTTGTAGAATACCATCCAGCACTTGCAGACAAGAGGATATTTTCTGTTGTAGAGTGCCACCGATGACAACTTCCTTGTCGTCTTCTCGCATTTCTGCGACTAATCCAACATCGCCAATAGCTCCCCATTGGACAGCCAAGGCCGGCAAGTTTTCAGCTGCCCGTGTTTCGCATATCCTTTCCATTATCGAATTGGCCATCCCATAATTAGTTTGACCTGCGTTACCTCTGCCACAAGATACTGACGAAAATACCACAAATTGTCTAAGATGGGGACACAACGTTCTTGACAGTTTGTCTAATTGCTTCGTAGCCCAAGCCTTGACCCTCAAAGAGTCCTCAAATGACTCGACCGTTTGATTTTCGCAGAGGCTGTCCTTGAGTACCACAGCCAAGTTGAATATGGCATCCACTGGGCCAAGGGCTGTGGCTTTTTTCAAAATATATTCGCACCCCTCATGCGTTGAGGCGTCTTTTCCGACAATTATGACAATTTCAACGCCGTAGCTCTTCCAAATGCTTATCCGCAGACGTTGATACCCAGTAACTATTCCTTTTCGGGACGTAAGGACCAATTTTGTAGCTCCACGGAGTACAAGCCAATCGGCAAGCTCAAGACCAAAGCCACCCAACCCACCAAGAATGAGATAACTGCTATCTTCTAGGCAATAGTAGCGAGGAATCCCTCGAAAAATAGAAGGATGATCTACTTCATTTTCATCGCGAATCTTCACTATAACCTGCGAATTTGCGTCTGTTAGTAACCGTTTGATACATAATAAACGTGACATTGAAATTATTATTTCGAAAAGATTCTGTGCAGAAATTCAATGAAGCGAAATCTGTTCCATTCAACCCGTGAAAGTCGAAAATTTATTCCTCCAAGTCACACAAACATAATTTTACGAGTCCGGGAGGATTGCTATTAAAGTAAGCCTCTATGCTATAGAATATATTTTCGGAAAATGAAAGTGAGGACCCCATACAAGTCTTATGGGAATTGGGTCCCGGTCGAATTGGCGTAAATATAGTCTGACGTGCTTTATGTCGTCCCAAATAACAATGTCGATGGGCACGGGGTCGGAAAATGGACAGTTCTTGAGATATCGAAGGTCAAAGGCAGAGAATAGTGCAGATATCGCATATATGCGCTCGTATATGGCGTGCGGCAACGCCTCTGTGTGTGTGTACATTAGGGTAGTTCAAAAAAAATGTTTAATTTTTTTTTCAGCTCCTACCCTTCCAAATACTTGGGTACGATGAGAAAAAATCCTCACCAAAGAGGAGCGCTGTAGCTCAACTCTAAGAGGTCGCTATTTTCATTTTAGTTTTCCATTCGTTTAACATGGGAATTTTTGTTTTTTCATTCCAATTGAAATTACACCTGATTATTCAAATTTTTCGCATATAACCATTATATATTTAGAAAGCTGACTCTTCGAGCTTTTCAAAACTCTATAATAACGCATTATTATCATAATTAAAAGATCAGTTACAGCCATCTGAAAATTACTAAATTTCAGACTACGGAGCAATTGTTCATATTAATTTTTTTTTTTCAATCATTTATTATGAGTTTCGTCGTAATCAGTAGTTACGGATAATTGAAAAATAAATTTTTTTAGAGGACATTAAGAATTACATGAGAAATCTGATAAATGCAAGATATGCTCCAATAAAAATGAATGCTGCCACCTAGGTTTCGTCAACAATTTTAAAAAATTTTGAATAATCAAAAAGGATTCCTAACTACTGATTACGATTAAACTTATAATAAATGATTTAAACAAAAATTATATGAACAATTGCTCCGTAGTCAGAAATTTAGTAATTTTCAGATGGCTGTAACTGGTCTTTTAATTATGATAATAATGCGTTATTATAGAGTTTTGAAAAGCTCAAAGAGTCAGCTGTTTAAATATATAATGGTTATTTACGAAAAATTTGAATGATTAGGTGTAATTTCAATTTAAATCAAAAAACAAAAATTCAGGTGAACCAGTGTGAAAGATACTACGAATTACCGTTCCATTTCTTTTTTCCTTCGACATACCGTTTCTAAGACATTCGCCACCAAAGACATCATGGAGCGTGAAAAATCAAAAACTGAAACGCCTTGTACACCAAAAGCAAAAAAAGCTACATACAGTCCGACCTCCAAATAAGAAACCCGGCAATAAGAAACCTTCCCCAGTTTCTCACTCAAGCTCTTCCCCCACTACGACTCGAGCTCCGCGCTCGAGAGTAAAAGAGTGAGAGAGACAGACAGCAGTAGTGAGAGAGACAGACAGAGGTACGAGCGTGCAGCGCGCGCCTGGTGGGGGTATCCGAATTCTAGGAAAAACTCTTCCCGTTGGGGGTTTTTGGTTTCTTATTCGGAGGTCGGACTGTATATGCTACATACCTATATGTCTTATATACATAAAGAATTGTTGATTCTGAGGCTACTTATAAAGCACATGCAAAAATGAGAAAAATCCGTGACATCGAGGTTTTTTTTGGTCTGCTTAGCGTAAAATCCGTCACATAAAAACAGGCATATTTACCACTATATACCGACGTATACCAACATGATTTCACAAACGGGCAATTCCACCTCAAATCGGCCGAGAAATGACCTTGTATTTTTTGAATCGCTTTAAACTTTATTCACGTAAAATCTACGTCACAAAAGTAGACCCGTATTTTTTCGTTAGTTCACAAAAATTTTTTTCCGCTAGTTGTGAATGACTGCATTTTACTATAAATGTCGCGCGTGGACGGCTTTGAAAATAAATATCTCGGGTCCCGTTCATCGTAGAGAGATGTTTCAAAACGCGTTTTAAATATGACGAAAGATACTTTTCGTTAAAAATTTTTAACTTTTCGAAAAATATAGGTTTGTTATTTTTATGAGCAACCAAAATGCTTATCGATGTTTTTCGCAAACTAAAGCCATTTTTAAAATTCTAAAAAAAAAATATGATTGCATTCCTTATTAAATTCTGAAGATGGCGAACCTTTGAAATAGATGGAGCGATTTTTCTTAATATTTCTTTTACAATCATTTGTCCGGTACTGCGTCAGGCTGCCGCGTCTCGAGTCGCGTCGTACGAAGCTCGGCAAATATGGCGTGGCGCGCGGTTTTCCTAAATGGTATTCGCAAAAAAATTGAATCGAGATTGAAATAGCCCAAGAACTATTACATGTGTGTACATGACCCTATCGACCACAGCGATTGGTTAGTCGCTCTTAATGTCAGGCTATAAAAAAAAAACTAAATATCATTGACTATTCGCGAACTGCAGACTAACCGGGCACGGTAGTTGGCAAACAGCGAGTATACAGTTTAGACTCGAAATTCAGCGAACGAAGAAATCTGCAGCAAAAATTCAAAAGCCGTGAACTTAATTCATTGAGATACTAATTTCAAAACACTTTCATTCAATTTTTGAGCTTTGAGAGTAGCTTGAAAAATTAATTTCATTGTATTGGATAGCAGTTATCAGCTTTGACGATAATTTGTTGTTCGATCATGCGTAGCGGCAACCTGCCACAGCGATGGACAAATAATTGTTAAAGAAATATTTAGAAAAATCACTCCATTAATTTCGACATTTCGCCATCTTTAGAATTGAATAAGGAAGGCGATCATATTTTTTTCAGAATTATAAAAATGGCTTTAGTTTGCGAAAAAAATCGATAAACATTCTGATTGTTCATAAAAACAAGAAAACTATATTTTTCGAATAGTTGAAAATTTTCTATCGAAAAGTGTCTTTCATCATCTTTAATACGCGTTTTAGAACATCTGTCTACGTTGAAGGGCACCCGAGATATTAATTCTCAAAGCCGCCCACGTGCTACATTTACAGTAAAATGTGATAACTCTTAACTAGCGTAAAAAATTTTTTTCTAGATCAACGAAAAAATATAGGTCTACTCTTTTGGTGTTTATTTCACGTGAAAAAAGTTTAAAACGATTCAAAAAATACGTGGTCCAAAAACATCAAAAATTGGCCGATTTGAGATGGAATTTTTCATACATCTCTGCCAGCTAGTATATGCCCTGTAACGTTTTTGGCCGTTAGGCAATCTCAGAACGCCACAACATCGCTCGCGCACATCTCGCGACACCCGCGTGACGTCACCAATCGATATATAAGAGTGCGCTGTCTAGCACGTTAGCCAGCAGTCTTTTGACGTTTGGTAAAGCGTTTCGAGTAACTCACCAACTCTTATTCTATTAGGTACTGTGCAAAGCAGCCAGTGACCTACTCAACTCTTTTTGATTTATTAAGAATCCAACTGAAGCAGCAGATTTCTTTGAATAAGCTACAGATAATCAAATTCTATTTCTTGTAAAATCACAAACAAAAACCTAACGTAAAATAAATAGTGGATATACAGTAATTTTTTTCAAAGAAAATATTCGATTTTTAGCAAGTTATTCGCCATCTCCTGAGTCTCCAAAAAAAAAAAGTTCTTTCACTGCTGCAGTGATTACGGCATTCACAGTGCCTGAAATCAAAAAAACCAAAAAGTTTGTTCAACTAGAAGTTATTTTCTGTACCATGAACCACGAATATGAATAAAAATTTAAATTTAAACAAAATGGTGGATTATTGAGAAAAAAAATTTAAATTTCGCCCAAAAATCTGATGGTTTTTGGCATGGCAAAAGTACACTTTTCATTCAATCGAAAAACTGGAGGTTCATAGTACGGAAAAACAAATACAAAAATGCTAAGACAAAAAGCAAATCGATCGGATGATTGCTTATCGAGTTAAAGCTGCAGCAAATTTGAAAAATTTAGTTTTGAGAAAAACGCGTTTAAAGATAAATGTATTGATTTTATTGTGATAAATTGATAAATATCATACCTAGAGCTAATCTGCTATTCGAGGCTCATACAAGTCACCTTCCTCTTCTTTGAAAAGCACTTGCTGGGCTGTTGAGCCCGAACAATAACTCTGCAGGTACGGCTGTCGAGCAACGTGCGTTTCTAACCGATGAGCAGCTGCGTTTCAGAAAGCTGTAGCTTAGAAATTATTTGAAATCCGCACTTGAAATTTTAGTATGTTACTTTTGAAGGTATAAAATATCGAAAAATGTGAAAAAAATCGAATTTTTGGGAATTTCACACTAGTCGTGCCCCTTAATGAAAAATCCTCCCAAAAAGTTACAGCACATACCTGTATATCCATATATGTATATACTATAGCACAGGTGTGCACGCAAGCTATTACGATCGCGAATATGGGGCATCTGCAATATTCACAGTCTGTGACCATGATTATCTTGAGGACTGTCCATTTTTTGACCCTGTGCCCATTGACACTTCGATCGGGCTGACATGAAGCACCACATACTATATTCTCGGCCAATTCGACCGCGACTCAGTTCCCATAAGATTTGTGCGAAGTCCTTTGTTTATTCATAATAATGCCATTCAGAACGTTATGACAATCTATGCTCCAGTTGTGATTTACACTACAGTAATCTGATCTGGAGGGCATGTATCGTAAGAATTACACAATTTGAGTTTCAGTCAGTTAATTTAGTTGTTTGAAAAACTAGCAAACCTTGCCAACATGCTTTCCGGCCGCCATATGTCTGAACGCTACTTGGGCCTGGTCCATTGGGAATACAGTTCTAGAAAGTGGTTTCACCGCACCACTTTTCAAACCTTCAGTGAGCATCGCAACCAACAGATTCTTTCTCTCAGAAGTAATGGAAAATAGATTGTCGACGAGTATACCATGAAAGCGGATTCCCTTCATAAATACTTCCATTCCAAGTAGGTTGTTTGCTGCCATATCGAATTTTCCGATCTCCAAGAATCGTCCACCCTTAGCTAAACAACGAACGGAGGCTTGTAGCTTCTCTTCCGATAAAGAATTCAATACAATATCCACTCCTCTGCCCCGCGTCTTGCGAAGAATCAGCTGTTCAAAGCTTGTGTCTCGAGAATTTCCAATGTGATCGTCATCGATTTGTGAGAATTGTTTCTTGATGAATTCTCGTTTTTTTGGTGTTCCTACAGTTGTGAAAACTTCACAGCCCTCGTGAAGAGCCAAAGTGATAGCTGCTTGGCCTACGCCACCGCTTCCAGCATGAATCAAAACTTTGTCTTCTTTTTTCATATCACCGTTTATCAGGAGAGCATAGTATACTGTCCCATAAACAACTGGAACGGTTGCTGCATCTTCTAAGGTCCAGTTATCCGGCACTGACCAAAGAAACTCGCTGTCACTGATGCATAAGTTTGAAAGGGCTCCAGTTCCAACCATGCCCATAACTGCACGGCCATTCACGTCTCTTCCGGAAAATTCAAATCCAATTACATTTTCTTCCGACTTTCTTATTTTCGCCACAACTTCAACTCCTAATTTTCCAGTACTTATCATAACATCACGAAAGTTTACTGACGAATAATGGACCTCAATAATATCCTTAGACCGATGCCCCGGCTGAATTTGTCCGCCTGTCCATATGAGCGAACTCAAATCGCCCCGTGTGAGCTGACTTATTCGAACATGATGAATAGGTTTCAATGCGTATGGATTCAGTACAGAAAATCGATAAGAGCCCCACGTTTTCGAAGGGCGAAGCACGTTCAATGCCAAACCCAATTTCAGTTGTTCAGAGTATAATGGATTTTCCAAAGAAAATTTTGGAGCTTTCGAATCTTAAATCAACAGTTCCTGTATCGAATCGCCGCCTGGTTCTCTCCGGAGACAGTTCACCAATCCCATGAGCCCGCTTTCGAAGTCCCCTTCGCTGACAAGAAGTATACGACCTTTGGTGTGACATTCTTTATTGTTTTCTGCTTGTAGCGCAGCATGCAGCGCAGAGAGCCACGTGAACTCATAATTGTTAATTTGTATGACTGTAGTTATTTCAGATAGCCTCGAAGTCTTTCGGAGTAAAATTATTGATTCCTTGCTCGTACGTTTTTCCAAAATGATATCGAAGCCTTCACTTTTCATAGTTGCTAGGATATCACTGTCAGTATTCGCTGGTTCCCTAGCCAGCAAAAAACCAGCATCCGTTATTGTTGTTCTCAGTTGTTTTAATATTTCGATATTATTACTTGCAAATAGTCCATGACTAATCACTAACAAAGCATCAGATTCAGCGGCCAAATTCTTCGGCTCCGAGACTTTGATAGAAGATGGTAATGCATCGTCTGGAAATGTATGGATGGGTGCAAAGATATTAACATCCGCTTGCAGTGAGGGCAAATCATTTAGAACCCCCTCAATTATCGGAGATGTCAAATTTTCAGATGATACAGCACCAGCGTTGCCAATTAATTCGATTATTTTTACTTTCGTCATGTAATTATTTTCAAGAGCTATGTGCGTAGCAATGCGAGTTACCGCTGCTAGTTCCATTTCGAGATGATCTCGATGTGCTATAAATTTGAAATCCTCAAGAACGGGATCTCCTACTGGCTTCTTCCGAGCAATGGCACTAGCTTTCAACCCTCGTATTTCTATCCCCCCAGAAACAATGAGGTCCAAGTCTTTGTAAACTTCTACCGTGAATTCTGAAAGAACATGAGCAACCAATTTTTCAGAACAATCTACTGATGTCCTAAGAACTTCACAATTCACATGTAATATACGCGGAGTGTAGCTCTTACCTTTATCGTCATCGGCCATAGCGTGAACCTGATCCAGATGCACCTTAGCGTCTATGACCAACTTCTGAATACCTGTGGGAACAAATAGCCCTCGGGTATCGATCCCAAGTATTTTCATTTGCAGCATATTATCCATAAAAGCTCCCCAATTTCTTGTCCAAGCTATGCGTCCCTTAGCACCACTTATCGATGCCCCCTTGAGCCCACGGAATAATCCGGCATAGTGATATCCTCTGAGGCGCATTTCTTTGTAGATATCCCTGTCTGTTAGGTCTAGAGGCTCGTCGCTAGAATCTGTCAACATGTCATGACCGACGCGATACTTAGCTGGGTTTGAGACAGCCCGAACGAACCCTGTTACTACAGCAGCACCACCTTCCGAAACCTCAAATCTGCTCGAACCTAATAAGAGACCAAACTTTATTACCATAAGATTCAATTATGTTTGTCAAGGCCCTAAGAAAATTTTTGGTCCGTTGCTTTTTGGGAGGATTCGTTATATTGAAGGACATACCAGCACGTGAATTTGTTCTTACCTTTCTGAATCATAACCGTTAGGTCAACGCTACCGTGTTTTGGAATTGTGGTTGCCCGGTGAAATCTAATGTCCTCAAACACAACCGAGACTTCGTCAAATAGTTTTCCCTCCATCAGTCCTACAGTCTCCCAAACTATTGCCAAATAGCCGGTGGCCGGCACTAAGTTCCTTCCGTCAATCACGTGTCCAGCCATCCATTCAAACTCGTCGTCGGAAATTATTATTTTAACAACTGTAACTCCGGAATCCATTATTTCTTTGGTCCTATAATTCACTACACGCCAATCATCCGAATGTTCCCAGCGTACGAGGGGGGAAATCATCGGAGTTCCACGGCTGACGGGGTATTCAACTTTGGGAAAAAGTCTGGTCAGCTGCGGATGTAAACCCACTTCGTATATTTTTCCAATAGCCTCGAGTAAGACTGACACGTGATCTTCTTCTTCATGATTGATCAAAGGAATATTGGTGATGTGGGTGTTCGAAGATTCAATTGAAATTGCTCGATGGAATCCATGCGGCGCGATTTCAATCACTACTGCATTATTTGGTATGAGGCTAAATGCTTCTTCAAATAGAACTGGGCTCAGTAGATTATTCGTGAGGTACTCGGGTGAACATGACTGAGCCAAAGTCGTGTTCCACTTATTTTGTGGAACAGAGGTACTCAGCCATTTCTTGCTGCGGGATTTTGGGTGCGGGATGACGTTCTGCAAATACGCTACCAACTTCGGGCGTACTGTTTTAATCCAGAGACTGTGATAGGCAATGCTACTACAGAATTCCTCTGAAGCTAAAATATCATCACCCTACAACAGGAAAAAATACATCCGCACGTAATCAATGACGCTCAAGCCCATAAATCTTTGAATGTATATTTTTTCGTGAAATTCACGTGTCATGATGTTTATATTACCATATTGATGCCGCTGTTTGTCTACGACTTACCTGCAGTTTGACAACGAATTGGTTGATAGCGTCGGCTCGCCCGCTAATCGTTGAGCTTTTCGGGGCATTGTGACATGCGATTTGTATATCCGGGGGGCACATTCCCTTTAACTCTACATTACCAAGTTGAACAGTTGCCATAGCTCCGGGCATCGTTTGACTTTCCATTAAGGCTAAGCCTTGGAAGTACGCTGCCAAAACCGTTTGTTCCGCTGTCAAACAACCATCACTGTACGCGCAGCCTAACTCTCCGACTGAATGCCCAATAACATAATCTGGCATGATTCCTATGGATTCTAGTACATCTAATAAGCCAATCTGCGAATGAAAAAATTTGTAAGTCTCTCAACAAGGGTTATCCATGACCAATACATTATTCATAACTATAGTGACTTATCCTATTCGACTGTCAATCTGTCGTTTTTCAAACATTCGAATCAACTCGGCGGCGTTCTTCTCAGATAATATGTCGCTTTTCATAAATAAGATTCAGCATAAAATTTGACTCATTTTGACAGTCTTTAATAGTCTCCTCATATGCTTTACCTGAACAGTGACAGTGCCAACAAACGAGTTTACAATGTTTGCAAATATTTTTGGATCTTTCTTCGTTAAAATATTCATAAGGTCGACACCATAAGGCTTCAGAGCGGTGTCACACTTCCGGATGGCTTTCGCAAATGTAGGGATTTTCGACAAAGCTTCACCTGTCGAACACATAGACAGAGATTTGTTCATTTTTTACTGGCTATTTAAATTCCAACATTAATTCTAGTAACAAAATTCTTCATAAGAATTACTCTTTTTCAATGGTTTAATAACTGATGGACGTAAAATCTCGTGTCAAAGTTCGTAGGCTTTTTCTGATTCTGCTCACCTGCTTCAGCCCACTGAGTTTCTATTCCAGATAACACGAAGACTACTGGTCGTTTGAGACCTGGATAACGCTGTACATCTCGTGCACAATTTTTGGGTGAGCCATGGGGTGGCAGGATGGTATATCCACGATACAAATGGCCTGGAATGTCTGCAGCGTGTATATTGTGGTAAAGGGAAACATATTCCACATCAACTGGTCTGCTTCTAAGCTGTTATCAATCGAGAATGTTGAATTTAAGACGGTATGTATGTACAGTCGGGCAATCAAGTTTCTGTAGGATTGAAATTTAGACTTATCCGTTTCAGTTTTTACGCTGTTGAATAGGCCCGTTGATGCGTTACGCCCAGTCGGTCAGCTATTATTCATTATATATATTTCAGAAGCATTTTCAACCCTACTTCGAGTAGCTAGTCTATCCAATTTGCCTTTCTGTCGAGCGGGGTTCGCGGGGCGAGGGGCTTGGTCAACAGCGTGGACACTGAAACGCCCGAGCCTTAATATCGACCCTACAAGAACTTTATTGCTCGACTGTACACTAATTAATTTACATGTATGTATGTACATATGGAAGATGGGGGCAAAAGGGGTTCCTCGACGAAAAATAAAAATTCGGGGCAAAACGGACACCGTCTTCACCTTCTTAAAAACGACTTGTTGCAGTTTTCTGGCGTTACTCACACAAAGAAACTACGGAAAATTAGTCAAATTGATCCTGAAAATTTTTAGAATTTGACTTAAATCAAAATATTTCTAAACATTTGTTCAACACTTCCTTTGAAAATTTGTAAAGCTGAAAACGATGATACATTCAAAGACTTCGTATCGACTCAAAAAATCTTTAAAAACCGTTAAATAAACAGAACTTTCATTCCTTCAACTTCGCAGTGCTGAAAAAGTTGTATTTTTGGTTCGAAATAAATTCGGTAAAAAATTCATATATCTCCTAACCGAAATCTGGCTCCCCGATAAAATTTTCACTCGTTCTTTTTACACTATCAAGAAATAATAAATAAGATGTGTGGATTCCGAGTTATACTGAATTAAAACACGGATATTGTCGATTTTCGCATAGATCGTATCAGCTGCTAACGTCTGAACATTGTTTTAATACAATTCTACAAAAAATTATACACACTCTTATCTGCCACAAACATTTCTTAAAGTTTGAACCAATTTTCAGAGGATCATAATTTATGCAATATATTATGAACAAGACCAATTCGTACGATTCGAGATGATACAAAAAGTAATGAAATCCCCTCAAAAAGCACCTCTGGTGCAAAAACCTCTTGCCAAGTACATTAATGTGATATTTCCCACAAAAATACTGTTGCAGCCATTTATTCTACAAAAGTGTTGAAATCAATGGACATTGCCAAGCACAATTAAATTTTCTCAATTAATTTCTGAATGTGACCTAATCCTAGTTTTCGGTTGGTATTTACATTTCGATGTACATAACGTGCGCGACACGTAATAACATGCAACATACGCACTTATAAGAGAAGATCAATTTTTCGCTCCTGATGTTAGAGCCAGCTGAAAAATGTCAGTTTACAAAAATATGGATAAATTGAATAATTCGTAAGACCAATAGAGGTGGCCTATTCGGAAAACGTCTAAGCATGTAATCACTTTTTTTGGGAGTACAATCGAGGAAAAACTTGACAGAAGGATTGGTGTCGGTGAAATTCATCAATTAGATAAAATGAGATGGAACCCCCCAAATACATAACATGCGTAACACGTAATAGCATGCAACGTACGTATACACATAAGCAAAGATTAATTGAAATCAAAAAGACGAAAAGAAAGGACAGGGAAAAAATTTGAAGTACGTGGTACTAGGTGGGAATTTTTCTAAACAGTACGAGAAAATATAAATTGAACTGTTTCAAGATTCTTATAATGATTTAAACATCAGCCCTCCAAGTAACACATATCACGCATATTATGTAGGTATATTGAAATGTAAAGACTCACCGAAAACTAAACTAGATCGCATTCAGAAGTTTATTGGGAACAAATTCATTTGTCCGTCATAACGTCCATTGATTTTAATACTTTTGTAGATTAAATTGTACTTCTGCGAATATTTTTACAGAAAATTTTAGTTAAGAGCTATACTGCCTTTTAACGTACTTATTATTAGCGCAAGGTCTTTACACCCGAGGTGCCTTTGGGGGTTAGTTATTTCCTGATTACCGTAAAAATGATCAGAGCTTATTATAGTGTTAATTCCGAATGCGCCATGAATATTTCTGGCGTATCTAATGTCTTGGTACCAGTGTTTTCATTTAACAGATGTACATTCTTCCACACGTATCACAAATCACAAGCAAAGTTTCATCCAAGTACTGCTGAGCTTTCGTTGTACTTACATGTTCTAATATAGTTGTAACAGCCTCCTCTGTTCGCCCAGACACGACTACGAGTCTTGGTAAATCATCGTCGGGTGCACCATTATTGATCTTCTCTTTTGGATTCGATTTTAGAAGAACGTGCACGTTGGAACCTCCGAAACCAAAACCGTTTATACCAACGTAACCGCCATCCCACGGCGTCGGTTCAGTAACGACTTGTATGCGACCATCTTCCAATGCTTTAACTCCGTCTCGAGGACGTTTGTAATGTAGATTAGGAGGAATGTATCCACTCTCCATTGCAATTAAAACCTGTAATTAAGATGTATTGAAATTCCATCAATAATATTCATTGATGGGTGAATATACAACTTCAAAATGGTTTACGTATTACATTGTTTTCACATGATGATCATGATATGAATAAATTGAAAATTGTGTGAAATTAAGATAACTCTCAAGCATCTTATGAGTCATAAATGAGAGCCCAAAATGAGCAACACAATATAGTCGTAGTAGAGGGATTCACTCTTTCGGGGGCACATTGCAGCACTAAGATATACAATTAAAATGAGACGGTCGTTTCAACACTTTAGTATCGAGGACAAACCATGATATGTAAGAAGTTAATAAATAATGTAATGAAGCAGTAGTATAGTTGATATGTACGAAATAGAGGATACGTGGCGAAAACATTGCTACTGTAACAAAAATCTTCCAAGTACTGTACCGATTCTGTCCCGAATAAAATTCAAAGGCATTTTTTAAGTGCAGGGCAATTCCATATCAAGTCATCAGGCCTGTTTCGGATCATTTTTCCGATTATTACGCCAGCTGGGAAAAGCGTTGCTTATGACACGAAAAAAATGTCCCCTTAAAAATTGTTTAAAATTTCAAATATTTTCGAAGTTATTCATATTTTTGTTTTTGGCGCACTTTTTTTCAAAAATTCCAAACTTTGTCGTACAGAGACGGGGTTGGGCTCATTTTCATTGCGAAAGAATGAAGCTGCAAGAAAAGAATAGGCCAGTCGAACTTTCGTTTGCTGAACATGAAATATTCTCAATTTCCTTAAACAATTTGAGATTTTGGTAGAAGTTATTTTTTTTTTTTTTTCAAATTTGAAAAATTGACAGACGTAAGTATATGTATCCTTTCAGTGCTCTGTAAATTTCAGTCTAGGACACTGGACCGTTTTTGTTTTTTTTTAATTGTTAATGCGTATAAATCTGCTAAAAATATTTCAAACTAAAAGGTCAGTACTAATTCTCAAAATCCACATTAATTGTCGTAGGAAAAAAATGGCTTGGTGTCCCAGGCTAAAATTTACAGAGCACTGAGAGGACACGTATAGGGAATTCTCCGTGAAACCGGACAACAATTTACGACCAAAATTTCGATTCTCACGGAATTTATCCACAAGGTCTAAGCACTTAGAACGGACTTTCAGGACTTTTTTCGGAATTTTTGTGTTGACCGTTAGCGCGTAGGAATTCAAATTCTGTCAAAAATGAAATGAATAATTTTCTTTCGTGGACTAGGACAAAAAAAAAAAATTTAGAATCTATAGAAAAATTGGATTTTTTCCGAACTTTCAGTTAAAAATGATTTTGCATCCCTTAAAGCACTTTAAAGTCTATTTAAGCATGATTTAAAGATAAAAAAAAATATTTCTACAACTTGGACACTTTTTCCGATACCGAACGCATGCAAACAAGTTCAGGAATAATTTTCTACCCGTTTCAAGACTACTAAGACGATTCTAGGAACACTGAAAATTCACTAAGCTATTGTAAATGAACGTAATGAATTTATGTTTGAGAAAATATTCCTTTGCTGAAAGTTTTGATATTTTTTCGACACACCTACGTCGAAGGAAGAAACAAAAAGTTCAGCAAGTATATTTCCCGCTGATATATTGACACAAAATCTAAATCGTTGAGACGTTTGAAAGCAATTTGAAATAAAAGGAATCATCGAAAAAAGTGCTTAATCATTTTTGAAAGTACCTAAATGCCTTCCTATTTCCTTTAGTTTTATCATGAATTTTTCTCTCTTGCAGAATTGATATTTCATATTCTCTAGTGTAGATATTCATGAAAAAACAAAATGGGACATTCATTATACAAAATCTGCTGATAATATATTGGAATAACTGCTGCCATGGACAAATTTGAGTTTCCCATATCACCGATTTTTTTGTAGCTTGTTTATGGTATAAAAAATAATTTCAAGAGATATGAAGAAAAAAAAGTGTCCTAGTTGTAGAAATAATTGTTTTTTTTTTCATTAAATCACGCTTAAATAGTCTATAAAGTGCTTTTAGAGAATTGAAACCATTTTCAACTGAACGTTCGGAAAAAATCCGATTTTCCTAAAGTTTTTAATTTTTTTTTTTTTTGACGTCTGAGTCTACGGAAAAAAAAGAATAATTTCATTTTTGACAGAATTTCAATTCCTGCGCAATAACGGCTTATACAAAAATTCCCAAACAATTCCCGAAAGTCTCTTCCAAGTGCTTCTACCTTGTTGAAAAATTTCGTGAGAATCGAGATGTTGATCGATAATGGTTGTCCGGTTTTACGGAGAATTCCCCATATATCGACAACTGTGAATTTTTTCAATAAAAACGAAAAAATAAATAATAACTTCTTCCAAAATCTCAAATTGTTTCACGAAATTGAAAACATTATATGTTCAGCAAACGAAAGTTTAAGTGGACTATTTTTTCCTGCAACTTCATTCCTTTGCAAAGAAAATGAGCTCAAACCATTCCCTGTACGACAAACTTAGCTGAAGTTTTGAATTTTTGAAAAAAAAAAAAGTGCGCTAAAACCAATCATATGAATAACTTCGGAAATATTGTGAACTTTGAAAAATTCTTTGGGGGACGTTTTGTTCTTGTCATAAGCAACACTTTTCTCAGCTGGCTGGTGATAATCGGGAAGATTTGCCGGAAAAGACTTGATGACTTGATATGACAGTGCCTAAGTTAAAAACATAACCATGGCTATACCTTGGCAATGGAGCAAAGTCCGCTAGCTGGTTCCGTATGTCCCAAGCTTGACTTGACTGCACTAATTAGTAGCGGGGTAGTTCGACCAGGACAGAATACTTGTTCAAGAGCATTCACTTCTATTGGATCACCAACTGTGGTCCCCGTACCGTGTGCTTCCACCAAAGCCAAACTAGATGGTAGAACGCGGCACTCTTCGTAAAGTTGGCGAAGTAGAGCAGCTTGCAATTCACCAGATGGATAGGTAATGCCTTCTTCCTTGAAACCGTCGGAATTTGTTTTTGCATGGACAACAGTGGCATAATTGCGTCGTGCATCTTGTGCTCTTTGAAGATATATCACAGATACGGCTTCACTGCGACAATACCCATTGGCATCAGCGTCGAAAGATTTACTACGTCCGTCAGGACAGAGTACGCCTAATGACCGATAGTAAAATTGCGAAAATTCGTTAATCATCAGCGGTGAAGTATGAATATTAAAATTATTTTCATAAAATTATCATGTGAATGATAATGAGGCGTTCTTGCGATTCTTCAAACTCTTAGTATGTGCATTAGGGTGGTCATTATTTTGGGGATCTTCGAATTTTCATACTTCCAGAGGCTTATATGGTTTGAAATAAATTTAAAAAAATATTCCTGAAGTTTCAGATCTCTACCTTAATTTAAACCTTTGCCGCACAGCGATGTAAGTTTCTCATCTAAATAATATAAAGTTTTTGGCATTGAACGATCAATTTTTTATTCCGGCCAAAGTAATAGTTTAAAAAAGTTAAAATTTTTTAGACTTCATCCTTATAATAGTAGCTATACCCCAAAATTTTGATAGATTTTTAGAAAATAAAAGAATTGGAAAAGTAAAATTAAGAACCAAAGAAAAAAAAATTATTATTCATTGAACTGCAACTCCAAAATTGTAAAAGAAAAAATCTACAAAAATTCTAGAGGATAGCTACTAGCATAGGAATAAAGCCTACAATGTTTCAAATTTTTCGAACTATTACTTCAGCCAAAATAAAAAATTGATTATTCGATGCCAAAAATTCCATGTTATTTTAAATAAATAAACTTACATCGCTGTTCGGAAAAGGTGAAAATTAAGTTAGAAACCTGAAACTTGTAGAATAATTTTTTTTTGATTTATTTCGGGCATAAAAATTCGAAAATACCAAAAATAAGGACCACCCTCATGTGCATACATGTGTACATTCGGCTCGATTACTCGTTGTATTGTGTATTCACATAGTAATATCTACATTTAGTTAAACGAATAATAAAAACTTTTCATACCAAGAAGTGAGAATTGTAGGGATAAATTTGGATTCAGACATAAGCTAGCTCCGCCAACGAGGGCAGCGTCGCACTGTCCACTTCTGATTGCTCCATATGCATGTTCAATTGCAAGTAAACTAGAACTGCAAGCTGAGTCTACATTGTAGCTGGGCCCAATAATTTCAAACCACTTCGAGATTCGAGCAGCTAACATACTACGCATACAGCCCAAAATACCCAATCCATTCACCTAAAGAATTCAAAAATTTTTTTCAACATAAGCAATATTCATAATGGAGACCTTGATGCAAAACTTTGAACTGAATTAGGTAGATTTAGGATGAAGTGACTTGAGGAGTAGCTCAGGTTATGACTCAGGAATCCTTGTCCTCATTGCAGCAATCCTAGAGATATTGCACCTCGTTTCAATGAAATAGTGAAGCGGCATACTGAGCACCGAATTATGAGTGTGTCTGATAGTATACAAATTCACACATAGAACCGAGGGGATCAAATTATTTTTTGTTTGATATAAAAAGGGCAACTGGCTGAAGGACTTTGAATCTAGAAAGGGTAAATTTAAGTCACTGCAGCTGGGCTTGTTACAAGACTCTTCTTGTCTAGGAGTGAACAGTTTTATCAAGCAAGTGCTGTTCATTTCTTATAATTAAAGTTATCGCTTTACGTGATAATCGCGTCGTTTTAATACTTGGGCATTTCTGACAAGGATAATCCACCGTTACATGATTTAAATTAAAGAATTTCAAAATGCTTTTTGTTCATCATTGAGGATTGCAAGGCATCCATACTAGAAGGTTGTCTTCTGAACGGTAAGAAGAAGATATCCACCCATTAGGTTCAAGGTTGGATCCCTCTTTCCTCTAAATGAAATAAAAATCTACCCGCTTATTAGAATCTTCCAACGAAATTGATTGATGAAATTGAATTTTGTTTGAATTGGAAGAAATACGGGATGCTGTCTTGAATCAGATACTTAGTTTTAAACGGTACTAGCATATATGATCTGAAACTATTTTAACTTGAGAAAAAAATTTAAACTTGCCAGTTCCAATAGAGTCCTTATGCTTCAGCTGTATATCAATGATTGCAGAATCGACAATGCCATGAATGAGACTATTCTATGCTTACCTGATCTTTTTCATACAACAATATGTGTTCTGATTCAGAATAGGTACTGCCAATAAAGACACCGGTTCTAGTCCCACGAAGTTCTTGTGGATTAACGCCAGCATCAATCACGGCTTCATAGGCATATTCTATCAGCATTCTACCCATAGGATCTAAAGCGTTTGCTGCATCAGAGTCAATTCCAAAAAATTGTGCATCAAACTTTTCTATATTAGATATATTTCCAATCCGTTTAGGGATGTCTGGATGATCTGGAAATATTAGCGATTTGAATTATAGATAAATTGATATATAAATTGATTAATAAATTTTATTCATTTTGCGACCACCACGATATTATGCCGATCGGCATATGGAATTCATTTCAGATTACATTGTCATTCAAGAATCTAGAACCAGAATGTGATGAAAGTTTACTGTTTTATTGTTATTTTTAACTTCCTGCAATGGTAATTGAAAATTTTAATTAAGAAGGGAAGATATTGGTTTTTGTCCGATTTTTGAAAATCGAGTTTTCATCAGATCTCGACGTTTTGGGGTCCTGGGAAGCTATTCTGACTATTTTTGGATAGACGTCCGAATATGTGTGTGTGTGAACAAATGTTGTCGTACGCTATCCTTAGAACGAATCGACCGATTGGATTGGTTCTTATGGCGATCGAAAAAGTTTATCAAGACTTAGATCTGATTAGATTTTGGAGTCGATCGGTCGAGTAGTTTCAAAGTTATTTGAGAAATGAAAATTAAAAAACAATTTTTTTCATGTTTTAAGCGCATAATTCCTAAACTGTTCGTGCGATTAGTCTCAAAACTTGATCAGACTTAGGTCTTGGATAGCCCTTTCGATCACCGCAAGATTCATTAAAATCGAACGATTGGTTCAAAAGATATTGCACGACAAAAATTTCTCTTTTAGTCGTACGATACCTTTGGAACGAATTAACCGATTTGAATGATTTTTGCGGCGATCGTAAGGGTTCATCAAGACTTAGATCTGATTAGAGTTTGCAATCGATCGGTCGAGTAGTTTCAAAGTTATTTGAAGAATAGAAATTGAAGAAAAAAAGACTTGTACACGGAAAAATAATTATACTTATAACCTTCTTTAATTTATTATAAACACAATAGTATCAGTTAATTTTAACGTATTTAACACAACAGGAAGTTTTCGGGTTGGCTCACAGGTCAACCGGTTTCCTGATTTTTTTAGGCGTATTGGCACCAAATCCTAAAAAATTTTATTTATTTGAAGACCACCCAGATATTATGCCGATTGATACATGCGATTCGTTCCAGGAAAGTTAGCCGTTTTTTCCTCAAATTTCAAGGTTAACACTTACGAATCGAGTGTATTAATTATTTACCCGATTTCCAACGACAATGATCACTGGTGATAAGATCTACTTTGTTCAGGAGATTTTCTTGAAAACGTGTCAGATTATCGGACTTAGGAAATCTTCCAGCAATCCCAGAAATCACCACTTCGTCCCCCGGTTTTGGAAAGGCCAAACTCTTGGCCCAATTGGCTCTTTCACTTTTTTCTTGCATATTATGACTTTTATATAATGGAAAGCTCTTTTGTCTACGGTGTCTCAAACTACTCGGCACAAATATGTTCCATTTGAAGAAACCAATGTTTTTATATCAGTAACTTTCCCCACCGTGTCAAGTAGCTTGCAATTATACATTCATGTTTTTCCCTAAACTGACTTGTGCATTGTCTAAATCGATATTGTATTCGATCTCACCTTGTTGAATAATGATAAATATTGATAATAAAAAATACGTCATGTGTCGGCCCTTCCGTACCTACTGACCTTAGAAACAAACAGCGTGTTTATTTGAAATGTGTCCACTCGAACGTATCCAAAACCAGAACGCCAGAAGGAATATTCAAGAGCGGTGTGCGGGACTTACAAACGTATCGAGAAGGAACTATTTCCGACATTCGATCATGAGAAGCAATTCACCTTCACCCCTAACCATCTCAATTTAAAAATTTCAAATAACACCACATCCTTTGTGATCCAGCAAATTAAAGCCCTCAAGAGATGCTCTCTATTGGTGTAAAGTAAATCAAATTCGGTTGATCCGTTCTCGACTTATCATTCAATGAAAATCGCTTGAAATCGTGACAATTTATCGATACTTCAGTAACTTTTTGAAGGAAGCTAAGCAAAGTGTTTGAAACCGAGGAAATGATCGCCATCCTGCGCCAAATGAATGTAAAGTTTATTTTCGAACTTGCTTCTGACGTTCTAGAAAAAGTCTTGATGGATAGATATACTATAAGGCATATGCCCGTTAGTCATTCTGTGTTTCCGATTTTCAATTTCAGCTGGCTACGTTTCGCGATATCTTCACAAGGAATCGACCGATTTCGATTCATTTTTCGCTCGACTTTCCATCCAAATACAGATTTAAAATTTTTACGTTCAGTTGAATGAATTGTTCCCCATCGCTGAATACCGTGAAATGGTTTTCTATCGATATGTTTGAACCTTTCGTAATCGACATTAGAATATTATTTATTTGTTTCTCGAGTCATACGGATGGACACTCTTCGTGAACACTCCGTATTGTTGGCCTAGAATGAGTATGTATGAATAATTTATTGCGAGTCATGTGGGTCGAAATTTTAGATCAAGGTTTTGTCGTTTTTATCGTGCGTGCGTAACCAACATGAATTCCTTCAGAGAAGTCATTGGACAAGTGTTGAATCTCCGAAATGACTCTTCTCTGCGGATTTTTCGTGACACGGAGTGTACTCCCGATTCTTGCACAAGAGGCTCATTTTAATATGTATCGATAAACTCAATTCACTCAGATTTTTTCAACTCTGTCAGCCGACTCGACAAGTAGACACAGTGAATTTACGAATTTTTGTAGATCGTTCATTAGTTCTGAATTATAATCTGACACAGCCCGCTCCGAGATGATATCGATTCATTACGAGTTTCTGAATTCAACTTGTTAGGTCGAATATATTTTAACGAGTCTTGAATAATTTGTAGCTCGTCGAATCGACGTTCGACTCTCATTTGTTTCGCTAATGAGTTGTAATGAAGTAATGCATTATAGATTCCACTATCGATTAACAATATATTTATTGATCAATTTGTACAACAAAAATATGACTATTCACTTGTCAAAAAATCGAATTCTTTCAAATTATTGACTTTGAAAGCCACATCTTTTACAGACATTTGAACGAAAAGTTTATACAAATATTCAAAAAATTACGAAAGTTATAGCGCTGAAAGTAACTCTGTTGATATTTTTCATCTACTTCCGAATGATGTTTAAGTAATAATTTTCCCGATATAGGAAGTTCAATTCATCGCAAAAGTAAAAACTAAAATCAGTTCTTTCGACTAAAAACTTACTTTCGATCCTGGTACCAATTTTACATGGTAAGCGGCATTGTCAGAAGATTCTGCAAGAAAAATTCCATAGTGGCACCTGCGATTCTTACGTGCAGTAGTTATTCATCTTAGCCAATCAGCAATTTTTACTCATCAGTTAAAAATTCAATTCATCTCAGCCATTTCTACTTTAGAAGAAAGTAAAATCCAACATATAATTTAAACTCGTTTTTCTAAACTTTAATTTCTTCTTGGTCAAATACGGGAATAATAACCTCAAGTGTACATCAACTAAATTCAATAAATATTTTACTTAACTTTGTAACCGCGAGTCTCTTTATTTACAAACCGGAAGTAATCTCTTTATTTTTCCAATTACTGGCGATTTACTGACAATTCATCTCCCAGTATCCTTATTTTTACATTACCCACCTCCCCAAAAACCTCACCTTCAGCCTTGACACCTAGCGACAATATCTCTGGTCATGGGGTGAAATATCGAGGAGAATATCCTCGGTTGCACCTTAAGTTGTCACCTGAAAGTGTGATCATACTTTTCCCTCTTTCACCTCATATGTATAATTAAAAACCGCTAATGCCTAAAAAATCGTCAGTGATTCGAAACCCAACCCAAACTCCGGTTTCATCTGATCATCTCATAGACAGTACCACACCGACTCAACCGCAGAATCAACCCGGTACTGGCCGACGCTGAACGCTAGTAGCCCACGTTTGCAGTAGAAGTACATTAACGACTCAAGGTAACAAAAGATCTGTCAATCTATTTAAATTTTCCTATGTTACCGACTGTTTTACATTTATCAGTAACGCGCGAAGTAAAGCCTTTTGACGCTAGAGTACAGTAGACGTGACTTGTGAATTAATTTATTAGCTCGTGTTTAAAACAGTACTTCTCAAGCTAAATTAACGACTGACTCCTCAAGACGTTACACTCTACGTACGAGAAGAGTCGGGTGCCAGAATGGCGTAACATTATTTTTAATTTTCTTTAAAAATGGGAAAATGGGCTTGGGAATATGAACAGTGTCCTAAATTACCGACCTAAATAACATTACAGTATATCTGTACATTTGCCAACAGATACACTGCAATTATTGACTGATATATCTTCAGTCAACGTTGCAAAGCTATTTCGGTCGATAAGTTCAAATACCATTCTGATCCCCAAACCGTTGAATGAAGAGTTTGAAAAAGGCTCCCATCTATAGTGTGCGAATATAGGTATAAATATACAGCAGTGCCATAGACATAGAGCATGGACTGCGCATTTCCTATATTGCCTGTGGTAATGCAAAAAGTGAGAGAGAAGGAAACAACACGCGGCTACATCTGTCTCTCTCTAAGCATTTGACGTTGTTGGCTAGAAAGAGACAGATTTGACCGCGTGTTGTTTCTTTCTCTTTCTATGACGTGAGCGATTCTCGGCCCGAATGCGCAGTCCATGCTCTATGTCTATGAGCAGTGCTATTTCGGTTGGTAAGTTCAGACACTGTCCATATCCTCAAACCCATTTTCTTGGCTCACACTTCCTCATTAGACGAGCAGTCTTTATAGATCCTTAGTCAACGCCCAAACCCATTTCAAGCCCACTTTCTTGGCTCACGAGAATGTCTACGGTTAGCTGTTATTAAATCTGAAATATACAACCAATAACTGAACAAAGAAAGAGAGAGAGATGAAATATGCATACATACATGCTTCATAATCACGCGCCTTTACATTTACACGTATCATTCTCAAGAGAGCGCTAGACAGCAAATTAAATGTTCGTAAATTTATTAGTTAGACGTCAAGTCGATAGATGGCAGTATTGAAAGTACAAATTACTCTTCATACTGATGACCATCTTGCCGTTTACAAGCCACGGTGAATACCAAGTGACCGTCAATATCGTCGTTGAATTATCGGTGTTTCTTTTTATTTATAAAAAAGCGATTCTAATTTTTAACTTTAGCCATACATCCGCGGTGACGAAACAAATTTCTTGGATTACATTAATCCCTTAAGCATGGCTGAGCAACCAAACGATCTGGATTGGGAATGTGTCGACGTTCTAGATCCCGAAACAGAGTCAATAAGCAGAGGGGAGTAAGTACATATACCTACCTACCTACCTACCTACCCACCTACCCACCTACCTACCTATCTAATTAATCCCTAAAAGCACAATGACCCGTTAAATTCTTTCGCCTGTTTCCCATTCCATCAATATAAATTCATCGCGTCTAACTTTATCCGCAATGTATTTTTCTTCTTCTTTTTAATAAATATAAATCTATACGGTGTCCTAATTTATAGTCACGTCAATTTCTTTTTTATTTTGCAATTATTAGTCACATACGTGACGTAAGTTGAATAATATGAAATCAAAGTTAGCAGAAACAATAGAAAATAATTATTTCATTTAGAATGCAAGTTTGTATAATTAAAGTGACTTTGACTTCAGGTCAAATGTCCAAGTAATAAATTTAGAGATTCTACACCTACACATGATGCTTAATTTCTATTACAGTTTGATTTTCTGAAGTTGAGAAGAGACATAATATTGCTTCAAGTTTTATTTTTTTGTTTTTCATTGCATTGATGTTTTGATCCTCGTAATAGCCACTGTGATTATCAACTGAACTACCATGACATCAACCATTGATCAGATGTTTAATGTCTCGTAAGTCTTTGTTATGAATTTCCTTTCTTTGTAATCTATCCACATCTGTATTTGTCGTATATATATATGTTATCCAACGAGAGTACTTACGGAAATACTTTACCTGATAATTATTTTCTGGCAAAGATGTAAGATGATAAATTTTTTTTTAATTTCAAGGGAGAATTTGAAATACATCATTTCATTTTACACATAAATATAAAATGCGTCAGCTCTTCTAATCAGAATCTGATATCTCATAATCTGCTTCTTTGTTATTTGATCTAATGTTCTGTGTAACTATTTATATTTCTCTAATCAAGTCTGTATACTTTTGAGTTAGCAAACAGATTCCTATTTCCTTCCCATTGAACCCTTTTACCATTTATATGATATATAACAAAGTATGTATTACTTGTTCGCGCAATTACAATTAATGCACTTAATTGCAATTAATTTTTTTTCAATGACAGTTCATAGTTTATAAACTATTTTCATTACGGCCTTTGAAAGGTTGAGGTAACATGCTGCGTTTATGCATTATTGAGTTTTTACTGTAAAGATTAAGTAGAGGACTTTTGTACGCAATGTGAATGAGTTTCTTAAAATAGTAGCTTGTGATGATTCAGTAATGAAATTAAGCCAGCTGCTAGCACATAGGTATAACACTAATTGAGAAATCAACCATTTTCATATATTTAACATTATGTGGTCCTATAGTTTGGCAGAACTAAAAAAAGAAACCGGTAATCAACTTTATAAAACCAAAAGATACAAGGATGCATTGGCTGTCTACAGCGAAGTTATTGGTAAGTATTATTCTGAAGTAAGAGGAAGTTTAATCGAACAAAAAATAAAGCCTTATATGAAAAGAATTTTGATGTCGTTACAAAAAGTTATCGGTCGTATCTCCTATGGTCACCATATGGAACACCTTTATCCGAATAGTGGACAACTTGTAAAGATTAAAATTGTGATACACTTTTAAGATTAAGATAATACTTTGCATTCTGAAATCCGAAATTCTTTACATTAGATATTCTAGAATATTGGAATCGTATTTATGCCTGTTTTGCATAAGATTCAGAAAATCAGATTTTTGTATTATTACAGAGCTATGCCCTGAGTCCCCAGCATACTATGGTAATCGAGCTGCATGTTATATGATGCTTGGTAAATATCACGAGGCTTTGGCTGATGCTAAAAAATGTATTGCCATTGACCCAACATTTATCAAGGTACGTTATAAAAAGATGACGAGCTATAATGCCGAAAGTTATTCTATTTATTTCAAAAAATTGAACCATTTCTTATAAAGATGTCGACTAATTTGTTTTTTTCTTAGTTACTTATCGAACTCAATTGGTAACTAGATATACATAGATCATTAATTTCCAAAGGAATGAGTCAAACCTGTCTGATCTACATTCTATACTTTTGTGCCACTGCTATTACTTGGGTTAAAAAAAACTATATTAATAATATTGTTTCAGGCTTATGCAAGAGTTATGAAGTGCTCTTTGATAGTCGGTGATATTCACGGAGCAAAATCAGCTCTGAACAAAGTGCTGGAGCTGGATCCGAATAACAGCGGAATACTGGCGGAGCAAAAGCATTTGGAACACGTGGAAAAATTTTTAAATGAAGCAGAAGTTGCTTACGCTAAAAAGGACTTCCGTAAAGTAAGCTTATTGCATAATTACACTAAGTATGTAATAATAAACTATCCACATATCAGTTATTATGAAAAACTTTCTTGAACCTCTTATGTTGGCTAAAACTCAGGATCTATACTAGAATTAGGGTGTCACTATATGTGAAGAAAAAAGTTTTTAAATAGATTTCGTATTACTTTAAGCTTTGAGAAAGTATGGGAGGTATAATTAGCATCAAAACAATAAGACAGACGAAAACCTGGTTTATTAATGTCTGATTATGTTAATGTGAGAAATCAATAGCCTTTATCAAGGAAAGGACACTTCTGCAACCATAGAAAATACAAATACTCATAATCAAGTGATTAATCTTGAAAATAGTAATAATCATGAAATAATTATTGAAAAAAAATTTATGAGTACCTGCTACAAAATAGTTAAAGCTCTTCATCTTTAATCTGATTTCGAAATGTCGTGGCTTGTTTCATCAAGTGATTCCCCAAGCTAATACCTCGAGAACTAAGCAAGGTAGTGAAAAATGTTTAGTGGTAGTCAAAAGTAATGTATTTTTTTATGTACATCTATGATAAATCTGCATTATCAAATATCCCCCTTGGAACCATACAAGTTTTGTCTGAAACATTTTTCACCATCTTGCTTAGCTTTTGACATATTGACCTGGGGAACTTGAAATCGGTCACCCTGTGTATTTCGTTATTTCATAAGTAATTACATTTAAAATCATTCGTAAATTCTTCTATTGATAAGATGTATTCGAACTTCACATTCGCAGGTGGTATATTGCATGGACCGTTGCTGTGATGTGAGCACCTCATGTCCAGCATTTAAGCTACGAAAAGCAGAATGCTTAACATTTTTAGGAAGGTTTCAAGAAGCACAGGACATAGCAAAGTTAGTTTTATCATATACTCATACCTAGCGAGTAACAAATGTGGAAAATATTCTAATAGTAATGCATATTAATTTGCCCGATGTTAGATTTCTTACGCTGGTTAGACAAGACCAAACAACAAAACCCTAGATTTGAGATAATATACTGTGACTTTGACCACATGCAGATAACGTACTATTTCTGAATAACTATTCTCTGTTTACCATAAATACAGAAACTTTATCTTGTAGGTATTTCTAATCTATGGCAACGACAGTTTACTTCAGTGATTTAAAATTGCATAAAATCTATTGAAACTACTTTTCATCTTAAATTTTACACTCCTTCTAATTCCCTATAAAACCATGACGATTATCTGTAGTCTCTTATCTTAATTGGATATGATTTATTTATTTTAGCGACATTTTGCATATTGACAAACAAAATGTGGACGCAATTTACGTACGCGGAATGTGTCTCTATTACCAAGACAATGTAGATCGAGCTTTCGCACATTTTCAACAAGTATTTCGACTAGCACCTGATCACACGAAAGCATTGGACATATATAAGGTAAAATAATAATTAAGCCTCGGTTTAGCTAACGGAATAATTTTCTCGCATATATTATTTCAACAATTTGATTCTTGTATTATTGTTAATGTAAACACCCAGAACGTAGTTTCTAGTGTTTTCTCACATTGGATTCAATGTCATGAAAAAGTCACGGTTATTTTTATCTCTGTATTCCAGAAAGCAAAAACTTTGAAACAGAAGAAAGAGGAGGGAAATGCTGCCTTTAAAATGGAAAAATATTCAGAAGCCTTCGACCTTTATACCGAAGCTTTAACCATAGATACCCAAAATATTATGGCCAATGCCAAATTACACTTCAATAAAGCATTGATATATGCCAAGGTGAGGGGATTGAGTTCATTTGTTAATAAAGATTTTATTTTCTTATTCTTGAAACTTGAGTCTTTTTTCACAAATTTCACAGACTCATGTCGTCTACTTTTTCTTCAAAAGTCAATATTATTTGAATTCAAATTTGTGTACTCAATTGTGAAAAAGTTTATGACATCGATCGACCAGCTTTTAAACTTCGCCATAAAACTGTCAAGCTTCATTGAATTATTTATAACGCTGTTCTAGCTGAGAAGATTCAAGGAATCTTTGCAAGAGTGTACTGAGGCATTGAAACTGGACGAGGGTTACCTTAAAGCTTTACTTAAACGCGCCGCATGTCACACGGAACTTGAAGATTTTGAAGAAGCTGTTCGTGATTATGAGCAAGCTTGGAAAATGGATAAAAGTAGAGGTAACGTGAATTTGAAACAATTTCAATCCTTCTAATTGAACATCTTCATGCAAATCTTAAGTAACGCTAATATCCATATGATAAGTCCCCAAGGATAGTTCAATTGGTGTTTTCATTGAAAATGGGGCAATTATTCACCGACAATGATCTTCTACTTTAATATTTATTTCAGATAACAAAAGATTGCTTCAGGAAGCAAAGCTTGCCTTAAAAAAATCTAAGAGAAAAGACTACTACAAAATTCTGGGTATTGACAAAAATGCATCGACCGACGATATCAAGAAAGCATACCGAAAGAGAGCCATGGTTCATCATCCTGGTAAAATTTTTACGTTTAATATTTTTAACACAGTTAAATAGGTATATGGGGCATTTCAAACCAAGTCCTGTGAATCTGACTACCTATTTTCCAATTTTTTTCATATTTCATTAGACAATAACCTGCCCCTCAAAATATGTAACACCAAAAATGTAAAAAACTTGTTGAAGATCCTGTAATATCGGAAATTCCCGGAATACAAACAGGCTTTTGTCATTTTAGATAAACACGCGAATGCTTCAGAGGGTGAGAAAAAAGAACAAGAGAAAAAATTCAAAGAGGTGGGTGAGGCATATGGTATTCTTTCGGACCCAAAGAAACGAACACGCTATGACAATGGTCATGATTTAGACGACATGGAAGGCGGTATACACAGCGGTGAGCATATCTACCTATTCTTTGCATATACATATGTACAATTTTATGAAATAATCATTAATATTGTGCTGCTTTATTTATTATAGAAATGGATCCGAATGCAATGTTCCAATCCTTCTTTGGTCAACACGGCGGTGGTTATCAATTCCAAGCAGGTGGTATGCCTAATGGTTTTACTTTCCAATTTGGCTAATTTCTATATTCAGTTGCTGCCATTTACTAGAATTGTATATGTCAGAGAATGATATTCATCCCTATGTATAAGTAAACAATTTCAGCATATATTCAATTTTCATACGTATTTCTTTCAATTACCTAGTTTAAACTTGTTCAAGCCTCTCGTAAATAGTTTACAATTTTTTCATTATTTATTTTTTGTTTCTGAATCTGAGGCTTTTTTTTTATCATTTTGGTATAGCAAAACAAAAAAAGAAATTTCATTTCAATTAAATCTATAAACGTAGATCTCAAGAGTTTGATATATAGATTAAAGCTACGATTTCAATTCATGAAATTGTTCGTCTTTATCAGATGATATATTGTTTACTGTAATGATGTAAGCTGTTCATCCTCAGACCAATATTTATTACCTTTTTTCCCAAATGAAATCCAATGCTATCAATATCGTTATCTACTATGAAGCATTCTCAATCTTAAGCATAGGCATATATGAATAGATATAATATGTAATACCATTTACAAAAGTATAAATTTTAAGAAAAGTTCAAAATTATAATAACGTTATTATCGATTTTAGTTTATAAAAAGAAGAAAAAAATCATCCGCTAATCTAGCTAATTTTTTTCTTTTATCTTCTCAATTTCTATTAAATTTACCCTTTTTTGATCGATTATTATTCCATCGTGTATTATATATGTCTTTGACAGCATCTAGTGTAATAAGGGTCAACGAAAATTGACTTTAATAATTTTCAATAAGAATAAGTCCGTTTTCTGATTATTTAAATGATTAATATGACCTGTGGATGGTTCGCCTATGTCGAATTAAGGTCAAAAAAGAATAAATGTAAGCCAATAGGTAGTTTTGGTGATTCAGTGTGTTTGATGAGATAATATTCAATGTTCATTGACCAAGTGTTTTTTTTCCCCTTGATTGACTGAACAAATTGGCATCAAGATATCTTTTGTACATATATCATTCATGTCTAATGAAAGTGTTCACTATAATGGAATGTTGTTTTAATTTGAATTCCACTTATAATTAGAAATAAAAAGAACAAAAAAAAAAAAAACAAATAGTAATTATCACATTAATTTGTATTACTAGTATTCAACTTGCTAGAAACCTATTAAATCGACTATCAATTTCTGAAGATAAATAGTAATACGTAAAATACGATGTATTAATTTCAATAATGAAAATATTTTGATAGGCCTTCGATTACTTCCACTGTAATTTTCTTCTATGTTTAAGTATTGCCAAGTGTGTTAGTTATGTTGAAATTATTGAAATTACAAAATATCTCCCATCTATGCCACTCTTAGCCATTCTTGTATTGTTTTTATTTACTTTCAAGTAAAGTGAACTGTTATAGGTATGTTATTAAAGTTTTTCAACATACGCGTTTCATTACTATGGTTTATTAAATTTTAAATTTAGATTATAATTATTCGACGTTGACTTGAACGTTTAATAATATACAGAATTCCTTTTCTTTACGAAATCAAATTTAAATATTTGTTTCTATTTTGTAAAATGCAATTTTGTCTGTAAATCGTGTGACTAACTTGAATCGACTATTCGCAACTGTAAAAGTTAGTAAAAAGATGTGAAATGGCGAAGCAACGTTGAAAATGAATGCTGATAAATTTAATCGACTCAAAGCAACACTCTCTAACTCACACCTAACTGTCAATGGTTTCTTCTGTAAATTAATGACAACTTGACTAATTTCAATCAAAAATCGACTTTGTGCCATTCGTTGGGATTTGAATATTCTCTAAAAGGGATATACTAGCAGTAAAAAGGATAAAAGTTTTCATAAGAGATGCATAGTATGTATCAGTATACATGATCATTAATTATAATTTATATTTTACATATTTCATGGAATTTATAAGGAACTTGTTCCGTGAAGGTAGATAAACTAATTTCGTGTATAAAAAAAATTTTAGGTTTATCCTAAAAACAATGAATTTATAAAGAGCATCTTCATGTACGAAATTATTTATATTATACTTCCATGATAATATATTATAGGTATATATGTTTTAACTTTGATCTCATGTGACTTTATATTTAAGTGATATAAAATATGTTTAATATTTTTTTTTTTTTTTTGTTTTTTTGTTTTTCTGTATTTACTGACAATGTAATTGAATGAAAATTGCGCATCAGTACTAAAAAAAAAGAGATGTAAAATCCCGCTAGTGGAAATCAAAATAATTAAAGTTTTTTAAAGTTTTTTTGAAAATTTTAAAAGACCTATACCTAATTTAATATATTTCATACAGGATCGCTAAGATAAAACAGAAAGTATAATAAGTTATAATAATTTTTTTAAATAAATTTTCTCAACTTTATGGAATTACTTTAGCTAAAAAATGTTCATCATTTATTGTAAATTTCGAAATTTTTTAATAGTCAATAAGTATAAGCCTCTTTGGTTATTGTTTTGTTTTGTTGTTTTCTTTTTTTTTTTTTTGTAAGAGGCAACATTATAGTGATATACATATATATACTTTTCGATTCGTCGCCATCGACGTAAAATAAATTCCATAACATTTTTACCTTATTTTGAATTAACAATTATTAATACTATGTATAACACAATTATACACACATATGAATATGTATAATCTATATATAATATATGGATATATATGGGGAATTTCATGTGAACTTGACCTGGGTTTGATCTCGTAATTTTTAATTTTAGTGGAACTTCTCAGGGTGATGGTATGACGCTTGAATGCATGAAAAAAAGCCCCTATTTTTTAGTCAACTCGTTTTTGCCTCTGAACCTCTAAACCTATCTCAAAAGTGCCCTAACTGATTTTGATGAAAAAAAAAGTACGAAAATTTTCGTCTTTTGAAATAAAAAATTATTATCCAAACTTGAAAGTGGGCCGATGTTTTTTTTTTCTCTATCTCATCATATTTTCTATAATTTTGAAAAATAATATGAGAATCCGTAAAATAATATAAGAAATTCAGAATAAACATTACAAGATCCAACTCAGGTCAAGTTTTCGTGTAATTTTCCATATATAGATACATGTACAGTATTATATCATTTGGCTTAATTAATAATAACATCCTAACAACATACATATAAATATACATAGAATAATATATGTGGTACATTCCATGTGACTTCAGCCATCTAAAAAATCACTAAAACATCAAGAATTTTCTACAGATCGGGGTATTAATTCAATTTTTCAAAATTAATTTTGGAACTGCCGGTTTCCCCAATGACGCAATTTTTCACAAAACTTCTGTTTCACTCACAAAATATGATAATAAATAAATAATACAAATGTCGATGGCTTCTTAGTCAACGCGAATTTCTTTTTAATTTTTTTACCCTCGAAAATTGGGTCTAGACTGTTCGAAAAAATCTGAATAAATTTGTTTATTGTAGTCGATGAAATGACCGAATTTTTCCAGTTCTGATAATTATCGGTATGAAGTACATTTTTCGGGACATCTTCGTTTGAAGAATAAATCACTATGAATCACTATGGGCCATAATACTTGGCAAAACTATTGTATGTACTTTTATACCCCGATCTATCGAAAATTTTTGAGGTTTATTCGTTTTTTGAGTGGCTGAAGTCACATGGAATGCGCCATGTATATATGTATATACTTGTTTTTTTTTTTCTTCTAACTAATATCTATTAATCAATTGTGTTAATCAACACCGAAACTTCTTGGGGACAATTAAAGGTGGGGACACAACTGAAAATTCGGAATCTTTGACCGTTCAAGATATTACTTGAATGATCTTTTCTTGTAGTACTAGGGACTGTAAAGAAAGTAAAAAAAAAAAAAACGTTTTTCACTATTCTTAGTCAAAGACTATATTTTATCTAAATAATTATCCAATCGATTTATCATGTTCATCAAACAATGTCTAATTTTATCTTTTTTTTATTCTTTTGGTATCATCAACTAACTCGGTTGTGTAACAGTAAACATCAGTTTTCAGATTGTTGACGTATGAATACATACATCGTTTGAAAAGCAAATTTTTCTTCTCCATTCTGATGGTATAAAAATCATCAGTTTATTCAAACATTGAATTCAGTGTGTAAAATATGCTTCACATTATTTTCTATTGGATTTGCAAATTTCCTGAACAGTATTAGAATATAAAAATAATGAAAATTAATGATTTGCAAACGATGTGCGTCACCAATCCCATTTCCATACAACAGAGTAAGCAAATGATGACAAAATAAAAATTTCACATTGTCCGATATTATAAAACTTATAGATCAAAGGCGATTTTTAAAATAAAATTCTATTCTTGACCAGAAAAATTCAAAGATGATGAATTTTCAGTTACGTTTCTTTACAAATCTTATAATACGATTGTCCTTACGTATGTATATGGGCAAATCCAGAAAACTTTTAACTTTTGCGAAAAAAAAAAAATTTCCGTCATTTTGCGAGCACACACTCCAGGTTTGGTGTAGGCTTTCAAATGACTTTTGAGACGAATAGTTCACCTCCGTTAACTATTTTCAGTTGAGGGCGTAATAGTTGTGGTACGAACATTGGAAAAACAGGTTTCACGTGAAATGCATTTATTTCATATTGAACGTGACTTTGTAAGGATAATCTTATAGTAATCTTAGATATCATACATAATATAACAATAATAAACGAAACATTAATGAAGGTATAAAATTTCAAACAAAAAATTCATTTTTCTGTTACCGTTAGCATTTTGCTTTCTCAAAGAGAAGACCTTTTTAAACATGAATTGGTATGGATAATATAATCGTCTTTATCTAACAGAGCTCTAAAAGATAACAGTTTCAGGATCTGACACCCAAAATAATTAACTGAAAGAGATCATAAAGTTATCAGAAGGATCTCTATGCGCCATCTATTACCTCATAAGAACCCCATAAAACCATATAAAAATTGAAAATCCATAGTATCATCAAATGTCTCCCTTTAAACCGTACAACTTTTGTATGAAACATTTTATGATACCTGTTTTCGGTTTCGAGACATCGCCCTGGATCAATTGAAACCAATCACCCTGTATACTTATTTTTGTCATTGTCAAGGAACGCACTATATATTGACAAACAAAAAGATTATACAGTGCGTTTCATTCCAATTCGATTCGGGCATATTTTCAATTTTTTGGTCATTGGCAAGAAACGCCCTATATATTGGCATACACCAATTCTGTACGGTGCATTTCATCCCAATTAGATCTGGGTGGATTTTATATATTTTTTTTTTGTCGTTGTCAAGGAATGCCCTATATACGTATATAAATTATTATACTATATTCAATGCAACTTGCAGAAAATGAACTATAATACATGAATTGTTCATCAAAATCAGAATAAGATGCCGTAAATGTCAGTAGAATACTTTCGTATTACGTTGATTGAGATATAACAATATTGTTAATGAAATTACAGTTGATACATACGTATATTTGAGATGCGCCTTTTTTCTCCCGTTAATACACATGGCAAACAGTAATTCACAATCATGAAAATATAAAACGAAGAAGAATTTCTCTTGTGCCGTTGTAAAAACTGAATTTCATACAAAGTTTTCGCTTCTGATAATAATCTTCGAATTGTTACTGCATGAAAACTATTGGTGGCACAGTTATGGGACGTCTCGCGAAAAATCCATCTTTTGTTTAAGAATGTATCAGTATTACTCATTTATCGATACATCAAGGGGCGCACATGTAAAATGACTAACTTTGCGAAAACAAAAAATTTTATGAAATACATGGTCGCATTTTTGTAGCTACACAACTTTATTTATGAAACGAGCACATGTAAGGGAAAGTGGGTGATGTTCTGGTGTACGGAGAAGAATCCGAAACACGTTAAATCAAAATTAAAACTGGAGGGGCGCACGGGGAATATCGTTAAGAGCTGAAGAATTTGCGTGATGGTCGCATACGATTTCGACATTTTCTTCTCTTTCAAAGTATGCTGCAACTTAACTATATATATTCTAGTAGATCTAATTATGCAAATACCTTCCTAACACTATGCAGAACTAGCACAAAAATTTACAAGTGCGTAGTAATGTTATCTTCAGAAATATTCTTAATTTTACCACCATTCGCTAAGGGTCAAAAGTTTTCTGGATTTGCCCATATCTGTCACTTGCATACCTATTGGCTACTCTATCAATTATTACCTAAAGTTATAAGTACAAACCATGTCTCACATATATGTATGTATATACTTCAAGGGAATAATGTGGATTGTATTATATATAATCCACGTATAGTTTGATCAAGATACGAGGGTTGAGCCAAATGGGAAGCGATGCACCCCCTTTTGATAGTATTTTTTAGCAAACCATCAACTGCTCACATTTTGAACAATCAAAAAAAAAAAAAAAAAAAAAAAAACAGAAACAAACGAAAGAGAAACTTCACGCTGTTTCGATCATTCTCTCACAGTTCAATCAGGGAGTGGTGGAAGTGGCTGCAAGTATTCACATCGGGCAGCTGGTGCTGGTAGCAAGTAACCATCAGTATCCAACGCATCTGTTGAACGGATAGTAACTGGCCCTTGAGGTGGCCGAGGAAGAGATCCTTTATTACTTGATTTCTCGTGTGCAAGTTCTAACTTATCGAGTATATCTGTGAATTTAAGACGATCTTTTGCCTCTGACTTCCAGCAGCCCTGCATGATCTCACAAATGAAAGAAGGGCAATCTTCCGGTGGGATTAGCATTATATTTTGCAGAATTAATTTCACTACCTAAAAAACAAAGAAGTATGACAAAAATAAGTAAATAAAAACAATTATTGGGCACGATTTTTTTGAGTTTTAAAACCGGGTAAAAAAAAAGACTTGATCATTTATCTGATTAATGTAAAATTTTGTAAAAAGTGTAGCCTTTTTTTTTTTTAGCACGTTTGCAGAAATACCCAATAAGACGTAGATTCGGGTTAAAAAATGCTATAAAAATCGGGAATACAAGAATACAACAGCCATTATATTCGTCCAAGGCCGTAAAAACTTGCGAATGAATTCTACTCACCTCATCGTTATTCTGTCCATAGTAGGGCTGTTTGCCGAATGAGTAAACTTCCCAGAGTACAACTCCAAAGCTCCAAACATCGCTTTCCAATGTGAATCGACCGAATATCACACTTTCCGGAGCCATCCACCGTATCGGAAGTAACCGTGACCCGCCGATCTATGGAGATTTATTTTTAAATATAATTCGGATCGGAGTGACCATGGAATATTTTACTTTGATTTATTCCACTCTATTTATGTTTATTAAAAACTATTAAATCACCTTGTAATAATCGCAGGTGTAGACGTCACGTGACATTCCAAAATCAGCTATCTTTACAATCAAATCAGGACCAACTAGACAATTACGACAGGCTAGATCACGGTGAACAAATCTTTGCGCCGATAAGTAAGTCATCCCAGCAGCTATCTGTGTGGATATCCAAAGCAGAGACTCCTATCATCGTGTAGAACATAAATCATGAATTAGAGGGATGACTTTCTATTCTGTATATATCTTTGAACGATCTATTAATCGATTCTTACCTTCGTTAGAGGTGGTAGTCCTGGCGTTGGACTTCTTAACTGTCGAGAGTTAGCCCTGAGGACTTCGGCGAGATCACCATGTGGCATATACTCAAAAACCATCCAAGGACCGTTAGTCGTATCCCGGAGAACAACACCGATAAGAAAAAGAATATTTTGATGACGAAATGCAGACATTATATCCACCTCGCGCATGAAGTCCTCTTCGGCTTCGCGGGACGCAGAGTCCTTCAGTACTTTTACGGCAACGATTTCGGTCGCTTCGCCATGACGTAACTCGCCTGTTGATTTTCATAAGATTAGTTTCTTATTATTTAAAAACTAAAATCAATGACGAAAATTGATTTTTCATCATCGTATTACGGTGAAATAATTACGTGAAGAAATAATAATGCCTCACCTTTGTACACCTTGCCGAAACAACCCTCGCCAATGTCCTGAACGAATAAAATACAATCACGACAAAGTATAGGCACTTCTGGAGATCCGCAAGCAAAGTATTGTGGATTTGGTGTGTACTTGTTAGCGAGAAGTAATCCCTTCTTAAGATTCATCGGAGATGGCTGTAACATTGATAGTAACGTCACGTCGAGAAACTCGACTCTTTAATCTGGCACGTATGGTTGTTACATACGTGCATTCATCAGTCTATAATCAAAGATGCTTTCATCAAAGTTCTATAGCTAACACCATGAAGCATCTGTGATTCGTAATGAGAAAAATTATTTTCGGAAGATCATTTTTAACATTGGTCATGTTTTTTCTCGTGATAAATTGAAAAAAAAAAATTTTATTAGATAAATATGATATATTTTTTCATCGATAGAGAACAAAAAAAAAAACGAAGAAATTTCGTGAGGAGATTTTTCAAAAATAGTATTTTAAGCTTGGTGCTCCATATTCACTTACTTTACCCTAATTATTCCTTTATTTTCAAACTCTTATTGTGACATTTATTGTTCTTCCTCCCTGCGGATTTCTATTGCAAATATAATGTGTAATGTAATTTGATTGGCTTACTCTTGACTAACGATAAATCAAACGTACATAATACTTGTTAGTAAATTTAACTATCGCAAAACTCGATTTCCAATAGATGCCAATAAATTTGTGTCGCTATAGACATACCGTATGCATAAATAAGTCATTTAACACCATTCTATGTATAATAACAAGCAACCCTATCATACAAGCTACGATTAATGTCTCGGTTCCGTAATAATATCTTTTCTCTTCGATGCATCATATATTATACTGCTCTGTGTACGCTTTACATTTGTCTTATATTCTGACGTGCTTTGATAATTAGGTTTCTACACTCCTACTAGATACGTTATATATACGTACAACTCGTTCTGTTTAGTCGATACCACTTTACCAGTCCAATGGTCCGAGTTATTTATGCTTTTAAATTCTGGTATAGGCAGGTGGGTTTCAATGCGTAGGCTACTCATCGCCAGGCTCGAAAGACTGTACGTGGTAGAGTTTCTTTTTTTTTTTTTTTTGAAATTTTGTCTCATTTTTATGACATAAAACTATTTTAAATAAAACGATAAAACCGTTCGCCATTCAACTATAGAATACAGCTGCAAAGTATAGCTGAGAGTTTAGAAATTACGCTGGAAGCAGAATGCTTTCAGCTCACAATTTATTAGTAGGTATAGTCACTGTATCACTGCCAGCTACTATCGTATTCTACGAGCTCCTAAGAAAGTGAGTAAAAAATATCACCATTAACTGTATTGAAATAACTGAGAGATTAATCATACTCAAAGTCAAGTGTATATTTTTGTGGAAAGTTTATCGAAGTCAGGTGAAGTTATTTTAAGTCATTTAGTCATTTCAAGTCACTTGAAGTTACTTTAAATCACTTGAAGTCACGTAAAAAGCGAAGTGAGATCAGTTGAAGTTACGGTAAGTCATGTGAAGTCGCTTTAAGTCAGGTTGAGTTACGTAAAAAGTCATGTGAACTCAGTTGAAGTCACTTGACGTCACGTAAAGCCACTTAAAGTCAAGTTAAGTTACGTAAAGTCACTTGAATTCAAGTTAAATTACGTGAAGTCACTTGAATTCAAGTTAAGTTACGTGAAGTCACTTGAATTCAAGTTAATTTACGTGAAGTCACTTGAATTCAAGTTAATTTACATGAAGTCAGTTGAATTCAAGTTAAGTTACGTGAAGTTACTTGAAGTCAAGTTGAGTTACGTGAAATCACTTGAATTCAAGTTAATTTACGTGAGGTCAAGTTAAGTTACGTGAAGTCACTTGAATTTAGGATAATTTACCTAAAGTCACTTGTTAAGTCACGTCAAGACACGTGAGATCACTTGAAATTACTTAAAGTCTAGAAACTCGATTGATGTCATGTGAAGTAAAATCTAAATTCAGGAATACTTTTGAAGTTTAATTGAAGTCAGGTTTGCGTTCAATCAGTACGTGGTTAACTCCTTCAGGAATAACTGTATGTCTTTTTATTTTGTCTGACTATTGGTTGTCAGACTGCATTCACCACAGAATAATGTCGACATAGTTGAAAGGTATTACTACAAATGCAGAGCCAACTTCGCAATCAATTAAATATTATAACCGATTTCATCTTTATTTTCTTCAAAATATAACTTACAAACTATGTATTATAAACTACTTGATAAGTTATCTACATTACGTAAGTCGACGTGTCTAATATTCTATACAAAAACAAAAACAAAAAAAAAAACACAAGACTTTTTACACCGTCGAAAGTTTCGGGGTCCCCTATACAACTAACGCATCTTGTGTACTATCAAAACAGCAAAGTTCAACATTTCCCAATCTCCCAATACAGCGTTTTTTTATTTTTTTATTTTTTTTTTATTTATAGTTATACTTAATCCAGTCCTGTAATTATATGCACATATACATAGCTTAGCGCTACGACAGAATAAGCCCTGTATAAATGGAGCAACGTATTTACCGCTGATGCGACGCAAGAGCTTCGACTACTTCTTCTTGATCGTATGTATACACAAGCTGTCAGTATTGAAAACGGTAACTACGCGTATGTTACACTTCTAACAAACTGGTCAATTTTTAACACTATAACATAGTTTCGTTACATCGTTGATCATTTTGTATACAAATGACTGAGTTAATGATCTTCCACATAGTTCTTTAACGCGATTAGATATTGATTTGCTGACAATGTTTACCTATACGATAAACCGACGAAACACCTGTCTAAGATAAACATTGTGCTTTTCTTAACGCAAGAAAGAAATAGTACGTTTCGATACTAGTGCGAAAGTGTTGATTCTCGGACGAGTGTGAAGTTTTTCGCCCGAGCGAAGCGAGGGTGACAATCACACGAGTCGAGCATAACCTTTCGCACATGTATCGAACATTGTTTTTCGATACGAGGCGCGGAAAGTTGGATTTTGTGCACGCAAAGCGGGCGAAAAATCGAATTTTGCGCCCGGCGTGTCGAAAAAAAATAAAAAAATTTTGAATGCATGTAGACATGCGTGTATAGAAAATACTTACGTTTAAAGAAGTTCGGCTGCATTTAGACGCACATACCCGCCGTCTTTGCCAATACCATATAAGAAAAATGACCAAGGCAATGACAAAAACTCCACAAAAAGTACCCCCAATAATTGTAGTATTTGATACTTTTTGTTGATGTTCTGGTTCCACCTACGTAATAATTATCTTTAATTAGTCTATGACGGTACCAGGGCGGATTCCGAATGCATAATCTTATAGTACCTATTTGTATTCAAGAGAAAAACGCAGACCAACCTTTTCCGCGTCTGGCAGCTCTGTTGTACTATTTGTCAGGTTACCACTAGGAGGTATAATGTTATGTATAGGACTCCGCGTCAGCGGTACTGTAATGTAAAGCATGATTTAGGTGGTTGTCTAACCGTTTCGTCTTGATGTATTAGGTCTATACCTTATAGGTATATGACTGTATGTAAGTATATACTTGTGAATATTTACCCGTGTGGCGATTCGGACAGGTCAGGGAAGCGGTTGGTGTTGAAGAGTCATGAGGGCAGACACAGATTGATGTGTTATTTTCAAAAGGTCTACAAGCCGCTTCCGGCCCACACGCTTGAGGATTTCCATGACAGTCTATGACCACCGTTGTATCGCTATCGGTTTGTGGTTGAAGCCTCGCCACGGCGTCTTGCAAGGGTTGCCTTAACGGGGATCTTTGGGTGTCAACAGAACCTGCAAAATGCGGATAAGAATAATGCGATAAACTCATAAGAATCGTCGGAAATAATCGATACATGAATTGATTCCGCACATAAAGATCGAGAAAGAGATTCTGAACTGCTGCGGTCAAGACCAAAATCATCGAGCTCAATTTCACGCTGCGAATTTTTGCAGTTCAGAGTTGCAGTATATCAACTTTGAATATCATATCAATGAGTTTACGACTTCTTTGAGATAGAAGGTCAATCATTATCGAAAATTAAAAAGGTCAGTTTGGATTATCCTCCGTAGTCAGAAAAAAACAATAAATTTTTCTGGATTTCACCGATTCGAAAGAACTCCACGGTAGGTAATATGTAGTCTAATGTGGGCTCTTCGACTCCTAATAGTGCATTTCGGTACTAATGCGAAAGTGTTGATTCTAGAACGAGTGTGAAGTTTTTCATTTCGCTCGAGCGACAATCACACGAGTCGAGAATCACCTTTCGCACGTATCTCCTTGTTTTTCAATACGACGTGCGGAAAGTTGAATTTTGTGCACTCGAAGCGGGTGCGAAATCGAACTTTGCGCCCGGTGTGTCGCAAATTTCTTTTCGATACATTAAATCATTCTCGCGTTGATCGTCCATCTTGAAAATAGCGAAAGGGGTCATTTTCTTGATGGTCTTCTCATATCATGTGTTTATTTTGATAATTATAACAGTATATATTGTACTATTACTACTACTAGATCCTTGGGCTTATCATATCTCATAGAGCAAGTAGCCATACAGCATATACACAACGTGATCTACATGTTGTATGCTACTATGCTATGTAACATGCGCGTATCATTCTCGGGCCCGTAATGGAGACAGAATTAATCAAGATCGAAGCACAGTACGGCGTAGTCGTTGAACAGAGCGTCGACTGTTAAATGGAGAGTAATTAGGCGTTTGAGGCGGGGCCTTCTTCGCCGACCTCCACGGGGTCATTTCGTGTCCGGAGGGGAAATCTTACGGTCTGGAAATCCTGCACGTGCAAAATTTTTACCAAAATTCAAAAACAACGAACTTCGAAATTGTTCAAGAAATAAATACTCGGATTGTAACTATACTATTATCAAAGATATAAAATAGTATTAATTTGTTAAAATCCTGAACATACAGACAAGTTGGTATAATTCCTTTTACGAGAGAATCTTACTCCTAACGGCGAGATGAGGAACCACTCTTTTGCGATAACATTTAGTTTCATTAATAAATTTCATTCAGGAAATTATGATTTTTTGAAAATTTTATTAATTGTATCAAATTAATTGCCTGATATTCTTTCAAGCTGTAATTTATATTATATAGAATAAATATGATAAATGACTCTTCACACGTTCAAGTTTTATCCACGTCTTAAAACTGACCGGTTTCTTCAGGCCACCTTGGATACTTTATATCCATATCTATATTCGAATCACTACTGTCAGTATATCAGTAGATTAATGAACACATAATTCGAACAAGGAGAGAAACTTTCATTGGTCCCCTTCTGACCTTATATGTTTTATATAATTTTTAAATACATTATACTGATTAAATGATTACGGATTATTCTATGGTCATGATTTATATTGGACTCAGTATAACTTCAAGAGCTTATCGCAGGTATCTAACATTAAAATTGATAACTTTAGAGCAATTGGGGTATTGTAAAGGCAGCATTTCAGCTATGAAAGTCCAAAGACTGTATTACATATACAGCTTGCTCAGTACAACCGATGCAGGATACGTAATCTTAAATCTTCAAATAATAAGATTGAAGAAAAATAACGATTTATTATTCAACTCTCATACTTCATCTCCCGTACTTAAAAACGACCTAAATTAGTAATGCCACAGTTGTTTACGAGGATGGGTATATACCAAAACAAGCAACACGATACCGTGATCCAAAACTCACACTATATATCCTGCCCACGACCATATGTCGTTTATTACGTACTCTTGCAAAGACCTAAGCCTCGATTCCCTGTTACGCAGTATTTTCAGACATATACATGCATCGGTCCAATCCACGATGTATCCATAACGTGTGCAAGAGGTCGAGGGGCTACCCCACATAGTCAACTCTCGAGTGGTACGTCTGACCCGTTGGGCCCCATCTCACGTTTGGGCATTGCACCAGGGCTGCAGTAAGGGCCGCATATTTGGAGCCAGTCAAGATCGGTGCGGGGGGGAAATCTTCGGACAGAGAAGCCATTCATCTGGTGCTCCGGACTCGTAACGGGTCAAGGCGTTATCTCCGCGGTCAGCCATCTCCGACGCACCAACATGCCTATACATATTAGTAACCGATGGTATTCTCACCCTGTATACGTGTTCGCTTTCCACACGTGTCTTCGTAAAGCTATATGTCGCTATCCTCTGCTCTCTTATCCTTATAAACTATCGTTGGCTATCGGTTAGCGAACGTCCATGGGATGAGCCAAGCTCGATGCGCATACACAACAAGTAGGTACGATTGCAAAGCGCTAAGGCCTATTCATGGAGATGTGCTCTGCATCTTGCACGAAAGAACCTACAGCGATATACCTCAATGCTGTAACTCGGTTAGACTTTTACGAATCGTTGATTCAAGGAACGTTTTTATTTTATATTGTTTTTTTTTTTTTTTTCGTATTGCGAACCATACGAATTTTCAATAGTTCGAAAGTAATCTTGTAATGAATATCCAGATGGTTATAGTCAATAATACAAGTAATGAAATTGGATGTCTCTGGGACTTTGGAATCGAAAACCAATTAACTCCGTTCGCTAACCAGTCGTAAGCCTTATCGATATCTCTGCACCGTTTACTACTACTACTACTAAGTTTAGATAAGATATCAACGGGGGTATACCTATCTCAGTTTTCCAGACTGGAACAGCCCATCAAATGTTTCGGAGATTTAAAAAGTCAGACAAAAAACTGGGTACCCTGTCCTTGTATAGGAGAGGCTCGTTATTCTAAATATCGAGATGTTTTCGAACAAAGATTTGGGACCCAACACATTAGCTTTCCATTATTTTTTTATTTTTTTATTTTTTTTTGCGCTAGACACAGCCGTCAAAAAATGTCATAAACTATATATGGTCCAGAGGGGAGCGACAGTGATGTTGATCTAGTACAAAATATATAACCCAAAATACATATTTCTCATCGCACAAACCCTTCAGAGTACTATCATATTATTTATCACGTGAAATTGTCTACTGTAACAATATTTCATGCATTTAAATATTGACTAAATGAATATTTCGCGAATAAAAAATTTTTTTCAGGAAACATATATGACCCAAATCATATATAAACATATATTTCACTTAGCTTTTTCAACTTTCAACTTTATCTACAATTAACCCATTCAAAATCTGCACAAAGAGATCAGCAGACCATTTTTTCTTTTCAAATTTATTTATTACTCGCTGGTTATCACTATTCGTATGATTTAAATTATTCGACAATTCAATGCCCACATCTGATCTCGTGAGACAACAACAACAAAAAAAGAAGAAGAAGAAACCTATATCGTTATCATATCCATAAGCTATATATCTATAATAGTATCATACGTCTATACTCTAAATGTAATGTACATACGTTACGTAATTATACTAATTGTCGAATAGAATAAACAAAAAAAAAAAAAAAATAAAAGAAGGGGAATTAAACTATGAGAATAAAATCATTCATTATAAATATGTATAAATATTTATTACATACACATATATGTGTCTATGTGCGTGTATGTGGAAGATCATATTATATTATCATGTTTCTTTTTTTCTTTAACATTATTTCCAGAGAAATCAAATGCGTATTTCAACTATCTTAATAGCTTGAAACTTATTGCGACATTAGAGCTGCAGTGAGGAGTGGTTATGCTTCTAAACGATCTACTGATTCAAATAAAAGCGATAACGTAATTAATATTCGTACGTTATATATTAAAAAACAAAAAATAAAAATAAAATATGGAAAATATATATATTTTTAAATATAATAACTGAGTATAACTTGACTGTAAAATAATGGCTACGTTCATTCACTACGGAGTATTCAAAACCATGAAACTTTGAATCTCGATTACTCGGACTGCAGTGAGTGAATTTAATTAGAACCAGGTACGGTGAGATGGACGCTGGAGTAGACGACGATCATGCGTAAGGTTGTCGTTTACCAAGGGTCAAATTAATATTATATATTCTGCACAGCTCGTGAATTGCTGATAATATATCCATTTTAAAAAGGAACAATATATATTGACCAAGAAAACAATTAGATTATTTTTATAATTTACGTTTATACAGTATTATATGTATACTGTATAAGCAATAATCATGGTGCAGTTAAACGTAAGACTGGAAAGATTAGACAAGCGTCTTATCGTATAAATGTGGACTTGGTTCAGTATTATTAATAATAAACATCGTTTATCCTCAACAGTTCAGGAAAAATATATATATGTATATATATATACATTTTTATTTTTCTTTTTGCCAATTTTCATACTATTTTTGGATATCAGTAAGACATAATTAAAAAAAAAACTTGTTGTTTTCGAGTTAAAGAAAGTTTTTAGCAGCAGAAATGAAAATATAATCTTGACTATGTGAACGTAATTATATACAAGGTAAAGAATAATGAATACTTTTTGATAAAATTATAAACAGCTTATACCCTGAATGAAATTTATAATAAAAATAATACTCAAAAATATCACCCGCGTGTTCAATTGAATGTAGAAATTTGATACAGTATAAAAGTTGTATATAGTTACTATCTAATAAAAAAATCCTCTGTAATCGGAGACGAAAGATTATTAATAACGTTGAATGCAGATATTAACAATCTGAGTAATTCAAAAGTATATATATAAATTCAAATTATTTACCGTTTAATTCATTAGCTAGACCCATCGTGAAGCTTTATACATTATGTCTACTTATAGTTTATACACGATTTAGTTTCTAATTTTAGATTTACATATCTGCAGAGAACAGTAAAATTTACATTTATAATTTGATAATGGAGTTCTTTATGTAATTAACTACATTGTGAGTTAAAAAAGTTTGATATAATAATCCTGCTTAATTGGTATTTTGACTTCCGTTCATTCATTCGTTAAAAAATCGGCTCAATACGTACATACATAGAGGGAAAAAAAATCTACGCTGACAATTATAAGAAACAAAATATGGATATTGCTTCAAAATAACCGAAACTATTTGTGCACCAAATACACTGGATAATGAGAAATCCGAAGCAATTGTCAATCTTTACTGACAGATAAATACATGATAAATTTACATGATATAGCTAAACCGATCCATATGTATGTACTACATACTTACTACATACACATCTCGAACAACAATTGTAAGATAACGGCGTAAGCTTACGGTATTGTTTAGCCTGATGACCCCCAGCGAGTAAAGAATCGAAACATACCTATACATATAACATGAGTTCAATTCCACGATTTGTTACGGTTAGAAATGCAATTAAAACCGTATTAAGAAAGAAAATTTTTCATTAAAAAAGTGAATTGAAATTTCTCTGCTCATGATTGAACATTCGTAATTCATCTTGAAACTGAAAATTTCCGGTTTTATCAACACCTGAAGAATATTATGAAAATTATCACGGTCAAATATCTAATCAAAAGAGATAAATGCAGATGTATAAGAAGAAGAGATAGACGAAATAGGAAAGTATATGGAAAAATTCTATGAGGAGTAAAATAACACAGTGATAAACTGTTACCCGTCTAACTTATGGGATTGTACATTTGTTAGAGAAGAGATGAGGGATGTTATTTGAGATTAAGAATTGTCTTGATCGATGATAGGGTACCTGTAGGTTCTCCATGCGCTAGAGCTCTCCTTCGTTTGGTGGATCTCCTTGGAGCCATGAAGACTGGGTATCGCGAAGGACGGGATGATCTTGTGCACGAAAACCCTGCACTGGTCAAACACCAACAAAACAAACAATCAGGAACTAGTAACTAATGTCTAAAGGAGTAACACGATCACGAGCACCATCACCACCACCACCACAATTACCACCGGTAGTAGTACCAGTAGCAGACAGCTTCAAACTTCGTTACCATCTCTCTGTTAATTTGCCCATTAAGAGGTGCTTTTCTTCGCGCATTCTTATGCGGCGTTAATCGACGTCCCTCGTAGTCTTCTTCAGGGTCTGCTCGAGTTATAATTATATACCGTGATCCAAACCGCTAAATATTAAAGAAAAATAACAACAATTAGGAACTTAGTACCTAAATTTATTCCGCATTGTTGACTACCGATCACTTATCGATAACGTTTAGTAATTGATGATTTGATTAGGTACCGCTCGATGTAAAGTGGTCAATTATTAACTGCACATGATTGGATTTTGTTTCTTTTTGTTTTTTTTTTTGTTTTTTTGGTTTCAAGAAATTTTTAAACGGGTATCGGTAGATCGATCGACAAACTGGCAACGGGACGGGCAACTCACTGTCTCTCTACTGACTCGTAGCACTGACTGACTCCCTCGCAGAGACCGTACGGGTATCTACTCACTACTGCCCAAGTGCCCACCCACGGGATATATGATCATGCTGCGCTCGGCCACTGTGGCATACGCGGCAGTGTGATGCGCGGAACATTGAGGGGTGGCTGCATCAGCAACCGGCTGCAGACGAAGAAGATGACTTTGTCTTGATTTATCGTATAGGCATGATAGTTTAGTTTCAGTATACCTGACTACTTTATGCGTGCGGAAAATTCTAGACGTACGTTATCGTGTTTCCGCGAATATCTTCGTAGAGATGGAAGAAATACTTGACCACAGTCCGCAGCTTGTGACCGCAGCCATTCGCTGCAGGATATTCTTGTTTCGCGATAATGTTTACAGCTAGATGTTTCGCGGATATGTGCAGTTCGTATTTCGTTACCGATCATGGAAATCGGTTGAGATTTTTTCAGATCGAATTCTTATAGTCGATAGTTTCTATGGTTTTACGGTTTTAACGTAAAATCGGTATCAAAAACTTCCATTCATCTGTTTGTCAGAAATCATGATGATACCTTTTCCAAAATGTTGACTCGATCCTGTCAGGTATAGCTTCACATCTTTTCTGAAACGCAATTTGATCATAATTTCACTGCATTTTTGTTTCGTAATTTTTGATATGATGATTCCCAACATTTTTTATGTTATACCTCATAAAATCGAATCGGAAAGATTTGTTTCATTCTATTTTGTCATCGAATGTATCACGATTTTGGTTTTTTATTTATTATGTTCCATTCGACGACTGGACTCTGGAATTGATGATTTGAATTACCGATTTCTGGGGACAATGTCGCCGGAGGAGATATCGCTACTTATTTTTATTTTCAACTACCCATTTTGAGGTCAATAAAAACACCTCCAACCAAGCTCAGATGGACGTTTAAATATGTGTGGGTAATCAATTTTTTATCCACCGATATCTGAAGAACGAATTAACGGATTTCATCCTGCCTTACATCAATCGATGCGGTTTTTCCTAACTCAGAACTGATTAGATTTTGGATTTGATTAGTGCAGGATACATTTCGAGTTATTAAACAAACAAAATTTCAGACAAAAAAAAAAGGAATTTTAATTGATGATATCTCGAGAATTGTTTAACGGATTTTGATTATTTTGGTATCAATCGATAGGATTTACTCAACTTGAATTTGGTTATATTTCGAAGTTAATAGATTAAGTAATGTTCGTGTTAAAAAAACGAAAATTCACTTTTTACTCGGAATATATTTCAGTTTCTTTTAATTAAACTTTTTACTCATAGAATAATAGTTTTTGAGTTCGAAAAATCTGAACGTAAAGTTCTAGAACTGTTCCTTCGACGTCAGCCAACGTGTGTTTATTTTTCTTTATAAAGATTACTAAACGATTTTGATTTTATCGAACTGTTGTGCGCGTCAACTGTGAAGCTCAGTCTCATACGTTGCTTCATATTTTGACTTTCTACTCTAATAAAAACTTGCCAAAAATTTTGCCTTGTTTGTAAATACATTAATGTATTTGAAAATTTGAGAAAAAAAATATTAATAACAAAGTTTAACAGATATAAAATTTTCATTCCTTAGAATAAAAATTGTAACTGATTAAAAAACTGAATTAATCGAAACAGTACGGAATTATTATAAAATTATTTGATTTTCGGTCTTAATTTTCCTTTAGAGTTTTTTTACCGTACGATTTTGTCTTTTAAAAAATTATCGCCCGAGTTCAGGCCCTTATATGAAAAATTATGTTAAATAAAAATGCGATATAATAATAAGTTTTACATATGCGTTTGATTTGAAAATACTATATTCCTGACATAAAAAATGCAGACACACGAATCTACTTTCACTTTTTATGTATATAGTACGTAGTATACATGACCATTTCTTTTATATTGATACGCCTACAGACATCACAATATATGAACATACGGATTAACTTGATCGTTTCTTAGATAAAGGGTCAAACTTTGATTCTCATGTACATACATACGTATACATACACACAAAAATGAATAAAGAGAGAGAGAGAGAAAGAAAGAACAACAAATTTTCGTATTAATTTAATGAAATTCCAATTTCGGATTGCGATACGAGATTTTCTTTGGCATCGCTAAATTCTTGGTAAAGAAAACGTGAGGAACTACTATTCCAATTTATTAGAATATCATCAAGCGATTAACGAAACGAATTATCGTCTAATTTTGAAATTTTTTTGTGAATTTAAGATAGTTGGTTTCCTTTCTCTCCGCATCCCGCAATGATCCGTCTCTGCAATCATTCGTCGAGAAATCAATTTTGAACTTATAACTTCAAAGATAATAACAGAAATAGTTATTAAAGTTTGGATTCGAGGACGTAAGGGAAGCCTGCAGTGTCATATCGTAGAAAATCTAGATTTCAACTGCAATGACTTCCGTTCGTCGGTTTACAAAAGACGGCTTATTTTCATGCCAAAATACTGGCAAATATTGCTGATTCATAAGACAAAGTCCTAAATTTGAGACATAGATAAGCAAAAACTGAAAACTAACTGACCGCAAATCTAAACATTCAAAATGCTTTCAGTCTAGGACATGTCCTGCTGTATTAGACTTTCCTAATTATATTTACAATTGTCGAGTAATTGGGTAAATAATATATATAAGTAAGAAAATATTCTATGCCAGTAGTCATTCACAGTAAATCCTACTAGCCTCCCAAATTTCTAAATTTGTATTTCCGTTTGGAGAAACGTTGCGTCATTCGGTAAACTCTGTTTGGCATTTGATGAGCGATATTTCAATCGATGATTTTACTCAAATTATACATTCATTTAACACACATTGGTCAATTTTACTGCGCATTTAATAAATTATTAGAAATATGGAAATGATTCTGTGTAAAAATAATTAACGAATAATAAACACGATATATTATAGTTTATTGAATTTTCCGGACGGATGTCTGCCTTATACAAGGAAATTATTTAGTTTATTGAAGGTATGACATTCAGTTTTCAGAGAATGTATCGACTTTTCTACGTATCCCTTATATTTCCATGGTATAATAATGAATTACGTGTCCATACGATTGCCGTGTGTTTAATGGGTTTATTTTTGACTGACAATAATTGTGCGAATAATTTTCAATCAAGGTTATTTTACGAATGAATTTTGAGAATATCAAGTTTTAACGCGTCATTTGCTTGTGATAATGAATCATGTTCGATTAAGAGGACCAGCACACAACTTGGATTGGGAAATTTCGGAGTATTTCAAAGGTAATTTTTCAACCAAAGTTTATTTTACATTTAAAAAAAAAAAACTTTTCTTTGGAAAACTTTGTCCTAAGTTGTCAGGCACATTGTTGGTCCAATTCAACCTCTCAAGATACGTCTTACTTTCTTCAAACAGCAATTTCACATCTCATGAACGTAGGGATCGGCAACAAAAAAAAAAAATATATCATGTGAAGATTTACAGTCAATTAACCAAAATTTCCAAAATTTATGCCAATTTATGTTGCTTGGATTTGTGAGAAATACCTAATAAAATTTTTCATGGAATAGATGCGGCACAAACTATTGTATGATACGTGTCAGTATCCACGTACAATAAAATCAAATAGTAAGACTATCGCAATTCCTAAGAAAAAAAAAAATTATTACCAGCTCTCTCGGAATTAATGGAAAGATATTTTTTTAAACATACACATCCAGATATATTTATGTATGTATGTACATATACATACAAGTGTATTATAAATCTACACGTATTACTCTGACGTGACGATGAACACGAGAACCGGAAGTCCATACAGAACCAATCCCGCTATTGGTTCCGTAATTAATCAATAATTAACTAATTTTCTAATTCCTATCAAGAATGGTCGGTTTCGCAGTTTCGTCATTAAAGTTCCTCGCCCTGATCTGCACAGTTATTTTTGACATTTCGTGTTCCCAGGCCAAAGATGCCCTGATACAGAACAACGGAACAGACATCGTGCCTGTGTACGACGAGCTCATGCCCACTCCGCCTTTCGCTGGGAGCTCTATTATTACAAATGCCGGAGTGGTCCAAGGCTTGGTGGAATGGGAGAATTTAGAGGGTAGAGGAGTAGGAGGATGGCGTTTATGTTTACTCTGGGCTACAGTCTTACACCTGGACACAGGAATAGCGCTGGATTCTTTTGGTAGAAGTGTTTACTCTTCTTTTAAATTGAAGAGCGAATAACAAAAGGATTCCGTACGATATCTTTCAAGCTGTGCAGCTATCTCCTTACATTTTCTGGCACACGACCTTTACACATACTATGTATACGTGTATATTCTGTTTAACCATTTTGTGCTAGTTAGAAATTTAGCTTTTGCAAAGCCCTGTATAGTAACGATATTGTTACTATTTACCGTGCAGTAAATCTGCTGTTCTAAAAACAAAACAAACAAATCGAATACCCAAAACCATTCAACAACCCAGTTTCGGTGATGCCACTTTACCGGAAGCACCCCATTTATGCGAATAAACAAAGGCAGAGGTCGGGTCGGTGGCAGATTTCGTTCAAAGAGATAAAAGCGCGGTTTACTCTGTACTTTGACAATGACGAATCTACACATAATAAACGATCTTTTAATGACTTGAGTCCTCCTAACGTTGTCAAAAATTTCCACATGGTGTCAAATGATCCTCAACTTTAAAACTAACTCAAAGAGTGCCGGTAGTATTATACGCTTCGGAAAAAGCTTGAGTACAAGAAAATGAAGACTACTTTTACTGGATAATGATCATATGGTAAAAAGTAATCTTATATTCAGTCTGAACTAACCCACCCTGCCTCAAGGAACGCAAAACATACAGAAGGATTGAAGAGTGCGACTACTTTCGATATAGAACTGAATGGTTTTACTCGCTTGTTCTTGGGTGAGCTTTCGTCGGTCTATGCATATCCCTAAGCACCATACGTCCGCCACTGACGTAGGTACGGCATGCGCACAGATGGAGGTTCTTCAGGGGATAGTCTAGAATAATAAAGCGGCAGAGACATAGAGATGGGGAAAGTGTTTGTATTTCTTGACGTGGTCCGCATACCCGCAAGTTTCCTCCACTACGCGTTAGCACCACCCGCAAACGTATGACACGTTGCAAACCGCCTCAACTTTTTTTACTCACGTTTATTAATTCTCGCCATTATTCTTGCACGATATTCAATTCTTACTACTTCAGCTCGGGTAGAGTTTGCCGATAATGGTAAATATTTTCCAGCACTGGCCCAACCTCAACAGCCAATCCTCGACGTCCAACGCTGGGCCAGCGCTGGGCCAGCATCCACAGTCCAGTTTTGTCACAAGTTGATGAAACAGTATTGGGAATCCCTCGCAGTACATTTTGAGGACCAAAAATCAGAAGGAGGTGAGAGATTACGCCCTGATCCTCGAGCTTGGCTTTTGATATTTCGAGAAAACTGGAGATACTGTCTCAGTATCAAACCACGCTACTGGCCCACTGTTTATCCGCAAAATTGGCCCAGTTCTGGTTACCGGCGTCGTCGCGATCTCATCATCTCGATTATTAATGGTATTAATCCAACACTGAGCCTTGTATTCCTGTAAATTTTTTTTGAGATTGAATCAGTCGACGTCATTGCAGGTTGAATATGAGACGAATTATTAAATTATTAAATGAATGAATGAGCGGAAGTCAGTTCGGTCCGGGATGATTCTGTGAAAAGAGATAAGACCTATAACCAAATTTTGTAAATATATTCAAGACGTGCCTGATACGGGCGCTAAATTATGCAACTTTCGAAGCGGGTTTGGAGAGCGTGTCGAGCCCAATTGAGCCCAACTTTTTAATCCTTGGTATCACGTTCGCGCGTGGGACTGCTGAATAAGTCCCGAAAAGGAGATGCAAATCCCAACAAAGCGTACCGCCATTAACGAGGGACCAGAAGCTGGGACTCTGATTCCTGAGGGATTTCTTCATAAAAAAAAATACAGCACCAGATCTTTACGGGGGCGGATCATTATTATAAGCTATTAAGTATATCCCTATCCCTATATGACACATCTATATAAGGTATTGGAATGTTTATTATATTTGTCGTGGGCGAGTCAGCCGCCCTCGGGTTACCATCGAAATTATAACTTTATAGGTTAAGGTGGAGGTGGAGGTGAAGGTGGAGTTTAAGGTGAAAATGTCTCCGCACCTCGTTATCGGTGCCGATCACCGGTTTGATTACCGCAACGGTCTGCAACGGACAGGAAACTCTATACATACATCCTAGTCGCGATCTCAACACAAGATTCTTGGATTAATAGAAAGAAATTAAATTTTCATATTTATTATAGGATGTATTTAAAATGACAGTTATTTTTAATTTTTTCGCTGTTGATACTCCAGATACGATAAATTTCGATGTGAAATAACTTCTCCTAAAAGAAGAGGCAGTTCTTGCTCAATTTTAAGCAGTCGCTCAAACGGGATTTATATATTCCTCATATTAATCAACACACGAAATCATTTTTTACTAAACAAAAAAAAAATTATCAATTTATCGGTCATAAAAAAAATTTCAACTTTGAGCTCAAGAAGGAGCCAGAGCTCATTAAATTGAATTATGGAACAGTATATGGGTTTGATATTTTCACCTAAAGAAACTCGTATAAAAGTTTGATCCAAATCCATGACCCGGAAGTCTGATACTCACCTTGTAGGCTGAAATGTTAATTAAAAAAAGAAATTAAGTAAACATATCGTTTTTTGCCGAGAATTGTTAGTGGTTGATGTTGATCCGAGTCCTTACGATAATCACGTGCTTTTGCTTTCAAAGCATTTACCTATTTATATAAAATACGACAACTGAAGACTACAAAATCCTAAAATCCGCTTCAAAAAACTTGGAAACTTTTAAATATGTATAATAAAACTGGATAATTGTTGAAAAATTCTATTGAGATATACCAGTCTTTGAAAAATATCGTTTACGATGTGTATTTCAGAGTGGTCCTTACAGTTTGGTCATTTTTAAATTTTAATGCTACCATATTGCGTCAAAATGTATACAAAACCAAAGTCCAGTTGAACCCTATCAGGTTCTTATCCCAATTTCAATATTGCCCCGAAGCCTTCTAATAAATTTTTGTCCTCCCATCGCAGCATCCAACAAATCTGAAACGAGACAAAGTTTTTACCAATAGTATAAGTAGTATAGGTATTCCATAAAATTTGAACAGATTTTCATCGACGTAATTCCCCAAGTTACGAAGTACCAAAGAAAATTTTTATTATATCGTAAAAGCGTTGTTATTCCGTCTTTATTTTTTGCCAATCAGCCCTAATTGTAAGCCGAAAGTAAAGGGCGCCACGTCGCCGTTAGGCCTTTACCTTACACCCAAGGATCGGATGTCACGAAACCAAAACAGATGTCTTATATACCTAGATTGTTTGTATTTCTTACCACGCTCACCATGCGTTGGTTCACGAACCTTTAAGTGTCTCTCCACATTTCCGGTAATCTAATCTAAACTTGAAGGGCTGAATACCTTTCCATTTTATTGAGGATTCGGGAAAAAACTGTCTGAAGGATATGAGCTAGGCTACATATCGTGCATCAACGACGGGTGCACACACCGTGGAATTCCGATAAAAATGACTTTAGAGTTAAATTATTATAAAAGGTTAAACTCATTTAGTATAATTGTTGTCTCTATAAGCTTTTTGGTCCCAGATTTAGGTATAGAGATCCGATAAATCTTTAGAGCGTAATAATTTCCCAATCCATTGGTAAAGAAAATTTATATACATGATGAATAGGCATTATAAAGTTCTAAAATAAACCACACGCGGGTTAAAACTCCAAATTGAATACGTAACAAGTAATTAGTACCACATCAACTGAATGGATTCCTTGCGTGAAATTATTGTACGATGTAAATTAAATGGAAGGAAACACCAAGCTTACCGGGACTTCCTCATCTATAAGAATATCGTTGAGCTGTTATTTTCGTTTAGTGATATTACGTAAAACTACGAAGTTAAACCAAAGGATCACATTGCTAGAAACGCGGTTAGGAAACCGCATGGCACGTTGCTGGTGATAACTCGTGCGCTCTCCAACGTGACTTTTGCCCCCTCAAATTTTGTTTTGTCTTTATTATATTCATCCAGGTAGGATAATACTCTTTGTCTGTTTTCGAAAGAATATTAGAAGCTATCTTTATCGGTATTTACTGACAAAACAGACATCCAATAGATTTAAACCGTCTCTCAATCGATTCAAAGACTAAAATAAGTTAAACAATGTTTTGTTCCAGCTGGGATTACCGGAAACCATATAAAGGGTGAGTCTTATCAAAAGTCCAACCTCTGTTGCTATAAGAACGTGATTTTTGGGAAACTAAAACGTGAGTTCTCGTAAAAGTTGGATCCACAGTTCGACAGCTAACAATACGCAGCACACAGCTTTCGATTTCACGTGCTTCTACATCATCGGAATGCTTAAGAATTGAAAAGGCCTATCTGTAGAATAAAAAAATCGAGACAATTATGCAATCCATATCTTTTTATCTATACCTACGTGTATACAGTGTGTGAATTATTCATGACCAGACTGAAACGGTTCGTGCGGATGATTATCGTGTTTGAGTTTCGATCGTGGATTTAGATTAGAGAAATTTCAATCCACATTCGCTGCAGAGTTCAAATTGTTCGACACGCTAACCAACAGCAACACCGCAAAGAGGAAAAGGCATTCTGGTGAATCAGAAAATATTTCCTGACATAAATGGCATGCCCGGAAAATTATAAACCATCAAAGACTTTACTCAAGGTCACTTTGCGCAGTCAGGTCAAAGAGTATACGAGGGTTGCTGCTCTTCATGGTATCGCTTATGTGGCTGATCCGACTAGACCCAAAGCAGAAAGGTAATTTTATTACCACCTAATATCATATCACAGCACACATGCCCAGGTAGAGTCTGCTGATATTAGTAATACGGCTCAGCACTGGGCCAACCTCAACAACCGCACTACTGTTCGATTGTATATCCACGACATTGGCCCAGTATTAGTTACCAGCGTCGGCACGTTCTTATCATTTTGATTATTTATTAGTATTCCAGTTCAGAGACTGAAATGATCGATGGGGCCAGGATCAACAACGTCCCCAACGCTACTGGTCCGACTTTGGGCCTTTCGTCAACCTTCCGCCGGGAACCTCTTTTTTTGATTACGCCACCGGATATTTTCAACCCACTTAGGAGTGTCCAAAAATTCCCAAAAAATTTAGGGAATCAGTTCTGGGTCTCATCTCAATATTTCCTATAACACCTTGAAGTTTTTTTAGGAAGTGGGCTCAAGCCGCCTACTTCTTCCACCCGAGATACTAAGAAATGTCAAAGTCAGGTCAGATGATAATGTCAGGAGTTGGTGGCGGAGGGTTAAATTCTACCTGGGTAAAAGCATTATTACCTAGGCTTGAGATTAAAATAAGTTTAAAAAGGCGGCAGTATAATTAGAGTAGGTTGAAAATCGTTACGTAAAATTTTATTATCTGTACTTAATTATAATAATACGTTGAATTATTAGCTTCTGTTACCCAAGCGGAATAGAGAATAAATATGACAAATAAGATTTTGAAAATTGTTTTCGCTCAAACAATGAGATTTTTTTTCAGTTTTTTTTTCCTTTAATAATTATAATTGAGATTAAACTTTATATTATTAGGTGTAAACAGTAAAGAAATGTATAGTACGTGGTGGTGTTATGCGCCAGATTGCGGAAAACTCCTTTTCAAAAGTCTTCACGTTTATTTAATTCTAACTTTGCGTTCTGTTTTATTAACAGAATCAACCAACTTTTTTCCTCACTCTTTCAGGTTCTTTGATAACTTGACGTTTCAAATATACATAAGTTTCTCTTTACTGGTAATTTTAACGTAAAGTGAAAAAAAAAGATCTCGAAAAGTTTGGGCTTTTACAAAACCGTTAAATATCTCTTTCCTGCATTATGTCAATAGTTGGTTACATACATACATACGGTATGTAATTGGCGATTAAAAAGATCACAATTTATTTCAGAGTGGCTTACCATGAGGAGCCACTGAACCATTACGTAAAGATATTTTTGGCTATATTCACCCATCCCCATTACATGCTTATATAACATATGAATAATCCCTGTGCAAAGAATGCCACATATATGTATGAAGTTAAGTTATGAGTGTTATTTTTTGGTATATTTGGAATAAACTTCACATTTCAACTTACAAAATAAATTAAAAAATTGAGATGACGCGAAACGCTCCATGTCTAAAATTCCTCACATACACCGACTTATGCACAGTAAATAATTATTGCTTATAACACAGGATTGGATGGTTTATCTGCATTGTGGCATCCACCGTGGCAGCATTAACTATCATCTTTACGCTTATGGAAAGATTTCAGACTGATCCAATGATGGATAGTCTAGAACTACAATTTAATGATTCTCCACTTGATTTACCGCGATTTTATGTCTGTCCTCCGTGGAAATCATTCAATACGATTTTTTCATCAAAGGTCAGATTCTCATAGAACTATTTTCGTATTTTTTCAACTCGTAAATTTCCTTTTCATATATACGTTGAAGGAGTTTGAAAATTTTTTATAAAACATTTTTATTGCCAGCAGAAATACGATCATACATTGTACAAGCGACTCTACAATTGGGATTTCAGACAGTCTACAAGGAACGTGACTTATCCTGATAGTTTGGATGGCATCGTATACTTGAAGAAATTTTTCAAAGACAATGCACCGTCGTGCGAACAGTTTATTCGCAATTCCAGTTTAATATCGTAATGATTAAAAATTTTTACATTTAACCAAATACCATTACGTACACAGAGAGGAAATTATAAGAAATACATACAATATTTTTTGCGATATTTGTATGGAGAAGCATAAAAATCATAAGTTTGTAGGTTAGCTTTACTGCGCATACGTCGTTTAGTACTACCGTATAAAGACTTTATGAGGCAGTTTCGAGATGCGCACTTCGAACTGCGCAGCAAAACTGCCGTAGAAAGTCTTTTTGAGGCAATTATCAAGTTAGCCATATAACGTGACTCTTTACGGATCAAAAAGCTACTTTTTCATACCAATGCCGCAAAAAAAATATTTTTAATGCAATCTTCATTGTCACTAGTCGCCACAATTTCCAAAAATGTGTATAATTTTGACATCCTGAATATAAATAGAAAGTTTTGTATCAATTTGATAATTTTTCCACGATCAAGCTCTTGTAGATTATTGTTTGAAAAAATTTTGTGCGATAGTAGCATCAAAATAACTGGACATCTATTTTAAGATTTTCAAATTTTTTTCACGGTAACCGAAGATATGAATTTCTCAATTTTCCAATTTTTCTGAAAGATAACATTTTTGTTATTAGTTTATCATTCAACAAAATTCTTGTTTAAAAAAAAACCGAACATTTTCGGCCTGTTTTTTTTTTTTTTTTCAATTTTCTTCTCCAATTTTTAAAAAATTAAAAATACAACAACAAATTCACTGTTTCTTAGAACTAGAAGAAAGGAACTCAACTGCTCTTCTTTCGAAATGGCAATTACGACTGCTGGAATTTGCTTAATCCTTCCATCATCGGGACGTATCATCACCGAAACGCCAATCTCTTTCAGCTTTAACACCACAATGTTTCCGACTAGGTATAATAATTAAACATGTTTTTAACTCTTTATGATGATTTCACAGGTTACAAAGACGTTGTTATCCATGCCTCTGATCTTTTTTTTTTTTGAGGAAGCAAATCAACCAAGCAAAGAGTGTAAAATAAATACTACTTTAGCTAACACACTCGAGCATCAACAAGGCACAGCTTTATTCAAATAACAAGAGTGGAACGAAATCAGTTTATTTTCAAAGCTTATTGCTCTGTCTCATCTCATGAATTTCCATATCAATTCATTGAAATTTATTCCAGTAACTGTTGCTATTCAGTTTTAGATTTCGTCGTGTACATGGATCGGTTAAAAATATATACAATGAGTAATATAACGTTGCAACAATAATTGTTCGACAAAAAATTTACATCATCATTAAATTAAAAATAATTCAAAGAAACAAAGGACACAGAATTATTTCATGCTGTAAATTTTTCTGTATCTATAGCTTCCGAATCGATTGTTTCAAATCCGTATTCAAATTGCCTTTCGAATCGTTGACCCTTATACATATAATAATATTTTTTTTTTTTTCAGGGTTTACGCAACGTTTGAGAATGATGGTGGACTATTAAGACACCTTGAGTTGTTTATCTTTCTGTTTCCTGCTACTGTAAAAACCGATTTACAAGAAACTTATACATCTCCACAAGCTGAAATGCTTGCACGTTCTCAAAGGAAGTGCTTTTTCCCTGGGGAACAATCTCCGTACGTTAAATGCGTATTGGATTGCAGAATTGCGAATTCCTTAAAATACTGCGATTGTGTACCTTGGTATCTTGCCACCTATGCAAGCACCAAAGAGTGCCAGATAAAAAAATACGAATGTCTGGATCGTAACTCCGCTAAGATAGTGGACGTGTCAAAATGTCTTTGCCGGCAATCCTGCAATAACGTTGTTTTAAAAAACACCGAGTTAGAGATTCTGTCAGCCAACGAGCTTTGCACGATCTATATAAGAGCGAGATCTTTGTTAAAGTATAAAAGAACAGTACGCTACGGTTGGTCAGATTTGTTTGTCTCTTTCGGTGGTATAGCTGGACTTTTTTTAGGCTGTTCACTTTTATCCATCATTGAATTCGGCTACTACTTTTCTCTGAGAACTTATTGCCGAGCTGTCCTTAGCTTACCGAAGCGCAAGCATAACGTCATTAAAATAAACGTGTTGGATACGATCCACCCGGTGAAGAACTTTACGAGGGAGCAAGAACGCTCTAATTTCCATAAAAAAGTAGTCACCTTCTATGATTACGTAAATTGAGGCTTTACAGTTGTAAAGCCGTTAACCAGTCGCTATAATCAACGCGGAAATCTAGGATCCAAAATCAAATGATATGTTAAATAAAGTGAAATGAAAACAAAATAAAAAAAATATTATCCACAATTTTACGTGCGGTTGATCAAGAACGAGTATCGCATCACCTTAAAGACAGCTAGATCATCACTGGAATATATTTTTTAGTAACAAAACACACTAAAACTCGACTAAGGAGCTAGCCGAAGTCAAATAATTGTTTTGGAAGTCAGGCAAACGGGCATTAATTATTCGGGTATTAACGGAGAAATTTTTTTTTTTTGCGGTATTGGTATGAAAAAGTGGCTTTTTGACGTCTATTTTCGATCCGTAAAGGGTCATATTATATGGCCAACTTGATGACTGCCTCAGGAAAACTTTTTACGGCAGTTTTGATGCGCAGTTCGAAGTGCGCATCTCGAAACTGCCTCACAAAGTCTTTATACGGCAGTACTAAACGACGCACGCGCATTAAAGCTAACCTACAAACTGATGATTTTTGTGCTTTTCCATACAAATACCGCGAAAAAATATTGTATGTGGCATGTTTATAAACCGTTTTTCAGCTCGAATGATTTTTCAGTACCTACTCTCTGTCGGCTTGGTTTTGGCTCGTATTGAAAATATCATTCTTGCCTTGAAAATGGTTTGTTTACAAGCATGCCACATAAACTACTATTATCAAATTTTTACTTCCATTCTACCTATACGGTATACAGACTGCAGTGTGACGTCCACATAATATATACCTAACCTCGCGTGTGCAATACATATATGCTGTAAAATAGGCAGAGTATCTATTCGATCGCGTATAGATATATACATTATGCAATAATAATTCTACAGCACGGAAACTTACCCTGTTATCCAATGTGGTTATGTACAACATATCCGCGGTCACGTGTCGTGCCTGTTTGCACGTTTTCCAACTAAATATTTCCACATTAATAAGGATTTGATTCTCATTCATATATCATTCAATAGAGTCGTCAATCTTGAGACAATGTCCGTCCGAGCCTTGTTCAATGCTTCAAATTATTCTATAACCCGTGTCGATGGTATTTTAAAAACTTCTTATTAATAATTGGTAATATTTGTATACTAAATAGTGGTCAATGCTTATTTCTGCACAGGTGCAATTCGCACAACCGATTGGACTGATGTGCAACGTGACCACGATGTACGTGTAGCTTTGGTGCTTGTATCAATCTAAAATATGACCCGAAGGATTTTACTCATATTCAATTTTCTTCAATGTTTATAACCTTATTACATTGAATGAATTGATAGTATTTTTTATCATCTGATAGTATTCGAATATCAATAAGTAAAAACATTTACGCAAGAAATTAATCAATCCGTCAATAATGATTAATTGTTACTAATTGTGTTACCTATCTTCGAATTTCATGATTAATTAATTATACAACGATTCTAAAGATCATAAAGGCTTCTTCCAGCCGTTGCGTTAAACGCCAATTGTCTAGTTTTCTCAATTTCGCTAAATTTTGCCTTCTAAATCGAACCTATTCTTCATAAATCGTCAGATAAATCCGTTTGATATGACCGTTTCAAAGTTATTTGCAAAATTCTGAAAACGTATATCTCGGTCGGTAATGACTGACTATAGCATCCTCTTAAGGTGTCTCCGTCACAGAGGAGCGTATCGTGTGGGTGCCTGAGCAGGGCCCACGTTATTTTTAAATAAACACATGTGCATTACTTTTATTATAAATCGACTTTTGGTGTCTTTCCATAAATCCTACAAACTATTAGTCTGGAATTTCGCAGACTTTCGCTATGATAAAGTAAAAGTTGTTCTATGTACAGTACATAGAATATTGCTGAGCTTATTTTTTCTTTTTTTCTGTTAACTATTCTGAATACGAAGCTTCAATCGATATACCTGCTTATACAAAATACAACTATCGAAAAGGAAATCAATTCAACTAACTGACGTCACGTTCACGCATATTATCAATTATAACGTGACATACCTACCTATGTATGCGAAAGACAATTAGGTAATATCGCTACAAAACGTGATCGGAGGAAGGTCCTTGGTCAATTTTCCCCGCAAAATTAATTGCCGTATTGTTACGCTGCCGTCTACCGGAAAGAATTGAGCTTTTGAGGTTCGCTGGACCGTCTTTTAAGATACCATCATCTCTTGTTCTATTTGCGAAGGAGCCTTTTCCCCGATTTTTATCGAGTTTAAATTAAAAGCAAAGCAGAGCACACCGTTGCCTGTGTGCCATGGCCATGAAATGTATGTACACTACTTTACGTATAAAAATCTACATATATAAGATAAACTTATATGTAGCATTTTGCGAGAAAAAAAATGTGAAAAAATTTAGCTTTGTCAGAACAGGGTAACTCAAACCTCGTCCTAAACCATTCAAAGGATTGAAATAAAGGCATTGTGTTTTTAGACGTTGGAAAACATTCAAAAAAGTAATAAATTTAATAACAATAAATCAACGATACTTTGCCAAATGTTACGTATAAGACAAATACCAGTCGCGTGGTTACGATATAAAAAAAATAATATTAATTTTCTCGAAATTTATAACTCGAGAATGGGGTTGAGATGAAAATTTGAAGAAAACAAAAATTATACATATGCTACGGTAAATAAAAACCTGTCAACTTTTTAATAATTTTTAGAAAATTTCATGAGTTTGATAATTTTTAACAACTTACGTAAGGTGGCCAATGTGAATTGTTTTTCTGAACATGACCACATTCACATGAACATGGAGAACGGAATTTCAAACCGTTTAAACAAGAAAAACTGATTTTCGCTGTAACAACAAGTTACGCACATATTCAAACAGACACACTTCATACGTAGTAGAAATCTTTCCGTATTGTACGCTGCGGATTACGCAATTAACAAACGAAATAGAGAGATAAAGATTTTATTGTATTCCGGGGGAAAAATCCTATTAAGAAGACACAATGGACTACCTGTACATAAGTATGCTGCTAAGACATGGAAAGAGTAACTTATACCTATACAAAAGAGCTATTATAAAAAGAAAAAAGAAGGGTATACATATAGTTACACTTCACATATGTCGAATACCTGGATACACAACTCTGGCAACAATCCAGTAATTAATGAGTGCGTAGTTAGGAGCTCGTGCGTTCGCACAGGAAACACGTGACTGATCCTCATAATCGCCTGTGAATCCCAAGGGTTCTCGTCCTTTAGAAACGGGTAACTAACGGGGTAAATTATATACAATGGCAATACATCGTCGCTATAAACTGCACGTGCCAATTTACGTCAAAATTTTCGATCGAATTACCCAATCTTCTCATTCAACAACTGTGATATCTATTGTCCGCATGATCTGATGTGCACAGTCCAATTCAATGAACAATCATTATACACTTTTTATTTAAGAATTAATATTAGAGATATGATTATTATTTTACCACCTCTTCTTATCTTTGAGGGAGATATGGGACTATTGAAATGTCAAAGAATCGATTTTTGGTCGGGTTGGATTGCTTAGAAATTAAATATTCACAATAAATTACAAATAAAATTTTCGTATAATGAAATTTTTCAATATAAATATAAATGGAGTGTGAATATGAACTCGGCCGTCATTTTTAAACGGTTTGCCAAATTAACATGAGTTTGACAACATTTTATTCCATAAAAAATTTTCGATTTTCTGATACCAACCGGAAATCTTTATAACGAAAAATCAACTCCGTTGCAAATTCTTCAGAACCTATGCGCATGAATTTTGATGAACGTTTGAATAAATTGGCGAAATGCTGTAATTTTTGTTTAAAATATAAGAATAGATTCATTTTCGTCTCTTTTAGTATGCTGCAACAAATACTAATAACTCTGCATGAAGTTTCTAATTTTTTAATGAAGTAGTTAGAATTGGTACACCAGGAAATAAACTTTCATGACTTTTCCAACCTCAAATGTCGCAAGAAATTTCGTAGAAAAATTTTATTCTAATTCTGTATTCTATTCTATTCTAAAAATATGTGTTCTTTCATTTTTGTTTGTAAAAGTGTTTAAAACTAATATTACGACAAACTATTTTATGCAATGATACGCAACTGAATGTCTGGTTTCGAGGAAAGCCATATAATATCATTATAATTTTTTAGCAACGAAATATAGTCTGATTGTTTAATTCTTGTATTGTCAGTAGAATCCTTTGTACAATTAACACAGGCGATTGTATACTGCTTGAAATAATTGAACGCGTGTATAAATTCTGTATGACAATATTATTATAAGCACAACTCATCTCAATGAAGAGAGTAACTTTTTTACAGCAAAACTCGAAATAAGGCTGTACGTATACACAACCAAGGACTAAGTTGGCAATGGCCAATTCGACGGCTGCACGAGTTTCACTCGCTCATCATCTCCCATCGTGGCAGGCCTGAAGTTGAGCATTACTATCTTAACACGTGGTGTAACTTAGGTTGCATAATTTAGGTGCGACAGATCCACTATCCTTGGCTGTGCATGTAATACGTGAATCCGTAAATGTTATATAATTATTACGTACGATCGAAATATGTTCGGCGAATAAATAACAGGGTTCAAATAACCCGTTCTTTTTAGTCACACGTGTTAGAACTATCTTGAAAAATATCATACGGACACGTATACCACGATGTAAATCACTGGAAAAAAATTTTTTATTTTATTAAAGATATTTTTAAAATGCTCCGTAATTTATTTTTTGTGCAATTTTTCTTATAAATTTTATCATTTTTGTGATCAATTTTGAAGAATCCACCAAAATAAGACTGCAGATAAAATTATGAAAAGTCAAAATACTGAGACATGTCGATTTTCCCGAAGACAAGTCTATAAAGTTTTCATTTAAAATAATATCGATTTTTCTTCAAATAAATGTAAAGCTCCATCTTTTGTTTCCACAATTTTTATTCACTCTTAATTCCTCTTTCAACAGCTCCTGAAGAGTTAGCAAAATGATATACCTATCTATAAGCGTTGATCGCGCAAAATGCAATTTATCATCAAGCAATGTCGTACGCCTACAGGCAGTTCAGTTCTCGTTGTGCACGTTTGCTTGCCTATAGTCAGGCGCAACTCCTGGGATACAATGTTGAATCACAAAACTCGGAAGATCCTTTCTTATACTAATATTGGAATTGTTACAAAAAAAAACAAACCAAATAAAAAAAAAAAAAATTGTGTAACTTTTAATATAATAAAAATTAATTATTTATTTCTCACTTATCGTTTTTTAACTCATTGATTAATTAACCGGCTTGGACTAATAGCAGATATTATACCGACCGTTCGAAAATTTTGCATTAGTATTTCCCCAGCACGATATGATTTTGCGGATAAACACGGGCGAATTGGCACGACAGCAATTCTTGAACTTTGGTACAAAGCAAAAGAGATAATTCATTCCCTAAGACAGCCAAAGAATGTGTGGAATTATTCCTTGTTCCCAGTGGGTATAGCGAACTCAGTTAACCGTAAGATATTTCAAATATTTCGTTTATTGCCATATTTAAATCCTACATCCGTCTGTTGACAAATTCTCTTCGGAGTATCGCCCTCGAGTTGTATGACTGTGTGTGTATTTCTTTTAAATATGAACATTTTTTTGTTTTCATTCAAATAATAATAAGATCTTTGAATAAATGAAGAGAAAGGTGATTAACTGATGGATACACACATTTTCTTTTTTGACTTATTGTAAAATTGTTTCTGTTAGGAATGAAATTTGGAAATTAAAGTATCGCATGTTAATATTTTATAAATATTCGTTTATTATAGTTATATTTATGATCGTGATAATACTATAATTTATACACAATAAAAATTTGTACAACATATAAGGTATGTATATATATATGTATATATATAGATATAATATATAACTCTTATAAAAAATTGAAATCACAGCCTTTTGAGAACAATTCCTTTTACAATATAATGATAATATTTATAAACGTAATTATAATTTTAATATTTTCATTTATAATTATATAATATTACACAAACGCATGATCGCTATACATAATATATAATATTATAATTTATAATACAATATACAATTTATTTATCATCATTTATACTTGAGTTGGCTTAAATATTTACAGCCAATCCTCACAACGCCTATATCCAGCTCGCAAGCACCCGCTGTCTAATATACATCCTAGGAATTTTCATTCTATCCATAAATAAAGAATCACTCGCACAATCTCACATTCGTTTCATACCTACGTAATTCCGTTAAATCCCACGTCTTCCTAGATGCTATAAATGAGATATATAGTCATCTCCTTTGAGTGGCTAAAAATAAATTATGGATATCGTCAGTTTACTTAAGAAAAAAAAAAAATTAAAAAAAAAAAAAAAAACCTAAGTCTAATTATTATTTTATTTATTTATTTTGTATCAATTGGATTTTTTTTTCATGAAAAATTTGGAAATATTTTTCCTGCAGTCTAATCGGACCTCCAGTTCACTCGATTAACATGATTTTTTAAAAACCATATTTTAAACTCTTATATCGCTTTTTTTTTTGCATCTCTTGCCTAGATGAAAGAAAAATTAAATAAATCTAAAAACAATCTCAAACAAGAGTGACAAGAATGATTTTCCACTCATATGTAAGATCGTAATCGGTAACCGTTCGTATAATTAATCAACATATACGATCTGGTTCAAATCCGGTTAAGCATCTGCTAGGCACTCGAATCACAAATACTCTTTTTTTTTTTATTCTGGGCATTTTTATTTAAACTTTGGGAAGATCTAAACATATCGTTTGGAAACATCTGCAGAAAATGTACAAGGTAACACGTCATGAGACCCAGAGCTGCGCAAAAATTAAAAATTGATCCTCTAGTCTCTAGGCAATGTTAATCCGTATACATTTATAGTAGCTGATGATTCCTCGATAATATATCTACGTGACTATATACATATAAGTAAGTTTATATACAGAGAAAAAGAAAATAATATATATTTTTTTAATCTACTCGCTATTTCCGAACAAGAAATCGTAATTTTTTTTTTTTTGTTTCTTGTATTTTAAAACCCTTTAATGACGCGTTATAAAACTAGACGCAATCAATATATAACTTTACAAATATAAATAGTTAAAATATCGTAGTACCTGACTCAGATATTTAAATAGTAATTGAAAGTTTAGTAAAATAATAAAATAAACATAATCATAAATAAAAACAATAGTATATAGTTATATATCCTCAATTGTTGAAAGATATATATCAACTATCGCATCATCAGCTATTCGCCAATTTTTTTTTTTTTTTTTTTTTTAGCCTTGAGTAAAATGTGTTTTGTATATCATACTTCATAGCTCGATCTTAAATTCGTACCGATATAACGTCTTATATTATATGTAGCGTCGATTCATACCACCGCGCCACGTCGCGCTGCAACGACGAGTCCAACATGGGGTTACTCATCTTTTGCCGCTTGGGCGTGCGTCTGTTCGATGTTCTAAGTTCCACAGTATGAATGAAAGCGGACTATGCCGACGCCATTGCCAACATACCAGGTCTCACCGGTTATTTTTATAGACAAGCGTTGCTAAACGCGAGGCTCCAAGTATATCGTCGCCTCTGAATACGTCCCGCGTAGCTAGCTAGCCCCTGTTGCCCACCACCATCATAATCGTATCCCGTCGTCGTTGTACCAAAAGACTAGTGACGATTTTTGGTACCGAAATATCAAAGTAAACAAAAGGATCCTCTTCTCGACGTACACGCTTGCTTTGGGGGGGCAAGTACTATAAGCGCTTCTTCACGTCGGTTCCTAGGACTACCAGCTGTCGCGCTAATTGTAAGTCCGTCAAAGAGATATCATCCTCGAAATGAACAAGTAGAAATCCTGCCTTGAACTCGTTACTCGCTCCTCGCTATTTCGGAGCATCAGAGACTCGCTGTTGCTACTAAGTTTTGCCGCCTTTTCAATACCCGTGAACGATGCAGGTCATTTTTATTACACACAACTACAGTACCACCTTGTGGTGTAACGCTCTTTTGGGTACCGATCAGAGTACCGATCATCTTACTGACAGAGAATTTACGCGTCTTTGTATTTTGGAGAAGGACACGACATTCCGTTACCAGGTGTTCGAAAGCCTTGTAAAGTGAGGACGAGTCCTCGGCTACAGAAATCTCGTGGAACTGGCAGCCGTACTGTTTCGACAATTCTCGTCCTTCGACTTCTTCAACCTGAAAAAATAAAAAATAACAAATTATAGGTTAGACTATCAGATCTATTCAGGCCAAATAAACCGACTTGTATTACTTATTTCGAATAATCTAGTACATGTATCCCAAAACCCATTGCCTAGGCTCTGAAAAATTGTTAGCATTAGAATTGCCCGTCAGCGCCTCTGTCGATCGGAAAAGATACTGCGACAGTTCCCTTTGCGTAAACACACACGCAATTTAAAACACTCCACGAACATGTACGAAACTCGTATAACGGTGAAACGCATGCGCACAAACGTTCCGCTTAGTACATTTTCCGATCAACAGGAACGCTAGTGAAACCTTCTAAATCGTAATAATATTGGACTATATCGATCCTTTACATCGGTTATAAAATACGTCCGCGAGTTACTTAACGTGCAAAAACAATTGACGATCGTTAAAGAATTTTTATAAACAATAAGATGATATGACCAGATGACGGTTATCTTTATCTAGATCGTGGGTGGGATGAGAATACTTTCTTAAAATAGATTAAAAATTGATTCGTTTAAAGACACGCCTGTATCATTACTCTATCGTTGATGCAGACAGATATCGAGACTGTGATAAATTTTGATCAAATATTTGAACGAAAATACCAAAAATAAAATAAATAAAAGAATTTTTAATGCAACATGAATATCCTATTGCGTGTAGAAATTTCTCAAATGTTGGAAAGACTAAGTCTAAATATAATTAGGGTTTAGGTTAGGTTTAACGCATGATGAACGTTCATGCCCACGTAACGATATCGTTATTATCTCAATATATTCTGCCAGAATTTAGTTTATAGCAATAGTCTGAAATAATCGTCTCAAATTATGATTACAGTTATACATAACATAAAGATGCATATATACATATGTAAACGTCTGACCGAACACGTGATGATTCTATATATGTTAAAAGAACATTCTCGGTTGATGCAACAGTCTGATGCAATATACATAAAAAGTATAACCAGGGGATGTTAAAGATCGAGTAAGCCTCCTCCCCCATACAGTACACAAACCACGATATGATTGATCAGTCGTTTGTAAATAGCAGAAGACCGACAACTGCGACGTTATGCGGACTTTGACGCGACGACGGGTATGGCGCGAGGTCGCGCATGATGTAAGATTACATCGAAAGGATTATCATATATATAACTGTTCCTATTTATTGTTCGTATATAGTTTAACCACGTGATAGTTTAGACTTTGGCCTCATTAAAACCATTGTGTCAAACCGAATGTTTCAGAAATTATAATTTAGTATATGTAGAATGTGGAAAGAATCTATTATTTCGTAACCATGCTATGTATTATCAGTTTTGTATAACTAATTGTTTTAATTCTCATCGCAATGTAATTCTAATCTTTTTTAACTTATAGAATCACTTTCCGATTTTCTATTACTTTATACAAGCAGCACAGATATATAACCATGAACGATAAACAACGACTAAATTTAATTATTGAATACAGATGTTGGTACTAGGTGTGGGATATGCATGTTATATACTGATACTAGAAGAACGTTCGTATATGAAAGTATGTTTAAATAAAACAAAAGGAAATTCAATTCCGATACTTCCCGCATGCACTCCGTGCAAACGTTTTGTAAATAAATGTATCGAAACTAAATAAATCACTTAATTCGTCCAACAGCAAGAGAATTGACGGTGTATATACCTGGTTGAAAATATTTTCGCAAGGTTTATATCGATTTTAAAAGAAATAATATTCTGTAATTGTGTATATCTCTTCATTATATTCAATGTATATGTGCATAAACAGTGATTCGATGTCTACGTGTGTCGGATTAAAAAAGCACCTCATCGAGATAAATTGTTTCCTTTTTTATCGTTCCCTGCAAGAGCCCGTGGCAACCGTTAAGATGATTATTGAACCTTGGATTTTGTATAGCCACGTGCCATCATCTCTGAGTAAATGATATACCTACTATCTGATCCCACGCGGGGAATTTATAGAGACCAGAATGAACAAGGAGAAGGGCAGATCACCACGTGCAGACTGTTATTGCTCTTATTATATGAGTATCCTTCTACGTCGAGAAATCAGTTAACCCCTGATCCTTCAAAAGCCCCAATACAAGGGATTAACAAGCTGGTATTTGAAACCGTCCCCGTCTACGTATGACACGTGCGGCTATTACACGCGTAGTATCACGCTGGGTTTAGTTGTGGGATATTTTGTGACCAATTTTCCAACGCATGCAAAATAAATCACAAACGCATGAGTACGGCGCAAATGTGCCTCGTGCAGTCGACAGTCAACACATACATACGAAAAAAAAAACATATATGCGTGAGCTATTAGTAATATTTTTCAATGGACGTAGGTATACGGATTTTCGAGAGTCGAGACGTAATCTTCTATTGCCATGGTCGAAATCGTTGATCTTTTTATTTTCTTTATGCCGATATTCTACAGTATAAAAGAATTAGATAATTGTATAGTAATTCTTACGTCTCTTAGGTGTTCAAGGTCCATTTTATTCGCCAATAAAACTGTCTGCACGGAAGGACTCTCCCCGTTTTGAAAATGACGGAGACACTCTTCAGCGTATAAAAAACTCTGGCGATCAGTCACGCTGTAAACTATCAGACAACCGTCAGCCCAGGCAACTTGATCAGAAGGAAAACTCGTCTCCTGTAACACAAATGACAACATAGAACATTAAAAAAATTAACAATAATTATCATATCTTGTAGGGTTTTCAATAATTGTCTTCATCTTGAATCTCAGTTGTTGAAAATTGAAAATTTGGTATAAAAAAAAAAAAAAAAAAAAAAAAAAAACTTTCGTGGTTTCACAAGGTGGAAAAATTATTATCACCAATGATTTTCTATTGTTTTTGTATTGCCGAGTTGAATGATGTAAGACAAAGTAAGTTACAGGTATAATGAAATTGAATCGATTGAATCTGTGAGATTTTTTAGACATACTTATAACATCGCACATATGTTTAAGTTTGTATTTTGAGACAGAGTTTGAGAAGTTGGTAGATTGCTGTGTCTACCGTTGATGGTAATGTTTACATGGCTGGTATATCTAAAGAGATGTTCTTGTAAGACATATGATCAAAGTGGTGATAGTTTTCGTTCATTTAACAAGCCGATGTTTTAATATGAAATATAAGACGAAATTTTCAATGTCCGTCAATGTCTCAAATACAAACTCCAAAAAACTATATGTAAGAAGAAAAAAAACAATATTGCAGTTGATACTTTCTTAATTTCTGTGTTAGTATACATATATGTATAGCGAAATGAAAATACACGGTACGATCTGAAGAAAAAATACTAATGTGGCCTTGATGTATAAGAAATAATTCACATTATAAATAAAAAAACAAATTGTGCATATAGTCACGATTTTCACCCCCCAAAGACCGTGAAACTTTTATATACATGAAACATTCTCTAGTCTAGGTAACAATGTGAAATATTTCAATTTAATTTGCTATTAGTATATTAATTCAGTATTTAATAATTAATATTACTTACCGCTTCGCCTGAGACGTCGACGATTTCAACCTCCAACGGCATGTTATTAACCGTAACGATCTGCCTGTATAGTAAGTCTGAAACAAACAAAAATTTCAAACGATAAGTGCCTGTATAGTATAGGAGCACACGGCAACCACGTGCCTGTAGAAAATATAATGGTAGTTGTTGTCAGCCCGTATACTTGTATAAAGTTTATAAAAACTTTGGTTGACCTCGTGCAAAAGCGTGACCATATCACATATGTACAAGATATATGCCATGAACGATAACAGGTGAGATAACAGGTTTGGGTTAGTTATTTAAAGTTAAGTGCGTAATAAAAAATTTTTCCCTTGTAAATCGCGACGGTTTTAAATTTTTGGAATATGTTTACATGTTTTTACTTTTCATCTGCACCTATACGGTGATATAATAAAAGTATTGGTTTCGGTTGAATAGTGACTTTTGCTAATTTCAACGAATCTTTACGCGTTTTCGTGCCTCTAGAATTCAAAAAAACAGGTTTTTAAATGAAAAGTACTCCCAAAAACTCTTTTTCGGGCTTGTTTTTTCATTTTGGATTCTATTTTTTTTTTTTTTTTTTTCTTATAATAGGCGTAAATATGAACTATGTTTAAACCCCGATCATAGCCTTTGACCAAATAGAGAGTTCAACCATTTACACCAATGTTTTAACCCCCAGCTCTGTAGCACGATGAAAACGAAAATATGGGACCGCCATGTCGTGCCGTTTCGTCGCTGTCGCAATGCTTGGCTTAGGGAAGAGTGTATCTATAATTATCACGAATTCCTTGTGGCAGGCGCCTGTATAGACACTTCCTCCTGCACAGATTTCAATATTCATCCCGAGTTGAATTTTATCTACTAAACTAACTTCAGAGTTCGCGGTGATCGTGGAAAGGTCGATTCCAGATTTGTCGGAATGTACTCGCTGATAACTTTCGTTAATAATAACTAATGGGGTCTCTCTTTCATTAATACCTATTCAAGTGTTATCCACACATCAACGGTTTGCGATATTCATGTTAAACTATAACTCCTCTAGATCCAACAAAGTGATTTATGTTTCGTCGGGGGTACAGACCGGATGTTAACGGAGTTAAACTGCAACCTATACATATAAAGTGAATTTTCGTTGAATTTTTAGACATGTATGTATGTATTTCGTATATACATATCTTCTCAGATTCATCGCATGAATTAACCTCTCACACACTAATTCAAGTTAAATAATAATAATAACCGAATGTGGACGTAAACATTAAACAAACAACTTCCTAAATAACTAGAAATGATCGTTTGCAAATTCCGAAATCGTCAAATATTAAAATTCTCGAAACTCGTCATTGATCGTCGTGTACTACTATAAGCTGAGTGGGTGGTTTTCTTTTTAATTATTTACTCTTTCTGGTCCGTTCATAAGTACAAACTAGAAAATACATAAAGGAGACCGGAACACGACGCACCCCTCTACAAAAAAATTATTGAACAAAAAAATAAAATACAAAAATATTTGTTTTTTAATTTATTTTCATTGGTTTTCAATTACTATACGTGTATAATTTTAATTTCACTCATATTGAACGAATATCTAATAATTTTTATAACAAATTTTTCCAATTCGTTCTAACCACATGCAGCTTAATAGATTAGGTTTAATTCTATTACAATGCAAAGTTATATATTTCAATTGGTAATTTTTTATTTTTATTTTTCTGAACTTATATACATACGTTCATAGTTAAATACTGTTATAATTTAACGAACCACATTGGCTTCTCTCGAGGCTATATATTATGACCGTTTTGTACTACATATAAATACAATTTGTTAATGTAATAAAAAGATCACGAAGGACGTTACCTCGATAACATAATAAATAAAATACTCGCGATCCTGTGTCTATCAATAAAAATTCCCGGGGTTATATTAACTTTCGACGGATGATAAATACGACCACAATATATCCGTCCCCATCACGTATGGTTATACTATAGGAACTTGTTGACTACACATGACGGAGTTCCCACAACAAACAACATCCTCGATTATAAAACGAAACGAATTCTATAACCGTAAATGTAGGTAGAAGCAAGGCGTATATTAGAACCATTATAACGTGTTTCAATCGTATACATATAACAACACGTAGGTATTTGCTTTACTCTTTGTTCGAGAGATGCGAGTGACGGCATCGGAGTGAATTTCCTACGACTTCCGGTGAATCATATGCGATCTTCGCGGAAGAAATAAAAGAAAAACAAAAACCGCAACGAAGTTGGCAAGAACCTAATTGCCCTAATCCTCGAAAAAAAAAGATGAAAAAAAAAAAAAAAACTATAAAAGAATTTCCAAGTCTTTGACGGCGTGGTTAAATAATCAAACTTATTCTGTACAAATAAATGTGTACAATTTCTATTGCGCAAATTATATGATTTACTACTGTCGTTCGCAGAGAACGTAAATCTTCACAATTCCGTGAGTTCTTTTCTATTATAATTACGGTAAAAAATATATATATATAATGGGCAAGTCCTGCACCAATTATCAACAAATGAATAGAACGTCAAGAATTTGATTTGTCTGAAATTTTACCTTTCATACTGTACTCTAAGATTGGCAAGTTCACCAAGTCCCATCCCTTTGAGACTTGTTCACGAGATATATGCGACATTCAATTTTCGTACTTTGACATAGCTGAGGGTTGAATGCAAATTTTTATTGTATCTTTATCGCTCTAAAGTAAATATGAAAAAAAAAGGTTTTTCATGTGAAAAATTCTCACCTTTTCGAATATATCTTTTATTTTCGAATATCTTTTAAAAATTCATCAAAAATACACGTTTTTTGAGAAATAAAAATGAACTTTCCAATCTTAGAGTACACTACCAAAGGTAAAAATTTCAGACAAATCAAATCCTTAATATTCTGTTCTTTTTTTGATAATTGGTGGTCTTGCCCATACATCCATATATACAAAATTCGATTATAGTTTATATTAAATGTGGTGATAGATAACTTACCGGTATTCGATCGATACTCTCCGATGAAACGTCTGGTAAGGTAGCGCACAGTTAACGCTGTAAATATAAATAAAAACACCATGATCAGAGGGGTTTATTCACACTTATGATTGATATGAATTTCGCTGCAATTGAGAGTGTTTGAATCGCAGTATATAATATTGAATAGTACGTATATAAATACGGATATGTGACGCGTTAACATTATACAGGTATTATCATGTTTTCAAACAAATGTATAATAAACGTGGCTAGACTGTAAAGGATATATTAATTTTGTATAGTATATTGTTGTTAAAGAATTTTTGAAAACAGTATGATTCGTATTTTCGGTATGTATGTATGTATCTATCTGCAGTCTTTTACTAATGCGACAGCTCTTTCAGAACTAGAGGTAAACAAGCTTTTAGCCACGCATCTGATGTTACAACACTATATGCCTAAAAATGTACATACATACATAGGTACATACATATGACTTCGATATTGTCGAAATATAGTATATAATATATAACTTACCAGATTTTCCGACGTTGCTACTACCGAGAACGGCGATTCTAACTCGGGTAACATTTCCGGTTCTATCATCAGTTTTCATGATTGAATCTAAAACAGAAAAAAATCAAATACATGTACGTTAGTGATTACGAAATAATATCAAGATCGAGGGATTAATCGTCCATGAATTTCACAATCGTGTACAATCTCATCTTATATCAATCATTTACGTGTTTAAATTTCCTTTATAACTTTTTGAAATGTAACTCAAACGGTAGTTCCTGTCATTACAAAAATCATTGTATAGGTTATATTATACGCATCTGCTGTTCTTGTTCGTTATTCTTGAACTAGAGATACGCGATGTTGGCCTTTGGTTGTCACAGATTGGTCAAGGTTGTCAAGAGCGAGCAAGTTGTGTGATTCACCCGTCTGCTAAACTGACAAGAACACGCTTGATGCTCCGATGCTCAATTCAAATAGGTTATGATGGGCTATTAATGTATCCGACCATCGGATTGGCCACTTCAATAAGGTCCCTCGTCTTTGCTGCAGGGTATATGCATATTCAGAGTTTAAACGCTATCTCGATTCTCGAACTCGATCCTTTAATAGAATCATCACCTTATATACAAAACGAACGTATGATTGATTTGGAGATCGGAATTAGCTCCGAATTATTCTCATCGATCAAAAGGTAAATAGAATCTAAATTCAATCGTTATATAAATAAACGTGGGTTTCATTCTTTGCACATTCTTGTTTAAATCATAGTTTTCTTAGATCTGTATTGCATTGAATGCGGTTACGGTGACTAGTTGTGGTCCTTTCGTACTATAATATGAATTGTTTCTTAGTATTACGAATATAATAACGTATGATGACGTTTTTCGTTAAGTCAGTGGGCGGTTGAGGACTTCTTTAAATACGTAGATAAATCTAAACAAATGTATAAATACTGCAAGTATATAAGTATGTATATATATATATCTATATATTAGATAAATCCATGTGCCGAAATCGAAATAGGATCGCGAGAGTCATGCCGTCTAGAAAATAGGACATCCCCCTCGCCCATTTTGACCACTGTTATAAGTATAGAAATAAATAGTTTGTATGACTAACTGAGGCTATAGGAGAGGCTGTACACACTTAAAAGAACGATATATACATACGCCTTGTTTTAAATGGTACATTTGTTACGGTGAAGGAAATGAGGAAAATCTTAGAATTGGATTGTGGATGGTTTGAAAACGCGCGACGAAAACTTATTTAAAAAAAAAAAATATATCTTGGTACTTTTCCAAACATTGTGAGATAGATATATGGATATCTTGTTTGGTAATAAATATTTTAATAAGATTTTAGACCGACACACAGTTAAAATTTGTAAATGTCTTAATAGTTTAATGGTCATTGAAAGATCGGAAGGTTTTTAACGAACGCGCATAATATATCCGCCTAGTCGATATACATATACATATATATACCTATGCGTGGCCCCAAATCGGACGTCTTAATGTTTTATTTAGCGTCGCGACGCTCAGCTATGCCACTCGGCGCCGAGGAACTCAGACCGACGCCAGAAGCGACAGAATACTCGACAGTTTTATTGCATTTTTCACATCAAAAAGTAAAAAAGAAAAATAATAATAATAATAATATATTGAATTTCCTTAGGTTTTATTTTGACGGTATTTTATCAAAAAATATTGGTAGATTTTTTCCCACATTGCAGCAGTTTCCGCCTTTCAATTAAATCAAGTCTGTATATTCTCATTTTTTTTTTTTTTTGTAAGGACGATCTGTCCGCAGCATATAGCTTACAGACATTCATTGTCTTGTTTCGTATTATAGCCGCAAGGAATAACACGATGATTCGAATTGGCGCACCTAAGTAAGTATTTCGTAAATGTGATATGTGATGATTACCAGACATCCATTCTGTGGATTGAAAAACAAATAATATCGGTATATATACACATGTAAAAACATTTTTTATTTTATCAACCCCTATAGGATGTCCTGCATGAGATCTTTTGCTGTATTAATTGATACAGTAAAACGTTTAACCTTGCACTTTGAATGCACGGAATTAGATTTTATAGTATTTCGGACATGAGTCCACGCGACACATTCATATGAATTTTTGACAACTAAAAAACATCGCAGGGTTCCCTTGATCGTCGCGCTAAACCGAGATACATGTACAAGTAATGGAACTCATTTAAGAGATCGTTTTTTTCTTGTTTTACTCATGTTTATAACATTCATTTGCATTTATATATTTATTATTTATATAATATTTTTCTTGTTTTTCTAGTTTCACTCAAACTTACTCCTTTAATGGAGTTACCTTTCTTAGAAAGAATTCAATCCGTGAGATGACAAATTTCACACTAAAGGAATTCAACATGACAATTACGTCTGCGCTAACAATAACTGAAAATCACAAATTCTTTGTTCCTTGCCCATAATATTATTAATTAATTTATATGTATAAGAACATCAAAAAATCATCAAAAAAATGGATTTGTTATTACTGTAAGCCAAAGGTTTAAGCTTTGTATTATCATTGGTACAGCCCACCCTTGAAATGGACTTGGCCAATGGTTGCTCTCGTTTTTATGTCTCGAGATATTTTTGCTGGCAACTAGTTCACGAGCATAGGCAACGACTCCGACCGACCGACTAACGACTGGTCGACGGTCGGTCGGTATAAGCGACTAGGAATAGCCAGGTGTATACGGAATGGAATAAGATCCACACACCGTTCGTAGTTTTAGTGGTTTTAAGATTTCGAATTGCCCCAGCCGTTACTCTCTTCATTATAACTTTACATTAACAAAACAAACAATTTTTTTTTTTTTTCTTATACAACATAAATCGTTGTTAGCTTTTTTCATTTTCTTATTTTTTTTTCCTTGTTTCGACTATACTGCTTTTAACTTTAACATATATATACGTATGATAAACTCGAGATATTTAGAGTATTTAGCATGTACTTATTATATTTGTAGATTATATATATTTTTGGGTATTTCATAAGTTTATCAGTTTATCATGCTCTTGCGATCGATATAAATAATTAGTCTACCGGTTAAATATATTAGTTTCTAAAAATATACTTATATCCGAATACGGTGCAGTAAAAAACATTTATAGAATTGACAATTTCAAATAACGATCATAAAAGTTTTATATAAATGAATGAATGTGAGTTTTTTTTTTTATTTCGCCGTTTTCTATCCAACGTCTGTACCCCTAATGCGAAAAGTTTCATCTTCCCGAAAGTTCAAAGTAAAATATAAAATACACTGTAACATGGCTTTTGTTATGAATATCGTAGATCTTTAACCTAAATAACTTATACTGTATAGTATAGGTAAATAAAATGGTAATTTGTTATATTTGTTTTTATAAACTGCGACTCACGAAGGTCGCCGGCGATAATTATTACAAAAATTTTGTATGTATAGGTATGTGTATTAAATTTCTACCAATAGTTTATTAGTTGGTAAAAAAAAAAAAAAAATGAAAAAAAAAGGAAAATCAAAATCAAAGAAATATTATTATACACAGTTTAGATTAGCGCTGGTTTTCGAAGCTATATACTTTACGGTGTTTGGAAAACAAAACATTTGAAAATCGTCAGAGTATTTTCAAGGCACAAAGATGACTTGACTTTGAAAGGACCACCAAACCGACAAAAATTTAAAATTCAAAATTCGAAATTCAAAATATGGCGGGTAGATAGAAAGTTTGAAAGCTGACTTTGGCCAGTTTGTTGAACGTTTGGTTCATTCCTTTCGTAATGTTGCCGAAACGTTGATTTCGGTTATTCCTTTCGATGTTCTCGTTTATCATACTGAATGTTATTAGTGCAATGAGATCTATAAATCATTAGATTATTATACATACGAGAGCTACTGCACTTGTGTCGATGAAAAAAAAAATATATATATATATATATAATATATTTATAGGTATACATATAAGATATGCGTCATAAATACCAAACTTCAAGTAGTTATAGCTCCTTAACGTAGGAATGGAATTCAATCTATATAACGCGCACTAAACATACTCGCGATAATATTACTAATTATAGGCCACGTACGACTGCAGCAGCAATTGTATTGTATTGTATGTATGTACGTAGATACATTGCATCAACATAGGTATGTATATGCGATATGTTACAAGTTCCCTGCACTCGTATTTACCTGTTATAGCGACAATAATTAATACCTATAATACATATATATAACATTAAGTGTATAATGAAACTTAAATACTATATCGTTAAAATTATATCATACAAAAGTTTCTAATATATCCACATCTCAGCCAATGGATTAAAATTGTATCATTATAATACAACTTTCAAACTATATTATAAGTTTATCAAATTTACCTTTTTTAAACTTCCAAATTCGTCCGGATATTTGAATTATAAATATGTCGAAAACTACGTCCGCACTCACTTGAGTTTTTTATTTTATACTTATTATAAGTTAAATTATCTTATTTTTATATCGACTTAAGAAAGTCTTTTTGTTTATCTTTTGTTTTTGTTCTTTTTTTTTCTTTATTATTTAAACAATGAAACACTGCCGCTAGTACAAGTCTTCTCGATTAATAAAGTTTTGTTAAATTGCAATCATATATGTACTTGCAGTAAGGAAAGACACACGACACACCAACACCGGGTACTTCGTTGAACTGTTTTGTCGACAGCAAGCGCGGGCTGTCTTATGTGGGGCTGGTAGAAGCAGTCAGGTATTCGTATAACAGACGGAAACGCGCGCGCCGGCGCTCCCCCAAACACGTGCGGATACGACGGGGTGGGGCGCGGTGGGGTGAAGCGCCGCGACGCATTTTCGTAATGCAAGCATTCGGAGATCAATTCCAACGTGTTGTCTCTACTCAACGGATTAAATCTCACACATTCCCCGATTCGCCACTCCCTTGCCTTTCCCCTCCCTCCGTCTTTAGGGTATAGATATGTAAATACACCATGTAACCATCTGCGCATTAACGTTTATTATTATACATATACAAATGTAAGTATGTATGTATGGGGCATTCGTTATTTTCATGACAATTCAATAAACGATTGAAGTACATACATGATTTTTTTTTTTTTTTTTTTAATTTTTTTTTCACTTGTATCAGGATTTTATAGTATTGCACATGACCCGCGTGAAAACTTCTGAAAACAAAAGTTTCTATTCTGTTTTTCATTCGTTGGAATTATTATTGTATATTAGGTTTTTATATTGATATTTTACGAGTTAGGAACCGGTAGAATCTGTTCCTGTAATACATGGCAAATTTTGTAGCTAATTATTGTATAAAAACTATCATTAAGAAAATTGAAAATTGAATTTCTTATGTAACCGTTCGAACAGAGTGAGTCTTGTCAAAGTTTTAGTCCCAGTTGCTGTAAAAACATAATTTTTGGGAAAATAAAACGTGAGATCTCGTAAAAATTGGATTCACATGACTAAACCAGACACAGCATGTAAGTTGCGGTTGTTTTTTGCAACCCCCAGTCGTTCAATTAGACGAAAAACTGCATTTTAGCATAGCTAACGATAAGCTACGATCATTTTGGAACTTTAATAAGACTTACCGTGGATAAAAAAAAATGTGAATTATATTTAACTCGTAAAATTTCATCATAAAAAATAGAAACTACGACAAATAATTAAAAAAAAAAAAAAAAAACAAACAAACAACAAATAGAAAAAAAGGTCATCCCACTCTGGAGTTTTGCGTGAAAATTTTTCTGTATCAAGAACCGAATATTTCCATATTTCATACTTAAAAATTGAGTTTGGCGTTTTGTGAGATGGGTTTGAAGGTTCGTCGGCCAAAGACGAGTGACTTATTGTAAGTGGGGTATAATGAAAATAATAAAACGTAATGGTCAATCGTTTATTAAGTTGGAATGGAATACCCCATAGACTGCATTATATGTAAACATTGTTACAACTTATTTTTACAGTCTTAATTGAGTATATCGAGTGTCACACTCCATCTTGAACGTGTTTTGCCGGATTAGTATATACCCAACTACCATGTTCACATTTCGATTTGTGATAAATGATAAAAATGTATGACTTATATATTTGTAAAGTCTATTAACTCTTATTGTTATAATTAATTTTGAGTGTATATAGGTATGTACAAGTATAAGAATATGGCTATAATACAGGATAGAGATTTCAAAAACAACTTAAAGAAATTAAATTATCCGTTGCATTCCTAACCCTCAGGATTGTTTGCCTTAAGGGTACTTACGCGATATGTTTTTAAAAATTAACTTTCCAGCTCGAGGCGTTACATTTATACTTATCTATAAATCCGATTACGAAATCCGTGAAATTTCTTATAATATCTGAAAATATATTATAGGTTATACAGGGGACGAATATTGGACTCGATGAAAAAATGTTTATTGGCAATCAAAAGTTATCCCTAATTGAACTACACTTTGCTTAAAAAAAAAAAAAAAAAAGATTTCTTTTTCCATTAACGAACAACGTATAAGAGTTCTACACACACAACATGGAATGATTAAAAGAGATTGTGGGTCGTGTAGAAATGAACAAATTTCGCAAACATAATGATTGGATAACTTGAGTATACAATAGAGATTTAATTATCAATACTAGTTACCGGAAAAATTAAGATTAATTATCGAATATCCTACGATAAGACAAAAGGATCCATAACTCCGACTATACAAGGTACAAAATCGTCATAATCATTGGTGGACAAACAAAGTAGTTTCAATTGACGCGTGGCCTAAGCGAGGACGTATGCATATCTATATACCTTTACACGTAGATAATAGGACAGACACGCGGGTACATACGTGCGTAACAAGAGCGAGTCTAGTAATCTTTCGAGTAGTATGATAATCTCGGTCAATATACACGTAGAGGAGATAAGTGCCTTAAAATAGCCCTTTATATTCTAAATATATCCTTATAATGGTACAGTCTTTATTATTAACATTATACGATCATAGGTATATGTCGCAGTATTTTTTAATTCACATAGTTTGTTTTTTGCCAACGATGCCAATAGCCGGAAGTAGCTGTTGTTATTTTCAACTAAGATGACGGCCTCGACTTTTGCTGCAGTCTTTTTATAATAATAATATATCCGTTTGTTTAAAAGGATCGTTTTCCATCGGCCCTGGCGCCACCGTATTTATTTACTGCAAGCAAGAAGTATTGCGTGTACCTGTATAATAACTACTCATACTTGATGATATCCAGTAGTATTTTTTTTTTTTTTTTTATTTTCTTCATACGTATCTAGACACATTATGTATCAGTCTATATGGACATTTCTGATAAACACTGGTAATAATCAAGCCAAACTCGAACGGGAGTTACCTTACCTGAAGATAAATCCAGTCTTTCATTTCAACGACAAACACTATTAATACACCATGCGGTCAGTGTCTAATTTCTAAACCGATTTACACCGCCGATCTCAGCCTCTTACCTACGTAGTGAAACTTGTCTCGTATGTCCATGACTCTGCACAGTGTAGCACAGGAAACAGGATCGTATCTCGGTAGTGCAGGAAAGAATGTCGTATTTAGACCGATCAGGAAAATAGTGAGTAGATAACTCGGTGTGCAGAAGCTCTATTTCGGTATCTGCGCACTCAGATACGTTCTTTTCTTACGCCTTTCTTTCCTGCACTACTGACATCTTGTTTCATGCCTTGATACGTGATACGCTCTTGTTTCTTGCGCTACTGAGTTACGCTCTTTTCTATATGAGCTGCATTGATGTGGTACTCCAATGATGATCCATGTTTTGAGAGGTGTTTAACTTCTGTCACAATCTTTAGGTTAATTTTTTTTTAAATTATTTCATGATGAACTGAAACCGTTTTAAATCTGTGATACCCCAGATCGAGAGTTCAAATGTCGTCTTATAATAATGTCGATTAAAACGAGCGTCAAAGGTATGACTTGTAATCCACTTGGTGTGATTTTTGCTTAGAATTGATAACCTTGAAATACTTACCGATAACGAATTCCAGACAATCAAGAAAATCCTCGGTTTACTGTGTGTCTTGATCAACCAAGCTTTAAAAATGACGTCGAAAATAATCCAGACCTATTCCTTGCGGCAAGTATGCAATTTCTACACCGTCTCCTTGCCGAGAGAACATCACAGTACACAAAGCTCGAGGCTAATGGCATCCCTACGGCTGAATCGCAGGTACAAGATGTTCAACAACAAGGGAACAATACTGCGAGGCAATTGTACTTTGAACAAATTGATCAGATTGAAGAATACAAAAGACAGTTACATAACATGGAAAATTTTTTTTCTACCATTCAATTCAACACGGAGAAACCAGCGTCTAACTACACGGATTGTGATGCAGTCGTACTAGAGGAAACGATCGACGTAAGACGTGGTGAAGATATGCAAAATTTAGAATCTAAGAAAGTACACGATAATTCTTACTGCTCGAATTATCCATATTCAGTTTTAAACTATGATCAATCGTCTGTCGATACTTCTCAACTACATAAAATCAACATCCCAGGGACGAAAGGTCCTGCATCTACAGGTTTAACTGTACGAAAAACTGTACCAGATAAAAGTGATCTTACAAGTCACTTTCAAACGCAGTCTGTGAGTCCTAGATGGACTAGTCTGAAAAATAATAGCATTCAAAATAGCACTTCTTACGCGGATATAGTGCGAAATGCTGTCTCAGGGTTGGCTAGAAACTGTGGAAAGAAGTATAAGAGTAGGAGAAATCGTGATGCAAACAGCTGGCTTCGAGAAGCTGAAATTATGAAGCGTCCTGAAGAAATAAGACACCAAAGAGAGTTTCAGAATGAATCCGAGTATGAAATCAGTTCAGAGTCGCAGGCTGGTGATGGACAAGGTTCGGATATTTTAAAACAAATACCGATACGGGTTCAGCTTGCTACGGAATCTGATTCCAGTCCAAGAAAACCGGTGACATTGTTAGTCCGAGTTCCAAATGCTGTTTTCAATCTCTTAAATCGTAAAGTATCGAAGGAGGATACAAAAATCTTGAGCCCGGATCCTATGGCGAAAGTTAACACTGAGCCGGGCAAGAGGAAGAAACGAATAACTTCGGTATTTCGGAATTTTTTGAAAGGAAGGAGATCGCCTAGCTCGACAACAGTCTATTCCGCAACGGAAAAACTCCAAAATCGTGTGGCCTTGGCGTTAGCGGAAAATTTCAACGACGAAGAAGATCAAGGGAATGATATTAACCGTAATACATTGATATACACGCTGAAAAAAAGTGCGTCCTGCGACTCATTTGAACTAAAAAGAATTAAGCCAGAGATTTCTTATGAAGCCATCAACGAACCTACTATAGAACCGCGAAACACTAAACGTACATCACTTAAACGGGTGCTTGTACCGCCTACGAAAAGTGTCAACGGGTATGAAAAGATCTCCTTAAATTTAAGTCCGGGAGTAATAAGTTCCGAAACGGAGCCATGGAATGGAGAAGCAGCTGGAATCGTTCGGCGAAAACTTGTCGACGATAAAGCAATGCGAACGGAAGTGCCGTCAAATAAAACAAAAATCGTGAAAGGTTTGACAAATTATCGCGATGAGAAAATCATTCCTCTCCGATGCTCCGAAGGCTCGCCTCAGCTAGGCAATAAATGTGGTGAGATAAGTCAGCGTGATGTTGACATATTTCTTAAGTTAGCCAAGGAAATGCGAAAATTCCAGGTGTATAATCGAGACGATGCAAACTGGAAACATGTTGAAATACCCGTGGAAATAAAAACGACGGAAACTTCGCTACGATTGCAAAAAACAGAGAACGAAGTCTCGACCGACTTCTTGGACCATCATGTCTTTCAACCAGAACCAAAAATTTCACAGACGACAGCGAGTGGGATAGAGACTCAACAGTTTCTCGAAATGCTAGTCGAAAGTTTAACCGGAGATGCTTATCTTCCATCAACTGAATACACTGAATCGCAAGAACTTTCATCATCTTTCAATTCGGTGGGAAATAAACCTCAAGAAAATTTTAAACTGACCAAAAACAGCGTAGACTCAGCACTCGAGGTTCTCCTACGTCATATCGGGACCAGTACTTCGATAATGTCTTGTACCAAACCATATGCTGCTGAGAAGGATACAACTGTACAGGTATTAGAGAAATGGTAAAAAAAAAGTACCTTTTTAATGTATTCCTATCATTATCATTGTTATTTCATCAATAGACAGCGCCAAAACGACAATTGTCAAAAATAAGCGTGTGCTACTCTTCAGAAAGTTTGTCCGGCAGCGAGCAAGAAACCCCTGAAGTCGAAATGAAGGATTCAACAATCAGTAAAGACGAATACAGAGTTTGCAACCACGTGCTAAGTAAAGAATCAAAGAAAATTAACAAACAACAATATTTCCACCATTACGAAACCATTGAACAAGATTATACAGACAGTTACGAAAATGACAAAGTCGTGTACCCCGATAAATCTGAAGACATATACGCTGGAGTAAAGACTCAATCTTGTATGGATTCCGGTAAGATAACTAAAGACGATAATTCGAATCCAAATTTAAGTCCATTCAGCACAGAAACTCGAAGACTTGAGCTGCCACCTTGCATTAGGACAGAAGTTATCATCGAGGAACAAAATTATGACACTATCGAAGCGGGAGTAAAGGCACAGGGTATCATGAACCGCGAGAGTACATCTTTGTCAATTCGAGATACTGAGAAAACAGTATTCTGTCATCCTACGGTGTTAAGCAAGCAAATTTTTGGAGATAACAAGGAACTTGCAGACGCTATGATTCGTTGGTGGGGTCCGCAGATTAATTATTCTACAACACCGTCAAGCCAGACCCAGTTGTCAACTTATTCTGTATCTATCAATAACTTGATATGACACTGAGACTGAGAAATGGGTAAAATACTTCTGCACGGTATCATAACATTTGCTTGCCACGTGTTTGTATAACGTGCGACACGGGCCAGTCAACCTACCGATAAAATACTTCAAGTAACGCAATTTCTATCATCCCTGAAACTAATGGCGTGTTTTGAATGTTTATTTATAATAAATCGACTCTATATAGTATAATCGAAAATCCAATCAACCCGATTATTACGATGACAGTGTAGTATATATTTTTTTCTGGAAAATCATTTTGTAACCTACCTTGCTCTCATCCTATCGACCTGAATTTATGAGTCTCCCAGTTACTGATATCGACAGATCTGATAAAATTTCCAAACTTCCAACAACAAAAAAAATACTCTGTTCCCTATAATGGCACAGGTTAATATTGCACTGGTTCTACGAAACACCTGCTGACTTCCTCCACAAATATTTTTCTCTATCGGTGACGTATTTTTGACCACAAAGTCTCGATTAAAATATAGATTTTTTATAGATTACATGTAAACACATGTATATGGTTCGAAGTATTGATATCAAAGTATAAAGTTTTATAAAAATTGTTAAGTCATTTGACATCATCGTGTTTATCTATACCTACATATGCTTTATCGCACTTTTCGTTCTACACTTGCGTACAGTACCTACGCGACCTTGTAATCATTTAAATAGATTGCACATCCAGCGAAGGGTGATAAATTCTTTTACCGTCAATCCTGTCAGGAGCTCCTAGTTAATAATACTGAAATATACCTAGCGTAACATTTTTACGTGGTGTTGAGTTATTCCATAAATATAACGTATATATAAAACTGAAACAGCTTACGCGGTGTTCTTGAAATGACAGGAGGGAAATCCGAGGGACAATTTTCCAACTCATCCGCAAAATGTATCACGTTGCGATGGTGGCCGAAGGTTATTTGAAACTTGGCCAATATCACGAATTGTCAGAAATTTTTATTTTTTTTTTATTTTATGACACCGTAAATTTCATTCAGCTTTTTTTTACCTGATTTTTGACGATTTTTTTTTTTTTTTTTGTTTTTTTTGGTATACTATCAGTAACGTTGCAATTTTATTTATTTTTATTTTCATTACGATCATCTATGTATTGTATACTTATTATTCTTTTATTTTAATTATTATTTATTTAAACTTAAGTACAGATTGAAAATACCTGAGTAGATTATTATCAGAAAATATTTAGTCCTTCCATGTAAATACTATTAAACAATTTACGTATACTGTACACATATACACATGAATAACATAATATGATAACAAAGCGCATTGAATTATATGTTAACACGCCATTCCCAGACAACAAAGAACTTTGAAATACGTCTTATGGACATCCTATGGGCTTATGGACATCTTATAGACGTCTTTATGTACAATAGTACCGTTCTAAAATTCTGAATTGCAAAGAAACAGGTCAGTAACGGATGTAGTGAGTTTTAACAAAGACGAGCCAACCATGTTCTGGATTTCCCTAAAAAATCGGTTCCCACATCAAAAGTTTCGAATTTTAACATTTGAGTAATAAATCCATTGAGTCTCTTAATCTCATTGAGATCTTCTTGTTACCCAGATTGTTTGTTATTATGAGCAAGACCTTGGCCTCAATTGAACCCCAGATACTAACGGCTCAAAATATCATATATTTTGAGAATTTTCACCCCCTCTTTTTTTAATAATTAACTTACACGTGCAGTCCACTTTATTTCTCAAGGGCTCAATTTTAAGTATCTCTTACATCCGTATGAGTGCAGTTATACACGCGTATTTCGATTGCGTCATTTTTTGTTACGGACTCTATATTGTTCAAAAAATTTTCCACCAAGTTTTTCTGCACCTTGATGAATTATTATGTTTTTTAATCTTCCTGATATTTGAGTCAATTATTTTCCGCGTATTCTGATAGTAACCAACTAAAACCGCGTAATAGTCCTGTTTTGTTTTATTCGTCTGGAGGGCCTTTTCACAACAAGACTCGGTATGGGGGAGACCGTGGGGCGAGATGGGCTATGTATGTACTTGATATAAAAAATCGTAATTATGTCGCAATTTGAATACCATAAAATTTATTTGTACCAAATTTTTTAGGTGCCCAGTTTTAATTTACGATTTTGGCTATACTTTAGTTAATATATATGCAATTCTGAACTCATTAGTTAAAAGCTGCGCACTTGACCCACAACGTAATATATGTATATGTATATATGTAAATAAGATCCTTGATGTAAGCGAATCTACGTAACTTCACCGCTGCAGCCAATGTTGCGTATTCAATGACGTAATGATCATGGGAGGCTTGAGTTACGTCAATGAAATATGGTCAACACGCGCGATGCTCATTGTCCGTGAATATTATTTAATCTATCATTCAAAATTGTCATCCGGTAGATAATTGAAAATAAAAAAAAGATTCAAGTGAATTGAAACGAATTTATTTGACAATTTACAACACCTACTTAAAATTTCAAAATGGCCCAGCACAGATTTCAAGTCCTTTTATATTCAATTATTTTACATTTATTTCAGCGGACTGAATCTCTATCGTTTCTTATTGCAATATGAACCCTCATAAGTGAAATAAACATTCTATCGATTCGTTTAAATTCGTTATTTAAAATCGAATGAACCCTAGTTGTATACAAACAAGATTTGAAATAATTGAAATCGATTCATTTTGTGACTAGTTCAATTTCAGATTCCTGGAAAATAATCACGACTGGCTGAGAATCAGATTATAACTTTTTCCAATCTCTCTTCGTCCACCGGATATTTAGCTGCGAAAGTGTTGTTTTCGAATATCAATTCAAATTAACCAGCCAATATTAGATTAGATTCAATATATTTATGCAGATCTAAACTGGCACATCAATCAGCTTGCGATAGAAATTTTGCATTGCCTGACTTTGACCCTAAATATAAGTTCGAGGTAATAATTACTATTCCTTTAATATGATAAGTATACTATCGTTACAATTCGGGGATAGTAAATATATACCAGCGCAAAGAACGAGCAGTAAGACTGAAAAAATTCGACGAAAAATCATAACAGGAAGTGTATTGAAAAACATATGTAAATAAAATACTCCGAAACTGATCTGTTAGATTGCAGGCACGCAGTTAATTTTATCTAATGCTTAGGAATATCAGTGATTTCTATATTGGTCAATAAATTATATTCATGTATTTTCTATAGCCATAAATCACATATGAGCGATATCAGTAGTCGTGTACAATTTATAGTCACACCTCGATGATTGAGACCCGAAATAATATCGATACAAGCTGACATTGCGACTACTGATCGCCAGGACTAAAAATCTTTGTTGCCAAAATTCGTAATGTTTTAAAGCAACCTACGTTACCAACGCCGTATAAACAATCTTATCGATTGTACATACGTACCGACAACACCATTTTTACATATTACCTCACGAATGGTAATATGAAACTGCATTATCAATAGCATTTCTCGATTATCTACGTTACCGAGGAAATTATAATCACCTAATTTTCTTGTTTCCTTATTTTCTTTTATTCATCAGCATGGTATAGCAATAGCATGAGAGCCATTGGAAGGAAAAAGTTACAATTAAATTGATATATCTGCAAATATGAGATTTTTCAAAAAACTATTGAAAAAATTTATCATATAGTTCTTATATGTTAGACATTAATTAATCATGTTATGCACACGTGTGTATAATTACTTATGCAAGAGTAGTCCTATAACCTCAAAATTACCATACGGTTCACTGAAGATATCACTCCGTTTAAAACATCAAGATTTAAAGTTTATATTTAAAATGAACGAAGCATTTTTGCGTCACGATGAAGAATCCGAAACGTTTGACATAAGTTTTAGATTCGTAAATACGAAACTAAGTGTAGACAGGCAATTCAATTTTAGTAGAAAAATTGATTCAACAGTATCAAATTTTTTATCAAGAATAGACACTAATGTTGGCAAAGCAATAAACGCGAAAATAAAAAAGAAACAAAAAAAGAAAAATTCGAATCCTGAGGATAATCTCCTCCATGAATGTAAATCTACTCTAATATTAAACGGTTCACCGGTCGACGGCGATTCATTATGCATTAGCATATTCAAAGATAAACCTAATGTTAGCCTAATTATATCAGGAATTGAATATTTTATAAAATACAATGCTCCATGGGTGAATAACATCGCTTTAGCAAAATGTATACTAGCCGGTTTTCCAACTTACCCAACAAAGTTTGAATCGTTTTACACAAATCAAACAGAGTCTGAATTCACATGGTTTAGAAATAACAAATTAAAACCTAACGCTGAAGATTGGCAAGAAGTTGCTCAAGGGTTTATCTACACTCCTAAAATACCTGACATTGGTTGTATACTCAAACTCCATTGTCTACCTAAAAAAGATGGCATAACTGGACCCATTGCCGAAGTTAATTCTGTATCAACTGTGGAGGCTGGACCAGGACACTGTCCTTTTGAAACTAGGCATTTGTTTACTACCAACAAACTCTCTGGCAAATGGTAATTCAATTAAGAGATTTATAAGGATCTGTTCAATTATTAGCCATAATCATTTTACTTCTTTAGAAAGACGTTTATTTATTTTTTGTACAGCAATTTTGTTTACTTTATTAGTCGATGATGTGCTAGCGTGAGATTACATGAAATTTTTACAGTCAATTTGAGATCATCCTTTTCTCTAGTTTTAGAGTTGTTTCTTATAACATATTGGCTGATTTATACACTGACTCTGCACACACAAGAGAGGTATTGTTTCCATACTGTCCACCGTATGCTCTGGATATTGAATACCGAAAGTACCTTATTATCAAAGAATTAATAGGTGAGTGGATTGAATACAGAAGTTAGAGTCTCCTTTGCAACAATTATCAGTTGCGATAACACAAATTATTCAATATTAGAACCTGTTGAAACGATTCTGAAATAAAAATAACAACACCAAGGGAAATCCTTCAAATTGCAAATAAATCAAGACAGTGTGGTGCCAATAGCAAAAATCCAGAAATAATTTGCCTATAAAATTAGATTTGGAAGAATCTTAGAAATAATCTTTGATCAAATTTTTCTGTTACAAACCAAATGACGCTTTCATTTATGTATCTTCTCAAAAAGCAACAAAAGGTACTCAAATGATGAGAGGAACCCAGGATTTGATCATATCTACATCACTGTGGCCTTACTTGAAATTTTAATATCCTCTCTATTTGTTTGATTCCATATGAAAGTTTTAGAATAGATTTCAATGGGTCGAATGAGTGCAGGAAAAGGTACCAAATTCCAATTGGTCACTGGCCTGTTATCAATGATTTGCATATTAAAACATTTCCATTGTTTGTTGTGATGATTGGTAGCATGATATAGTAATAGGTATGTATTAACGAATTATTCCAGGATACAACTCTGACATTATCTGTCTTCAAGAAGTGGACAGTAAAATTTTTGATTACGACTTGCTTCCGACGCTTTCAACAATGAATTACGATGGAGTTTTTAATCGTAAAGGAGGTACTGTGAGCGAAGGGCTTTCGACGTTTTTTAACAATCATAGATTCCAGAAACTGGGCTTTGAATGTGCTATTATAGGAGAGAATGTAAATTTGGAGGGATTCGCGCACATTTGGGAAACTATCACTAATGTTAAAATGAAGGAGAGATTTTTGTGCAGATCTACCGCTGTCCAAGTAAGTATAGTTGTACTTTCTACCAAGTATCTAATTTACTTGCTCAAACTCTCTGCCACGGCTTCAGGGAAAGCGTCTACTCTTTCTTGTGTCTTCTATGTGATGAGAATATGTGCTTGTAAAATCTTTTATACCATCCTTTGGAAATTGAAATTGAATTTCATAAAAAACTCTTCACAGCTATATTTTATTACATTAAATGAATGTAATAAATGTTTCAGGCCACAGTTTTACTGTCACTAGAGAATCCTGCGGAAATTCTTGTCATTGGTAATACACATTTGTATTTCCATCCAGATGCTGATCATATTCGATTATTACAAGGATACTATGCCCTTGTTTATGTTCGTAACATTGCTAATGATTTTAAGAAAAAGGTAAAAAGTTATTATTTTGTTAATATATGGAGGTAATCGGTAAAACAGATGTGAATATTGTAAAAATAATTAATTGCAGTATCCAAATCACAATGTAAACATCATACTATGCGGCGACTTCAATAGCGTTCCAGAATGTGGTATTTATCAACTGATGTCGGGACATCATATCCCTGCAGATTACAAGGACTGGAATAGTAGTAGGTTGAAAATTAGGAGGGTCTCAAAATCCCAGATAGCACAATATCTGTAAATACGTCTTGAGGTGTCCGTAGAACCTGTGAATCTCTATACCTAAAGTAACGCTCATAAGTATCAATACATCGACAAATACACTGTAATTTGTAAGAATTTTGTTACTTAGTGGGAAATTAACGAATAAGAAGTTTTGAAAAACAGAGTCTTAAGATGAGGTAACAGGTTTTCAGTCTGTCTGCTGCGCTTGTGTTAATTTTATTTTTACCAAGTTTTATAAAAATATTAAAAGTCCCAATTTTTAGTTTATTTTTCTTTTTCATCTTTGAAGGCCTGCATTTTTTATAATGAATCATCGTATACGAATGTTAAAAACTGGAAAATGAAGCAAAATTCACGAGCTTTTAAATGCTATATTTCGTATGATAATTTCCAACTGAGGTATCAAATCTTCTGCAAATTACGGTTTTCCTGTGGGTGTCTCGATATTTTCAAGCGGTAGTATAGATTTTCAGGTTCAAGCATGTGGAGTCTTGAAGATGTCTGAAGATGTATTTTGGAGTTGTGCTAGCTATCTAGGATAGTCTTAAATTCCGTAATATAACATAAAAAATATTGGTAATGACTTTACAGAACCTGAAGAAAAGATAGAAGCTGTTACCCTTGCAAATGATTTGTCGTTTGCTAGCGCTTGCGGTACACCGCAATACACAAACTTTACGACAGGGTTTGCAGCTTGTATAGATTACATATTTTATCAGACGGATCAACTACAAGTGGAACAAGTCATTCCCATGCCAAGCAATGATGAGCTTGCAGAACACACAGCTGTACCATCTGTGGTATTTCCTAGTGACCATATCAGCCTCTGTGCAGATTTAAAATGGAAAACATGAACATATGATGTCAAATTTGTAATTATGTAGCTGAAATATACGTTTCCAATAATCCAAATGGTTTTCATATGGTGTTAAATTCATGGAAGAGTTTCCTCAGACTATGTATTCATATGATTTTTCCAAACCACCGCACACACGACTTTCATCCTCAACGTAAAATAGAAGGGTTCGTTAAAAAAAATTTACGGAACCTGCATTTTTTTTTTTGCAAAAAACTCAGATTTTGAACGAACATATTCTCGATCGAGTACAATATCCGAGCATATGACATGTTTTTTAACTAATGGAGTTATTTTTTATTGTTTCATTAACTAGACGTAGATATTCTTTTAGACAAGGTTTTATTTAAAATTGTTTTTTTTTTTTTCACTTTTATTGCAGACCAGGGTACATGCGCCATTGTTTTTACATTAATTTAGTTTATCGTACTGTCGTGAAGAGTACATTCATATCTTGATAGTATGAAGTCACAATAAATTTAAGTTATACCTATGTCTAGTTTAAGTTAATTTACAAAACTTATATACAGCTATACCTCATCAATAAGTTAATCATAGGGATCTGCGGGTATAATAAGTATCTTAATTAATCAGTTTATAATGTGTTTTCTTTTTTCACGACTATACTGCTTTGACTAGGTCGATCAGCGAAATAATACGCAACAAGTTGATCATCATTCAAATAATAAACACAGAAGGAAACGAAACTGATTTGATATGCTAGTGAAGAATTTTTATAAGTTTGAAGCAATCCAATGCGCAACACACAATAAAAAAAAAACTGTGTAAAGTGGATCCATAGATCCTACGCTGAAGAATCCGAGTAATTATTGTTGAAGCTTAAAATTTGCTTATAAGTAATAAAAAAAAAAGGATTATTTTCAGTTACATAACCGTATATTATGTAGGTAGATTCCGTGCGTACCTAGGACATCCAAATTCCTACCCGCAGAGCCCTAAGCTTAGACAATATTGAAATACATAGAAATAATTATATCACGTTGTACTAACGAAATAGAATAGTAATACAAAATATCGTTTAATTGGGCGATGGTTATAATATTGTGAATTTGAACTTCTGAGGCACATTTCTTTTATACAATTTCAAAAATAGCTATTATTAAATCCAAAAAAGAAAAATAAATAAAAATAAAACAGAAACCATCATATGCTAAAGCAAAGTGACAACCCATCGTTGTAAATGGGATCAAATTAACAAGAATATATTTATCGTTATATCGTGTAGTAACGTAACGGTTTACACCGATTTTACTACATACCTAATATAATCACGACAAATAATTTTTTCCAATTAATTTTAATTTCGATCGTATTAAAAAATATAACAAATCTACATCAGGGTTACAACTTACAATAGCAAATCAACGTAAATTTCAAACGTTGTTACAATTATTGATTTATTTAATTATAATCGGCTGCCAAATGTCAACGTAATTCTCGATAATTGTTCCTTAGATAATTTTCAAAATTCATAAAATTAATATTAACATTTCGATTCTTCTTATTCTTTTTTAATATCAAATGAAAGAAACCGTGAAATATTATCATTTGGGATAAATGATATATCTATCTACCTATACCAGGTCTAACTGAACACCGTTTTCAACAACAATATAAGATTAGAATGTGTTATAAATAAATTTATATTCATCAATACCCACGTCAAGGTATTTCATACCAACTCATCTGGAAAGATGATACCTCAACTAGAAAATAAAATTGTGATCGACAAAGCTAAATTAGATAGGTATATTTATTTTTATTAGAATTTGTGTCAGTAAGCTTATTACTGCCTTTACTATGCTTGAGATCACATTCCTCGCCTTGGAGCACTCGGCGCAAGTAATTGTAGGGCTGTCATAGCGTCAGGGAATAATGAGTGATAATTAACGAGAGGCACATATGCTGCGGTTATAACACGTCCGGCGAACCATCGTCCGTGTAAAGAATTAACTGCGGCAACGGCAGTCGCAATTGATGGACATTTGACGTAAACGTTACCCTGCGGAGACGCTTGATCAACGTAAACGTGTAAAACACCACCGTGTTTGTTACATTCTTCGATAACATCATCACGGATTTCCTTAGACCAATTTGGATTAGTCTCACTGAAATAAAACAAATTTTAGTTTAGTTTTTAAATTAAATTTCATCATCTATTAAAAAATCGCATTCATTGTCAACTGATGTTTAAATATCAAACTCACTTCTGTGGATCAAACATATTGGATAACATGAAGCATTGTGTTGCAATCGGTGGTGCTGCTTGCGGAGGAGGTTGTGGAGCAGCAATGACTGGTGCCATATTTAAAGCATTTGCTGCCGCTGGAGGTATTTCAAGGCCCGTTCCTTCGGCTAATTTGAACATCAGTTGCAATCTGATAAGAAAAATTAATAGCATTAGTAAAGGTAGTGTCTAAGAGTAGATTTATGCCATAAAAATCAAATGAATATTATTTTTTACAATTTGATATCTAGTAGGAATAATACAATTTTATAGTCAACTTTTGGTACGCAGTTTTAGTTATATTTAATTGAAATAATTTACAAACCTCCCCGTAGCACCCAAATCAATCCCACTTCGATCCAGTTCGTCTGTGTCGAGAAGTGACGATCCTTGTAGCAAATCTGTTCGTTCTGTGACATTACCAACCTTCATAGGTCTACCGGCTAATTCAAAACCGTTTAATTGTTCCAAGGCTTTCTTTGCATCATCAGCATTTCGAAACTGCAATAATAATATGATTTTATATCCTGTTTTTTTGCTTTATACAAATTAAAAAAAAACATTTCAATTGCTTTGGTTTATCAAATTAAATTCCTACATTTTTAACAATGATTAATAAGTATTCCAATGAAGATTGATTATTCTTATTATTTGAAAACAGATTTTACTAGTAAACACCACATGTGTATATAGATTGATTTGTTACGTTTCTGTTATTTCACATACGCTTAGGTATTGCAATACGTGTATTAAACAGTAACTTATTATATTTATTTAGCATATGATTTTCCCCCCGATGAAGATACAATAAAAACTCTGCATCAGGTCTACTAATATGCGATAATAATATTTTTCTTCGTTTGTATTCCGTCAATATTGAACGTACCGTCAAAAAGCCATATCCCTTGCTACGGCCAGTTTCAGGATCCATGATTAGTTGGATGTTGTCAATCTTTCCAAACGGTTCAAAAATCCCTCTGAGCATATCTTCGGTTATATTAAAGTGCAGAGAACCAACATAGAGACGCATAGGGCCCGTTTGTCCTTTTGGCATAAGATTCGGCATGGAGTTACCCATACGATTCTTTTCAGCCTGTGTATGTTGCACAACTATCGGTATACCGAGTAATTTTTGTCCCGATAATCCCAAGGCCTGTGCAAATAAAATTGTACATTACATTAAATAATCTTCAATTATCTCCAGTTTTACATGTACTATATCAAGATTGTTGTTATTGATTGATGGAATCATTGACTTACCAGTGTAACACTCTCTGGATCTTTGAACTCGACATACGCGATTCCCTTAAACCGTCTTGTTTTATTGCATGTGATGAGTCTCACATCTTGTACTTTTCCAACACTGGAGAAAAACTCTTCTAAATCACGTGCTCTGATCCTCTGACTCAATTGCATACAGAATACAGTACGAGCATCTCGTTCTTCAGGTGTTAGCTCATCCACACTGTGAGAAACGAAAAAAATCACAATATAATGATGTCATATAAATAAAAGGACCTCGCATCTGTCCTTGTATAAAAACAGTTTCTGTCAAATTCCATGTTAAAGGTTTTCAAGATATTCAAGTATAAAGTTCTAATACCTTGGAAGCAGTTCGATTCATCGAAAAAGACAAAGAAACCTTTTTTGTAAAGCATTCAATTTTGAATAAAAATGGCTATGCAAAACATTTCTAGGTGGATTAGTTCTTGAGATATAAAAATCGAAAAGAGCCATCAGAAAATTCCCCATGTATTTTTAATGGAAAATAAAAAATAGCAATGAACGATCGCTACATATTAATATAAAGAGCTGAGTTTTCTTGAGGCTCGTTGTTTGATCATAAAAAACAAGTTTTTGAGAGTAGCTTTTGAAGAAAAAAAAAAGTCAGTTTATTTGACTCGCCTTAATATGGATACATCTTATGCCTGGTGGTAACATACTGCCCTTGCCGGCTGCAATTTTCGAATTTTATACTTAAATATCTTGGAAATCCTTAACGTTAAGGGGTTTGGGCCCATGGAGATTTTTAATCAGCACGGTTTTAAATGCAGCATACTCCAGTTTGATGGAATTTGACTGAAACTGCCTTTAGATAAGGACAGATATGTGATTCTTTATTATTATTATTTTTTTTTTTTTTTACCTTTATGCAGTAAAATTTTATCGTATCCTTATCAAGAGACTGACAAAACAACATCAACAAAAAAATAAACATATCAAGATTTCTTTTTTTACAATTCATTCACTGTTTGAAAATGAAACTAATCTCTTCCACATGAATTTAAGCTACCTTGGATTTTATTCTGGAATAAATAGAAATCAAAAAGTATCAAAACTTACAGTCCCAATGGGCTAACTGCTTTTCCAAACGGTGGTCGCACTCTGGGAAGTGTAATGGGTGTGAGTGATCGTTTCTTCTTTCTGTCTCTATCTCTATCCCGGTCTCTGTCGCGTCCTCGATCTTTCTCTTTCTCTGGTTCCTTGTCCTTTTCACGATCTCGTCGTTCCCGAGAACGAGTTCTACGCTTTCTATCTCTATCACGTTCCTTGTCACGATCTTTATCTCGATCCTTATCACGATCCTTGTCTCGATCCTTGTCCCGCTCACGTTCTCTGTCACGATCGCGATCTCTATCTCCGCGATCACGATCACGATCACGATCACGATCACGATCACGTTCACGATCGCGATCCCGATCTCTGTCTCTGTCCCTGTCCCTGTCTCTGTCTCCACGATCCCGATCTCTTTCACCACGATCACGATCCCGCCTTTCTTTACGATCTTTCGATCGAGAACGAGTGCGTGAGCGATGCTTACTCTTCCTGTAAATGGTATAAGTTGATTTTAGAAGTATACGGATTAGGTTCATTCAATTATTCTTATTATTTTTATTATGCAGAGGATTGTTTGTCTTACTCGAACACAATACCAGATACAAAATATTGTATAGATACTGATGGAAATTCTAACTAGACCTACTTTTTATGCCAAATTTTAAAGGCAATGTTTTTACTCGAAAGAATAATGACTACACAATCAAATTTAGCCGTATAAATCTGTAACTTGATATTTTCAATGCCACATATGCGATATACCTACCTATGTACAGTAATATACAGTATATGACATTGTTCTATAATAATATTAGATTTTTTTTCAATTTTATTATATTATATTAGATTTTTTTTTTTAATTTTAAATTCGAATTGATTCAGGTATACATAAAATTACAATTAAAGAGACATCAAAATTCGTAGTTGCAGCTGATGTCCTAAGTCTTGACTGTGTGACACATTCAGATTAGCGTTAGTATATGAATTTTTATATTGATCACGATACATGGTATTGTATAATTTAAAGGGATAGTGTTTTAAACAAGGGTGTTTTTTTTTTATCCTTAGGCAAATTTTTTTATTAATAATCAACGCTGTGACTGAACAGGAAACACAAGCATGTCGAATCGAAGTATGGTAAAATCACATGAAACTAAAGAAAGTTGATGAATTTTATGTTTCGGAAGTACGAAAAGTTTGTTGGTATAAAAAAACGATATCAAATAAATGACTGTGATTATAGAAACATTGCTTTGATCATATTGCTTGACAATTATGTGAACTATTCGCTTATTTAAATGGTCTATTTGTATTACGAAACTTGAGTTCGAACAACGTTTGATATCTGCAAATCATTCCTAAGAAATTAGTTTTTCATTATATCTTACTCTGCTTTACTTTAATCTTCTAATTTATGTGGAATAAATAGTGTATTTACACGTAACAAAATTTTAATATGTCAATAATTTATCGTTAATTATAAAACAGTATAAAATTCCAAGCATGGAATTTCATTTCAGCTAGGAATTTTTCACGTTTTCACGCTACGAGTATACGTCCTATATACTCACCATCGTCAGGCTTAACCTTTGGTATTATCAAAATAAGCGGCATTTACACTAACTGTACGGTTTCTATAACAAAGAGAATATGACTTGAGGTAGGATCGTCAAGCAGAGTAGAGACTTTTCAGCACAATCACAGTACTCAAAACACAAACCATTCATTTCTTTCTATTACACAGATATAACATGGCGTGGGTTGAGTGATGTGTGCGCAGTACAATTAATATAATGCAACAGAAGTAGTCCAACTCACATACATATCAGAGTTTCTGTTAATTTTTTATCTTTACTTATATAGAAAAGCTTTTTAGTTCTTAAAAAAAAAAAAAAAAATACATCGTGGGCATACAAGGCATGGTCTTTGGTCTAAAAATAACAAAAATGATAATTGAGTCTTATTTAGTTCCGAATTCTCTGTTTTTTGTGCCAAAAAGTTAACTAAGTCCATGAAAGCACCTGTTACAATATTACAAACAGTTCTAATTCAACTATTCTTGATTAAGATTTACAATTTTCAAAAATCTTACAATTGAATTCAAAACGTATGTAGATTTTTGGAAAAATAGATTAAAGAATCAGAGAAAAAAATCGTGTATAAATTTATACCTTTGGAATTTGAAAAAAAATATGTCAATTAAAATGGATAGAGTTCCTACTCCTAGTAATTTCCAGTACGTGATGATCAACATTATGAAAGTGTGAATATGTCACCTAACTGTAATATGATTGTATCAAATCTGCTTTGGGACAGAAGAAGACATACAATGACACATATATAATGCCTTCAGTTCCTCTGTGTTTGCTATTAACAAAAAAAAAATATATATATATATATATTTATATATAGGTATATGTATATATTTTAACTCCAAAAGGGGGGTCAAGAAAAAAAATTTTCTTTACTTGTACACCCATGATATGACATGATTGGATTTGAAAATTTGAACGTTGAAATAATTGTTAATCTTTCTGTTTTTTTTTTTCACTCGCCGGCAAACAATTCGGTATACATTATACAGATATTTCATAATCCTATAAAATGCCTCTTCTGTCACATTGTTGCATAGTTTATAGTGATGAATATAAAATATATATGCTACGGATAAAACTTACCCAGAAGACTTGCGACTGGACCCATTCTCCTTGGATGATTTTTCTCTGGATAAGGAGTCCTGCTCCTACGAACAGCAAACAGTTGAATGCCATGCCAACCAGCCGATGTGGCAGGGACGCGCGAACAAGGGGACAAAAAGCAAATCAGATGATGTTAGTTAAATAGTAATAATGATATATGAAAATCTATATCGATAATAAAAATCGTAAATTAACAATTATTATTATTAAAGACACGTAGGAAGTTTCCTTGATGACTACTCGAGGACTGCTGTTGGCGGCGCAATTTTCAGCTAGTTTTTTTTTTTTTTTTTTTTTTTTTTGCAGATGGGGGTTGGGGAGACGACTGAGCATAGCGTCGCGATATATCGCATACACTTGGCTCGAACTTACCAATTGGGTTTTAGGAAAGCATTGCAATCTTGGGTTGAGCATGCCTTGGTCTTAAACTACCAATGGCCAACCACACATCCTTTTTCTTCTGTAAAAGAGAGCCCTCGTCAAAGACAGTACGTTTTCAAATTACACGTGATGACCCTAATGCTAGCCTATATATGACTTTCAACGCAATGTCACCTCAAGGGGTGAATATTAGTATAAATAAAGGCAGTAAAATTATACAGCGAACAATAATACAGGGAACATGTCTGAGCCAATAAATTTGTTTAATCTTTTTGTATTCACAGTTGGTTTTTTTTGTTTTTCAAACTGATTTTTTTGTTTGTTTATGTTTCTTTTATGTAATATAAAAGGAGAATCAAGAATACGTGTTTTCAAAGAGTAGAAATTACACTAAACTTTGAAACCAAGAAAACAATTTTATATAAAATCAAAAGATTAAACTTCCTGTTAGCCAAAATATATAAGTACATCAAAATTAAATGTACAATAAATTTTAAATAGTTTTTTAGTTTTTGCTGAATCATCCTGTTCTCTTCTCTAGGGGACAAGTTAGATTTAACTGAACGTTGAGAGTAACAGTAGAAATTTTACTAAGCATTGCAACTTTGTTGTCAAACATTGACCATCAGTCTACAATTTGCATGGGAGCCAAAACAACTTGCACACTCTATAAACACAGTTGTTAACTTAAAATACAGTAAACTGTGTATGTATTCATTCGATAAATCATGATCGTATTGTGGCAACAAAAAAAACAGTCTTGAAAATATGTATTAAATTGCAAAGTGGTCTACTATATCTACCACAAAGTTTCTCTTTGATAATAGAAACATGTTTCTACGACTATAAAGTTTCTTTCGGAACAATAGATCAAATAACATCAGTTAATTAATGAGGAAACTGTAAATTAATAGTTAAAAACTGTGGATATAAAGAGTGTACAATCTATTAGCATCATTAACAATAAAGAGAATTAGATATGACGCAACTGTGAAACACGTGTCCCCTTCATAGTGCCAAAAAATAAAAAATAAAAATACATGCTACAGATCTTTATACCTTTCATTTACTGTATGCTGTTGAAAAAGAGAATCAATACTGGATTTTAATTGAGTCTGATAATTTTCTAATCATAATTAAATCATATAAATATAGGTATTATCAAACAACTTTTGTCTGAATCCTTTTAATCGCAGATAATAATTAACACCATAATTATACTAACAGTGAGAGAGAGAAATTTTTGCAATTCATAAAATTCTTGTTGCGGAAAGCTTTTTTCTTTTTCGGTACAATAAAATGATTTTATCCAAAATCAAGTTGATCATATAAGTTTAAGAAATGATAGATTGTTTATATGTACAGGAGAAAAAAAAACACAAAAAGGCTTTTTGCCCTGAGACTGCAATACACCGGCGCTCTTCACTTTCTGGACATAGTCATAAATGATACATGAATAAAATGAAACTGATAAGTTTCATTTCTTCTGTAACTATAACATTGACTTTGTGAATGATATTTTTGACAATAATACTATAGGAAAAAAAGGTGAAAAAAGAGAAGAAGAAGAAGAAGAAGAAGACGAAGAAGAAGAGAAGAGAAGAGAAGAGAAGAGAAGAGAAGAGAAGAGAAGAGAAGAGAAGAGAAGAGAAGAGAAGAAAAGAAAAGAAGAAGAAGCTGCTGCTACTACAACTACCATTACTAAGGACCGAGATTTAATATTTTCATTAATGTATATATAATTATAAAAAGCATCGCAAGTGCCGGATTAAATGAGGGGGTATCGATTGACTTCAGAAATCCCGTTAAGTCCGATGAGAATCTCCCAGCTAAAACTTATAAATATAATAATAATAATAATAATATCCTATGGTTTTTTTTCTTGTTTTTTTTACTAGATTAATATTATCCTGATGAAGAATAATGATGTCGTTCTTAGTACCTCGTGTTCAAGTGTTTTCTAGGAACTCGCTGTGGAACATCGCACGAGCGCGAGGGTACATGTTACATACCATCTATAAGTACAGAAAATGGAGGAATTGATCAATAGTCAAGAATAAAGTGAGCGGTTTTTTTGTTGTTTTTAATGTTTTTCTTTTCTTTACTTTTTTTTTTTTAATTATTTTTTGTTTCTACTTATAAATAATAAATGCAACAGTTACGTCCAATGAACGGGACTATTTCAGTACAGTGTTGGCATTCCACCCGTTACGTATGTATGGTATACTTTCGACGACTTCACGAATCGTATTTTTATTATAATGTTTATAATATGTAACAAGTGATTAACTTACCCCTTTTTTATAGGGCGCTTCCAACATCGCCTCCAGCATCGTCTCGACATCAAAGTCCTCCGCCATTGTACGGTTTTGGGAGATTTCTGAAATTCCACGCATTAGCCACAGAGGTAAAATAAATACGAATACTACTCGGAAAAAAAAACTGTTGAAATTTATAACGTACAGCTAGGTAAGTTAAGTATTAACAAATGTTAGTATTTTAGTCTTTTTCAATATTCTCTTTTAATTAAACGGCCGTCAATACGCAATGAATGTGATTTACACACGAAACTGCGAAAACAAACGACGGCACGTCCACACCAACGACGAAGAGGAAATGGAGCGAACCGGATACAGCGGCATTTTCTACGGATATCAGGCGGACCTAACGTGTCAAATAAGCAACTTTATAGCTATTTAGAAAAAAATAGAAATAAGATAAAAGCCCGTAAAAAGTCGTAGCAATTCATAATTCATTATATAAATATTTGTTGATTTTCAATACCTAAGTTATGTATAATCACTTAAATAATAATAAAAAAAAAATTCACACAATCGGATACGCTGATCGGTTGAAAACGCTCGATATCGCCATTCGATATAGACAGATAGGGCTGGTTTACAATCAACTCAAGCTTTGCGAAGCAGGTTATAGATTGCTTAAGGCTCACTTCGATGGTTCGACGCAATGCTATACAGACACACACGCAAGAAGAATATTAAACATGTGTGTCTGTGTATGAAAAAGTTACGACAAAGTATACGAAAACGTGCCCTAATGTAAACCAGCCTTGAGACTTGACTGCGATAAGACAAGTTATCGTATTGGCTACATTCTTCATGAGTTGAGCTCTAGGCAAAAAAAACAAGTTATCGTGTCGTGTAATACAGGTATGTATTTTTCTGATATTGCTGGTAGGGTCTGATGAAAAACGAATTTTGTACGGTGCTGACGATAATGTTGTCTCTCTCGAATATGATTCAGTTAGAGCTTTCCGCGCAAGTTAACATCTGTCAGTGCTACGCAGTTGCGCAAATCATGTCAAGTCAACCATAAAGAAGTGAGATAGAGATATATTCTGTCTTTCTTAGATCGTAACCCCACCACTTATAGGGATTAACAGGATAGGAGTATTACATATATCGTGTAACTTACATAACACACTGTAATATTTAGAATTCTTGTTGCATATTGTGTCTGTGTATATAGCACGGTCTTTTTGGAACGTTTTAACGAGACGCAGTGTCTAGTTAGAGCTCTCGGCACGAGGTGGCGTATAAGTTTTACGATATGGAACACTCCAAAACACACACACGCACTCGAGAGCAGGGGGAGAAACGTCCTTATGGGGCGGTTGGTCCCACGTTTTAGTTCCGATCCAAAGTGGGGTATAGGGCTGGGGGCGCTGATGGTTGACGCCGACGACGCCAACTACGGCAGGTAGGGGACGACGCCAAACTCGGACGCCATATTTCTTTTCGTATAGAACTGTTGACGCGTGTACTTGCGAAAAAAAATCTAAAGCATCCAAAATCTTTGAATTTTCACTTGTGCTTTGATTAAAATACTTCTAAACTTAATGAATTTAGTCTTAACAGTGAATTGTATTGTAATATTGATAAGAAAAGTGTGTATTTAAGTTAAATTTAAAATTTGTATCGGTAAGCTTGTAAGGTTAGTTCACGTAATTGTAGCTTTTTTTCATTAAATTTTATTAATTACTTCTATTTGATATTTTTTTTAGGATTTTTAGTATTTTATTAAATCATTTTCATTTAGTCATAATTTTATTGAGATTAGAATTTATTGTATTAATTATTTATCCGAATTTTTTTAATTGGAATTTATTTTTAGGTTAATTTTGTTATACATTTCAAATTGGAGATTTAGTATTACATTAATAAGTCAATTTACGTTATGTTAGCTTTACACTTTAGATATTAAATACAGTATAAGACATTTTCAATTAGAGATCTAGTATTATATTACATACTACTTAGGAGATAAGCCAAATATTATTCTTGTTGATTTGTATAGGATAGTTGTGTAAGGTAAACTTAATACATTATTATTAGAATATACATAGAAAACAATGAAGAAAGGCCAAGCTTGTATTGTAAAAGGATGTAAGAGTACAAAGCGGAGTGTTAGACACCGCTTTCCAAACGATCCAGCAAAATCATACATTCGGTCATACGCTGTAAAAAATCTAGAATTGCAGCAGATGAGTGTTGAACAACGTCAGAAATTTTATGTCTGTCAGCAGCACTTTCCTCATGAAGCATATAAGCTTACGTTGTCCAGGTTAGAATTATTCTTCCATTTATAAATATGCAAATTCATTTATAAATAGTGTGAGTTAAATTGTTTGTTTTAATATTTCACAGATTCTTCTGTATTGTGTATTTCTTTTGGCGCACACTTGTCACTTGTGTATTGTTTAAATGAATTGAAATTTTCAGACAATTTAAATATTTAAATACATATAATAGTTTAAGTTAATTGCTACTGTGTATTAGGATTTACTGAATAGAAAATATATAATTATTATTTACGTTAAGATAAAATATCAACAGTTTTTCATAATATCTAAATTTTGTTATATTCTATATTTTGTTAAATTTTACTCTATTATATTTAGTTATATTCTACTTTTAAGTTACTACCTATATTTTAAATTATATATTCTAAATTTTAAGTTTTCCATAATATTTCATTGTTTACAATATTTTTGTATCTAGATTATCTTATCCCAAAGATTTTAGAATAACACTGTATATAAGAAAATGATAATAAATTTGCTTATTTGGTAAAAATTGACTGCGACTTGATTTGATTTTGCCGATTATCACGTGATCTGGTGGATCCTAAAAATATTTTTCAAATAAGGCGGTCGGATAAAAAGGGAGCAGCCGACACGTCGCCATATTCGGCACCTACCCGGTGTCGGTCAACCATCAGCGCCCCCAGCCCTATACCCCACTTTGGAAACGAACTAAAACATGGGACCAAAATTTAACATGGCAGGTTTCCCCCCCTGCTCGAGAGACAACGGATCAGTGGTCTGTGCAGTACAAGCGTCCGATTGGTCTGATAACTGAGTAGCCGTTGTTGTCATTTACAATTTGAGCAATAACATATCAAGTTTTTAAAAACACGTCAAGTTTTTTGATCTAATATTATTTTAGATGATTTTTTAAATGTTACGTGATGTCTATAAATGTTACGGTCAATGGAAATCCCGTCAGCATTCGTCGTGGAAGAATGGTATTGTCCGATTTAGATCAAATTAAAAAGAATGAGCGTGACAGGCGACGAAAGTTACGCATAGAACAGGTGTGCTTCCATCCGTTAATTTCATTCAATTCAAATTTTAACTCATTTCAATACATTCAACGTAATATATTCACATTAATACCAATTATCATTATAACAGAATCTTATGACAAACCGTAAAACGATGAAACTTATTGCAGAAATAAGTTTTATTTATTTTTTTTTTTTTTACATTTACTAATTCCTCAATTATTCTTTACTTATGAGCTCAGGTTAGACAACAATCAAAGGAGATATCTAACAGACTTTTAGAACGAGCTAAAAATGTCACAAAGGCACAACTTACGCAATTGGAAAAGGACGGCAAATCTGAACTTAGGCAAATTCATGATCAAAAAATCATGGACCTTCAACGCAAGTATCAAGAAGATATGGAAGATATAGGACGTGCACATGCCTCTGCTTCTCTTCAGCCAGATGTTGAAAGTTTATTGGAATTGGATAGAAAAAGGAATAGATTGATTGCTGCAGAGAGAGGAAAAGAGGCGCTACAACGTCTGAAAGAATCGAATCAGGCAAATATAGTTGATGTTTTAGTTATAGTACCGCTGGATAGCAGCAGAAAAAACTTAGATTGATATCTTAGCTAGAAATTAACGTACAGTATCTTCTAACTAAACCCTTTAGTAATGAAAGTTCAATCATTTTTTTAAGATCCCTCTTTTTATGAAACGTTTCAAACACTTACTGAGTTATTTGAGCTGCATTTAAGTTACTTACGTTCATTAAAACTGAGTGAAAAATCGTTCGTATCTTTTTATTCAAATTTTGACAAGTGTTCTGTATATTCAGCACCTAATTACACACATTTTTCCGCTCTAAAGAGGTTTTTTTAAAGTCGATAATTTCAGACTTAAAGATAGCTTAACAAAAATCACGCTGCAAAAATGAATTTTAGCCTATTTTGCAAGGTAGCATTTTTTAAAAACTCACGAATCACGCTTTATTTTGCTTCTTTAAAATCCATGTATGATGATTTTGTACAAAAATGTAGGCCTTCAACGATGAAGAAAACAAAAACTTGGATGAGAGCTTCTTTTAATATTTTTATAAGACTCAGTAAATCCAAAATTAACACAAACACTTCAGACAGAATGAAAGCTTGTTACTTCTTTTTCAAACTATTTTTTTAAAAGTTCTGTGCATTAATTTTCCTCTGAGATATCAAACTTCCTGCAAATCACAATTTTTCTACTGGTGTATTGATATTTTACAGCGTAAACTGTTTAACTATATGTGTAACTATGAAATAACAATACTTACCAATGAGCTAAATTTATTATCTCATTATACATAGTCCTGAAACAATCTCTGCCATTTCCTGGTCATGGTTTCGATTCGTAGTGTCATTCGCATAGATGTTTCGGACAGCACAATATAAAATTATAAAATCTAATTATCGTCTTTTGGAAGCCTTTTTCAACATATAAAAATTGAATGAAAGTATTTTATGATTAACTTCCAGGTAGAGGATGAACATACAGCTCTACAAGAAAGACAAAAACAAGTACGAGAAATGGAAAATGCACGGGCTTCTATGGTAGCTAATTTACCTAAAAAACCATGTCCGAGAAACAGATCTGAGCAAGACTCAGACTCGACAGGGGATGACGAGACAGTTAGGAAAAGTCCTAAAAAGAAAAGAGGCAGAAAGAGCAACAAGCTCCAGAAATCTATTCCGAACGTAGTTGTTCAATCATCTGATGTACAGGTGGGAGGATTGAAATACATCAGAAATTTACATCATAACATTAAGTCTTTAAAGTGTGCAAATCTTGAAATAAAATCATATCGATTTAATGAAAAAATGTGCAAAAACTTCATAATGTCTGGGTATTTAATTTCAAAATGAAAAGAATTCTGAATTTAGTTGAAAAATATTGCCTCTAGAATCATTATGGAAATGATAATCGAAAGCAGGTTCCAAAATTTGTTAAAAATCAAGCTAAACCTGATACGAATTTTCGGTTTTTATTTTAATTTTCACAAAAATATTCTGACCTTTATTTTGTGCCAAAAACCTTTATTTGATTATGAAAAAAAAAAAACTGTATTTAATAGAAATTGAACTGAAAAGTAGCTTACGTATTTGGCTGTAATATTTGGAATTTTTTGGATTTCAAAGCGCTACAAAAATTATATTAAGATAAAAGCATAGAGCGCTACTAAAATGCAAAGCTTAAAGATAATATTAATAAGAAATTATATCTTCCGAGTTTATAATATGAGAAATCCACCAGCTGCATAAAATTTGTTCTGATAAAACTTCTCATTTTAATTCAACAGGTAGTTGTTAGCAATCCAAAGGCAAACAGGTCTGAACCACAACCAGGTCCATCTAGAGCACCAATCCACAGAACAGAAACATCTTCAAAGCGTTTGGCTATGCCAAATAAAACCATCACTGATATATCGAATTTCCCAAGTGTAACAACTGGCTGTGAGTCAGATGATCAGGAACCACGGAAATCTTTACAAAGTATGAATTCTCCATCAAAGGCAGACAAAGTGGCAAGGTTATATTATTTTTATCTTAAAATAATCCATCTCTGATCGTTGTTAATGTAATATAACTATAATAATCTTGCAACAAACTACGTGTTTATTAAATTTTAGAAATGATCATAACTCAATTTTTATTTACAAGTGATATTTTGATGACGACTTTATGTGATTGAATCTTACTAATATTGACAAGGCCTTTAAAAAATGTATAATTTTATTATAGTTTCATATACAAATTGAAACAATACAAGATACGTGATAAGGGAACAGTTGATTCGATACAACAACAGCAATATTAATTTGAATTTATGATACGAATTGCAAAGGCAATTGTATCAAACAACGAGTACCTAGCATTAATAGAATTTGAAAATCAATCAACCATCAATGTGTTATTTTTGTTTGTTTCAATTCAAGTTATAACCCTCAAGACTATAAACCAGATTCTTCAAGTTCTGCTAGTAGCAGTAGTAGTAGCCCAACAACGCTGAGCGATGATTCATCATATTTTTCGGATGGTGCAGTAGATCAAATTGTTTTTAAAAAAACACCGAGGCATACAACGTCCGCAGCATCAAGCAAAGTTCAACTCTATGATCATTCTACTAGACAGAGAAATGCTTACGATAAACCAATCGGTGTTGTGGAAAGGATAAACATGAATGGAGAGGTGTGTTTGCATAGAAAGAAAAACGATAATTTTCATTGTGAATGAATAAAATTTGTTATTTTCGCATGTTACTACAATTACTTATCAAATAGTATCAATCGTTTCACAATTTTAAACAGGATAATTTGCAAAAATATTATTTTGTAAGATATCAACATTTCAATTCAGTAAAATAGTAAAACATAATTTGGGTAATTATAGCCGAATGCAGAGGAATTGGCACGTGCTGTGATCGAGTCTGAAAACGCTGATAGTCGGTTAGCAGAGAATCGAAGACGTCATGCACAACGTCGTGGAAATGATGCAATACTTCGTGAGCGAGTACGTCAGGATTACAAAAATCTTATACAAAATCTAGATCACCTTTCTCGCGAGGAACGCAAACTGAAGGCTAGCCAAATCCATGGCCCTATGGTAAGTTTCGAAAATTTAGAATTATAATCGATTTTCTGTTTTTTTTTAAATTATATCTCGCAAGGAAAGGATGGAGTGAATGGAAATTACATTTAATCCTTTATGAATAGTTTCATATGCCAATAGTATCGAGTTATTTTAATCTCAATTTCAAAAAGAAGAAAAAAGAAAACACGCTTTTCAGATACCCAGTTGGCAAATTCATAGTGTAGTTTTATTTTTCTTGTACAAAAAAACGACACTCTTACTGAGCAACTAAGTATCTCAGAATCGTGTTTCTTTTAACCACCTTAATGTATATTCAATTTGTAATTTATTTAATTGTTTTGCTCTGCCTGTTCAATCAGATTAAAGATATCCATCTAAATCCTGTGCGCCGTCAAGAGCTACTTGCAAAACGTCAGAAAGACATGGATCATGCATTTGAATCAGTCGTACATGACAACCCGTTGATAACGATTAATGACGATCTTCTAAGACCATCAGAAAGAGTAGTGACTATTCCAGAGATCAACGAGCAAGGAAACACAGAAAGTACTAACAGTGCCGTATGGCAAGATCCCCCATTTTTTGAACCTTTACAAGATGCAACAGAGGAAGAGCACGAAAAGGAAAACGAAATGTCTCGCGACGAACAGATTTTAGAAATGCTGCGGAAAGTGGAGCGTCAAAAGAGACTTCTTTTAAAAGAATTTGGAGCGGATTTACCTGATAACATTTTTAGTGCCAGTGTTAAACCATTATTCAGCGAAAATACATCGACGCAAACTACTTTGCCTAAAAAAAGGGCAGAAACTTCTCCAATTACTGAAATTAAAGTAGTAAATTTATCAAGTTGTGATGAAAAAGATAAAAGTAAAGTAAAAAAGGGTAAAAAGAAAGACTCACAAACACCCAAGCGAATTGAAATTGCTATCCAAACATCAACATTGGATGAAAGAGGTGCTCCACTGGACAAAAGTGTGCAAGTCGAGTTGATAAATAGTAAAAATATTAGCAACGGTAAATCAACAAGTGCAGAAACCGTCGACAACACAAAATCTTGTGACGGTTTACAGAAAGAAAATATCATCGAAACAGATAGTAACAGTGGATCTTCAGATTCGGTTGAAACTGGCATTGTCATTGACATTAAGAAGAAGCAAGTCAAAGTAACACCTAGAAAAAAGAGAACCAGTTTACGGATTTCAAGGCGAAATTCACCGAGAGTAATATCTAAGCCTCGTTCAGTGCCTGGAGGCAAATCTTCAACACCTGTTAAAAAATCGAGCAAATCTACTTCAACATCAAAACAATATACTCCGAGATCGAATATATCTGAAGTACAGCCAATTCATATTACTGACAAAAAGGTGAAAATACAATTAGACAAAAGTGGAATTAAAGTGAAAATAAATCCGCCCATAAATACCGAATTGTCTAGGGATACAAGTACCGAAAGTTCTAAAGGTACTTTGATAGAAACGTCAAGAGAAAGAATACCGCCATTAAAGAAACAGATCAAAACAAGAGATACTTCAGATACTTCGACATCTTACACTAGCCCACCGCCACCAACACCTGCTTTATATCGTAATTTCAGAAATAATAGTACTCCGATATTAGAGATATTGGAGAATTCTGAAATAGGATCATTTAGATCGAAGAAGAGGGGTATAAGCCCTGTATCATCGCCAGGAACTCCGTCTCCGCGAACTATCAATCTACCAACAAATACGCCTCATTTAAGGCAAATTAATAGAGTACTAGAATACTTTGATTCTACAGTTTCACAATCTACAGATAATACAATATCGATATTGTTACCTGGTAGGCAATCTACTCCTAACGAATTACCTGGATACCCAGAACCTAAACGAAACTCTGTAGATAATTTGAATAAATCGTCAGATGTTTGTTCGTGCAAAAATCCTCAATGTAAATTGACGCATGCTAATATAGAAGATATTCAAAATTTTGCCTCGAAGAACTATCCTGAAATATTACAGAAATATCAGGATCTTCAAAATATGTGCACAGACAGAATTGCCTCTTTAACAGATTTGATAGAGAAAGTACGTAGCGAGCAAAGAGGAATGGAGTTGTCCGTTGGTGGACATAGCGACGATTCTAGTTTATTACAAATTCCTGGACCCACCCCGATGAGAGGAGATCTGCACAGTGTTCGAAAACTGGTCGACAGTATAGAAGCTATTCATAATCAATTGGCAAAAACGCTTAATGAATCCCAGCGGATAATTGCAGTTGAAAAAATCGTGAAACAAACATCAAAGTTGAAGAGTTCTCCGACTCGACCAACTGTGCCTATTGAAACTGATGAAAATTCAACAATTTCGAACGATTTAAGAGCAGATAGACAATCTCCGCCAAATAATAATCGCCAAGAAGTACCTAGGAGGGGAGTTCCAAGAGTAATCAGTTCTGAACGAGTTAATATACCTTTATCGCGATTCAGAATACCACCAAAATCACAGAAGAGTTTGAAAGTAACCATCACGGAATCTACATCACCGTCTCGCGGAAAATCACCACAAGGACAGGAGGAAGACATGGTAGAAAGATTGTCGAAGGAAATTCTCGAACAAAGTAAAGCATTGGAGAATGTTGTCTCTGAAACATCGCAAGAATATCATGACTTTACAAGCAATCAATCGCCACCTTTACAGCATTCTCCTGTTACGTCTCCTTCAAGAAATAAATCTCCATCTCCAACAAAGGATAATGCTACTTCAACATCCGTGCCGCAAGATTGCTTGGGATTATGCGCAGAAACATTTAAGGCTTCCGCCAACAAATCAGGGGTTGGTATAATGCATATGTACAATACATAGCATTGTGTTATAATTTTCTTGTAATAATTATCTAAGCGGTTTTTTTTGTTCTAAATTTCAGAAGGATACAGATTTTATTCCACTGCTCGCAGGCATTCCTAAGGTTCAAAGAATGCCAACAAGCACATCTGAAAACCATAGACCTAGACCACCAGTAACTCTGATATACGGGCCTCATAGGTAATTGGACTTTTCATTCGTTTTCGTAAATATACTGAGGAGGAAAGCTACTCTTAGCTAAAAGCTTCATTGAAAATCTAACATTGTTATTCTTCTTCAATGCTATTTGTTGACCTGTTTAAATTCACGATCTTTCAACGCTTTTATGTTCCCAGAGTACAGACGGGCTCACCAGGTCACGAATTATCAACCATAGTAGAATTTGACACACCAGACACAGCGAGTAAAAGTCAAAAAAGTTCCAGGAGTCCAACTAATGGTAAAAGCAGAAAGAATCTGATTCAAAATTACCAAAGTCTTGCAGGTAAACCGCCTAGTCCTTCTTCGACTCGGAGCCGGACTCCAGTCAATACTTCATCACCCTTGCTCATTCCCTCACCCCCTAAATCACCTACAAAAAGGTCTACACCGTCGCCGACAGTACAAAGCACAAAAGAAACGTCGATTCACGATCCAGGGACCTCAAAATCTCCTGAATTAAAAGAGAAATGTGAACCAACGTGTTCTCATTTACCAGTGAAATCAGTACAAAAAACTGTGGAAATATCTGCAACACAGACGGACAATTCTGTTTCCAGGAAAGAAAGTTCTTCAGATACTTCTGGTTCAATGCCTGATATTAGTGCTGAACTATCCAGACGCAATCTGATCTTTCACGCTCGCATAGCTTCAACAGAAACTGATACACCTTTCCATCAGAAAGGACCACGGCAACCTATGACATCCGTTTCAACGGACGGTGACAAAGATAAGATAACATCAACTAGTTCAAACAGCTTTTCTGCATTATCTGGAATTTCCGAAATCACCAGCACACCAACGTCTGATATATTGAAGTACACATCTTCACCAGAGGAAATGGAAACAGCATTGAAAAAATTAGGACTTGGATGGGCAATAACGACCCTGAAAAAAACCCGCGAAGCAAGCGCTTTAAGTTCATCGTCTAATTCTGATACGACGCCGATAAATCCGTCACGAAAAATGATCTCACCGGTTAAAAAAGATCTAGAATCAAAAATTAATTGCTTACCTAACTTGAGTGACGTTTCTTCAATATCTATAAAAGATGCTAATAAAAGTACGGAACGTGCTCTCCTCTTGAAAGCAAGAACTTCAACACCGAATATTGAAAATTCAAATAGTTCTTCTGAAAAACCTACAACTTCAACAACTAACTCTTCCAGAGCCAGTCTCCAGGATCCAAGCGATAGCTTAATGGCTCCCAATTTATCGCTAACTACTAAAGCAACAAATGCTAAACAATTGAATGGACCCTGATATCAAATTACTTTAATTATTATTCTTAATTCTAATTTACTAAACACCAATTTATATAATATTGCTTCTATAACATTTTCTGCTAAATTATTACCGTGACTGTTGTGAGGCAGTGTTTAATGGGGGGAAAGCAGTAGGAAGAGTGATTAAAAATGAACAACCATTCTAGAGAAGCTGGATCTCCAAAGAATGTTGTTATCTGGATATTTTTCCGTTTTTTTTTTTTTTTTTTAAGGGGAAGAGGGGGCTGATTTTACATGATAACAACGCCTTGAAACGACAGTAGACAGGGTTGAATAATATCGATTTAGCTGACTGGGTTCTGCATGATCAGTGATTGCACTTGAAATTCTGAAAATGGTATGTCTATCTGGTTTGATTGTCTGGAACTAGAACCGAGAATCAGCGAGAAATAAATACCTCATACCTTCGATGTTTAGATTCTGTTGTCCCTTCTCATATGTTTTCTGCAACTTTCAAAAGGCCTTGAAAATTTTTTTTTTTTTTTTCTAATATGCAGCGCAAGGGATCAAATTTTGTGATTTTTGAGCTTTTAATAAAATCGTTCGCTTCAGGAGACGTAAAGAAAAAAAAATAATTGTACTCCATATCTATTTCTGATGGAAATTTTCTGTTCTTTCAATTGTGCGTAGTCTCGGTAAGATCTCGCCATCGGAAATGCCTCAAAATGGCAAAAAAAAAGTTAAAAATTTTGTATTTTACCTCCTTCCGCATAACTTATCTCAAATTTCATAGTCCCCTCACTCAGCGTCACCCTTTTCACGAAACATATTCAAACGACAACTTGCGGATCTATTTCCTTCAATCTAAAAATAATTTTTTTCGTTTTTTTCCGACTTTTTTTTTATTCAAGTATTTTAATTCGTTTTATTTGATTTTTTCTTTTGAATAACAAATTTGAAAAAGGTTAGAAAAAATTTTAAAAATGGAAAAAAAAATCGGAAGAAAATAAAACATCATTTGTGGATTGAAGCAATTGGATCCCCAAGCTGCTCTTTGAATATTTTCCGTGCAAAGGGTCATGTTAGAGAGGGCTAAAAAATTCGAGATAAGTTATGCGGAAGAAGGTAAAATACGATATTTTTTACTTTATTTTGCCATTTTTAGGTATTTCCGATGATGTGAACTTACTGAGACTGCGAGCAATCGAAAAAACGGAAAAATTTCCTGACAAATATATATTCAGTATAATGAATTTTTTTTTTTTTTCACCCCTCCTGGAGCAAACAATTTCGTCAAAAACTAAAATATCGTAGAAACTGATCCCTCGCGCTTCATAATATTCAGAAAAAACATCAACAAAACAATTTTGTTAGACCTATTGAAGGCTGCAGAAAACATGAGATGGAACAACAAAAGCTAAAAATTAGAGGTAACAAATCCGAACCAATAATCGGCGATTTCACCCATACGTATGTATATCCGCTCATTTGTATTTTTTTTTTTTTTTTTCCTTTTTTCAATTATACTTAAATATATGAAATTGTAAATCTAAGAATAATGATACCATACGGGCATGAAAAGTAAAAAGGTGGTAATTAATTATATTTTCGAATAAATTTTACATTTATTGTTATTCGGAGTCAGTCTAATCAAGTATCAATATTAAATTGGATTTAGTAATCTTGAATAATCACAGATCAGCTGACCGAAGATAGAACTGAAGATAGATTAAATTTTTGATTATTGCACGGGGATAAAGTACCTATACATAGAAATATTCTTATAGATATTGTGTTCCAAATTAAAAATTCGTACTAACAATATTAGGACTGTAGTCTTCTAGACACACGCCAGCACGCGAGATACCTATGACTAGGTGTATGTGTGACGAGTTTAATTGTGACCAGTATGAAGTTGCACCCACATTCTTCTGTCTACTTTTTTCCTCCTATTATAAACAAGAATAAAAATACGGAAGAATGTGCGTCTAACTTCGTACAGATGAAAATTAAATTATTCAATGATAGGATACCTATGTTAATTATTCGTAAAACTGATCGTGAGTGATAAAAAATTTTATTGTATATTACGACGTGAATATAATTTATAATACTAGTATAAATTATATTATTGTTTCATTAATAATATGAGAATTATTGCTTTTTTATTAATATTATTATTATTATTATTATTATTATTATTATTATAAAATTGACCTATCACGCTAAAGTATAACGTTTCGATAATATTAACAATTACAATGGTCCTCGTTATACACGTGTGCATTGGTTTAGGATCGTTGACTGATAAATTATACCTAATTTAGTCAACGTTTAGATGTAATTATTATATTTACCTAACATACAGTCTTCCATTAATAAGAAAAAATAAAAAGAATGTCACAATAAATGCTTGTCGAGAAGATTATTTTATTAATATGTATCTAATACATCAATATTGATGTTAATAAATAATGTCTGAATATCTATCAATCTCGGTTCATTCCATTCTTCTCCTTGTTTTTTCTATCCTTTTGCCGCTCCAATTTTATATTTAGCGAGATATCGAATTTCGAGATCGCTCCAGTCTTGAAGCACGACCGTAGAGAGGTGTGCTGTGTATTATTATTATTCGACAAGTAGAAATTTGTAAATGGCACCGTTCGCCCCATTCTGGAATGGCCAGCTCGTATTTTAGGTAAATGGTATTGTTCCAACGCATTGTCGTATGTCATTATTCACCACTTGATATTCTATTTAAACTTTTATACATTCTCGGCCTTATTAATGATGAAAAATGATTGATTAATATCCATAAATCCTACTTGTCCGATCACTTTGAAGGTTATGTTTGTTCACGCCCCACTACAATTACTTTTGTTGCGCGGCACTGTCAAAAATGTCAAAATCACGTTACAAATAAATTTTTTGACATTCTTCTTTTAATTACCATATTCAGCAATGTCGACGAATATGGATTCGAAAGGCCGCAGAATTTCGACTACCAGACTTACGAGGAATTTATGTCTGAATATTTAAAAGTGTTAGCTAAAAGGGCTAAGAAATGGGCCGATATTATCGGCGAGGGAAAATCTCTCCAACGTAGTATTACTATTAAACGATATGTCCGAAAGGGCATTCCAGGGGTTCATCGGGGAACAGTGAGTACTTACATTCATCATAATAAATTGTACGAAAATTTACATCCAAATTTCGAGAGCTCAGCAGTTTTAATTTGTTTAAATAGAATGTTCTTAAATTTTTTCTTATGTTTTTTTTGCGATTTAATATCCAAAGAAATAATTCCAAGGAAGTTGAATCGCAAAAAAATTCAATCAAAGATATTATATCATGATTCAATGAATTGCAATATTACTTCATTGTGGTTAACTTTATCAGTTATTTACTTAAGCCTTAACATAAAACGAGTAAACTTCTTCAAGAGTCTTTGAGGTTTAATATTCAAAGCCACATCGCGAAAATTCAACAAACCATATATGGCATAGATAAGATAATAATCCGTTGTAAAATAATATTAAATCTTTATCTTTCATCTTTATTCGATATTATACTATGTAGTTAAGAATAAATGATGTTTAATCAACAATTAAAATTCAAGAAGAATTGTAATGGCCCAATGAAATAAACTAATAATAAGAACAATGAATTTTTCTTTTTGGTACTAAGGTAAAACGTGAAAAAATTTTTTTCTAACAATTTGGTAAAATTTTTTCGAAACTTTCATCACTCAAGTCAAAAATATGCACGTAACAATTTTCTTGGATAAAGGTATGGTTAACAGTCAGCGGTGCTGAGGAACTAAAAAATGCATCTCCTGATTTGTATCACAGACTGTTGGATGGACATCACAGTCGTGATGTAGCAGAGATTATAAAGACTGATCTTCCCCGTACATTTCCTGACAATATTTTCTACAACAATACCGAAAACCAACAGCATCAGCTATATAATGTTTTATTAGCTTTTGCTCATCAGAATAAAACAGTTGGATATTGCCAAGTTAGTAGACCGATTATTGTTCAATTGCAACTGTAATAAATTTGATAAGATCGAAACATGAGCTCCATGTAATTCTTTCTTTTATTTATATTCAATTCATCATTCAAACAATCAAAAGAACTGTAGATTATTAGCTATTGTGTATTACAACTTCAATAATGTAGTAATTTTTAAAATTTAGTCAATTTACTTATTCACTTTCTAAAGAGCGATGAAAGCTGCCAAATAATCTTAGCAACATGTTATAAAGATGGAATTTTTGTTAGGGTTTGAATTACATAGCTGGATTACTTTTATTAGTAACTAAAAGTGAAGAAACTGCATTTTGGTTGCTGAAAATGTTGATAGAGAAAACATTACCAGACTATTATACACCTACCATGGATGGTCTCCTCACAGATATTGATGTTCTGTCAGAACTAGTAAGGTAAACACAACGATTTTGATCTTAGATTAAAATTACCTATAAGACAATTAATTCTTTCCCTATTTTTCGCCAAAATCAGCGTGCTAAAAATCATTCTACTGCACCAGATAAATTACTCTATTTACATTGTCAATCGTTATCATGAAACTATCGAGTTACTCTTGTTTACGTTTCCCAGGAATTGAATATTATTAATTTTATAGGATAAAAATGCCAGATGTTCACCAACACGTGACAAACTTAGGCTTACCTTGGGCAGTAATAACAACAAAGTGGTTTATCTGTTTGTTCGCAGAGGTTCTTCCTATTGAGGTCAGGAAATTTAATTTATTTCGGTTGCATTAGCATGATTGCTGTTACAGTCAGAGGTTCCCAACTAACTCTTGACAATATTCTTTCCTTAAATACTGTGCTTAATCTATAATAAAGACTTATATACAGTCCTTTGAGAGTTCTTTCGAATTTCAAATAGGTATATATTTTCTGTTTTTTTCAGACCACCTTGAGAATATGGGATTGTCTTTTTTATGAAGGTAGCAAGATTATATTCCGAGTAGCATTGACATTGATTAAAAGAAATAGAGAAAATTTACTATCATGTCAAGATTTTACAGCATTAGCCGAATGTTTTAAGGAAATCACAAAGGACAGCATCGTTGTTCAATGTCATGACTTCATGCAGGTATTTCGTTAATTAATATTTCTGTCTCTTCTCATTACATTCATACTTTATTAGCAGTTTAATAGGTATGTGAAATTTATACTTAACATAAGTTGGTCAGATTTGTGTAACAGCTTAAAATTTGCAGAGTATTTTTAAAGTTCCCGGATCGCTGCCTGCGAGTACTATAGCAAAATTAAGAGCAAAGGCGGTACAGCAGCGGGCGGAAGAAAACCAAACCAAATCAGTGCGGTAGTATCAACTCAGAAAATCGTAACACAGCTTTCATTCTAGTCAGAATGGTACCAGAGCATGGACTTTCTAATCCCAGTATCACCATGCACCAGACGTAACAATAATTTCTTTTGTACATCAATCATTTCTTTATTATTTTATGTAGTTATTATTCAAACTCAGCAAGTTATACTACCGGTGCCTATCTATCGTAATATGCTAAAATCTCTCTGCCGGTTGTTTAATTTATTTCTTAACATGCTTTTAATGCAAATGTATTTAACGTTACACTGTTAATGCACACGGAACTGTATAAACGATATCATTTGTCGATTATATGTATATACATAAGATGTTAGCATTTTTTGATAACATAAATCAGCATAGATCTTATTGTAGAGTTATAATAATTAGGTACACAAAAGAGAAAAAATTTTGTTTAGGTCTTTAGAGAATTATTATAACGAACGTTGCATGATTATTGATGTGTAATATTTTATTATATTGTACAACTCTTGATGAAAAAATTGGTAAATATCACCAAAAATTTTATTATCATTGTGTAATTTTATAGCGATATATTGTACTTGTCAGATTTATCAGAACAGTTAAATCTATTGCTCAATTCTGCAACAATGAAGGCTTGATGCGTTCAGTTTATGTATTTCCATCAGATGTATTATAGTGAACATTGTTAAATATCGTTGAGTCTAGAGTGTTGAATTTCGTATGAATAAGGGTATTTAAACCGATAGTATCGTCGTTTCTTTCAAACAGTTTACAATTGTTAATTTGATTTTTTTTTTACAGTTTATTTTAACTACATTACAAACCGATCAAAGTTGAACAATCCGGAAGACTTTTTACGCAAAAGATAGGAAATGTTATAGTTATTTTCTTCTTCTATTTTAATCAGTATAAACGAAACGTTACACTTTTTACTTTTTAACAATTAATGAAAATGTTTGACTATTTCAAATGAGTGAAAAAAAAAATACGTGTATTAGGAAAAAGCATTATAAATATATGTGTAATTCGCGTGATTTATATTTATTTCAATAAAAAAAAAAAAATTTGCATGTCATTATACGTTATCAATACCGTAATTATTTATTTACCATTTACCATTATTTACGCTTTTACTCTACTCTTCCAGACTTTCAGAGCTGATTGAATTAATACAAAGAACGTTAATGTACCTACTCAGAAATTATTCACTTATTTAATCCTTTTCTTATACGGTCTATAAGCTTTATTTACATCAACGATGAAATACCTACTGCCTAATCTGTGTCCAACGCGATTATGTAAGATTAGAAATTGTTTATTTAAATTATAATGCCAGTGATATTGTAGCTATAATCTGAGGAATTAACTGCATCCAGAGACAAAGTTTTCACACACGGAATAAGTTGGATAGACCAAAAAGTGCTACAAACTATACGGATGACACACATACAGGTAATACTTTTAAAAGAACATTTAAATACCATTGAAGAGTTTGAAAATTGTGGCTTTCATCTGCAGGTTCCGTAAACATCAGATATCTAGCACCAGGTGTATGTACATAAAATTTCTACAGGACTCAAGACCGTTGATGAATTAATTTGTGATGATAAAATGAACTCAGCATGTTGTTTAGAAATTATTTAATAATTGTATTTCAAAATAATTTCATTAATTCATTCCTATGAAAATTCGATCTATAGATATTTTAGTACATTTAATCAAAATAACATACTTTACAATTTGTTTTCTGATAACGTTATAATTCAATTGTTATTACTAATTGTTACATAAAAGATAAAAACTATTTCTCAAGGAGATCCTTCGCTTCGTTAATTTTAGCTGCTAAATAGGGGGAACCACCTCTGTCTGGATGATTTGCGGACATAACTTTCATGAAATGTTCTTTTACTTTTGCTTTGCTGGCGGTCGGCGATACTCCCAATATAAGACTGGCCTCTCTTTTGTTCATTTTAGGCTCAAACCCACCTTTGTAATATCGATTATTTGCCAGTGACTGTAATACGGAGACAATTATACCGTGATATCATATCAGTTTTGGTGAAACTTTAATCTCTGTTCTGCATTTACAAGATTTAAACAATTGTATGAATTATAAAATATTCATACAACTCATTTATTTACCTGTGAATCTAGCTTTGGCATGTTTTTAACTGCCTCAGCCATTTTTTGCGAAAGTGTTGGCATTGCTCTGAGCACATAACGGCCGGCAAAACCGATCGCGGCTAGACCAAGCCCGGCGACTATAGCTGAGCTAGCCTGTGCAAATATTCATGTTATTTTATTTGTAGGTTGTGATACTGAAAACTGACTTTTGTGAATGCAATAATCGGAAATTGAAAACAATTGACTTTGTGGACAAAATTAAGACGAAAAATTTGTCATTGTCAAATTTCTCGTTTATTTTTAATTATACCTTTAAAATTTTTACAAACACAATTGTCGTAAGTTAGGTTAGGTCGAGTATTTGACAGATCGAGGAATTTATTGCCGAATGAAATGTACGGACGGGATTACATCAGAATATTTATAACCAGAAATGAAACGTGTGTTAATATTTATTCTCACCATATTTTTCAGCCTCTTCTGTTCTCTGCAATCGCTACGATGTGATTTAAAAATCGCCTTGGTTCTATTTTTAATTCTATTTCCTTGTTGACCGACCAATTTTTGAGACGTAGTTCACGCAAATGCCGTGTTATGTATCTCATTTCGTGCCGTCGTGTGACGATTTTGGTCAAGAATGTCTAACACGCATGAGCCATTGTATGGTTACATAACTTCTGTGACGTCAATTTGCCTGCCGGGTCAAACATTTCCAAGTCTGATATCGGCAGGTTCATTGATAAAACATTTATCTCGACCTTCGTTACGGTTACCAAAAACTTTACCCACGTCCATCAGAGAACCGTTACAGTTACAGGATTTTCATCCATTCCAATTTACAAGGTAAATTATGTTTTAGTTTAGTTTTTCGCATTCTTTTTTTTTTACACGTCGGTAAGATACAGTTACAATAATACCAAAGATTCAACATTGATGAAAATTAAAATATATACACACATAAGTTGAACCAACAACATTTTGTACTGCGAATTCTTTAGATTAGAAATTTTATAATACGTCTCACTGTTTTATCAGTTTGGCTAAGGTAATTAACCGGTATAGTCATTGATAAGGCGTACCTCAGTAATTCATAACAATGTATTAATTTTACGTTTTATTACAAGGTATATTGTTCCTCATTATTTTACAGATGCCCGAAATCACGGAAGTTTCTAGCAATAAAAGTTTCGGTGGATGGCAAAAAACATTTTCTCATGACAGGTAATGATGTACATCACATACATTCATTGATTCATCGAAAATCTATCATATGTTGAGGATTTTTGTCACAATTTATCCCTTTTATTAATGCATTTTCATATTAACGGGTCTTTCTAGTGTAACGCTCTGAAAAATGGGTGATTTTTGTAATTTTTTTCAGCAGAAACTATGAGACATCAATTTAAAATACTAGGTATATTTATGCATGTTTTATGAGCATTCAAAATTATTTTTTAATCAAAATCTCCAAACAATTCTCTGGCATAGTGTACCACGCAAAACGTGTTATGAAAATTTACATGGACGGTGGACACGATGGAGCTGGTTCTGGTCACCTGATTCGGAAGAGTTATAAAGATTCTTAATCCGTAGAAATGCGCTTAGCGATCGACCTATAAGAAATAAGAATTAGAAAAAATTGGCTAAGTGGTGCCATGACAAAAGAAAAAGTCGATTTTTTATAACTTTTTTTTTAAATTAAAATGGATGTAGAAATCGCAATTTGTTGAATATCAATGCGAGTCTAGACCGAACGATAGAAAGATATCTCTGCTACCTCTGCATACTTGATTCAAGTCAATCGGATTAGTGGTTATCGAGATATCATGCTTACCGATAGGAAAAATGTCATTTTTAGATAAACGATTTTAGAGTTCGAAGTACGGTTATCAGCAGTGGCGCACTGCTCCAGTCAAACATGTATAGCATTGTCAATTTTGGGAATTTTCTCATCACACAGGGCTTAGAATGTTCACAAGACATGCAGTTTCAAGATTATGGAAAGAACAAATTCGGGTTTTCAAATCTGACATTAAAAAAACCTCTCAAATTTTGCTTACAAAAACACTAATTTGTTTACATATTTGGAATGTTTTGTATTTATGAAATGACCATTCGAGCCTAACAAGTCTAATTTTCTTATCCATTTAATAATTAGTTCAATCTTATTTTCAGCACGGAGTTGAAATGTAAAATGAATTTTGGTATCTTCTTGCCACCACAGGCAGAGGAAGGACCAGTACCAGTAATCTACTGGCTTTCTGGTTTGACTTGTACAGAGGCTAATTTCATCCAAAAAGCAGGATCGCAAAAGTATGCAGCTGAACACGGTGTGATTATCGTAGCAGCTGACACTAGTCCCAGAGGTCTTAACATTCCGGGAGAAGAAGACAGCTGGGACTTCGGTACAGGTGCTGGATTTTACGTCGACGCAACAAACGAACCTTGGAAAACAAACTACAGGATGTATTCCTACATTACAAAAGAACTGCCAGCATTAATAAACGAAAAATTTCCTGCTATTGTTGATAAACAGTCTATAATGGGTCACAGGTAACAAAACAATCACACAATAATGATCGGAAAGAAAAGATCATTATGGTTCCAAAAAATGGATTGAACTCCGAAATTAAACAATTTCTTTTTGTTTTTGTTTTTTAAGTATGGGTGGTCACGGGGCTCTCATTTCTGCATTGAAAAATCCAGGCCAGTATAAATCAGTCTCAGCGTTTGCGCCAATTTCTAATCCGACTCAATGCGCATGGGGAAAGAAGGCTTTCAGTGGATATTTGGGCGGTGTGGAAGGTGATAGTAAATGGAAAGAATGGGATGCTACCGAGTTGGCTAAGAAATACAATGGGCCTCCTTTGGAAATTCTAATTGACCAGGTAAAACTGACGCAATATAGTATATGCATAAAACATGGGAGAAAGAAATTTCCATATATCTGAAATTTCCTACCTGTTTTTAACAAACATTAATAAAAATGTGCATTAAGTCTTGACAGAATGAAATTTATTTGAATGTTATTAAAACATAGTTGTGTAATTTCTGAATCTATGATAAAGCATTTTTTTCTTTTTTAACACTTGTCAGGGTACGAAGGATTCTTTCCTGACACAAGGACAATTGCTGCCTGAAAACTTGGTAAGTGCAGCAAAAGAATCTGGATTACCTATAATTCTGAGGCTACAGGAAGACTACGATCACAGTTATTTCTTCATGGCAACATTCATTGAAGATCATATCAAGCATCACGTTAAATACCTGAAAGCCTAATCCAAGAAACATTATATGAATCATGATATAAGAGATGATATTTTTTACGGAATAATAAAAAACTTCAATAAAACGCCAGATATTTATAAAAGTGAACCATTTACATCAAACAGAAGAAAACATTCTATTCTAATTTGCATTTCAAACCGTTCGCAGTAATTTCACTCTTCCTTGAAGGGGTGAAACCATAAATGTACAAATTTGTTACCACATAAAACCACGAAATTTCGTATCATATATTTTTTTATTTGTACCCTAATGAATAATTTTGGGTAATGAAAGAAAAGTTTTCATTAAACAGTTTTAATAAGTTATTTACACCAATCAATATAAGAGACAGAACAGTGAATTACATTAGTTGTACCTAAGTATGCCTAAATCTTGAATATAAATTCTTCGCAAGTACATTCAGATGGTTTGATATCTGAGTACTATTCCATTGTATGTCTAGTGAACACATTGAACGTTTGGTAGTATCAAACGCTATTCCTCGTGGACATTTTTATTTGTAAATTTATACATATTACAAATATTCAGCTGTGACTGAAAAGTGTTAAGAAACATTTTGAATACTTGCTTACAAATTGATCAGAGATCTTATCCACGTCTTTCATCTTCAGATTGTTTGTACAGATTAATCTATAAATTCGCAATATTGGAATAAGCTAACGTCTGATAACCACAGAGCTCGCAGTTCTCATCACTGAGTTCGAGGTGGGTCTCTGAATTCGTGCCAACGAGTCAATAAGGGCCCTCGTTTCTGCCAAATATGTGCATTGCCCCATTTTTGCCAAAATCTAGGTAAACATGATACCATTTTGTTAGAAAATTATCATTTTTATATATTTTTCAAGTTAAATCACACATTATCTATTCAATGATTTTTTGCATTTGAATTTTACTCACATTCCCCATCCAGCACCTCCTAAATGGGCTGCATGATCAAAAAACCGCCAGCCCAATATGCATCCTACTGTGTCAAGGCCTACCATCACTTTAATGGCCTAAAAAAGAATCACAACTTTTATAATACGAATGCTGAGTTTCAATAATAATAATATTATAAATAATCACAGTTCAACTCTTGATGGAGAACCAATTTCGATACGTACCATGCCAGCGGTGAATGTGTACATAGGAAGGAACAAAATGCTGAGTCGTGTGTCTGGATATTGTGTACAGGCGAAGCCAAGTATTCCCATTATGGCTCCTGACTTGAGAGAATGAGAAACATTAGTAAATGTATGATGGAGTAGAAAAATACAGAAATAAACAAAAAATACATATAATGACTCACAGCTCCGAGAGAATATCCTGGAAGAGCGAAAAGAGTCTTGTAAACGTAGCTGGCAAAGCTGGACATCACTCCGCTCGATAAATAAAGAGCCAGAAATTGTTCCTTGCCTAGTGCCGATACGACTGGTGAACTGAAGCTGTTCAGAACAAACATGTTCGCAGCCAAATGGAATAAGGAATAGTGCGAGAACGTAGACAGCACCATAGGCCAACATATCGCACCTTGAGTTAAGAAAAAACACCTACATTTATGAGAAGCCAACTTAAGTATTGTCTCAGATGTGATATCAGTAGTGTGAAATTAATGAACTCATGTTTTATTACAGAAGTTTAACACCGATACCTAAATTATAGTTTTGGAAAGCTCCTAAGAATCATTACAGTACTTAAGAATATCTATCATCGCATTTGAGGGAAATAATATAGAGTGATGTGAAGAGTTTAGCATAGAAATCTGTACTGCTTCATTCAAGTAATAGACTCGTATATTGTATATTGTCGATTTTCTGTAGAATCCAGTTTACTTTTTAGTATCTATTTTATATTTGAAAAGAGAAATCAGAAATGGAAATAATATATATCATTGGTGAACTTACTGGAGGCTGGGTTGGAGCAGAAATATTTCAGCATTGTACCTTGAAGAGCTGGTACACGCCAAGCGCAAAATACCAATACATTAATAAAGCAAATGGGAACAAATAGCTTCTTCCCTTCATCCAAGCTTTGCCACCAATTCTGAACATTTGCCCTCCATCCGGTACGCTAAATGGTTACACAAAAATACAAAAGGCAGGATTTTACTAATCGATATTTCACGTTAACAGTTCATTTTTGGTTTTAATTTAGGTATAAGTAATGAAACATGTAGGTAGATTTACTCCACATACTCTCACTCGGGGAAGCTGGTATTGGTGGAATACCCTGTAGGTACGTGCTCTAATATTCTCATACTCCCAGATTGCTGCTCCGGCTATAGATGCACTGCTGAACTGTAAAATATTTACTTTCTGCAGTTTGTTTCCTAGTCAATGTATCCAGGTAAGCTACTAATAAAAGATCCTCTGAGTTTAGAAAATATCCATTAAATTCTTTCCTGTTGCAAAAATTCACGAAAACCACTTAATTTCCCGTCTCCTCAGGCAGGTTCCCTACTTAACGTGGTTTATGCATCTTTTGATAAGCTATTTCCGACCGACTGATGTGTCTCAACTAATCTTACTAATTATTCAGTTTTATTACTGAAGTTTACATCAATCTTTTGAAGCACAGTCATGTAAAAGTTGGAATTTAAGTACAAGCAAAAAAGCATTTTTCCAGATCCAGAAAACGATCTCATCTTATCTAATATAAGATGAACATAGGTTTTTGACCTAATAAACTGAAAATCAATCGATACAGGCTAGTGAATTTCCGAGTATTGACTCAACTTAGTTCACAATATCAAAAAATTACATGTTCATCTGACCAAAGTCTTGTTTTCTGCCCATCACAAACCAAACGCAGTCTAGAATCCATGCAGCAGTCCATCTGAATGCTTACAAGTGCTATTATTTTAACTTCATCTCACATCGAGAAGCAATGACTGCCGTAAAGATCTTTTGGGACACATCAGGTCTTTCGAAAAGCTAGTTAGCGCTTTGTCTAATCTTAAAGTGTTATAATAAGGTTCATTTTTGGTAACTAAAATGCAAAGTACCTGACTGAACAGTACTATTTAAAAAAAATTGGAACACAGTCCAATGAGTTACGATAACAACTTTAATAGTTTTTTGTTTTCTGTTTTCCGTAACTGATACATGGATTATCCGTAACATGAGTAACAACCCCGAATCAGAGGTGCATAAAACTGATGTCTAAGTTTGAAAAGATGATCTTTTTTCACCTTATCCCCAAAATCTATATGTACTAAAAAATTTTCTAATGTTGATAACGTTATCAATGCAATTGCAAGAATATCCTAGATTAAAATTTACGTTAATGCAGACTTACCATCACCGAAAAGCCGAAAGTTTTCCATAGTTTTTTGGGCTGAACAGGGCCGGTTTCAACAGTTATGTTAGGAAACGGCGTGTTGGTTTGTTTTGAAACATCTCTTAGCTTTCGAAAACATCTTACATGCGATAGGGTCGTTTGCGGAAGTGTTTTTGGCCTGTGATATTGTATGCTAGATAGTAGCCTGGTGGTAATGAAATTTATGTTATTATAATAAATAATTTTTGCTTTATTATTGTAGAATAATGATGTAATGTAGGCATGTACATACACACATCATCACAACGAAAAATAATGTTTACCATCTGTTTGCGGAAGTATTTCCAAAATTAATTAACGCCTTCGTAGCCATAATCAAATAAAAAATAATATCTTTATTTATCTACTTTATTGTAACTCATAAATATAAACGATTATAGATTTAATACGAGTTTAATATAACATGAATTTCTACGTTTCATTTATTACTTCAATGTGCGGGCCGTAGACTCCTTTTGACAAGAGCCTGAAGTTAGCTCCATGTATAGGTATTGTATGTATGTATATGCGATTAGAGAAGACTGCTATCTGTTGGACACAAGTTTCTTGAAATCATCTGTAAGGTGTAATAAAGATCATATTGATCGGCAATAAAAGACATTAGATTCATATACGAGATGAATTTGACTAATTTCAATTCAAGACTGTATAAAGTGCCTGTTCCGAAGTTGAAAATGAGTAGCGTTTTCTTTTTGGATAGTTTGAAAATGACATCGTGTGCAATGCGATTGCTGTCGAGTCGAGTAGTCGACTGATGATGATTTTCCATGTGCGACTATGTTCGCGTCAGTCGGCTGAATTCTGACGAACGCTGGAAAGCAATAGTAGCTGAAAATGCCAAGATGGCGTTGACGGCAATTTTTCTAGATGATGACAAGTTTAACGAAATTTTAACTGTCTATTGCGTTTAAAATACGGTTTTAAATATATACAAATTGAAATAAAATACTTATTATGAAACTATACACGTATTTAATTTTCCGTGAGTGATAAAACTGGTTTTTCTATATTGTCAAAATTTTTTAAAGGTTATAATGTTAGATCGATTATTTCTATATCATTATTTTGTAAATAATTTATAAACACCAAGGTTTTATCACGATTTTTTGAACTCTATTTATATAACAATCACCGAATTTATCAAAAAAACAAAAAAAAAAAAAACATTTAAAACAAATAAATCATTTTAAAATTCATTCTATTCCAAAATCTTAAATTCGAACCTTTTAATGTGTTGGATTTATTTTTGATTTAAAAACTCTTTTAATCATCATGATGGGAATATTGTATGAAAAAAGGCCATTAAAAAGGCCCAGACTAGGACCTCCTGACGTATATCCTCAAGAACCAAAGCAAAAAGAGGACGAGCTTACCCTCGTCAATGTTAAACATGGTTTTGCGACAATGCCTCAGTCATCAGAAGAGTTTGGTACAGCTAGACACTGTACCGTGACAGCTGCAAAGGTCGGCGCATATTTTAACGGTATATTAGCAAAAAAGGAAGAATTTGCAACGATGCCAGACACGGGAAGAAAGAGGCAGCAGATCAATCCAAAGGATAATTTTTGGCCTGTAACTCCAAGAACGAAGAATGGAATAGAAGCTTGGTTCAAAGATTTGTCAGGCTGCAAACCTCTGATAGCCTTAGCTAAAAAGGCACCAAATTTTAATAAAAAAGAAGAGATATTTATGATGCTATGCGAATATCAAGTTCCCATGCTAAGAGCTGCTTGGTTCATAAAATTAAGCTCTGCTTATACCGTTGCGGTTTCTGAAGCTAAAATTAAAAAGAGACAATTACCCGATCCAACGACTGGTAAGAACCAGACTTCATTCTCATGAAGATGGACCTGATTTTGTAAATTTATTCACATTTGTTATTTTTTAATTTCATTTATTTACTGTTTTCTTGTTTTTTGGTGTTTCAGAATGGACTGGAACATTGATAAAATTTTTGAAAGATCAATTATCAAAATTGCAAGAATATTATCACGTTAATCAGAACGTGTCTAACGGCACGAATAACAGTAGCAATGGAAGTAATCCAAATAGTAATAGTAACAATAGTACTGCGAATAATCAACCTGCAACTCCGAATCCAAACCCTGGTCCGATTCTGGGCTCCACCATGAACGAGGATCATAAATTAGCTCTTAAACAATGGCATTACTGTATTCAGTTAGCAAAATATATGTTTGAGGAAGGATTGTTAGATCGTCAAGAACTTTTGCAATGGATATTAGAATTATTAGATAAAATGAGATCAGCCCCTTTAGATGATGGTATATTGAAGCTGTTATTACCATTAGCATTGCAATATCTAGAGGAGTTTGTTCAGTCAGAATTATTAGCTAGAAAATTAGCATATTTGTGTTGTCGTAAGATAGCGCAAATGTGTAACAATGTAGAAAATCATAGTAATCCACAGAGTCCAATGGTCACTGCTATTGTTAAGCCTGAAGTAAATGGTATAAAAGATAACGCTGTTGTTCCATCTCCAGTTAATCCGTTAACAGTAACTTTCAACGACTATATAAATTGCCCGCATCATAGGGATGTGATTTTGGGATTATCCGTAATAATACAGGTGATAACACTTAAGCCTTCTATGTGAAAATATATTCTAGACAATCTGAAATATCTTTTCGTTGAAATAATTTTTTAGAGTTACAGCTATCAAACTATTTAATTACATTGAATATGAAATTATTTAATTCCGAATTTCAGGTAATCACAATTGAGTGTCCAACAGCTTTAGTCTGGAATAGCGTCGGCGAAGGAAAAGCACCGTCTGTATTAAACGGCTCGCCTTTAGATCATCTGCTTTGTCCTCCAGCAGCTTTGCCCTGTCCTCCTGCTAGTTCTGTAAATCCAACGATGAAACAGATTAAATTTGCTCAAGAAAATATCCGAAGACGATCCTTAGCTGCTGAGGGTAGATGGTCATGCGACAAATGGCAACAGAGCAGTGCCGGTATGACAACAACTAAGGTTTTAGCAGCTCTAGACGCTTTGGATCGTCACAGTTTTGATAGAATGGATTCAGCCAATTCTTTGGACACTTTGTATGCGAAAATATTCACTCCAACACAAAAGGAAAATTCCAACGAAAGAGATACTAAAACTGAATATGCTCCGCAGCAGGACGCTGCTATTGTAGAAATATTGTGTGAATGGGCTGTAAGTTCGGAAAGATGGGGAGAGCATAGAGCAATGGCTGTTGCTAAACTGTTAGAAAAACGTCAGAGCGAAGCGACTGGCGAAACTAATGACAATGATGATAAAGACAGCATTTGTAGTAACGGAACGCCGCCTGGATTACCAATTTTTCAACCATTGCTAATGAAATTCTTAGACACAGATGCACCTATCCTAGACCATAGCTCTACACAGTCAAAAGCTCAATTTACTAATCTGGTTCACTTGTTTTCTGAGCTTATTAGACACGACGTGTTCTCGCATGACGCATATATGTGCACGTTGATATCTCGTGGAGATCTCATACAGGGTAAGTGCTTTCATTTGCTATACAACGTTTGAAATGTTTTTTTTTGTATTCATTGCCGATTCGATAATTTATTCACCATGATATTTTCTATTTTCACTTTGAAATCAGGATTTTTATTGCGATAACAAAACCCCTGAAAATCTCTACTCGTCTTTTACCTACGAATGTTCAAACCCATCCAAAAACCGCTTTGCTGCATTTTTTTAATTGAAACATGGAAATTTCTGGCATTTGATATAAAAAATTTTCATACAAACTCCAGAGCAGAAGAATTGTTTTTTTCGATCTGATTTTCAATCTTTTATTTTATTTTTATACTGATATTTTACGGGACATACCTAATCTTCAAGTTTAAAATTGGATTACTTACGAGACTGTTTGTATAATAAAAATTTTTCCTCTATAACATGTTTTCATGTTCTAGTCATAAAAATCGAGTAGGAAGTCTCAGAGAAGGGTTCGAAGGTTCGACTACCAAAGACGAATGACTTGGGGTAGGTTTCCTCAGGGTCTTCGTATTACAGGAAAAATCTTGAGTGATGACAAAAAATATCATGATCAATCTTTTATTGACTGGCCATAGAATACCCCATACAAAATAATGATAATGTGATTTAATGTTTATTCTGCCATTGTATTTGATAAATATACAAATAAAATGTATAAATTTGTGTAGTAAAATCATAAGCATCTTAATTAAAGGGCCAGCCGCTAGCAAGCCAAGTACACCGAGCAATCGTGAACCAATAGACGAAGATAGTTTATTTCCTGGTATTGATCTTAAGCCAGCTAAACTGGAAGTACCTGATCATGGACGAGCCATGGATTATGACGATAGTAAAATTGATGACGATCTAGATAAATTGCTACAACATATTAAAGAGGATCAACAAAATAGCATGGATGCTCCTGATAGTCCAAAAGAAGATGCATTGGGTGGTCATAACGCTCATGATGGACTAGATTCTAAAACTCCGAGCCCATCTAGACATTTACTTTATACTACACACTTTCCGTTGCCTCAGGTAATCAGAAAATTGTTCAATAACCATATTTTCAAATTTTCAGTTGATGAAAATTAAATAGTTTACATCTTCGATTTGTATAACATGAAATGAATCTACAAGTAGATAAGTGCTGTAAATGTTACGACTGATATTCGTATGATTCAAACTTTTGTAGGAATAAATAAAACCATAAAAATACCTAATTAAGAATATTATTACTTATTAGGATGAAACCTGCAGTCAACACGACTGCAATCAACGTCACGTACTTTTGTACGGTGTAGGACGTGTAAGAGACGAAGCAAGACATGTAGTAAAAAAAATGACTAAAGAAATCTGCAAATTATTTGGTAAAAAGTTTAGTATCGACGTTGCTGAAGGTGGTAAAGTGAAAAAACATTCCCGAAGTGAATTCAATTTTGAAGCTGTTACCCAAAAGTTTCAAAACTTGAGTTATTTTGATCAACACGTTGTTACATGGCAATGTGCTACTCAAGTTGTTGAAATGTTGAATACATTTGCATTGGCTGGATCATCATACCTCCCAGTTCAAGAACATGTTGCATTTTTATTCGACTTAATGGAACTAGCGCTCAATATATACGGACTTATAGACGTTTGTATTCAAATATTGAAAGAACTACCAGAAATCGAAGCTCAATTAACAGCCAGAAATAGTCAGCTTATCAGAAGTTACACTACAAGTTTAAGTCTCTATGTTGTTGGAGTGCTTAGGCGATACCATTGTTGTTTGTTACGTGAGTTATTTTTTATTCCCGATTATATGTAGACATTTTAAAAATTGATATAAAACTATGTAATATACTTTTTGTATCTTTCTGTTTTTTAGTTACTCCGGAACAAACCACAGCCGTCTTTGATCTACTTTGTAAAGTTGTTAAGCATGTTTCAAATCCTAGTGATTGTAGTTCTGCCGAACGTTGTGTCTTGGCCCATCTCTATGACTTGTATTCAAGTTGTTCGTTGTTGAAGACTAAGCCTCATGGCGTAGAAGCTTTTAGCAATGCTTATCCAAAAATAAGAACAGCATTGTACAGCGCATTACAACCAACTCCTTCAAATCATGTATACAATTCTCAGTTCATGATTGATGTATTCAGTAGTCCAAGACGTGGTGGAAAAATTGAACCACAGTGGGCAAGACAATTGAACGAAACTCCAGCGAATCGCTACAGTTTTGTATGCAATGCAATTATCGTCGCTGTAAATGGTGAAACTGATAATGATAAACTAAACGACGTTGCAATAACTTGCGCTGAGTTAACAGCTTGTTGTAATGCTTTGAGCGCTGAATGGCTTGGTGTTTTAATGGCGTTATGTTGTTCATCAAACAGCTCATCATTTTATATCGACGTTTTAAATGAAGTAGACGTACAAAATTTAAATGTACGAAATTCTTTGGCTGTATTTACGTCTATTTTAATTGGTAAGCATTACAATGTTAGTTTCGAATAACAACAAAGGTATACATTTGAAATCAATGACTTTTAATAAAGATATTTGTATTTAATTTTATTACAGCAAGACACTGCTTTTCACTAGAAGATTTTGTTGTCCACATAGCACTTCCTTCACTTGTAAAAGCTTGTAACGAAGGGCGTGGTGATGCAGATATGGAGGCGGAGGCAGGTGCTCTATTAACTTGTCATCTTCTCTTGCAACTGTTCAAAACTGTCGAGTGCCCCCAACCAGCTTTGTATTCGGTTAGCACCAGCCCTCATCCATTGCCTAGCGGGAATTTGAGACGTTATAGTATAAAGCTTAGCTGTGACAGACACCTTCTAGCTGCCGCACATAACAACATCAGAGTCGGACCTGTATTGGCAGTTTTAAAAGCTATTCTAGTTGTGGGTGATGCTACAGCTGGTAAACTACCACCTAAAAAACCGGACATTCCCATGGCTCACTCAAATAAGGCAGGACCGGCAAGCGTTGGTGGCGGTGAGAGAGAATCCATTAGCCACATATTGGGGACTAGTGATATTCTAGGAGGAGGTGACGACTTGGGTCTGGACCTTGGATTATCATCTAGCAACGTTAACATGGATACAGAAAATGTGAAAGGTCTTTCAGCCTTTGCGCAACATGTACTACGTCAAATATGTAGCCAAGAGTGGGTTTTAGAAAGGTGTCTTCAAAATCCTGAAGAACTTTGTCATCCTGATATGCTTTTGGATAATATGCTAACTCCTCGTCAAGCTCAGAGATTGTTACATATGATATGCTATCCTGATACACTTATAGACACATTTTTAGATCAAAAAACACACATCACTAACATATTGGAAACTCTTGAGCAATGGAGTCTGCGAATGTCATGGCTAGACCTTCAACTTATGTACAAACAATATCCTCCGGCATCAAGCGATTTATCTCAGTGGTTAGACACTGTGGCTAAAGCAGCTATAGACGTGTTTCAATTGAACACTATTTCTGGTAAACCGGACAAAAAGTCAGGATCTATATGGCTTGTAGCACCTTTGGTATCAAAATTGCCAAGCGCTGTACAAGGCCGTGTATTAAAAGTAGCTGGACAAGTATTAGAGTCTGGTAATTGGTCTAAAGCTAGCAGGGAGAAAGGCAAGTCGAAATCACCATCGCTGTTCAATCATCAACCATTTTTATCTCTTGTTTTGACTTGTTTAAAAGGACAAGATGATCAGAGGGAAGGATTATTGACCTCTCTGCATTCACAGTTAACACAATTTTTGAATATGAGTAAAGAAGAGAAAAATATTGGCCTAGAAGATCCAAAGACGCGAGAAGTTTTGCAAGATGCTTTGCAGTTGAGATTTAGTTTAGTTGGTGGTGTTTTTGACACGATTCAAAGAAATACTACTGTAACAACCGACTGGGCTATTTTACTGGTACAATTAATTAGCTACGGTGTTATAGACTTGAATAATAATTCAGAACTATTCACCACAGTTATAGATATGCTAGCAACTCTGATACATTCCACGTTAGTTTCCGATTCTCAATCTGAAAAGGATGAAAATAAGAAACATTATCAAAATCTTATGAAGAAACTTAAAAAGGAACTTGGAGATCGTAACTCACAAAGTATACAATTTGTAAGACAGTTATTACCGCTTCCTAAACTAACAATGGAAGTAATCGCTTGTGAACCTGTTGGCTGTTTGACTGATACTAAAGGGAATAAGATAGCTGGATTTGATAGCATTGATAAAAAGCAGGTAATTATTTAAGCCCTTTAATTAAAGAAATATAGTTTCATTTGTCTATAATATTTCTAATCAATTTTATTGCCAAACAGGGTCTACAAGTATGTGACTCTCAAAGAGTCTCGGCTTGGGAATTATTAGAGGGTCACAAAAATCCAGCACCACTTTCTTGGGCCTGGTTCAGAGCTGTCAAAATGGAACGTAAACCATTGACGTATCAAGCTGCACAAAAACTGTTACGTTATCATACTCACAGCGCAATAAAACCTGCTAGTCATTATTTAGATGCTCCGCCATTACCTCCGGAAGATTTGGAACCTGATAAAAAGGAATCAGAATCTGGAAAGGCTGATACGCCGATGAGTGTTGAGTCTCCTGGCAGAACCGGTAAAGGAAAGGGAATAAAGGCGAGAAGACCTAGAAAAAGCAAAGGAGCAGCTACACCAACTGCACCAATACCCCAGCAGATGCAGGTGTGTAATAAATTTTTTCATTTAGGTATTTGAAAAATATCCTCATTGGCGATTGCAGTAAAATCTAAGCAAAGTCAAAATTATTGAAGAAAATATCTGTCAGCCAATCATTTTAAATGCTGATAATGATTGTGGGATATTCAAAGTAGTCATTTTAATTAATGTTTATGCTTTTATTGTAGCAACAAGCTCCTCCGCAAATGCAACAGATGCCATACGGTCAACAACCACAAGTTCCACAACAGCAAGGAATGTTTCCTGGACAACCACAACAGCCGCAACAGCAATGGTATCCGGGACAACAGGGACCAACACCGCAACAGCCATATGGATATGGGCAGCAGATTCCTCCAGCTCAAGTTGGTGGTCCACGATATGACCGTCCTGGAATGAATATTCAGGGAAAACAAGCATTGTCCCATTTACTGCGAGGTCGTATACCAGCGAATCAGTTTATGGGTGGTCAACAACAACCTGGTGCTCCTCCAGGAGCTGGACCAGCTGCGTTACAGGGTATGCAGAGACAACAGTTCATTAGACAGCAATTGAGAACTCAACATGGTGGTCCGGGGATAAGTCCACAGCAAACTATGTTCCCACCTCAGCAACAACAGCAAGGAATGTATGCCGGAATGCAACAAGGTGATTTTGACTTAATTTAGATAATTAATATTTGCTAAAAACGATATGGCTAAAAAGTGTTTCAATATGAAATTGGTCTTTGATCTTTTTCTTAAAGTTCAAAAAATATGTTATTTTCAGGAATGAATCAAAACTATGCAGGCTATGGAGGACAACAAATGTTACCACAGCAACAACAACAGCAAATGTTACAGCAGCAACAGCAGCAACAACAACAACAACAACAACAGCAGCAACAACAACAGCAACAACAACAACAGCAGCAACAACAAGGCATGATGAATCAGCAACAAAATATGATGTTCCAAAATCAACAGCAAATGATTGGTGCGCAAAGAGGACAAGAATATATGCAGCAACAAAGAATGCAGCCTGGTGCTGCAAGAGCACCATATCTTCAGGTAAGAAATATCGAATTCAAAATACAAAGCATTTGGAGCCGATTATGTTATCTGATGATTTTTTTCTTTTATAGGCACCAAATGTTACGATGAACGCTATGGGGCCTATGGGTGGTGGAGTTCAAAATCAACCAGCTCCACCGTACAGGCAAGCTGGTGGGAAACCTGGTTCAGTTGGTGTTGCTGGAGTTGGAGCTGGTGGTATTGGGCTACAGCAACAAAGTCAACAATTTCAACAGGTAAAAGTTTCGTAGTTAAACAAATGTTTAAAAAATTATTTGATTATATTATATAATAATTGTACGAATTTCTACGAAAACGAAATCATAGAATATAGAACAATTTGTAAATTACAGATGCAACAATGAATTTTATTGAATTTAGAGAAAAATAGTTTAAGTTTCTCTTCAATTTTTTTTTTTTTTATCAACATTTAATCCTTGTCATTTTTTGACATATCATTTTTTACTTTTCGATAAACTTAATTAAGCTACTTGAGCTTTGCTGCGTTATATCACATTCAGTATATCTTAATTTGGTTTCTATCCATTCGTATCATATTTTCAAAATTAACGTTACTATAAACTGGCCAACAGCAAGCAATAAATCAACAACGTATGCGTCAGCAAATGCTAGCCATGCAGCAGCAACAGCAACAACAACAACAGCAACAGCAACAACAACAAGGCGGAGGTGGTGGACAACAGCCTACGCCCCAATTGGTTGCTCACCTTCAACGACATTTAAATCAACCACCCCAACATCCTTACCAACATCAACCACCTCCCTATTAAGGTAAGACTACGTAGATGTGTGGGTTTAATATTCAAACGATGAATTGTTGCATCTTAAAAATGAAAATTTAAGTTATGAATAAATTTGTCAGCATTATGAAATTCCAACACTCAAAGTCGATAGGATTTAACTTTCAGACGTTTAATGACAATTGTAGGAATTTTAATAGGGTTTAAAATGTTTTTACTTCTCATCACCTTTGGTGATATAGAAAAAAGTATTGACTCCGGTCCAAAATGATTTTTGCGCTGATTTTAATGAATTTTCACGTTTCCAAGCCTTTCGCATCCGACAAACAGGTTTTTCTACAAACTCGCCGAATCTCAAAAGTGGCCGCATAAACAGATCTGAAATTTTACAGAACTTCATATTCAAATGATGGGTATGAAAAATTGCTATATGTTGTTCAATTTGGACGATTGTTTCTACGAGAAAAAAAATCGACTTTTAATTTCTCAATATTCCATATTCTGATCATACTTGACAATAAATCCGGTAAATTACACGAGCTTGTGGGATGATCAAAAGTAACGTGAAAAACTGTCTTTTCTACGTTGTTTTTTGATTGCTTTTCTAGGAATTTGTTCAATATTGCTTAACAGTATTTTTGATAACGAAATGTTATTTTCATTTGATATAGTTCACACTTGACCGGCGAAATGATGATGAGAAAGCTGAAATACAGTTGTAAATGAATTGTAAGTTGTAAATGTTTTGCTGTTTAGATACCTTCGTAATATTTACGAGATTGTTATTAACGATTTTCTATAATTTACCTCAATTTTGTGAATTTTTTACGTTTTATGCTATTTATAATAGGTATTCGTATGACATTTCTCGTGACTGTTCTGAGATGTGTGTAAGTTGTGAAATATATACCTATATTTTTTTACAGAACTGAATAACTACAGTAGATACGAAAATCCATCTTTCAACTGAAGTTTACTTTCAAGCGCCAGAAGAGTAGATTCTAGTTAATATTAATATGTATAAGTGTTAGAAAATCGACTGTCCTTAGTTTCAGTTATCAGTTATAAATGTTACGGTTCACAGAGATCGTGGATGACATTAGTCTCAGAATTGTGTCAGACGAAAAAAAATTATGGACCAATATTAAAACTGATTACCTTTCATGTGAGAATTTCTGCTTTTTTTTGATTGTATTTATTTTTGTTTTTTTTTATCCTGGGAATTGATTTCAAGTTGAAATTTTTGACAGGACAATCGTAACATTCAAAATTTATGTGTTCAAGATTATCAAGCTCAGTTTTGTATGTATATAATAGCTATGTAAATTTAAAATAATTGAATATTTTTAATCAAACCAAATTATGTCTTCATCCATGCATCATGTTGATGATAATAATTAAACAATCCATCGTAATATATATACATATATCTATTATATAAATATAAATATTATATGTATATACACATGGCATTTCGTGTCAAAACGAACAAAGAACATGAGATTTTTTCGCTGACCCTCCAGGATTTCCTTGCAACTTTTTACAGCTGGAGTACTACTCCGAAGGATCATTTATGTTGCTGTTTAGATTTTTTTTCAACAGCATCGTTTATGCAAATATTGAAATAATCGGATTTTTGTTATTCAGTTACGTTGAAACGTGAAAGTTTACCTAGCTTGACCACCAAGTGGTTATTTAATAAGTATACAAACTGGTTCAGTTTCTAGTTAACGTCATTAAAATAATTTTTGTAGATTATCCTACGTATTCAAAGGCAGTTTTACCCGAAATTCGAAAAAAATAGTTTATAACAGAAAAGTTCTACAACCAAATTGGCTGAAATTTTTATAGAAAATTCGATTTTCGATGGCAAATCGAAAAAAAAACAAGGTAATGGACAAGAAAAATGTAAAAAAATTTTGAATCAGTCTTCAAAGTGGTACTTCAGCTGTGAAGGATTATAAGCAAATCTAGTGGCGAGTCAAGGAAATTGAACATTCGATTTGACATGCATTGTCCGATATATATTTGTTGACGAAAATACATTCAGCGAAGATGATAATATTGAATGTTGCATGCCCATTAACAATTTTAAGAAGTACACTTTGCATGCATAGACGTGATACCTCTGACATGGATCCCGACACAACTGAAACACAAAAAAAAGGGAGCCATACTAGGAGCGATCACTTCGCAGTACCAGTCCAATGCAATATATCTGCGGATCCTGCTACAATGTAATAACAAAGTACTGTTTACCATTGTAAATGGTTGTGTAGCCCACAATATTATTATCGCTTGCTGTATTTTCCTCGTGTCATTAGGCCTTCGATTAGAATAGTCTTTCATTACTCTATACCCTAACATATCGGGCCTGCAGCAAGAAAAATGGGCTGTCTCATGAGAAGTACCAAAAAGTAGTGAATGCATGTGGCAGGCACGTAACATATTTATCTCAAATTGTCTCAAAGTTCGCTATAATTATTGTAGAAAGAAGAAAATTGATTTCCGTTTCAAAAATAGTGGACTTTGTTCAATTTTTTGGATAGACTCGCCATTTACGAGACAACCAATAATGTCCCCCTCGAAACCATGAAACTTTTGTTCGAAACTTTTTTGGCGTGCGACCAATTTCGAGGTATTTAAATGGCTGTTTAAAATGAGCCACCCTGTTTAGGTATACATATAGATATATACAAGGTATATATATATAATAATTCTATGTTATCACTGCCTTTATAAAAGTAAGTTATTAAATTATTGAAAATGAACGTTATACTTTCATTTCTCATCTTATACCCATTCGCATCTGCAATTGTGTGTATGCGTATGCTCTAGGTACAGTAATAGGCTTTTAGAGGTATTGTGACAAAGGGGGCCAGTTGTTGATCTTGATTCTCTGAAGGATCATTCATTTATTCGCAATATTTGATACTTGAAATATTTATTTGACTATCTTAACTTGAATAAAATCTGTTTATTCTGAAAGACCCATTGAAAAACTTACATCACTGATGATAACTAAATCTGATTTAGTCATTAACAGCTACATTAAAAAAATCGTTGGAATTAAATACCTCTGAAAGTATTATTTAAACAATATAATCGCCAAGAGAAAAAAAGATCCGTTGTAAGAGAGAATTATGTCGTTGTAACGAAATTAACTAACAAAATCATGTATCAGCATCATGGAAATCAAGCATATTTTCATACAATATTTAGCTGGGTATTTTCAGTATTAATATATTTGTAATGTAGTGTAAGTAGTCAACTGAATTATTAATTTGCCGTTTTCGATGTATAATTTAACTGTACATTTTCTTAATAGGATATTGTATACTTATTGGTGAAAATTATTTGTAACTGTGATTGTACCAGGCATTGTTGTGGCAATCATAATGTTTAACAAAGTTTCCTTGCACAGGTATCATAATGTTAAAAGAAAAAAAAGAAAAAAAAACGTTAATATCTGCTCTAACTTGAGTGTCAGAGAAAGTATAGTTTATTGTATAGATTGATTAAAAACTGTAAAATGCGAATGCAGCATTTTTTTGTAAACTAGATAAAAAAAAAAGTGTAACAAAGGTATAATAATAATAATCAATTATAGAATATCAAAGTAATTTACTTAAGTAATATTTATTTCCACGACTGAGTAACAGGTACATTTTTTTATATTTGAAATCTTTTCAGTAAACAAAAAAATTATGTATATGTCTTCATTGGTAGATCAATTAATAATTACACATTAATAATGATTATTAATTAGCCCATGTTCACAAATTATTATTATTGAACTTCAGTAAGTAAACCACTTGAGTTTTATATTTAGTTATTTATTAGAAAAATATAGCTGCATACATAATTGAAACAAGTTCGTAATTCTGCAAGAGTGTTATAATCATTGAATAGGTTATTTTAATTTACTTTACCATCTTCAACTTCGTATGCTTTTATGATACCACAACAAAGATCAATAAGTTGCATATATTCACTACCCCCTTCCAATAATCGATAACTGCATTCCTGTTTAAAGACAAATTGAATAAGAATTAAATTTATTTACATCCAACTACGTGGTATCTCAAGTAACATCTTTATTCAAATAATGAGAAAATAAGAGTTAGGAGTACTAACGGCAAGTTTTTCCCCAATTATTGTCTTCTGTTTATCAGAAAGTTCGTTTGAATAAATTATTTTTTCATTTAATTGTTCAATAACCTGGAATGTTATAAACTATAAGGTAAAAGAATAATATTTTAACATCAAACTGTATTGCACTTGACAAAAGAATTCGTTTTGAATACACTGAGCTCTGGTACTTAGTTGAAATTGCTGAAAGTATTTCAAGTGAATAAATTTTAGTTGAATTTATTCTCCAAAAATAATACAACAAAGTGAACATAGAAAATCGATTATATATCATTATCACCTGTGACACAGCGTAGGCTTCCATCATATAATTGTCGATGAACGTTTCGACCTGATTGTAATCTTTTGATTTACACATTTCAATCATTTCATCCAACCATTTGTCCGGAATTACCTGTACATGAAGTGTTCGTGCTTTAATAACATTCTCATATGAAAGAGATTGATCTTATAGGTAAAATATCATAAAAACAAACATCAGCATTGCAGAAGCTTTAAAAAAAAAAAGTTGAGTGACTAACCCCGGTCACTTCCAAAACATCATCCACTGTAATGTCAACGCCTTTGCCTTTTAACCTTGTAGCAGATTGTAAGCAAGTAATAGCTCGTCTCATATCTCCACCAGATGCCTCGACAACTTTGGTCAAAACAGATTTTTCAGTTTTTAAATTCTCAGCTTCACAAATGAGTTCTAATCGTTCGATTATCTTCTCTTCTCCTAATGGCTTAAATCTGAATTTTGTACAACGTGAAGTTAACGGTTCTATAATCCGAGAGACATAATTACAAATTAGGCAAAATCTTGTACTACGAGACTCGCGTTCCATTGTTCGACGCAATGCTGCTTGAGCAGCATTAGTCATACTGTCTGCTTCATCAAGAATTATTATCTTGTATGGAGGGCATGGTTTACCACTGCAACAAAAAACCATTAATAAAAGTGTCATTTACATATTTCGAGTTGTGACTTACGTTATTTATTTTTTCACAAAATGGAGTTTTTATTCTACAGCTTATACAGCATTTGAATCTATTCCGAATCTTTTTAATAATTGAATATTTTAGCTGATCTTGGGGTCTATCATTGACATAGTGTATCAAGATCTATCCTGTAAAATTGTCCACTTGCTCCACAAAAACTATTTTCAATATAAACCAGTTGATGATACTAAGGCATTGCCTCAGAATAAAGTAGTTATCATACAAAATGTCGAAAAGGCATTATAAATTCATTGGAAATGATATTTGATTAATTAATCTAAAGAAAATACATGACATATTTTATCAGATATTTGCTTTAATTAGACAAAAAGTTATAACTCAACACTTTCACATCTCTTTCAAGCATTTTTGATGTCCGGTTGCCAATAAGAGTTGTCATCATTTTTATAACAACTCCTGAGTTCAACTGGAAACATCATTCCACTAAATTTTGCAAATGCTATCTCAAAACATTTCTCAAACCTTTTACTTAATCATCATTGGCAATGTAAGTTGGATACTCTAAGTTACAAATATTTCATACATTTAAGATTAAGCATCACAAACGTCTTACTCCAATTTAATGAAACTAGGAGTATTAATGCTGACATTGTGAACTAAAATTAAAAAATCTAATGTCACAATGAGAGAATACACTTACTCCGGTCTTGTGCCACTGGCGGTAAGCTGTGCAAAAGTTTTAACTTTATCTCTGATAACTTGAATGCCACGTTCATCAGAAGCATTTAACTCTAATATCCGATCTTTGTACATATCCCCGAATAACTGTCTCGCAGCTGCTAAGATTGTACTGGTTTTCCCTGTTCCAGGTGGTCCGTAAAATAATAAATTAGGAAAATCTCCGCCGGTTAGACATTGTTGTAGAACTTTGACTACTTCTCCTTGTTCAACAACATCTTCTACAGTTTTGGGTCTGCTGTGAAGAACAAAATTTTTGTCAGTACGTTGAGTTGGATAGATATTAAATTTATAAATCCCGGTAATGTTCATATTTTAATGGAATAATGATATATGAAAGTTTTATAATACTAACTATTTTTCAACCCATGGTGGGGAAGGACCCTTTCGCTTATCTTTCGCACTTAAACTTGAGGACGCCTTTCTATCACCGCCACCTAATTTTCCTGTTTTTAAAAACGCCTGCATTTTAATGGCATCACTTGTAACAAAGCAATCTAATTACATACAACAGTTTCCACGTGTTTAGAAAGTGCCGGTTGTATGCACGAAACGCGACATGCAGTCCACAAGAACGTCGCGAGCGTTGGATTTACGATTTCTCGTATCACTGATATCGGTGAATCGACAAATAATTCTTGGATAGTTCAATCAACGATCATATTCATTAACTGGATTCGAGTCTGCATAGTAATCAGGAATGGATCGCGTTATGAAATTGAATGTAGAAGTAGTAGACCGTTGGCCATCCGCCATAGTGTCATACCAACAGCTACGGTTGTGCCGCCAAAAGTTCAGTGAATAGGCGTTCCGACATTCATTTTCTCTCGATGTGACAAGCGATGCTCATGGACAAATATTGAGTCTAACTATATTTCAAATCCCGCTACTCAAGTTCAAGGTCGGTGTTCATCTCGCGGTCGAAGTGACGAAGTACTTTTGCCTTAAGTACAGCGTCGGCACCAGTCAACGTGGTAATCTTTAGTCAGAGATGAATAGGGAGATGTCCAACGCTTGCGTTTTAGGTGATCCTATCAGATTTGCGCCGAAACGTAGCGGTGGACATCTCCCTACTCATCTTTTACTCAACAGTGGGGGTTCGCATGGGAGCTCTGTGACGAATTTGACAGTTATCTCATTAGAAATATTCCTAACGCGGAAAAGTTGTCGTAGATATTAAACAAGCAGTATGTGAATTTTCAAAATTGGTTAATTTTCATCCGGCAATCGAACCACTGACGCGACTGCCAGACAAAAATTTGGAGAAAAATCTCTGACACAATGTAGCTTATATTGTAAGAACTTGTATAGCAGCAAGCAAATAAAAATACACACGAAAATTTGTAATGCGTATACCATTGACTTATAAGAAATAACTACATTTTTTATTACATACGTATGTATAACATTGACTATGAGAACTATTGTATCGATGTTGCAGGAATAAATTCCCAGGTATACCTATAATGAATTACTTCGTTATTTTTCACTCTTCCCTTCCTGCCACTTTGTATTCCAGGTATTCTATAAGATAAGTGAATTGTAATGATCGTAAGAAGATACTGCTCAATTCTTCGGCTTATAGGACTTTTAAATCAAAAAATTAGGTGCGCCTAATGATATGCAATCTCGAGTCGAAATTTACATGGGTGTCGTGCGGGTTGCACGTAATAAGGCACACCTCCTCAGCTCAGATGTTCTCTTGATACCACGGGACAATATTTGATTAAAAATTTCTGTAAGTCGTAAAATTGCTCTTGGTATCAGGAGAACATCCGACCCGAGGAGGTGTGCTAAATTTTTTGGCAGGAAAAATCAGGAAGGTATGTCTATGCAGGCATGCATTCGTATGGATGTGTCTCTATGCATGTCTTATTCGCTTACGAAATTTTCAAATCTTGAAATTTTAAGTCGAAAAATTGATCTTGGTATCAGGAAAACATCCGACCCGAGGAGGTGTGCTAAAATTTTTGGCGTATGGATGTGTCTCTATGCATGTCTTATTCGCTTACGAAATTTTCAAATCTTGAAATTTTAAGTCGAAAAATTGATCTTGGTATCAGGAAAACATCCGACCCGAGGAGGTGTGCTAAAATTTTTGGCGGGAAAAATCAAGAGGGTATGTCTATGCAGGCATGCATTCGTCTGGAAGTGTCTCTATGCATGTCTTATTCGCTTACGAAATTTTCAAATCTTGAAATTTTTACGTCGAAAAATTGCTCCTGGTATCAGGAGAACATCCGACCCGAGGAGGTGTGCTAAAATTTTTGGCGGGAAAAATCAAGAGGGTATGTCTATGCAGGCATGCATTCGTATTGATGTGTCTATATGCATGTCTTATTCGCTTACGAAATTTGGAGATTTAGAAATTTTAATGTCTAAGCAAGTATGTATTCATATATAGATGTGTTTAGATGTGTTACGAGTTTTTGATATTTTAAGTCGAAAAATTGGCGGAAAAAATTAGGAGCGTATGTCCAAGCATTTTTCGACTGTTAATTTTTCGATCTAAAATTGCTATAAGTCGGGAAATTGCGCCGTGTCTTCTTATGATCATTAAAATTCGCTTACCTCATTCAATACCTGAAATAAAGAGTGGTAGGAAAGGGAAAGTGGAAAATAACGAAATAATTAATTATAAGTATAACTGGGAATTTATTGCTGTAGCATCGATACAATATTTCTCATTGTTAACGTTATACAATTTATAATTATTTCTTATAAGTAAATATAATGCATGTACGCATCGCAAATTATCGATTATGTCTTTATTTGCTTAGTGCTATACAAGTTCTTATAGTATAAACCACATTTTGTCGGACAGAGATGTTTCTCTCAATTTTTGTCTGCCAGTCGCGTCAGTGGTTCGATTGCCACACAAAGATAGCCCAGTTTCGAAAATTCACATACTGCTCATCGCTTACTGCTTACTTCTCATTTGCTTCACAGCACATAACTTACCATAATTCAAACCATACCTATATTCGTATTACAATAATTTATAATACACTATCTGATATAACTAGTCTTATAAACACTGTGTTCAATATACATATAGAATAGAATTCTCGATAGACGGAGATGTGTGTATTCTTATGAAAGTGTATTCAACTGTCACAGAAGGGCGTACATAAAAATGAGTATCATTTCCTAAACAATAAAACCATATTCCCAAACTTTGCCAAGCAATTCCCATTCGATTGCATTAATAAAAAATATTAAAAAATTATTTGCTTGCCAAGTATACGAAGGTTAAAAGCGCTATTGCAATTCCGCTAGGTGTGTTAAATGCAACTATTGTATTATGTAAATACTGATTTTACCGACAGTGTATGTCTGGATTTGTTAATTTTACAGACGGTAAATGTTTGTAAATGCTGATTTTATCGACCGACATAGTATGTCTATGGTTGGCACGACCGGGGTTCTGTAGACTGGCATGTCAATGTTTTGAGTTGACCTCCGTTGACTGAAAACGAATAGAGGCATGTGCAGGCATGTGTTTAATGGAAATTTAAACGCGCGACGTTACACGTCAATATTCAATTATTAGTATATAATAAAGTGTATTAATAAAAAGTTATGACGACTTCAAAAGAATTAAACGTAGCAAGAAAAAGTCTCGTAGCATCGCTCGGTGATAATGCAAAACTGTAAGTATCAGGTTATGTTATATGTCATGTTATGTTATCATTTTTAAACTACTGTTTTCACTGATACGATTCGCACTTTGTTACAGAATTACAATGAAATACTTTCATTCAATAGATATTATCATAAATTGTTAAAATAATTATCTAAAATATAGCGATAACGATTTAACCACTTTTCACACTTCTAAACTTATTTCCAACTGTCACATTCTCAGAGTATTAGTTATTATAAATATTGACGATATCGCACATGCAGTTTGGCTTCAAATCTGAAACACATTAAAAAATAACTCTAAAAATTCATGTTTTACAAACACTCTTTATATTTTCAGATACTTTGAAAAAATGAAGCTATGGTTTCAGATGAAGGTATGCAAACATTTGTCCGAAAATCTGTATTTCTTATGAAATATTCTTCGAGCCTAACCCATTATTTTGATTATATTTTCATTTGTAAAAATTTGTAAGATAATATTTTAGGAAGATTATTTTCAGTAAATAATATTTATTTTCAGACAACAAAAGAAGAATTTGATTGCGAAGCACGAAATATTATGACTGAAGATCAGGTTCATTTACATAATGAATTTCTACTTTGTTTATTCAATAAAGTACAGGGACTTGCTTCTGTTACAACTGTGAGAACTAGCAAGCATAATAATACTCACGCTCATCTTGATAAGGAGAAAATGCTCGAGAAGAGACTGCGCTTAAAACGAAAATACAAAACTGATAAATCAAACTTTGAAGTAGGTGGAAATACTGTCTCTAAGGGGTCTTTCTAGTGTGACTTTCTAAAAAATGGGTGATTTTTGCGAATTTTTTTTTAGCAAAAACTATGTGATGTATCGATTTCAAATTTACCGGGTATATTTATGCATGTTTTGTGAATATTCACAATTTTTTTTCAATCAAAATCTCCAAACAATTCGCTAGTATATATAATACCGCGCGCAAGGTGTTATAAAAATTTACGTGGATGGTGAACACGATAGAGCTCGTCCTGGTCATCCGAATCAAGAAAGTTATAGAGATTCTTAATCAATATAAATGCGCCTATCGTTTGACCTATAAGAAATAGGAAATAAAGAAAATTGGTTCAATGACGGCACGTCCAAAAAATCGATTTTTTTACCTTGAATTGAATTGAATGAATTTTCAAGCAATTAATTTAAAGGTTTTGAATTCCGGGTAGCATTTTTTTCATTTTGTTGAAAACAGATTTTGGGTATAAAGTCGAAAGAGATTGATGAATAAACAAACTTAGTTTGAGTAGAATATAAGTATAAAAAAAATTGAATCCCATTCTTAAATCTATAATTAAAATACAATACATATTTTAGCCTGCAGATGTTTACGTCGAGGTACTAGGCCAAACTTCTTCTCTTGTTGGAGACGAGCCGATCGGTGCTAACCATTCTAGCGCACAAGAGCTACTGTTGCCTGATCGTACATTTGTTTTGGCTAGATTAATGCTTGCTGCATGGGAGAACAATATGGACGGAGCTGAGGAAAATACTGCACAAATAATTATAGCTGCTACTCAGGTATAAAAAATATGTATATTTTTTTTTTTTTCATTTACACAAATTTATTGTTTCACAATTTATTTATACGTTAAATAAAGTGAATTCAATCTTTATGAATTTATTAGGTTTTCCTGAAAAATATACTTACCGCGGTTATTACTCGAAGGAAAGGTTTCTTGGTGAAAGAAGATTCGTTTATTCATAAAATAGGTGAACCTGTATCCAGTTCTTGGACAAGAAATACCTCTTATATTACCAATGTATCAAATTTCAGGTAAAAAAACAATCAAATAAATTTTGTATTCATTAACTAAACGTTTCTGAATAAAAATTTGGAATTATATAATCTAAATAAACTTTTTCAGATCCTCAATTTCATTTAGTACTGTTACAATTAATGTTTCTAACATTATTTAGCATGGCCACAAATGTGGTGGAGCCCGAAGGACAAATACCCGCAATAAAACAGACCCTTGAAGAAGCAGAACAAGCAACTGCTTTTGCATTAGCATGTTCAGCACAAACTACTTCACCTACTCCCGATCCTATCAACATTGCAAATCTTCAACAAGCATTGAAGGTATTATTTTATTATCAATATCTTTGTCTAAATTTTATTATTCTATTCTCTTTTTTCTTTTAACATCAAATGGAATTCTGAAATTACCCTTCGCATTTCCAACTTTCTAAAGTATGAGTCATGTTATAAATTATTCGTCAGAAATTAAGCTGTTTCTTTTTTTTTTTTGGTTGAATTACTTCCGTAACTTCGGGAATATTTTTCATTCTCGTGAGTTTCTGTCTTGCTAATACTTTGCAATGAAAATATAATTTGTTTACAGGTTCACAAGAATCTTATCAATAATCATACTATTTATGCAACTAATATGGACCGTTTATACACCTATGCGACCCATCCAAGTTACGAAGACTTAGAAACAAGTAAACTATTATCCAGAAATTCAAGAACGTAACATTTTAGAGGGAGTAAAAATTGGGATCCAGATTTGTTAGATGTAAGATAGTTTTTTCGAACTTGTGTATACTATCGTAAATAAAAATGATAAATAATCAGTATTTAAATCCAAAAATCAAAAGGAAATGATGGAACAGTTTTTATAATGTTAATACAATTACGTATAAATCCTTGTAAACATTTTTAATAAGTAATATATTTTATATCTTTTATAGATCCGTTATTTATACAGGCCAGATTCACATTCTTATCTGGAATCTACCAGCTTTTGTTATATATTTAACACCCTTAAACGGTTTATACTTTTCTCCATACATATCCAACCTGTTTACCTTCAAGCCAGATACAGCGAGTTGATTTATGGTGAAATGTACCTTAAAGTGATAAATTTTTCACGATTTTTTGTTATTCGACATAAAAAATATAGACAAAATAATATTTTTTAATAATAAAATAAGTCAGTTAAAACTTCCAACTAATTGATTAAAAGAATTATTTAAACTTACGTTGATGGCAGGATTAGACTCCGTGACTGTTGCCCCATTTTGAATAGTGATCTGTAAATTGATTGATAATTAAAATGGACTTAGTGATCGATATTTTCTACTGATGCCAGTTGTTCATTTATTCCTTTCTTATTACTCTAATAACTTACGGTTCCTCGAAGATTAGGTAACTTGGCAACATCTATTCTACCAATATCCCATACTAGTACTTTACTGACCGGATCAAAAGAGTATTTTCCCTGATTAGGGACCAAACTACAATTCAGTACAGATTTCGGCATTGGAATTTCAATGTTAACATTTTCAACCTGAAAGAAAGCTTAGATTTAATATGCGATAAATTTGCACCTGTATTAACTTTTCAATTCATTAAAAAGATACAATTTAATGTATCGTATAAAAGATAATATCTCTTCCTTCCGTTTGTCGCATTTAAAACTTTACAAAAACAAGATGAAAGAAGATTTCTCATTTTCTGAAAACTGAATTAAAGTAATTTTCTCACAGTTCTTCCTATCGTTTGTTTTGGACCAACTGTAATGTCTAATCTGCCACCGCCAGAGTCTTTCAGGCTTATATTATGTCTCACGTATATAGGAATGGCAACGATACTCTGTGAGCCAATGTGGTATGAAAGTAGTCGAAAATTACCGTCTGGTGGAATGAAAGATAATATTCTCTCTGACTGAAATAGTTTAAATAACAATTACGTTCATTTCATTAAATTTAAAACAGCAATAGATTCAATAGGCCAGTTTCAAGCCAATAAAAGGCTGCCTTTCTTATATGACACGAATCTACGTACCTCCCATCGTTTAAATCTAACGCATGGGTGAAAGCTGACATCATCAAATAGTCTTGGATTCATAAACGAAAGTGTAAGATCAGGCATACCGCTTAATTTAATGCAACAATCGATCTGAAATATAATTTAAGTTTGTTATAAAAATGAATGATTATTATATATCTTTTGTGTTCAAGATATAATTGTTGACAAAATTTCAGGCAATTATGAATCTTTATGGAAATGATGTCCCAAAAGACGATTAAATTCTGAGTTTTATATTCAGTTTTTTAATATCGTACGTAGCCTTGGATTTCGGCAAAGACTGTGGCCCCAGTTTTGTCAATTATAGCATCGACTTCCTCTACTACATCGAAATAAGCTTCGTTGTTTGTGTATTTCACACCGGTTCTTCTCCACGGTACATTCGACAGTTGACCACTTGGTAAAATAGCGCTAACACTGAAAATGATGAATTAAATCTGATTATTTATTCGTTTGATAAATGAAATCAGATTATCTTGGTTTTTATGTTTAAGAATACTGCGAATATTATTTAACTCTTTAAAATTACACGCATCAACAAAATTAACAACGCATTCGGTACTCAAAACAAAAAAATGCCCATTTTCAGAATGTTGTAACTTTATGAAAGAAAGTGGAAACAAGTCATTTCAAAAAGCTTTTAAAGATAAAATTCCTATCTTCAAAATGCTCTTCGAAATGATTTTTTTCGATTTTTTTTCGAGTTACAGCGTTTTCAAGATGATCAATTTTTCGCGGAGTACCAAAAGCGTCGTTAATTTCGTTGCCAAGTGTATTTACACAAAGTTTCTACAACTTAGAATCAAGGAATATAATTTAAAACACCAAAAACGCAATGATTCGAAAAGCGCCAACTCCATACTAATATTAATTAATTTAGCCAAAGCATAAATAACACAAATACTTTCGGTTTGCTTACTTCGACTTCCCTGTAACGCTATTTGCTATTGTTCTCAAAATATTAGGTGGCTTAATGAGTTCCTTTAGAATATTTGACTCTGTAGCAAGAGGAAATCCGTTATCTAACATCTCATCCAACAATTCATAGACAACAACGTAATTGTCTTTAATAATAGTTTCTGTACATTCGCTGAAGTAATCTTCAAAAGTATCGACAACTCTGTGTAAAAATTCGATCACGAATAACGGAGGGACTGAAAAATGAGGTGTTGAATTATAAATCATTTAATGCAATTTGATAATATCGAATTTAAATATTAAAAACATTCATTTCTGTATCCTAAATAAAGTAAATAGGATTAAATAAAAAAAAAGGGTGTTTTAATTAACTTTGAGGCAGTTTTTTTCAGTTAAATACCTTCTGTCATACATACGGCAACAAAGAACATATTGCAGCGATGTATACTGATCAAATAATGATGTGGTGTAGCTATTACAGGTGGTGTATCTTCGGGAGATGAGACCCTCCGTTGTTGGTCGAAAAAATAATCACACAATGATCGTGCGACCGCACTTTTCCAGTGTTTTTCCATAAATACATCTCTGAATAGAGGAAATAATATTTATAGGTTATGTCGCGTATGTTATATTCCATTATATCGGCTGGTTAAGCTGTTTAATTTTTTATTTATAAAACTCACCCCGATGAATTTATTATAAAAAGACTGTGAATCATTTTGTTACTCGGATATACCCGAGGGTTTAAGTTAACTCAATTTTATACTGGGGAGATAATTAATTCAAGATTGTGAAGCATTAAAAGGTTTTTGACACTTGGATTTATCCTACTTTTGACGTTACCCAAATGGTAAGCGAGCCAAACTTCATACATAATAGACTCCGTTATCTCTCTGCAATAAATTATTCCAGTCGGTACATCAGAACGCCTTTAATATTCATTACCGACTCAGTTGCATGTTGTGTTGCATCAAATCAGGCGCGAGAATTCCCAGAATTGATACTATGAGTTCTGTAAAGCAATTCGTATGACAGGGATTTAGGTATTGAACAATTATATCTCTGTTGTATAGTATTCCGGATAATAAACTTGACAGCACTAATGGATTAAAGCTTTTTTTTAAATATAATTAATATAGGCACTTGAAAGTGTCGAAACAATGGAATGAAAAGTGTTAAAAATAAGACTGGAATAAAATTATAATATCAAAAAATATATTTAAATATTTTAATCTCGATTGTATCCCTTTTATACATCCTATAATTGTTTTATCTTTAGCTTCCGAGTTTCTGAAGTTGAGATATGTCGAAACACGTATATTTGCGGAATTATTTACAGACCTTTCATTTATTAGCTGGCAAAAAACAGCACAGCACACTTTTCCAATTTTTTAGAGTTGATTCGAGGATTTTGTGTTAACGTTAAAATAACGTGAAATTCAAGCTTCCAAATTGATATTTTCAAAAAATTGACCAAAAAGATGAAATAACAAAAACCAAAGAAACTCATTTAATGGAAAAGTTTTACCTTCGGAAATGATGTTGGAAGTATAGTAATACCATTAACGACATAATTCTTATATTTTATAGAGTAATATAAAAGATAACAAATTGCGTAAAAGAACTTTACACAAGATTTTCTTTACTATTTCCAATCTCTCATTTGCAATTTCTCTATAAAAGCGTGTGTTATAATTCTCAGGAAAAAATGAACCAGTCTGACATCATTGATTTGTGAATATAAATACTTTATTCAAATTTTATGTAGGTATAGGCAGAATTATGTTCATAAACTCGCTCATCTATATTCGCATTAAATTGCAGTTGAAAGTTTTCACATGAAAACAAAAAAATAAAAATTTCTTTATGATTTATCACTATGATAATTATTTTATTTTATATTATATTAAAACAAATTTATTCAGTCACCTCAAATTCTGTATATTAAAATAACAACAGAAACACTTGAAGAAAACTGAAATGGTCTAACTGCAATAGATATAAGCGTGCTGAGCAATCATGCTGCTCTTTCTTTGATTATTTATTTTTTTTTTTTTGTATAAATATTAAATGTAACAAAATATGACTTTAGATGAAACTCGTATTTCCAATCGCGAGCAAACACAGTCTGACTCCTTGCTGACACAAGTGATAATCTCTGAGAGGTGGTGCTAAATTTTCATCGAGTAATTTCAAAATTTCGAAATAACCCTTCAGGGCTTTTTCATGTTCACCATTTTCCAAGTTCCTAGAAGCTACTTTGAATATCGCATCGGTGTCTTGAATAGCTTTTAAACCCTTTAATATATTTGTCGACTTTTTACACTTCGGACAAAACGCCATGAACTCATTCGAGTCTGTTGATATAGGCAATATATTACCGCAAGCTTCACCCGATTCACATCTGAATCTGTAAATAAAATTAATAATCACTTTACAGTAGCCTGAATATTTCATACAAAGCTAATTACATTTCTTCATATCAGCAGTCGAGTATAAAAGAATTTTATACGATTTCAAAATTCCTCAAAATTTTCCCTAACTTAACGCCCGACTTTTGGGATACGTTAATTTGATACTGTATCTTATTGAAGTTAATTTACTTATGGTCACAAGCTATCGATACTTGAATTTTCTTTTTTTTCTTTTAATAATAAACTTGTTTTGAACTAGATCTTCATCGTTTATATGGGTGTGGCAATTTTCCATTGAGTGATTGGCATAATTCACCGGCCTTATTTTATACTCACTCATACCTTGGTGAATCCATGTATACCAGACACTGACAGTTATACTAAAGGTATAATTGCGGTACACGTGGCAATGGCAAAAAGAAATATATGTCAGTAGAAAATTCCAGATACCTTAGTATTCTCGGATCTATTCCTTCAAGAAGAGGCCATTGACCGGTGCATGCCTCACAGGCACAGTCGAACCAGTATTGTAGTCTCAATTTCCTTTTTCTCTCATTTTGTGGCATCGTTGTAAAAATCGGACCGTAATTTTCGCTGATCTCTTCACCTGGACGTATAGTCCGTAATGCACGAACCACCATATTTGTTCCAACGAAATACCTGAGTTTAAAAGTTGTAGAAAAAAAAAATCAAAGATCGTGATTGACATTCGATAAAACGAGGCCAAACATCTAGGACTTATGATAACCGGATCGTACCTGATTATACTGGGATTACAAGAGTGATTCAAAAGTGCAACTGTAGGAAAAGCACCTCCACCAATGAAAATACTCTTCGCTTTGTCCAAAGTTATTGCACCCTTAGGCCTTATCAATTCTGAAACCTAATATTACTTTTGTAAGTCCATGTGCTTGTTGTTCGGTGTTAAAGTTTCAAGATTTTTATTTTGTCCCTGTCTCATGACTCGTTGTATTGTTAGTATAATGGATTGCCCAATGGTTGATTACGAAATGAAAAGAATCAAACCATCTGGCATACCTGTCGTATGCTTATGAATTTTCGAATGTGATACAGATCCGGTTTGATCGTAATTAGATTTGTTTTATAATTTTAGTATTCGATTAATATTTCGCGTACCTCGTGGGCATTGAACTGCAATAATTGGATATTGTGAAGTATTAAACCTCCGACGTAGATTTCTTCGGATGAAAGTGCTGACTCAGCTGTATCCGGCGTCTTAATTTCTTCGGGGAAGTAAGAACTGTGCTTCAAAAGTCTGAGAAGCCAACTGGCCATGTATGCTCGATGAAAGAGATCTTCTGGTGTCCGTTCGTCCTCATGTGTAACTGCAGTGCAGTTCATTAATTAAAATGTTGAAAATATATAATAGTTTTATTTTTTCTCTTTATATATTGGAGTAGTCGAAAGTTCGTTAAGTAATTTTTTTTTTTTACTGAAGTTATAACTTGTTGATTTACCTAGACTGTGTAAAGACCTGTAATCGTCTGCTTTCCATGGCTTGATATTAGCCTCAGGCTTAAGAGAATCCTGTAACCTTTTCAATTCGCTCAAAGATTTTTGACTGACCGATTTAAGAGCGAGAAAACATGTTACAGAAGCGGCAGACACGTACAAGGCTAGCAAAAGAGAGCACTCTGTCGCGTGTATTTTGGAGTCACGATTTCGACACTTTGTTGAACAGTAGATGATGATCGTACAGGTGTTACACGAAGCGGGTACTGGGGCAGTAACTCGTGTGAAACAACGATGACAATGAGTCAATCTAAAGGAGAGGTAAAAGTCTTTTATTTTTCTATTGATTTCAGTTTAAGGGAGTACAGGACTATTGAAACTTCGAAAAATCGATTACTTTTTTTAAATTTTGATTCTGAAAGCCGTATATTTTACGAACATTTGAACAAAAAGTTCACGGAGAAATTCGAAAAATTATGGAAGTTATAGCGCTAAACGTAACTGAGTACACGGTCGAGTAAAGAAACAATTACGAGGGAACGAAAGAGACTAGAACGGAGAATAGAGGAAGAGAAAAAAGAGAAGGACGAACGAGATCTTGTAGCTGATTGAGGTCTATATGGACCAGGAATCGCGTGGAAGAGGTTTGGAAATTTTTTAAGTCATATATTAGTGAAAAAAATGAGCCTAAACTTTGAAGCCGTTTATCTCAAAATTACATTTTCGAATACGATGGAGATCGTAGCTCTTGAACGGATGATTATTTTCACTTGAAATTTGAACTGAATTTTTACAATACCTTTCTCTAAAACGTGGAACACCCTCAAAAATATTTCAGAATTTGTAAGACTGAAAAGAACAATATTGAAGACCATTTTTTACCGTGAGAAGGTATTAAAAAATTGAATTCATGTACAACTTTCAAAATTTTCGTTCAAATTTCCCCAAAAAAGTTGCATGTGTAGTTTTGAACGTATTAATTACTCACTTCAAAGTATTTCGCTTTCAGATGATTGATTCACCTGGGACCATTTCTACAGACTCGAGTTACGCGCTACGCAAGATAATCTTCAGCGCTGAATAACTTCCATAATTTTCAACATATTGACAACTTTTTTTGCGTTAAATACTTGTAAGAACATGCACAATAAATTGTAAAAAGTGATGGTTCGATGATCATTTAGTTTCTAAGGAATCCAACCCGACCAAAAATCGATTTCTTGAACCTTCAATAGTCCCTTGTCCCCTTAATAGTTCAGTAAATCAAGGTCTGAAGCTCAAAAATTTGGAAGTGACTGCAAACTCGATCTTATCTTCCTTTTACACCCAAGAATACTATACGCAAATTTTCAGGATCAAAATAATTGCCCAGGAAATCATGAAAATTCATGAAAAAAGACGGAAATTTTCGTTTTTCGCGATTACCTCGGCAACGGTAAGAAATTTCGAAAAAAAAATTCGTATAATAGTTGCAGTGCTAAAAATCGTGCATTGAAAAATGTCCTCAGAAGTTAATTTTCGTCTAATATTTACGAAGTGACAACGAACTTCCCAATTTTTCATGCACATATTAGGAAATTCGTTGTCACTTTGTGAATACTAAACAAAAATTAACTTCCGATGACATTTTTTCACGCAGAATTTTTATCTCTACAACTTTTATACAAAACTTTTTTTGAAATTTCTTACCGTTGTAGAGATAATTACGAGAAACGAAAATTTCCATCTGTTTTCATAAAATTTCACGATTCCTCGGGCATTTTTGATCCTACAAATTTGCGTACAGTATTCTTGGGTGTAATCCAAAGATAAAATCAAGCCCACAATTTTGAGGTTCAAGCCTTGGTTTGTTGGACTATTAAATCACCTTTAAATAATTTCCTGAACGTACCTGAACTCTGGCAAAAGAACCGCACAATGTGCTTTTTCAATGGCCAATATCTCGCCAGGAAAAATTGTGCGAGTTGCAACAGCATGTCGTCCAACAAGACCGCCAGCGTCTTTGAATTGAACGCAATCACTGAAGGCAGGATAATCAGGATTATTAGAACCAGATAATTTAGGGGAAGATTTATTGTTCGTGAAAGACGTTGAAGTGTCTTTCTTCAAACTAGCCATGCCGTTCAGCTGATTTCCCTTTTCCATCACAGCCAGCATTACCCTGACGTCATATTCGACCTTCTGTTTCTTATCGGCAGTAATTTTCGCGTGGTCTAAAGCCTTTAGTGTACTTCTAAACGCGTCTATAGCTGCCGAGTGTTTTTTAAGCCCTAGAAGACACTTTGCACGACGTTCTTCAAGTTTGTAAAGAAGTTCTTTTGGGTAACCAACTCGGACTGCTTCTTCGGCGTCTAATACAGCCATCTCGAATCTTTCCAAATGATATAACACCGCAGAACGATTCGCCAATATTATCGATAACTCTGAACCGAAAAAATTATTATTAACTCTGTTAAAGAGAGTCTGTGAAAAATAATTCTACGTACCACTTTCAGGTGCGACAATCGCAGCGTCCGAATAATTATCCAAAGCTTTGAGGAACTGTCCATGACGAAACGAGCTGTTTCCAGCTTCTTTAAGTTTTAAGGCTCTGTCACGGTCTCTTTCACCAACTCCTGGAAACTCTAGTGGTAATATATGGGCCTCTGGATATTTTAGGATAAAAGCAACTCGTTCACCGTCGCTTTTAAGGGCCGAAAATTTTTTAAAATCTTGAACATTCACTGCTTCACGTACCGTCACAAGATTCGAACGAAAAAAATCACCGATTTCAGACTCTGTCTCTCGTTCCAACATTTTTATACCTGATTTTAAAACAGACATTTATTTATACGAAAGTCCTAATGATATGGAATAAAATTGATCATGTGTGAATAGGAAACAAGACTAAGAAATGTATTTTGGAAAGAATAATAATTAGGTCGATAAATTTGAACGGCGAATCTCTTATTTGTTGATTTCTGAATATCGAATTTATGGGAATTGATGAATTTGTGTAAAAATTTTTATCTTACCTTTGGAGTTTTTTTATTTTGGGTTACTGTTTGATAAATAATTAAACGAGTGGATGCGTTACACAGTATTATTTCAAAGCATGCTTTCCCGGCGTTCGTATTAAGACTGTTCAAGAGACCGCTAGAGTATTTCGGTACGTCTATTTTAAATCGTAATTCTAGAAGTGGGGAACTCGAAGCATTGTCAGTTATAGGTATAGAAATTATTAGATCAGAAATATATGGGGCATTTCATACGACTTCGACCTGGGTCTGAACCTTGACCTCTAGGATTGGGCCCGCGATTTTTTATACGATTTTTCTCACTTTGAAAGGCACTCAGTTTTTTTTTTTAGATTTTTTTTCAAATCGATTTGAATTTTTTACAATTTTCTAAAACGACCATATTGATCGACACAATTTAAAAGAATGAAGATTTTTAAATTGTGTCGATTAATATGGTCGTTGTAAAAAATTCTAGAAAATTCTAATCGATTTGAAAAAGTCTAAAAAAAAAAAAAAACTGAGTGCCTTTCAAAGTGAGAACAATTATATGAAAAATCGCGAGCCCAATCCGAGAGGTGAAGGGTCAGACCCAGGTCGAAATGGTATGGAATGTGAAAATCGTGATTATAATAATTTACTAAAGGAAATTAAAACAAAATTAGGATAAATTTTTCAATATTTATTCAATCTCAGTTTAATTACGTGATAAAATTTTAAGTTTTAATACATAATAACTATACAAATTAATAAACACGTAGGTATAGGTAGAGAAGAGAAAAATAAAAAATAAATTTTATGTATCTAAATATACTAAATACAATATATACAAAACTTATTTAATAAAATATTGTGCGTTGATCGAGAGAATACCTAATATATAGGAAAAGGATTAAAATTGAGTGACTGACTTTAGTGCAGAACTGTATGAGGTGAAATTCATTTTTTTTTCTAATTTTTCTATTTTTATAACGAATCTACACGAATCGAATTACCGAAAAAAATTGATAAAAAAATTTTTTTTAAATTAATAAATATTGTCTAAATTTCTGATTGGTAACTCGAACACCTTGGGAGAGTATTTTAAATAATAATCACAGTCGTAATTTGAAAAAAATTTTAATGTAGTAATTTAAAAAAAAAAGAAAGAAAGAAAATAAAAATTCCCAAGTATTAGACCGTATAGAGTAAAGCGAAAATTTTTTTCTACGTTAATATAAAAGTATCACTAACACTGTATTTTTGAGTAAAAATATTAATTTCAATAACATATACCTAGTATATATATATATATATATATATATATATATATATATATATATATATATATATATATATATATATATATATATATATATATATATATATATATATATATATATATATATATATATATATATATATATATATATATATATATATATATATATATATATATATATATATATATATTTTTGTTTATTACTGTAAATTGATGATTTTTAAACAACTTCTCTTACGGGGTATGGTACAAACCCAATCTGATGAATAATATCTGCATATATGATATGGTGAATACTTAATACACTAATGAAATTGTTAATATACATTTAGATATTACTATGTATGTATGTACCTATATAAACGAGCATAAAGTAACGCACCAAAGATCCAGGATACATATTTATATATACCTATATAAATTATTATGTGCAGTGATTGTAAATAGCATAAGGACATATAATGAGATTCAAAATCTGTGTTTTTTCATTGTAATTATACATATGGGGCTTTCCATCCGAAGTCACCTCTGACCCCGACCATTTTTAATTTGATCCATTTTTATTCTTTTTTTTAGTCTTTAGTACCCATTTGAAGTAGCACTTGAAGTAGATTTATTTCAGATTTTTAACTCAATCCATTCTCGACTTATGAATTTTTTTAAAAACTCACCTTCCAAAAGGTGAAAAAAAAAAAAAATAATACTTAAAATGGGTATTAAGGACTAAAAAAAGAATCGGTTAAATTAAAAATGGTTGGGGTTAGAGTCTCGTTGATTTCACATGGAAATCCCCATATATATATAAACTGCAAAAAAATTCTTCAACGGGATCCTTCGTCCGGAATGATTATTTCGTATAATTCAAATTCCCATGTGTGTATACTGCTTATACCCTTGCATATGAAACTTTAATTTTCAAGTCATATCTGCAGCGCATGTAGACACTGTTAGGATTAGCGTTTCCGCATATATAATTAAGAATTATAACAGGTACATTAATATACAAATATCTAAATTTCTAAAAATCGTATGATCCTTGATCCTCGTCTCTCGTTAATCCCATGTGAAAGCAAAGCTTGTAAATAGCACCAGCAGCAATACCACCAACTATTGGTCCAACCCAATAGACCCAATGGTCACTCCACAATCCCATAACTGCTGCTGGACCTAAACTACGAGCTGGATTCATGCTGCTTCCGGTTGCTGGTACAGCTGCTAAATGAGCGGCTGTTATTGCCAGACCAATTGCTAATGGTACTGATCCTTTTATGTCACTACGTTTAGAGTCTGTGGCTCCATGAACAACAAGGACTAACATGAATGTTATAAAAGCTTCAATCAGGACAGCTTGCCCGATTTCTACTCCTGGGGTAATTGTCGTACTCCCAAGACTTCCGGCTACGGTATTCGGAAGCATTGCCTAAAAAACGAAACAATGAGTTTAACAATGAGAATGAAACGATTTTTAAATGAAAAAACTAAATAACGGTCATAAAACTTGATATAAACTATCTCGACAAAATTAGCAAGTCACTTCTAGCATGGCCTGCCATTACCAGACACCTTGACCGATTCACTTAAAATTTATATCAGGGCTAGTCAAAAGTGTTTTCAACTTGTGCCCGAAGTCGCATTTCTGTATTTCTAAGGGTCTTGATGTGGCACCCCGAAAACCAGCCATATGCGTAAAATCAAAGTCACAGGTCTACGATTTCGGGTTTCGACGTCGAATCCGTGCCCAAAAAAATGTTTTTTCTATACTGAGGACAACGGTCCGAATTGAATACCCGTCATCATCAGTACGGGTGATGATTCTGGTCACCAATTTCTTAGAGGCTTCCGCTAGAGGCATGCGAAACCAAAAACTCTGCGACAACAGAGCGAATACAAATTTATGCACAACTTAGCAACTCATTCGAGAAGTCAGTCTCCAAAAGAGTTTAAGAATCTTCTACCCGACCCATATGGTTGGAAGGGATGAAATTTAGGGGTTGGGTAGGCGCGGTCGTGAGTCTGGTGGATGTGTAAAGGGTACTGATCAGATCTGAGGTTTAAACATTTTTATAGATGCAGGTATGGAATCAAAACCACAGACCGAAAATCTGTGACTTTGATTATTGGCACGGCGTTGGTTTTGTGGGCACCCCATTGCAACCCTCAGACCTATAGAGTTGTGAGTCTGGGTATAAGTTGGGGACACTTTGCACTATCTTTGGTATAAATTTCAAGTGAATCGGTCAACGCGTTTAGAAATGACTCGGTATATAATCAGGTTGACCCGCTAATTTTGTTGAGTAGTTTTATAGTTGTAAATTGTGCTGATGTGTAACAACATTCTACCGTTATAACGGACACGTCGAACTACGAGGAATTATATTGTTCATAAAATCTTATGAAAGTAAAAAAAGAGTAAAGATTAACGGTCAAAATATATCGATAATCTTTGCTATAGCCTGACCAATTTTACTATTCGCGAAAGCGCAAGTGTGATTTGGCTTGTTAAATCCGTTTTGATAATCTGATCTAATAGCCCGTATATAAAACTATTTATAATTTTATATACGATTCGAATTTGGCATAAATTGTTTTTTATTACACCTTGACGGATATTACTTACCGCCATAATTTGGGTCAATTTGTTACGATTTATAAAGTCGAAATTCACACTCTCCTAAATTAACTAAACATGGCGTAGAGGGGAATCTATACAGTGAGTCTAAAATAATTGAACAAATAATTAAAAAAAATTAATAATCCTAAAAAAAAGTTTCCAATTTATTGAATTTTATATTAAAAATCGAATTTATTTTCAGCATAAAAAAAAAGCGAGTGAAATGAAAAATACTTTTCATTTTTACAGATCATATATATATTTGTCGAAAATTATTTCTGTATCGTGTATCAACGTAGCTAGTATAATATCGTTCAAATACGAGTTAAAAAAAGAAAAATAATAAAAAAATAAAACGGTCGTTAAATTGGCTCGTTGAATTGATTGCTTTTATTGGAAGATGATACCAGCGTCAAGAAACTGATGTAACGGTGACTCGAGTGCTTGGACCTTGACCTTCGAACAGCGACATTTTAATGAATTGACCATTCGCGTCTGAAAGTTCAACGGGATTCGAAGACCAACGGTTATAAGTCATCGGTGTATATGTTAGCAATAATTATATATCTATACCACTATAAATTCCATCCTATTCATTTCTGGGTCAAGAACTACCTATACACAATCTCGATCTAATTAAAAATTTTATTCTAATTTTATTTTTATTACCTACACATAAAATTTTGATCAGACTAAAAATACGAACCATCGCATTAATTTTTTTTCTTTTCCTTTTTTAATTTTTTTATTGACTATATTACTGACCTTCAGAATAGCCGCACCAGCAACTGCTCCGATACACTGAAAAGCTACGTAAAAGAATCCTTTGAGCAGGCTGCAATTCCCGCTTACAATAAGTCCGGCGGTTACAGCAGGGTTCACGTGGCATCCTGACACATGTCCTATCGCCTAAAAAATGAATAATAATTGATGTTTGATTAAGTGAACAATGGAGGAAAATTACGGTTATTTTAATTGAAGAATAAAAGCTAAAAATAAATCGTGATCGCTGGTCAAGGGGAAATAGATTTTTTCTTACGGTACAATTAGGGTGGGCGAAATAAAACGAATATTTTTCTTTCGAAAATCCCTTTCAAAAACTTGTTCTTTATGATCGAGTAATAAATCTCGAAAAATCTGAGCTCTTAATTTTAATATTTAGAGATCGCTCATCGCGATTTTCTATATTTCCTATTTAAATAAAATGGGAATAATTTTCTTGTGGCAATTTTTGATTTTCATATCTTGAAAACTAATCTAGTTAGATAGATTCTGAATAACTACTTTTGTTCGAAATTGAACGCTCTACAAAAAAAGTCTCTTGGTCTTTTTCTATGAATATAACCGTTTTTAAGTTATTCACGGTTAATTACCGCGGTTCAAAATGACCCGAGCTTGAACTGAATATAAATATCGTTTTTTCCCAAAATAAGTACCTTTTTTAAAACACATGCTACAGAACTATTTTTTTCTTAAAAGTATCATATCTTGAAAGTATCCCCACTACAATTTCACTAAAAAATATTGAATATTCAAAAAGTTATGATTTTCTTAGTATAAAAGTGTTTTTTCTGCGCATTGATCGCTTTACGATTTTTGTTTGAACATATTGCCATTTGAATTTTGATATACCGATTTTTGCTACTTGTTCTAGAATGTTCAAAGTATTTCCCAGTATTTTTTCGGTCTTGATCAGACTGATACTTTTCACGCGGCAACCGCTTAAAAATGGGCTTGGGTTAACTTGACCCAGTCTGATTGAAATCGGAGGTGTGACCACGAAGGGTTAATAACGAATAACGAGCTTGGAAACAGCTAGATTTATCGAGAAAGACAAAGAGACCTTTTATGTAGTTCGTTCAATTTTGAAAAAAACTAGCTACGCAGAATCTTTCTAACTGGATTAATACTTAAAATATAAAAATCGGAATGTACCACAAGAACATTTCCCATGTTATTTAAATAAGAAATAAAAAATCGGGATGAACGACTTCTAAATATTAAAATCCAGAGCTCAGATTTTTCGATACTTGTCATTCGATCATAAAAAACAAGTTTTTTAAAGGGTCTTTTGAAAAAAAATATATTCGCTTTATTTTGCCCACCCTACGATACATACACACATTATCATGCATTAGAGAAGGATCGTATTATAACAGCGTCTAAAACAATATAGAGATCAGGTTATATACGAAGCTGATCCTATAAGAGATCATGCGATGACGAAGTATCGGAACACAGGACAGTCTATATCAAGTGTAACGATTCCGTAATAATAAATCGTAACGTGTTACTTCATTGATCGTATTATACAACTAAGATTATAGTACATAGATGAAACGAAGAGGGATGGTGATAGAGCCTAGATCTATAATTCCGTTTTGGATTATATTATATACAAAGGTATTATTATACATATATACAGTTACAATTAAACCATATATATGTATATACTATAACGGACTATATATGTATAATAAAAAATAGTCCGTATATTATCCTTATATACTCGTAATACTCTATTACAGAGTCTAAAAATTCAACATGTAGGTATATCCGATATATCCGAACGGTTGAATGGGGTCCAGGCGCGGATCAGGCCTCAGGCTTGGCGGCCCAGTTCTCATGCGCGACGACAAGGTCTTCGCTGCCCTGAGGGCGGTTATGCGTCGGCTGGATGATTACGCAACGATTATTTTCACTGTATTATATATCTATATTGATATACGTATACGTATATATAAGTCTCGCTCATTCACCGCGTAATCATTGTCATTGCAGTGATATTATAATATCGTTCGAATCGATTCCAAAATTCTATAAATATAAATATAAAGTAATTTTTTTAATTTTTAAGAAATATAAATTCGGGTTTAAATCGATGATCTACTTATCGCAATATATATATATATATATATATATATATATATATATATATATATATATGTATATATATATATATTATTTCTTTTTTTTTAAATAATTATTTTATACAGATATGCGGTGCACTGACCGGAGTTTAAGGTATAGGTATAAAGTATTGCCTAAAAGTATAGGTAATACGATTCTAACGCAATCTAGATTGCAACAAACGATTTCTAAATCATACACACGCATGTGTATATGTATATATGTATAAGTAAAGGTACACCATACTGTGTGGTTACGGATTTATAACTGAATCAACGATTCGTTTAAAAACTACGAATATAAATTATAACCAGATCAATTTATAAAAAAAACCAAATAATGAATATAAAGAAAGATATCTACATCTCTAATAATAATAATAATAATAATAAGGGAACGCTTTCGATTAAGATTCTCCCGCGTGTAATTGATAATAGTCTATTATAATTAATCGGTCGGTAAAGAAGATGCGATTATTTTAGATATCGTAGTGATTGGATAGTAAAAATATGTATATCAGAATATGGACGGTGTTTTTACCCCGTGGGTTTAACCGATACTGACTAAGAGTGTATGAAAAATATTTCCTGAGGCGATAATTGTGCAACGTATATAGAAAGAGCATTGTCCCGTGGTCGCGTGGCCGCGCAAATCGGTAGATATATATCCGTTTCTCGCGAGCTTCGCAAGTTATATATGCCTTGGTTAACTATCGCTTCATACACGATGACTCGGGGCTGTGGGTCGGCAAGGCCTTAGGGTACAAAACTGCGCGTTACTGCACAGACATCGCCCGAGTTTGTGGTATGGAAGGGGGTGGCGCTGAGGCCCTGCGGGAGGCTAGAAAGGATCTTTTATTCACGTTATATTTATTTATTTATTTATTTATTTATTTATTTATTATACTTGCACGCTACTGATTTCTGCCCATTCTCCTCTCTTTGAACGTAATAGTTTGTTAGAGATTATATATACTGAATTCAACAGCACTATAAATAGAAGAGCACCTGTGCGTAGTGACGTCACAGACAGACTGTGGGCATCACGAGATTAGAGAGAGAAAAAAAGAGAGAGAAAAAATAAAAATAAATAAATGAAACTAAACAAATAAAGGGAAGACGAAGAAAGGTAGTCGTTAAGAGTACCCAGAGGGCCCTTTTTTTCTTAATAAACTGAAACTCCTTGTACTCAGCTAGCTAGGTGCAATTCGAATACAGGGTGGTCCATTTGACTCGGCCACCTGATTTATATCGAAAAATACTGCTCCGATCAAGTATTGAGTATAGTAAAACTTTTAGGGTTCAATGGGGGAAAAAAGTTGGTGTTGTTGGATTTTTCAGTTGAGGCATCACTGAGGTCAGGGTAACGTCGATTTTGTTTTTTTTTTTTTTTTGTTTAATGGAAACCTATATTTTTCATTACAAAATTTTGTTTCACTTGAAAACTCAAACGACTTTTGTATAAAACATTTTTTTGTGAGACATCAATTTTTTATACTATTCCACTGAATGACTAGAGATTTTTCAACTTTTGAGTACATTTCACCTCTAAACTATCAATTTTAGAGAAAAATTGCAAGATAAAAAAAGTGCGTAATTTCATGCAAAGATTCTTAGAGAATAAATACGAATTTTTTTTTTCACAATTTTTGATTTGTTTTTTACGCAATTGCAGAAACTGCAATAAAAAGTTACTGCAGAAAATTCTGCAATTATTCTCCAAGAATCTTTGCATAAAATTACGCACTTTTTGTCTCTTGCAATTTTTCTCAAAACTTGATAGTTTAGGGGTGAAATGTATTCAAAAGTTGAGAAATCTCTAATCGTTCAGTTGAATATCGTGAAAAATTGATGTCTCACAAAAAAATGTTTCATACAAAAGTCGTTTGAGTTTTCAAGTGGAACAAAATTACGTAATGAAAAATATGGGTTTCTACTTACAAAAAAAAAACAAAGTTGACCTTCCCCTAATCTCAACGGTACCTCCACTGAAAAATTCAATAACGCCATCTTCTTACCCCCATTGAACCCTAAAAGTTTCACTATACTCAATACTTGATCGGAGCAGTATTTTTCGAGATAAATCAAAAGGCAGAGTTAAATGGACCACCCTGTATAACACAATATGTATTATAAGTATACCGATTACGCAATATATGAGTTTGCAGTGGTTGCAGAATTATGAAGACGAGTAATCCGTACCGTTTTGGTACCACTAGGATAAGAATCATCTTCGACGTATTACAGCTAGCTTATTTGAATATTTAAATTAGTTTTTAACGCCCAGCTTCGGGATTCGTAATACAAACAATAGCCAATTTCAATGATGTAGTGCTTTAGCAATATTTATCTCCATAGGTGTATGACATCTCTCTTATATTATTCTCAGACCAGTTTTCACTACATATGTATATACGTATTATACATATTGTTTAATCAATTGCGTATAAATTGAATATACATATATTTTATGCATACACTTATCTATTATTATAAAAACATTATGAATCATTCCATCAAACTCTTTCACGTATTATATATTTTTCTATTGTTTCTATAAACCCGGAATAAAAACTATTATTCACAACCTCAAAACCGACTAATAATCCATTCAAAACTTGTCAAAGGTTAGAATAATGAATTTCCTCTTTGAATTATTGTCAAATTTAATCCGTAACGGAACCAAAAAAAAAGTCACTATTCGTTAAAATGAAAACAAATTTTTAAATCGAATCCTTCCATTTCAAAGATTTTCGAAAACATTCCTCCCAATCAAAAACCAAAGAAACAAAATATATTTGTGACAAGAGAAATCGTATGAAAAAAAAATTTGTCGGTTTATCGAAAATCTGTAAAAAAAAAAAAAAGTGGGCTATAAGGGACAAATAAAAGAAACGATGATCATGATCATCTAAAAATATTTAAAACAATAATAATAAGAGAATAAAACAGAAATTGGTCGAACTTGTAAAAATGTAAGTGAAAAGAGAAGATAATTGACAATGTCGTAACAAATGAATAGTTTAACTTGAAGATAGCCAAATGTCAATCAAACGCTCGGTTTATGATCATTTGCAAAGGATGTGTTGAATGGGTAGGGGTATAATATTATATGAATTAGTGCGAAAAGTGAACTAAGAAGGTGAGGTGCGCGGTTGAAAAGAGTCGATGGAAGTGGTCTGTAGAAGCCAGGGGGGGTCTAGTAGAGAGGGGAATATAAGGTATTGCACGAGTCAGTAGGTTGTCAGAGCCTTGAGGGCAGAATTGCACCATCTCGACAGTTAGACCCCCTTGGGCAAACCGCCGGCCTTATTTACCCTACCTAGCCTAACCCAATTCAATTGCCACGCCGTACATTAAAAGTACCTAACGTTAAATGTATATATATGTATATACGTATAATATCCCATGCCCACATATAACACAAATATCTACCTACCTATCATCCAGCATGGGCATAAACGCTTATTATAACTTGCTGATCGACCACCACGAGGTCTACCACCAGGATTACTCATCGTACGGTGAACGCGAGAGTCTCGACCGTGACACGTGACTATGAAAGATGAAAGATCGAAAAAAAAAAAAAAAAAGAAAATTGTCTAGATGTATGCCCATGTAGTAATATAATGTATGCAAAGAGATGATAGTAATCGACAAGATCGTTTTTTGTAGATAAACAAAAAAAAAACAAAAATAATAAAGAATTGAATGATTTTTATTCCATTTCTCTTTCTCTGTCTCCGCACCTTTCCGCGAGTTCGTTGAAAGTGAGTTGATTTCGAGTTTAAAAGAGGCGAGAGTGTTCGCACTGATATATACGTATAGCTATACCTATATGTATACATACATATGCCTTCGAGGGCCGAACTGAATCGTTCCTATAGCACAGGCTTCACTTACTTACTTACTTACTTACTTACTTACTACTTACGTATGATAGAGTCATATGTAAGTATGTATGTGTATAGCGGTAGAAGCTGTGGAAGAGGGCAATAAACTCTCTCGCGGACACGGAACCGTGTCAACGACAGCAGAACGTTTCGATATATAGGTGGACATTTAAAAAACCTTACCGGATTTTATCGATTATATAATCGAATAATTTAGGGTAATCGTTTTATTACCAATTGCTATTAGTTCATTAACAGTAGTTTGCTCGGGGTAATCGATCGATTAATGTTATACATTAAAATGACTGTATATTATACACAGAAGATTGATTAATCGAATGTATGTCTTTAACACCGATTGTTAGAAAATCTAGACTATGGCCAAAAAAACAAAAAAAGGATTAAATTGTACGCTATTAATATTCAAAGTTTTATAGATAAGATAAGACATGGGATGAATAACATCCCCGTGAATATTCTCTTGAAACTATGCAGTTGACAGCGCACATATTTCAAATAATTCATTTTGATTGGTCGGCGAGGTCATCCCGCGACGGTATTGGAGCTTGTAAGGCAGGGGAGCCAACTTGCACATAATTCTAACCACGATTCTAACCTCAAGAATCAACCACTTGGCCGGCAAAGACAGAGTTTGACAGCTAAAACTAGGGATATGGCCAGCCTGCATTAGCAGACACCGAAACTTGCGCTTGCGCTGTCGACTGTATAGTTTCAAGAGAACATATCGGAATATTGTAATAATGTTATATGTTAATATATTATAGACATGTATATATGTATGTATGTAACTATAATATATTGCTTCATCTTTAAGCAATTATACCCAGTTGTTAAAATCGAAGTATGTATGTAGCATCTTTTAAAAGTGAACATTTGCCTTGCTTTGCCTTCCCTAATACCTTCGAGTAATTGGCATTCATTAGTTTGTAATAACCGAAAGGCTAATAATAAATTGAGTTTATTCCGAAGGTCGGTTTCGAAAGGATGCGTTCTAGAAGAAGGACCTAGTCTATTTAATGAAAAAAAAAAGAAAAAGAAAATTATAATACCCATTATACATTGCGAAACAAAAAAAATCAAAGAAAAAACGAAAAAAACAAAAATGAAAAAGAAAAAGAATTCAAATCTCCAATAATTGTTACAATTTTTTATTTTAATTTTTTTTTATATACATATATGTATGTATTGTATATACACATATGTACATATATATGCACAGACGTCAGAATCTACTGTACGAATGTCGTAATTCGTATTTGACCGAGATGTAGTAAGCGATAGTGGGACCATTAGCTTCGGTAACGAAGATTGATTTTTTTTTTCCTTCTTAATTTCATTATTTCAACTAATACATACATGCCACTTTACCCACGCTATTTTTTTTTATTTTGCCACGTGTTTTTATCTACACCGGTTCGAATGCACCTTAGAATGAAAATTGTTTGCAATATATACCTATAACGTATTTTCAAACAATTTTTATGCTTTTTTTTTCTTTTTTAATTCTTTCTCTCTCTCTCTCTTTATCTTTCTTTTCTTGATCTTTAATTTTTATTGGGAACATCTGCTGAGCCTTGTGTGTTATTATATAGTAATTTTTTAGACATTATATATAAGTAGGTTATAATGCATTATACATATATCAGTATGGGTCCATGTCTTCGTTGCCCTGAATCGACTCTCAACTCCAAGGGCATAATTAATAAAAAAATAAAAATAAAAATACAATTTCATATATATACTATTATATTCATCTCTTAATAATTACGATTCGACAAATCACGTATTAAATTTTAACATCTTTTATCCCACGATTTTTTTTTTTTTAATACAATATTTAACTACGGCTATAATAATTACAAGTATCATCAAATTTACACGCACGTATAAGCATACACAAATAAATACACATGCAGTACTGTGATTACCATATAGATCTTCAGTCGTTATACTCAAGTCAAATTTTGAAACCTTAAACTAATCCTAATCGGATTAACAATTTCTCATTAAATAATAATTATTATTATTTCTATAATAATTATGTATAATGAATACATGGTCATTTAGAGTTGCCAATAACGTATTGAGTATATGTAGTTAGCTATTATAGATAGATGAGACTAATTGAAAGTATGATCATAAAAAAAAAGAAGTCTATCAAATACGAATTACGATACGATCAGATATGCAAGTCGATTATTTTATTGGCAAAAAATTGTATTAAATTTTGAATTATACTTTGATTTTGGATCTGGATGATCTTACGGAATTTATTTTGATTTGAAAATTAACCAAAATAAAATAGACTTTTCGGGATCTCATATAATGATTGGAATTCAATGTGAATATTCTTAGTTTATATCATCGGCAAATCGTAAACGAAAAAGTGATCTTTTATCGCGGTTGAAAAATCGCGGATAAAATTAAAAAAAATAAATAAATAATAATAATAAGAAACAGAATTTTGCGACTATCACTTCGAATTTTGAGATTAAAAAATTCTGAAAAATCAATTTTGATACACAGGAGAACTGCGTTCATATAAGAAATGCGAAAGTTACGATATCTCGTTTAATTCAGACGCCAGTAATTTCGAAACCGGAAATGGTGGGGGGTCCGAAAAATTTATTGGCACATCGTGACAGACTACCTTACTTTCTGTCAAAAATTCTGCTAAATGAACCGAATGGATCGTCTGGAATTGTGGATACTATATTTTTCCAAAATCTCTTAAAAACTTCTTACCGTAGATGATAAAAATTTTTTTTAGCTACGCCACTCCGTAAAAAAACAGAGAAAAGATCAGGTAAAAATTCATATACTAAATTTCTTTCTCTCAAATCTCACAACTAGATAATTGGTTAATTTTTTTTTTTACCTGTGCAAGAGTCGCCACTGTCAGACCAAACGTGAAGGCGATTCGGGTTACCGAAGGTTCCTCAGTCCAGGTAATGCAAGAGCCGCATCCAACCAAGACAAGAAGTAAAGTACCAAGTAATTCGGCAACCAGTGGTCGCCAGATAGAAAGGGTCGTGATTTCATGTAGGCCTAGAAAAGCCTTGGCACCTGGGGAAAAGGAGTAAAAAATTTTTATACGAAACCGAAAATGAAACAAATTTTCTTTTTTTTTTTTCTTCTTTGCCAATTTTAGTCGAAAATTATTAGTCGCAGAATTAGGACGATCTTGACCTCGAATAATTCGAAGGTAAACGAGTATTCTGCAATTTGGGATTATATAGTATCTTGCTGTTATTAAAAAAAATTTCTTCATTACACTCATTGATCGATCTTAAATTATTATGATCATTTTACTGTAATAGGTTTCAATAAACGGTGGCTCCGAGGATAATGGGCCCCGTTTTTCTGCAAGTTCATTGTTATTTGGTATAATGACTTAATTCAATGTGATTATGACCTCCTGAGCTAAATCAAATTGCTATAATTATAGTAAAAGTATTATTCTACTAATTCTTATTTACGACGATGACAGGATTCAGGAATTGACTTTAATTTCGGATTAAACTCCCACGTTAATATTTACTTAAATCTTACAAAAAATTAACACTATTCAAATTTATTCAATTCTAATTTATATTTTCTACAGAACATTTCCCACCACAAAAATAAATATAAATATAATTAAATAGAAACGAATCGATTTCTTATAATTTTCACAATTTCTATAATATTATACATCGTTTTGTCTTTTGTAATATATTTTTGCAAATCATGCTTAAAACGACGAAAAATTGCAATAACTTAAATCGTTTGGAAATTTATTACTGAAAGTGTTCGAACTTTGAGACTAAGTAATTGGGTCAGTTTGAATTTTTTTTATTTTTTGCTATCCCACACAATTTTTTAATCACCATTTTTTTTCTTTTTTTGAAGTGAAACTTCATTTGCAGGGTACCGAAAATTTTCAAGTGAAACAAAAAGTGTATAAGATCGACATATATATGCCTGCATAAAATATATATAAAGTCTCAAGTTTCAAGTTTCAAGTTTCAAGTTTCAAGTCTCAAGTCTCAAGTCTCAAGTGTCAAGTTTCAAGTCTCAAGTCTCAAGTGTCAAGTTTCAAGTCTCAAGTCTCAAGTCTTACATTTCAAGTCTCAAGTCTCAAATCTTACGTCTCAAGTGTCAAGTGTCAAACTTCAAGTCTTACATCTCAAGTGTCAAGTCTCAAGTCTTACATCTCAAGTCTCAAGTCTTAAATCTCAGGTCTCAAGTCTCAAGTCTCAAGTCTTACATCTCAAGTTTCAAGTCCCAAGTCTCAAGTCTTAAGTGAGAATCTTCACTTCTAGCGCGCGTAATACGTTACACGCATACTTTTTCATTTTTCTTCTCGACGTCTTTTAGTGGCAAAAATTTCAACGGGTGTAACAAATCTGCATCAATGACGCGTGTTCGAGAGTCCATTAAGGCATTAATTTCATAACTTATAATTGAGAATACCAGCACACGATCGTAAAATAAAATAATAATAGAAATATTGACAACGATAATTAATTGATCCACCAATAAAGCTAAAATTAATAAAGAAACAAAATTTGCTATATTTTGAATATAACATCTAAGTAGGTACAGTGCTAAGAAGTTTTCACAGAATTATGAATTTTCTCAATGATCGTTGATCGTATTTTAATTTGTTTATCATCATGATTATGTTTTTCATTTTTTCTCTCTTTCATCTACTGATTAAACAAAGTTACAGGAGCTACGAGTACCTACTCAACTTTACAACCGCAATATCGGTCAAAAATACAACCCATTCCCTACTGTACAAACTCAATTTACAAGAATGTTGGTTTAATCAATATATAAACAGAGATAAAAGTACTTAATTAGATACACACACAGGTGGCAAACTCGGCTTTTCAACATTTATTATTTAACATAATATATCTATAAAGGCAAAACGATCATTAACACGTTATTCCTAATATTAAAACGCCGGTAGGCATTACTATGCTTCCATCTTCGATGAATAATCGATTACTATTCTTAATTATTTTATTAATAACATTATTTATTTATTTTTATCAGTTTTTTTTTTCTTTTCTGTTTTTTTTTTACTTCGAAACCGTAATTTTAGGACGGTAGGTATGTGATTAAAATATTTCGACGCAATTTATAACTGCATAATATACTATTATTCAATTCAGGGTAAAACGTTCGATGATTGATACCTACTAGGTGGTATAACCATTATTCTTTAAAGGTAGATATATGGAAAAATACATCAGATATCTCCTTTCTATTTTTCATTTATGAGGATAAATACCTATAATTCAATAATAGTTCAGTTAGCTTCGAGCTATTGTCGATAATTTATTATTGCGACAAGTCAGCGACAAGCAGAATGAAAAATTTTGTAGGAAAAAAAAAAAGAATGAAATAATTTTTATTTTTTTATTTTTATTTATTTTTTTTTTTTTTGTTAACACACGATGCAATTTATTTCCTATATACAAATCGAAAGATTTCAGAGACACGAATTTAAAAAAAAAACCTTAAATAAAATAAAAAATTGAACAAAGTTATAACGATAAAAATTATTTTTGACATACCTTGCGCGGGTTTGCTCATTTTTTATTTTTTTATTTTCTTCTATTTGCGTTTTTTGGTTATTTCTAAATCCAAATTGTATCGATCTTATCTCGATTACACGAGGACCCTGCAGTCAGTGGGAAGTCAGATATAAAAATGACACATGTGTCACTATAGCAAAATTTGATAAACTATAACGGATAATCCGATTTTTAAACTATCGAATTTTACATGCGTGGAAATTCTTGGCGTATTATTATTATTATTTTTTTTTTTTTTTATAATTATAATAATATTTTTTTTTGTTCCAATTTTTTTTTTTAATTTTTTTCTTTTTTTGTTGGTTCTAAATTTTGTTACTGAATTTTTGGAATTTTTTTATTTATTTTTTTTTAAACACTGTTCACTGCAACAGACCGCGTTTGAGTTTCACTGTATGAGTATTAAGTGAGCCGGGCGAAGGTTTCGCCTTCATATACCTACAACGTTGTACCCCCACCGAAACCCTCAGTTGCTTCCCCACTACCTTACCCATTGGCTAGTTATACTATTTAACTATTATTTCGATCTCACATGATAGAATTAAAGTTTTGTTTATATATATTTAATACAGATTCATCATATCGTCCGATATACAAATACGATAAATTAAATTAGTTAAATCCTTAAGAATTTGGTACAAAGTTTACCTATAATCCGGGCATCTATGTATATATATATATAGGTATATATAATATGTATACGAGAAAAGGATCTTATTTTTACAATCAATAATACACACGTATGAAAATTATATATTAATTAATCGAACGTTGCAGATAAACTACTCCGCAGTCGTGATATCCGATTTATCAATCCGGATAAAATGCGATCAAAATGAATGACATATCTCATTCGGGATTTAAACTGTTACATTTCTAAAGAAATGTTATACCTACTCTTATGGAATTATTTTTTTGAAGATATTATTTCGCCTGAAATCGGAAACACAATCGTATTATGATATAGAAATTTGAATGCGATCGATGAATTCTTTACATATTTTATATCACAGCTACGACGTAGTTTAAAAATTTTTTCAAGTATTTCCAACGATATTCAAATTTACAGATAAACGAGTCACCTATATAAATATATATATATACAAATACATGTTTCGTCCTAAAAGGCGTCAGGAATCCTGCATCACTAATACAAATGCATTGAAAATTTCTATGCGATTCTTCTCTCCCTGAAGTAAATGAAACGCGTTTTGATTATACAATATTTTATTTTATTTTTTATTGTAATAGCCTCGCATATGTAACATCTTTTTATTTTCTTTTTTATTCTATCTTTTTATCTTATAGCACGTTAAATTATTCGCGAATAACAATTATCAACGGATCTTCGTTTTGTATTCTAATCAATGTTATGCATATTTTCAATCGAAGGTGAGTTTATATATACGTATCAGTTATAAGAAAATGCGAATTAACGAGCGAAAAATAAATCGTAAAAGATTTTAATCGAGGTATCTTAATGCAAAACACGAATCGCGTGTTACCTGTACATCACCTATGGATATGATTAATCGTATATAGATCTTTTTTCTTACGTAATTATTTATTTGTTTGTTTATTTAATAAAACGAAAAATTACATTCCTGTTTCCTCTTATAGATCACGACATAGAATTCACGCTCTTGATACTATTTTACAAATTTTTTGTTTGTCCCCCCATTTTTGTTTTTTTGTACAAAATTAAAAAAAAATCAAAAATAGAAAAAAAAAATATCACCGTTCGTTCGCAGAATCTAAACGAAGTATAAATTTATTTATTTTTTCCTTTTTTTTCTTCTGTCTGACGACATTCCTTCAGTATCCCCGTACCTGTATATATATATATACCACCGATCTCTTCGATCTTAAAGAAGATATTTTTACTCTCGATGTATAATGTGGAAATATATTTGGGTATGAAAATTTTTAAAATTAAAAATATTCTTCATTATAATTCGTGTTGTATTATGTTTTTAATTTTCTTTTCTATTTCAAAAATATATTTACGGATGGGTAAATAATTGTTTGTAATTAATGTCGCTTCGCGATATCGTTGTACAATTGCTGCTATGGAGTATAACGTACGTATATAGACACACATGTATGTCTCGAGGCTGTAATTAACTACTTTAATTAGGACACTCGTGAGCTGTAGTAGCAGCTTCTGCAAACAACAAGCATCTAGAATACCAGATCCCGCACATTGCGTACCTATAGATAGAGCAAATTTATATACACGAATGAGGAGGTGCTGTACTGACAATGAACGTCGAGTCATTAGAATTACACATTTTATATACATATTTACGTATGGTATACATACGCAGAAGAAGATCTGACGAACGTATTTATCATATCAAAGGTTTTTTTTTTTTTTTATGTTATATCAAACCTTTTTTTTTTTTTTATTAATTATTGTGCGAACTTATCTTATATTTTAATTTAGCTTGTATTCGTGTCATGATTATGCGAGGGAACGAAAGAGACTAGAACGGAGAATAGAGGAAGAGAAAAAAGAGAAGGACGAACGAGATGTTGTAGCTGATTGAGGTCTATATGGACCAGGAATCGCGTGGAAGAGGTTTGGAAATTTTTTAAGTCATATATTAGTGAAAAAAATGAGCCTAAACTTTGAAGCCGTTTATCTCAAAATTACATTTTCGAATACGATGGAGATCGTAGCTCTTGAACGGATGATTATTTTCACTTGAAATTTGAACTGAATTTTTACAATACCTTTCTCTAGAACGTGGAACTCTCTCAAAATATTACATAATTTGTAAGACTGAAAAGAAAAATATTGAAGACCATTTTTTACCGTGAGAAGGTATTAAAAAATTAAACTCATGTACAACTTTCAAAATTTTCGTTCAAATTTCCCCAAAAAAGTTGCATGTTGTAATTTTGAATGTATTAATTACTCACTTCGAAGTATCCCGCTTTCAGATGATTGATTCACCTGGGACCATTTCTACAGACTCGAGTAACGCGCTACGCAAGATAATCTTCAGCGCTGAATAACTTCCATAATTTTCAACATATTGACAACTTTTTTTGCATTAAATACTTTTAAGAACGTGCACAATAAACTGTAAAAAGTAATAGTTCGATGATTATTTACTTTCTAAGCAATCCAATTTGACCAAAAATCGATTTTTTTGAAGCTTCAATAGTCTTCGACCCGTTTAAGAAAGGCGAAAAATTCAGAATTGTTCAGAAATCATTCGCAATTTTTTTCTGTTAAACAAAAAACTATCCTCACCAAATCTTTGCGAACATATTTTGAATTTTTTGAAGATATTTTTTGAATTTACGATAGGTAAAGGTGCGATGATAAAGAAACATGGTTAAAATTTTCCAGAGACCCTTTTCCAAATTATATCTCTGAGATGATTAGTCCGTTTTTTCTGAAATTCACAGACATTGTTCAGAACGCTGTTAGCTTTTCGTCTAACTAGGATTATTGCTGAAAAAAATTTGCTTCCGAAATGGCAATCATTTGCCTTAAAAAATTTTAATTTTTGTATACTTATATGGTCTAAATTTCAAAAGTTATTTTCTTTACATGATAATCCTAGCCCCGCGGATAGCTGCTGTCATCTTAAAAAACTCCTGTAAATTTCCTTTACCGATCTGACCATTCATCTCAGCGATATCACTTCGACAAGGGTCTCTGCAGGTCAATTTTGTCCACAGATTCTTTACGCAACACGTCTCTAGCTTTCCTTCTATTCAAAATGTGTAAAATAATTTGGAAAATATGCCCAAAGAATTCATCAACAAAATATATCAGTGCGGTTTATAATAGTCTTTCGTCTACTAGAAAAGAAATCGTCATCATATTTTGTGTTTCCAGGCTTGGGAGTCCCCATGCGTCTATTCAAGTCGGATTTCTCTGTGCTAAATTTTGACCGTTCACACTGAACTCGGATAAAAAATTTTTCCAAATATCTTTGGACATATCATGGACGTCATTTAACATTTGTCATGCTAACCGTAACCGATTATGTTAAAATCAGACCGATTTTTATCAGGATAAATAAAAAAATCTAAAATTGTTAAATTTTTAGAGAATATTATAATTTCAACTTTGTGACTGTAAATTCTTATTAATTTCTATTTCGATTTTGGTTACCTGTTAACATAAGAAATTACCGGAAGTTAAGCAAGGGCATTTTATTGTTGTCTTTGTATGAGACACATATTATAATATAAATTAAAACAGTTAACTATTATTCGTTACATACGATTAGTAAATAAAGAATAGAAATCCTACGTCACGGGAAGAGACTTTGAATTATCATCTGTAGTATCTATTGTCACGATTGATTAGCGTCATCCTATCTATCCACTTCCGGCAATGAACGTATAAACGAGCTTCAAACCTCGTGGTTTAAATTCTTGAAACTATTCAATTTTCATAATGCAATTATACGATTTAGTATAGCCAATATGAAAAACTGATTAAATATTTCAGTTTTGCTAATTTAATGAAATATAAGAAAATTATTATCCAACAGTCTCCTAGAATCGAGTAGGCACGACCAGTATCAGATTTTTGAAAACCCATTAGCATTCGCAATTTTTTATTTATTTTTAATTGAATGATTGTCTCACATACTAACCGAAATAAGAAATTATAAATGGTGAGACTCACGGCCTGGAACGTCTCATATACCGGGAGGTCACGTGCAAAATGAGACCCACACGGGCCCCTAAATATATACAATTTATAGTACAAGTACGTTCTTTACCGTCATAATCAATGTGATCCCCGAAAAAACCAAAAAACAAACGCAAAAAGTAAACAAGTAAAACTATAATGCGTGCGCGTACTTGTACCGTGAGTTGCATATAATTAGGGGTCTCTATGGCGTCTGATCCACACGACCTCCCGTTATATTAGTTCCGAATTATCACCGTCTCTCTAGTCGTGGAAAAGCATTAAAATAGATAAAATGCAACTTTATCTGAATATCGTGTAGTTAATCAGCTATTAAAATTACGCGTTACGTTATATCTACAGATATAAAACGTATGTATGTACACATATATAATGTGTTCATATACAAGGCGAATTGTGGTAATTTTATGGATAAGTATATACATAAATACGTATCTAATCCAGCTTTATAAAAGACTTTGCAACGGTTTATTAGTAGAGTGTATTTATGTAGGTGTAGGTGTAGGTGTAGGTATTATTCTATAAGGTTAAGGTTACCCTGACGGTATACAGGTGTGCGTATTATGTAAACAGATACTCTGCAACCTTGCATTGCGTTTATACAGTTGATGCAGCAGCTTGGCCGCATAACACGCATCGTTTATGGTTATATACATAACATATCGTATTCATTATCATCTTATAGATATATTATAGGTTATTGTATGGATGTATTTAACGATTAAAAAATACGTTGGATACAATGCTGCACATTATATAATTCAAGTTTTAAACTTTTGAAAGTCCTTAAACGATTATAAACATTCTGAATTTTAATATTACCGATTGATACTTTTTAGGAAGAATATTTCCAAAAAGTTAATAACGCAGATATTTAAAAAACCGTACCCTTAACAATAGAAAAATTTTCAAGATAATCGAGCAAATAGTTTTTCAAACATCCCTCGAACTAAGTATGTATGAAAAAATCGATTTTGAGAATAAACACCGAAGCGTGTAGCACCTGTCACTATTCAAAACTGAATTTGCATAAGCATAAAGGAAAGTTACGACGAATGGGCAATATAATAAAGGTTGACCATTCGTTTCACACCGAAGGGATTTTACCTACTAATCCGTTTCTCTGAGGGCTCAGAGTTGTGTCGCGGTAAACGTAGAATAGGGGAATTTCTTACAATTTTCCGGTGGAATTTTTTTTGGAAATTTGTAATAGTTTTCGCTCCCTTTAAAAAGCTATTCCATTTTCCTTAGACCGATGGATATTTTCATTTATTATATTTATGGGGGTCGTAAAGGTTTCAAAGGCGGAAAATTAGGTAAAATTTGATTTAATTTTAATGTCGTTTTTGGACGGACGAATAAATATACACGAATTTTTTTAGTGCATGTTTTTAATGATTTCTTAACTAGAAAAATTAGCGGTGAAAATTCGAAAAATATAAATAATTGAGGTAGATATTAATGGTTGAAGGTAGCCATGCGATTTACGCAATGCTGTTTCCTTGCCACGATTCCGGGTGAACGAGTGAGAATTTTTCTATGTTTCTGGCGATGTTTTGTCGGCAAGATCCTCCTGCGTAAACTTAACAAGAGATTTGAAAGAAAAAGTAGAAAATCGAAACCTGGCAGCTAAAAATCAACAAAAATTCGAAAAGTTCAAGTAATTTTCTGGTAAAACGGTCCTAAAAAATTATTATTTTTTGTTTCAATATCAGTTCAGCAGGTTTAAAATTTCATTACCTTCATTTGAAAAAAAAAAATCAAGTCGATATCTGCATCCGTTCTTGAGTTATCGTGGGAAAACTAACGAAAATTACTGTTTTGAGCAAAACGCATTTAGCCGCGGCATAAAGGCGCGACGCTATACCTCCGCGCAGGCGCACTTTGTCGATTGTATACAGCCTCACATTTCTGGCTCTCCCGATGTCAATTTTGCGAATTTTTCAATAAATCAAACGGGGAAATAATCTCAAAAAATCGAACTATCAGAATATGTGAAAAATGAAATATCGAATTTTTTAATTTTGAAACCTTTATGACCCCCTTAAACGAAGTGTACATGTAATAGACTGTCATAAATATTGATGGGCGATTGTTGTTCGAGTTCTTAGAGTCTAATTACTTCCTAATCCAAAAACGAAGTATTAAAATTAGGGAAGACCTTGTATAAATATCATCCGTATAATTACTGGCTTAAAATATGCTGACAGTTTTAATAATCATGCAAGTAAGAAGAGTCTTAGCATTGAGGATGCGTATAGTACAATTATTATAACGATGAGTACGAAGTATGAAATATTAACTAGTCATCTTAGTCTGCCATTTCTTTCGATCATGGGAAACTATGATGTGAATGATTCATCTAAAGCTACGATATGTAATAGCTATGAGTAACTAAAGTGCATAATAAATGCAATGATTACACAGTGCACGTACTTCTTAAGACATAAGGTATTGTTGGATATGTGAATACTCGGAAAGGGCGTGAAAACTAAAGTATAATTAGTGTTATAGCTAATTTCTTTTCATCATACGTATAGAAGGGTAGATAATCCGTCGTTATGAGAATTGAGGGTATAGGGTAAACGAATTTCTATAATTTCGTCAAGAGGAGACTTCGGGCGAAATTTTGAAAAAAAAAAAAAAAAACAATTTTTGTCGTTCTTAAAATTCGAAATCTTATATAAATCAGGCGAAACAAATCGATTTTCTTTCATTTTCTTGAATATTGATATTTTGAAAATCATTTATTTACAGACATTTTTCTATACTTATATCAATTTATATATCGTTCACTGTCACGATTTTTTTTATATAGAGAAAATTCTTGGAAAATTGCCACTGTTTTATTCCGCATGATTATAACGAATTAAACCGTATATAATCGATTCACATACCTAGAAAAAAAAAAAAAAAAAAAAATCTCAATGCCAAACGTACGTGGGTACATTATGACTTGTTTGTTTGTAAATCGATTAATTGGAAACATTTTTTCTTCATCAAACGGCTGCAAGCTTTGCATTGTAATTAATGTCCATAATGATATTTCGATTCAAATTTATATTTTAAGATAAAACTATTACGTTTTCACTTTCGTTTCCGCCTGTATGTGTATAAACTATAGGGAAATACCAGGTCATTATAAACTATTTTTATTATCCAACCGATCACAGGGCATTAAATTTTGTTCTTAATTTCAAAAACGAAATAATAATAATAATAAAAAAAAAAGTATTAATTTGTGGAATATTTTCGATTCCAATTTATTTAATCGATGATCTCATATATATATTACGTTCAAAAAATTATACCTCTACGTAAAACGTATAACATTCTCGTAATAAATTTTCTGACTATTACCAGATCTCTATGTGTTATATCAATGCGATTCAAAGTCACGTTAGAAAAAAGGCAGATATCATATGTGTTTGTCAGTTGCAAATTTCTGACACGCTATATTTACTTTATTATACTTGTTAAGAGTAAATTTTGAGCGTAAATTGGCAAACTTTAAACCCCAGGGAATTCATTGCCGGTATGAATGTATGTACATACGTGCCTAATTGTTTACTCGTTACTATCGTTTAAGATATAAACATGCTAGTCCAATGGATGGACGTTTCCAAAACGTGCTAAATAATTCAATCGAGTTAAAAGTCCAGGAGCTAATATTCTACTAGCAAGATATTAGGATTCATGATTTGTTTTTGGCATCACTTTTTATTTACAAATTACGTATATTAGACAGCTGGAGGATCTGAGCATCGTCTGACACAGCAAGTTTCTCTAAAAAATTCAAAATTATTATCTATACTCATAATATTATGGTCTTTCAAAAATTATTCGTATAAGATATTTTTATATCGTATATATCTGTCGGGATGAAAACAAGCAGGTAAATCGGCTGACCATGATGGGCCAGACCTAAAACTTCTCGTCGAAATATTTCAAGTTAAAAAATAAAAGAAAATTTTGTTGTGGAATATTTTTTAAACTAATCAACCGATTTCCGTAAATCTTTTGGTAAGTGAAAGAGCTCGTCAAGACTTCAATGTGATTAAATTTTTAGACTAATCAGTCAAGTAGATTAAAAGTTATGCGATAAAAACGTGAAAAAATGTTATTTTCAATTTTTATTCTTTGAATAACTTTGAAACTACTCGACCGATCGACTTCAAAATCTAATCAGATCTAAGACTTGATAAACCCTTTCGATCACCACAAGAATCATTCCAATCAATCGATTCGTTCTAAAGATATCGTACGATAAAAATTTGTTTACACACATACACACATACGGACGTCCATCCAAAAATAGTGAGAATAGCTTCCTAAGACCCCAAAACGTCGAGATCTGATGAAAACTCGATTTTCGAAAATCGTACCAAAACCAATAACTTCCCTTTTTTTTTTTTTAAATTTTCAATTTTCATAACGGAAAGTTAAAAATTGAAGATAATTTTTTATTGACAATTAACATGGAAGGTCCCAATTGTCATAATTAGTTGCGCTAATAGTAAATAAATTATTATCCTTTACGTAACATGACTTGGATTCAATTAGATCATATCATGAACTACACTGTCTACAGGTTTTTATACCGGAATACAGTAGTTTACTTATAGTTAGATATAGCTTTATGATTTTGCACGGTTTGATCAATTAACACTTTGGAATTCCCCGAAACGTTGTTGTTTGTTGCATACGGCATGTAATCACAATTTTCTCGGAGCAATTAGATCGGTAATTTTTCAAGTATTATTCAAAATTACGTAAGGTGATGTGTGTCTGTGTGTATGTGTCTGTTTTTAATAATTCAGCAAAAACGAGCACCAAATTTATTTAGAAAAATTTTCCTATGCCAATTTTTTCAAATAATTCATAATTATGAGGTGGCTGAAAATTTCCTGAATTTAATTTCATTAATATATCTAAAATCCTCAAAAATTGATATTTCTAAAATGGGTTACTATATACGACAAAGATTATATTAATATCTATTTTAATAATCCACTTGCTTCTTTTATTTTTGTAATTGATTTTTGGCAAAGGTTTTTCAAAGTCTGCCTCTTCATATGATCCCACATCTCCACCGTTTAACGAATTTTTTTTTTAAGGCAAAAAATGGTAAGAATTCTTCCAAATGTATGTTTTCAACTACAACAAACCTTGAGCCGATAACTCCTATAATTTCCGAGAGCATAAATCCCGGAAATCATATTTTTTTACTCTACTAGGTGTACACATGCCCCTTTAAGGTGTATTTAACCTGTTAATGACTGACTATAGTATTACACTGTGCATGCAACTGAGACATTAAAAGGTTTATTAGGGTTGGGCTAAAAGGTGGGTTATTTTTCCTCCAGTTCCCCCAGGAACTGTGTATACATATAACTACAATTGGGTTTGGCCAGGGTCGTGATCTCGTGTCTGTAATCGAATCATGCAAATGTGAGACACGACAGACGTGCGTGATATATATTTCACGTGAGATTTAATGTATACCTAGTACATTAACGAAATTATTTTTCAAAAATTGAATTGTAACGATTGAACTTGTGCTTCGTTTTATTGGTATTTATTACTTCCCAAATTATAATCCTTGCTAGTTTTTTTTTTTTTTTGTTTTTTGAATATAATATCACCAGAAATTATCAATTCTCAGCAATCAACGTATAACGTTAATAGTTTTTTTCATGTTTTGTAATATCCGCGGATCGTCGTCACGAGGCAGGGAAAAAAAATAATAAAAGTAATGAAAAATTGATAGCATGATCGTAAGTGTATATGGGGCATTCCAGCTATAACCAAGCGGTCATTGCCTCGACATTTTTTTTTGTGATGTCAATATTTTTTCAGGTACTTTTCCACACAAAAAGATATGCGTATTCCTCAAAAAAAATTATTCGTCATCCGGTTCCAGTTTATGACCTTTCAAAGCAGAAAAAAATTATTTTCGACTAGATTGTATCCTCCGGTTTTTCTCAAATAAATTCACTAAAAAGTTCATTAAAAACCGCATCTTTTGGTGGCTATCCCATCGTTGAGAAATGATTTTTCGATTTTTTTTATTTGGATGAAACTGTGAAAAATGTGTTTTATTCGTAAAAAAGGAGTAAGTAAGCTTACTTGTCGGTAATTGTAACCCTTGCCATAAATTCAACAATCAGAATAATAACTGAAGAATAGAAAAACATTCACGATTTGCAAAAGAATTCATATCCGAACACGTGTACTTACCAGTACTTACTCCTTTTTTACGAATAAAAACACATTTTTCACAGTTTCATCCCAAATAGAAAAAATCGAAAAATCATTTCTGAAATAGACACCAAAAGATGCGGTTTTCAATGAACTTTTTAGTGAATTTATTTGAGGAAATCGGAGGATACAATCTAGTCGAAAATAATTTTTTTCTGCTTCGAAAGGTCATAAACTGAATCCGGATGACGAATAATTTTTTTTTGAGGAATACGTATGTCTCTTCTTGTCGAAATGTACCTAAAAAAAAATTGGTATCACAAAAAAAAAAAAACGTTAAGGCAATGGCCGCTCGGTTGTAGCTGGAATGCCCCATATATATATTTAAAAATTTATCGCTGATTATATTTTATCTTGATAAAATTTGAACACTGTTTAATTGTATCCAATTAAGATATGCATATACATATATAGGACATGACATTTTCAACTTGACAGGTTTTAGGTCTAACCATTTTCAATTTGGTTGAAACTTTTTCTTTTTCAGATGATAAAGTAACTCTGTATAAGCAATAAAATTTTTTTCAATTCAACATATCTGCGTGCGGATCACAAAATAAAACACACGATATCTGCAGTCAAAGTAAAAGGTTTTGAAAATACTTATGGAATTATACCTATTAATTAAATCGTTAGCATAAATCGCAATTTGGATAAATTTTTTGTAAGATTTTTTGGTCAAAGTTTCTACTTCACTCAAAAAAAAAAAAAAAAAAAAATTGTAATAATAATTAATTTTATTACAAAGAAAGTCGTAAACATTACCCACAAATACGTATAACTACATCTATTACTCATTGCAATTCGATTGCATATACTCGTAACTTATATACCTGGACAGGTACAAGTGTTTCAGTTAACATTAGCGAAGCTAGCCTACCGTGACGGTCAAGTAGATATACCTACAAGAAATTCTACGATATAGTATATAGGTATAGTATATTAGTGTATATATGTATATGTATAGGGAAGGTAATACATTAAATAGCATAAGTATATACTATGGACAATCGTTAGTCAGTTATATTATATCACGCGAGGCACACGATCAAAGTCAAGGTCTTATCCAGGCCGTGACGGTAATGGTCAAGATCAGTATAACCGTAACTAGGTATACCATCTATAGGGGTATTCCAAGTGAGACAATGATTTAGAGACTATTATAATTAGTCACAAATATATATTAATCTAGCTCTTGTTTTCTTTACCCAAATTAATCGGTACGAAATCATTATAAAAATTTCATCGCGAACTATATTTTCGGTCTGAATACAAAATTCGAATCAATTTTGGATTTGGTTTTATTTTTTTTTTTTTTTTTGTGGTATTAAAGGGGCATTTTTTAAGACCGAGTATTTTCAATGCAGATAAAATTAGTTTAATAAATACAGAATTTTTTGATTCGTCGTCTGTTATAGAATTCGTTTTGGTTTACAGTTTTCTTTAATTATAATATAATTATTAATTATACGTCAGGAAATGATCCTCTATGTAATTAGAAAAACACAGACAACTTAAATTTTCATCAAATTCAAGTATTACAGACAAAGAAGGTTTATGATCGATTCAAAAATAAAAATAAAAAATATAGCTGCAGTTTAAAAAAAAAAAAAAAAAAAAACTGTCAATTTACAAAGATTTTTTGTTTTCTGAACGATTAGAGTAGAGTGAAAAAATATCATATTCAAATACTGACTATGGACTAATTTATTTTACTATATTTTTTTTTGAACCGCTATATGTATATTTACGTTAAATTAAATTTTAGCATATATATACGATATCATGTCCGCTTGAGTATAAGGTATTGACTGTTTTTATATTTTTTATTTTCTAAACCGTAGATTTGTATTTTTTTATAATTTTTCAAAATTGCTTGATAATCTGCTGCACTGCAATTGTATTTCCTAAAAAAATAAAAAAATAAAAATTTTCTCTTATTTTTACTTCGTTTGTCGGTTTTTTGAACATAATATTATTATCTAATCGTCATATATATATGTATAGTCTTATCTCTTCCCTCAAAGGTTTTTGCTGTTATACATTTCTTGAAAATATATTTACTGATTATACACGATGTGTTTTCCATATTATATCGTATCTACATACATACATGGTGGGGCATTTATATAGTAACCCGGGTAATTTTCTTCCAAACGAAGCGAGATATGAAAAAATGTTCCAGACATTATAGTTTCAAAAATGATTTCAACCGGGACACAATATAGTGTTTTTGAATTTTATTCAAAGTCGAAATATCAACTTTGGTTTTTGGAATGAAAACCTGTGTACATTTTTTTTGGGGATTCATGTTTTGCATGAAAAAAATAAGAAACTTTTATTGGAAGATTTTTTTTTTTTTGTTTTTTTGATCACAATTTTTGTTATCACTGTGTATGTATATATCACTCCCGATATCTATAATCTATGGCATATTTTGTATATTTCCACCATTTATTTTTCTCACAACAGACACATATATACATACATACATATACTTACCCATATATCTACAACAAAAGTATTCAATTTATTTTTATCTTCTAAAACGTACACTGTTACATGTTATAGTTCGCTCTTTATACCTATACACAATTATATCACACCTATTAGTGATAAATATCTCTGATACTTTACTTTTGACCTGATATACCTACATGTATATCAGTTAGAGACAAATACTGTACTATGCATATCTAAGTGATAAAGATTTGTCAAACAAATTTTACCCCCAATGTAGGTATAACAAATATAATTAGTTACTAATTACCACATTCTGTTACTGTACTAATTAAGTGAGGATATACCGTGAGGTTATGAGGAAAGGAAACACCTGATGCAGGCAACCCAATAGTCAAATTCCCGAAGATTTCCGAAGACATTGTATTTTTCATTTCAACCACATGGTGGGGGTTCCCGTCCCATCTTATTATTTGCGAATACAATGACTTCGGAAATCTTCGGGAATTTGACTATTGGGTTGCCTGCATCCTGTGTTTCCTTTCCTTATAACCTCACGGTATACTCCTAGCTGGGTCAAGAAAAAGTAATTTTTAGGATTTTTTTCTGGGAAACTATTGGTGTTATCAGATCAGGGGTTGTGGTAGTTACAAATATTATACATTTCGAAGAACTTTGACGATTTTTATTTATTGCAAAAATTCGTTGAATGGCGGATGATATGGCATCGTAGGTGTTGAAAAATCCTTTGAAACAGTACCAGGTGTACCAACTTCGTCAAAAATTAACCGAAATAAACAAATCAAGTGGTTTATAAGAATATACGAATATCTTCGTAATATCGTAGCCGATTTGGAAAATATTGATTTTTGAAAAAATGGTAGACGTTTGAATTTATTATAGCGATTTTATTTTAACGATCAAGACAAGATACGATATTTTTATTCAGTAAAATCAATATTTTAAAGATCGTATACGATATAACGAAGATATTAATATATCTATTTTAATAATCTACTCGATTTTTTATTTCGATTACCGCTCTGAAGGATTTTTCAAAGACGGCCTCTTCACCCCCTTAAGGAGGTTGGCTAGTCAAAAATCAATACTTTTTGTTAAATTTATCAGGGAATAGTCAAGACATTGGGTATTCGTATGATTATTATATTTGTGATATGAGAATGTCCCTGAAAATTCAAAAAAAAAAAACAAAAAACATACCAAAATTATGAACAAACGGTAAGATATCGATTTTTCATTTCAAATCGCTTTCAAATAGTTAAAAATCTAGTAAATTGGTTTGATTTCAATCTTCGATGGCTTATTTTGTTCAGAGAAGTATTTTTCACAAATTCACTGTAACAAATTATTTTTTTTGTCAATAGGCAATTCTATATCGTTATTTGTTGATCAGAATCGACCGGGGTCCAATCTTGTAAGATTGAATATTCAACGTCACCAACGTGATGAAAAAAACTGACCCAGTTGTATTGTGGAGAATACTTTTCTGAACATAAAAAACCATCGCAGACTAAATTCGAACGAATCTACTAGATTTTTAACTATTTGAAAGCGATTTAGAATGAAAAATCGATATCTTACCGTTTGTTCATAATTTTGATATTTTTTTTTCTTTAATTGAATTTTTAGGGACATCCTAAGATCACAAATATAATAATCATACGAATATCCAATGTCTTAATTATCCTCTGATAAATTTAACCAAAAGTATTGATTTTTGATTAGCAAGTCTCCTTAAACAAATTAGTGCTGATAATTAACCGTTGTTTATTTATTTTATTTATTTTTTTCATACTGATATTTTGTTAAATAATTATTTATTGATATTCCTATGCCTTCGATTGGCCAGTAGACCTCCAACTTGGTAATTACTATGTATGAGGCAGCACCTGTCAAGCTTATTTTGCCATACAGTTTCAGATACCTGTATGTCCGAGCGCGAGAGGTCCGAGTCGGTATCTATTTAATTAAGGCAAACTATAATATAGGTTTATGGGATACTCCATCTTTCAATTATTATTTTTCCCAAGATAGTACGACCCCTCAAACTCTGATAAAAAAAGTTTCAATTTTTTTTCTGTCACATAGTTTTGGCCTATGATCATTCAAATCCATCCCAAAAACGCTTTAATCCATTTCCGTGACTAAAACATGAAAATGATCGGGTTCAAAAAATGTAAAATTTTGAAAAACGATCATTTTCATGTTTTGGTCATAAAAATCGATTAGAGCGTCTTTAAGGTTGGTCCGAACGCTAAATATACGCCAAATCCGAGTAACTGCAAAAAAAAAGTTGAAATTTTTATTTGAGCAATTTTCGGGGGTCGTAGTAGTTTGAGAAAAATGAATAGTAAAATTGAAAAATGTTATGGCCAATCGTTTATCGAGTTTGCATGGAATCCCCTAGATATAAGACATTTTAATTTATTTTTTATAATAATGGTTACAGCCTTGTAGATCCAAATATGGAATATTTCCGTTTTGAATCACGTCCGAATTCGTGGTATCACGTATCTTCTGATCTCATTTAATTGCGGTAAGATAGAGACAAGACTTAGAAAATAAAATAAGATAACTATTCATTCTTTACTATGTGAATATTTTATTATAGAATTCTGATTATCAATTGACTGATATTTATAAATCTAATCAAATGATAATTATTTCGATCGTATAATTAAAAGGCATTCTTCCGTGGATAAATTTTTTCCCTTGAATTAACGAAGCATTGATTTCAGTCAACTAACCAGAAATCTGAAAGGACGATACTAAATTAGCTATTCTAAAAAAAAAAAACAATATCGTAATCCCATCTCGATCCCGAAATTTAAATTGCAAATTTTGAACCCTGGGGTTTGTACGCCAGACTAAACAATTGCTAATTTTTATTTATTTATTTTTTAATATTTATATTGTGTTGAGTCTTTTTACGTACGAAGTCGGATTCATCTCGTTCTTTTAAACCTGTCAAAATTAGTTTTTAGTTAAATCACTTTAATGATCTATACCGCATTAGTTGGTAATTTAAAAATAATTATAGCGCCTTATATAACAACATTATGCGGCTTTTTTTTACTATCCATTGTATATCTAGACACCAGATTATCGAGAAGATATAAAATTTCGAAATCTATGTTCCGATCGCGCAAATTCTTGGTATAACCTGGCTGTACGTATACGTAATTAAATTCTCAGTTACCCATTGCATTGGAAATTTACTTCAGCTATGATATATATATCTTCATAAGGTATTCAGGTTTCAAATAGTCATCCAGCGCACAACTGGATAATTATATGGCCCAAAGGCTAGATTTGGTATGACTAATTCTGCACATCAAAAGACCTTCTTCCCTCGTATGTATTTAAGGGGGGGGGGGGGCCTATCAATCGGGTGAAAAGTATGCTATCACGTGCAAGTAAAACGTGCACTTTTCCGTCCTCGGGCGGAAAAGTAAATTCTCGGGTGGTAAAGTGAGCTCTAAGGCGGTAAAGTAATAATGCCGCACCGCTCTAGAGCACTTTGATTGATTGATGTTTAGAGGCCCCTTTGCATCAACACTTGAAGTTATTAATATGTAAATAATTCTTGAAAACAATTCTTTATCGAATTTACTAATTTCTTATCTTTTTTTTTTGATTTTTTCTTTTTTAAACGCGATAATTATGTATGTATATATGTACTGACTGTATTTTTTGTCGAGTTTAAGTAAACGAGTTTCAATAAAACAACAAGTGTGATATCAAACATTGGATCTGCTTGAACGGCTATAATTATGACTTGATGATGAAATAATTTTGTGCAATATTCGCACGAATAATAAATGTTGGAAAATCGTAAAGAATAAATAACTCGTGAATCATATAATAACTATTTATTATGTTTTTTTTCAGATCAAAATTCATACAAATAATGTTTTTTGTACAAATTTGAAAACAGTCTTTCTTGCTCTTATTTTTTATCTTTAAATTATTCCAGAAACGATGAGATTTTATAAAAATTAAATTGCAAAAAATTCAAAAATCGATTGACTATTTTCCGCTGGATATAAAGACGCTTGAAAATTGTACAAATTCCAGTAAAAAAAGAAGGATATCTAGTATAATTAGTCGTTTCTACGTACATACATATACGTACCTACTTGCAATATCTGTTTAAAGATATTAGGTTACACATATTTAAAACTTGATAACTGAAGTGATATATTCTCGAAAATTTTCCAACGACAAGGGTAGTGCAGTTACGTGACTAAAAACGAGACGAAAAACTTTCCAACTGAGATTAAAAATTCCCCGTAAAAATTCTTCGAAAAGTAAAAAAAAAAAAAAAGTGTATGTACAGAACATTGCGGATACAATTTTTAAGAATTTTTAAAACAAGTATAAAATCATATCCGTACGTCACGTCTGCTGTTGAATTTAATAGGCACTTTTTTCCCTTTTTTCTCCATTCTTTTTTTTTTTAAAGACCTTGAATAAATTCTGGAACAGATATATAATACTCTTGTAGATGATTCATCCGATGAACCTCCTAATGACTTGAGAATCGAATTACCTAGAATTGTTTGTTCTCGGAATAGCACGGAAGTTCTTTTCAATAAAAACAATAGATATACCTACAGAGTCGAGTAATCATCATGCAACATCTCACATTGGGCCAGAACGAACAAAAAAAATTAGAGAATGATATTGCAGTAGTGGTAATTGGTCATAGAGTATATAAAAACACGGAAAACAAGCTTCAGCTTATGCTAATAAATTATTAACGATCTTGATTATAGTAAAGTAATTAATTTTTAACATTTTTGGCGTATTGTTTTCGTCAGTCTTGGTCACTTTTTTTTTGTTTAGAAATTGATATACTGATAAGAAATCTGTTTTCTGTCCTATCTGGACCGAAAGTATGCTATTACGTGCATGTAAAACGTGCGGAAAGTAGCACTTTTCTGTCCTAAGGTGGTAAAGTGGATTCTCGGACGGTAAATAGTGGGCTCTAGTTTACCGCCTTAGGGCAAAAAATGAAACTACTTTACCGCTTATTTTTACATACACTTCAAAGCAAACTTTCGGTGAAGGTATTGGACAATAAATATCGTATGTATCGATACACAATATACTAATTTTTTTAACACATCGTTTTACTGAAAAGATATTAATTTTCATACAATATCCAAAGATCGATATCCCAAGATGGTATACTAAAAGGGATTTTAAGATATAATGGAATCGTTTAATAAATCCGTTCAGTTCAGAGCCAATAGTTTTTTCTAATACTTAAAACTTGATGATCTTTATTTGAAATAAAATATGTATTTAATTAGGTACAGTTTTTTTTATGAATTAACATTCTCGTAACTACTCGAATCACAATAATAATATATCTCATGCATACAAAATTCGATCTTGTAAGGAAGGTTGCAAGTCGTTGCAACTGGATCTTGTAATAAACTGTATCCTAGAATAGATTTCTCAAGATTTTACATTATATTATATCATAAATAATAACGTTATTGATATTTTTACATAAGTTTTTCTCTCAGAATATATTTCCTTTCCTTTTCACGGTATAATTTCTTCATATATATCCATATCGAGACAATTGTGTCTGATCAATATGCATCTATAGTCAATATTCATCGAAACCTACAAAAATTTTACAATTTAAAAAATTCTTAAGTCTCTGAAGTGTCTCGTTCGAGAAAAAATTCTAAATCAAAAAAAAAAAAAAAAAAAAATGTAACCATGTTTTATATTTGCGATTAGTTATATACCTATATAAAAATAAATAAATAAATAACCATGGATCAGATCGTAGATGGTCAAGGTCAGACATTGGTCGAGTTGGCATGATCACCTCACACACTATATTTCGAAGTATAATTTATTAATATTCATGAACAAATTCAAAGTATGTAAATTATTCTGTAGTTCTGATTCTGCAGTAAACAATTATTAATCTTTGAAATCAACCGTCAGAGATTCTCGAAGAATGAAAACTAATTAAAACCAATTGTATAATTGACGTTAATTTAAAATATATTTCAATTTATATCAATCTGGATTCTCCGAAAATGGAATTCACCAATTTCAATACGACAAATAATCTAATGACCGATTAAAATATAATTGACCCATTTAATAAGCGCGATTTATTTTGCAAAGATCATCAGAAACTCTTATAAAAGTTCAAAATTTCTGAGACCTAATCGACGAGCAATTCAATATCAATTAAATAAAAATGAAATAAAAAAAAAAACACTCATCGAAACTTAGCTTGTCATTAATATGTCATGAATACACTCAAGCTAATCCTTAACACTCATAGATTGCAGTATTATATTCATCGATAATATGAAATTGGTCACAAGCTATGATCAAGCATGTTACTTGTGACTGTTCATCATTTTAATGTCTTAATAAAATGTCATCATATTAAGTATGTACATACAAGAAGTCACTGTGACTTTAGAACTTTGTATAATTTATGACAAATTATACAACTAATATATAAGCTGTGTCAAAGTTCAAATCTATCTCTTAAAATAACACGATTTAATATGTATTTTTCTATTAAATTAACTTTAGATTAATTAATTTGATGAAGTTACATGAAATTGTCACTTTCATTAACAGCAATTTAATTAAATCTCTGCACTTGGGAGCTCTGACAATACAGCAAATGACTTACATTTGTAGTTTGAATTTCTTATGGCAGTTATACTATTCGGAAAATTCAAAACTTGATATACTGTTCGTTTATGTTTAATTTTTTCTACTCGAGTTTACTCAGTTTTCTTTTCGTTTTACTGTCTGCAGTTTCGAGCTGGAAAACAAATTTGAAAAACAATAATAATTTCAGGGTTTTCTTAGTAGGTTTTGCCATTTTTTTTTTTTTGATTTTTTCGTATATTCGTGTTTAATTTAAACTCGTATGCATATTTTTACCTTCTTTTTTTTTATATACTCGTTGATATTCAAATTGATCACAAAGGAATGGATCAGTATAGATCGCATTTAATTCTTGAAACAAAATAAAACAAACAAAAAATAAACAAATCGAATAGATAACGATAAAAAATAATCCAACGATTATCGATGCGACCTATATAATAATCGAATTTTTTTTTTCAGAGTGAACGGATGACATACCTACGTGTAAAATGATGATCACATAAAGAAAAAGAGTGAAAAAAAAAACATACACACACACTCACACACGGTCAAGAATTTAATGCCTTAAAATCCAGCCGATTTTATTATACCTCTTGTCCACTTGGCCAGACAAGACGTTGTGGAAGTCCTTGACAATGCTTTTTAGCGAATCATCGACTGGAGGAATGCTATTGACACAAGTAGCAATGTATATATGTATATATAAAAGATAAATGCATAAACTACGCAGCGCATCACGCAGTCAAATATATTAATTGTTAAATTTTTAAACTTGTTTTATTGGGTCTTGAGCTGCGGGGGTACTCGAAACCTTTGGGTTAATGACACTGACATTGACAATGATAAATCTTTGGTCAAACCGTACAGCATCTCATTGTCAACGTTTAGCTATAACTGAGATTAAATGAGACAGTAATAAACAATTTTAAATAAACAGTTACCTACCGTTATAGTTTTTTTTTTTTTTTTTTGTTGTTTAACGGACATTGATGAAAAAAAGAAAAGAAAAACTGAAGTTTTATATTTTATTTTCAAATTTGACTCACCGTCAAGACGATATTCACTTTCCTTGTCAACTTCTGCAACTGGAACCGGAGATCTAAATGCTCTTGGATTACTTTCAGGATGAACCGTGGCGTCATACATGTTCAGGTTTTTTCCTATTTCGTTTTGAAATGGCTTAAAAAAAACAAAATAATTCAAAATAATGACAATTTAAAATTGAAAATAGCGATTTTCTCTATCGAATAATAATAATAATAATAATAATAATCAGAGAACGCGAATTGATTAACGTTTTATGTCACGGTTGTAGAAACGCGAATGATTATAAGAATCAAGAAATGATTCCAGTGTGGGTAGGTATATAACATGTTCACGTTATCACGAACTCTAATCGCTTGATAAACCCACTAGATCAAATCAGAATTGTTATAATAACTACCGTAATAGTTATTAGCAGTCTCGAATAACAAATAAGACAGATGCTAATTAATTCGACAAGTGCCTGTGTTAATTATAACCTTTGAGAAACTTTAATCGATTAAATTCCACTCTGGGATTTCGTAGACGAAAATAAAAAAAAATTAGTAAGATGAAATTAATGAATAAATATTAAAAAAAAAAAAAAAGGATCGAGAAGGACGACAGAAATTTTTCTCTTTTTAGTCTTTTTGGCAGTGCAGCAGCAGCAACAGTCCAGTGCAAAACAGATCTTCTTTCATTGAATTAACGAGCGTGGACACATTATAATTTGATAAGGAAATATCTGAGGGTAATAAGTAAACAAAAATAAAGATAAAAGAAAAAAGAAAAAAAAAAAAAAAAAAGAGGAGAAGAGAAAAATAAATTGCAGATAACAGACGCAGATAAGTGAATTGACATTACGTCTGTACGTTTCAGGATTGTGTACGTATAGTAGACTGTGTCAAAAAAATGGAGTATTTTTCTGTTTTTTCGAAAATTATATTGAAAATATTGAGAAAAAGAAAATCCTCGCAAAATTTAAGCTTTTAATATTAACATGAAGAGTGTTTGTTTCTTTTGAATTTTATAACTGACCAACGGATTAACGCATTGGAATGACCAATATATATTCTTGTAGAGAATGAATTGTTCTACAAAAAAAGGTATTCTGTCATTTTTCGATAAACTTTCTGGTTCAAAAGTTATTCAATGTCAAAGTTGAATTTACATGATACAATAACTTTTTAACGAGTAGGTTTATCGAAAAACGACAAAACACCTTTTCTGCAAACAATCGTTTTCCCATGTTAAATGAACGGGAAATAGAAAAGATCTCAAATTCTGAGAGTTTTTTTTTTTTTTTTTTTCATCATCTTGAACAATATTTTCGATATTATTTTCGAAAACAAAAAAATAGTCCTTGATATCAGCGATCAATTCCAAAGCTTATTGTATACCAGAAATTTATAATGACGTAGTAGGTGCAGGAGGCTATCAATTTCGAAATTACAATATTGAACAATTTGGCATTACAATGTCGTATAAGCAAACCAACAGCTTATTATTATTTATAGAATATCTAATTTTATCAATGTAAGTATCATCGATAACAACAAGTTTGACATTATTCCACGAAAGTTATCCATCACCAAAAAGCAGAGCAGTAAAAAAAAAAAAAAAAAATAGAAAAATTTCAATAAATTTTTTTTTGTACAGCGATACCCAATGAACACGATTTTTGTTTAAATGCTAATTTGTTTTTTAATTTTTCACAATCACTGAGATATATTGCACTAACTCGTCACTTGCGTTCTCTAACCCATTGCTCAACGCTCTTTAAAAATCTCTCGTTTTATGAGAATAAGAAATGATCACAGGTATAATATAATCCCTTCCAAGCGTTTCACTTACCTGTGGGTTGCGCGCGAACCAGAAATGCTTTGTGGATTGTTCGGGTACGTGGAAGGCCGCAAACTCACGCCAAAGATGGAGATAATTACGACGAGGGTGAATGTTTCTTCGATGCATATTGATACCCCTTTTTAAATACCATATCACTATAATGTCTTCTAATTCATAAAAATAGTAAATTATCTTTAATTATTCCTGTTTTTTTTTTTTTTATTAATTCTATAATCTCTAATCGGACATCTCCGTACAGTTTCCAACAAACTGCCAAATCAATTTACCATTTTTTTAACCTCGTTTTATTTTCTATTTTTATTTATACCCAAGGCCCAAAAAGAAGAAAAAAAAAAAATACCGATTTCCCAATCGCTATACACACCAACACCTACACAAATTATTATCTACATATATTCATATACATATGTATAATGTATATATGTATATATTTTTTTTGCCTCGATAACTGCGACAGTTTTCCGCCACGGAAGAGGTCAGCAAATGACAGACGATCGGTATGGTTGTCACGACACGTGATATCCTTATGAAAAATTCTATATCATGGTGTACAGAGAGACCTTGACATTCTCGGTTCACGGTTGTGCAAAATGAAAAAAAAAAAGAGAATTGAAAAATAAAAAAAAAATTCAATGCAGCAAGATTTCAAACTGGATTATAAAACAGATAATCTAGCCAGTGTCATGATGCAAGGCTGTTAGTTCGATAACGGTTTTTAAATAAAATTATATTTTAATAGTTTTTAAAGTGGTTTTTTTTTTTTTTTTTTTTTTTTCTTTGCAGTTTTAACAACTTTACAATTTCACACTTGCTGGGATATGACTGGGATTTATTAGTCTTTATACAGCAGGTTATCAAAGTCTTCTAACTTCACTTTGGGATAGTCCAGAACGCTATTACGCCAATGCAATAGCAGAGTCGCGTGCAGATAACGTTCGGACAATTAGCATACGTGAGGTCAGTCGGTAGCCTTCTCATACCCCCTTGTGTGAAAGCAATTACTATATCGGGACAGTCCTGCATTTTTCATCTATGACGATCGATTCGTATGTGTATAATAAATTATTCATTTCGTTCATCGGTCGTAATCGTATAACGATTCATCCGACCATTTATTTGACAGATAAAATACATTGGTCTAAATTTTTTTTTTCATACAAATTTCTTCATGATTAAATAACGCTTTCGTATATATAGGTAAAGGTATATCACATTTGTTCGTTTTGTTAAATAATATTAAAAAAAAAAATTAAAATTAGATCCCTTGGATTTCCGTTATAATTTCTTTATGTCTTTATATAAATTGTTCTCTTCCGTTATTGCAGGTCTATGCATGCGTTTCAAGTATACAGCTATACATAGTATGGTATTAAACTCGTTGAAAAGTAAAAAAGTTAAATAAAAAAAAAAAAAATTACCTGCAGCTGTTGAGATTTGTAAATTTTTTTCTTTTTTTCAGTTCTTTTTTTTTTGGCTGTAACGGCTCACCTTGTCTTTGTGATGAAATTACGTATTATGTATGGTTAGAGTACGGTCTGACCGTTAGAAACTGGTTCTGTCTGCAGTTAGTGAACTACTTTTTATAGTTAGGTTCACGAGGTAATTTGAAAAAATAAAAGCACGAGAGTTTCATATTATAAAAAGAATCAAAAAAAAAAAAAAAATTGGAATCTATACTTCAAATGATCGTCGATTTTTGTAAACGCGTAGATATCTTTATTATATAAAAAAAAGAAAGAAAGAAAAACAAAAATTAATTTTGAACGAATTGAGATATAAATAGGTATATTACACGAAACTTACGTTATAGATATATTTAGATAAATTTTTATTCCATGACACGATTTTATGGTGGCGAAATTACGCCACTTTTGCTTCTGTTCTTGAATTGACTTAACATAATAAGAACATGTATAATGTATATATGGGTAATAGATATACATTTATTATTATATACATATACAGGGTAGTCTATTAAACTCTGTCACTTGATTTATCTCGAAAAACACTGCTCCGATCAAGTATTGAGTATAGTAAAATTTTTAGGGTTTAAACGGGGAAAAAAGTTGGTGTTATTGGATTTTTCCGTGGTGGTGCTGAGGTTAAGAGAAGATCAACTTTGTTTTTTTTTTTTTTTTTTTTTTTTTTAAGTAGAAATCTATATTTTTTATTACGAAATTTTGTTCCACTTGAAAACTCAAATGACTTTCGTATGAAATATTTTTTCGTGAGACATCAATTTTTCATGATATTCAACTGAACAACTGGAGATTTTTAAAATTTTGAGAAAATTTTACCCCTAAACTATCGAGTTTGGAGAAAAATTGAAATAGACAAAAAGTGTGTGATTTCATGCAAAGATTTTTGGAAAATAATTGCAGAATTTTTTCCAATAACTTTTTATTGCAACTTCTTCAATTGCCTGAAAACAAAATCAAAAATTGTTAAAAAAAAATTCTGCAATTATTCTCTAAGAATTTTTGCATGAAATTATGCACTTTTTGTCTCTTGCAATTTTTCTTTAAACTTTATAGTTTAGAGGTGAAATGTACTAAAAAGTTGAAAAATCTCTAGTCGTTCAGCTAAATAGTATGAAAAATTGATGTCTCACAAAAAAATGTTTCATACAAAACTTGTTCGAGTTTTCAAATGGAATAAAATTACGTAATGAAAAATATGGGTTTCCATTAAAAAAAAAAAAAAAAAAAACAAAGTTTACCTTCCCCTGACCTCAGCGGTGCCTCCAATGAAAAATCCAATAACGCCAACTTCTTTCCCCCTTTGAATCCTAAAAGTTCCATTATACTCAATACTTTATCGGAGCAGTAATTATTCGACATAAATCAGGTAGCAGATTTAAATGGACCACCCTGTATATGTATACGATATGATGTGAAGTACGTACGATAACGTGATAAATTAAAGAAAATCTAGAGCAAATTAGACAGGATGGGGGTCGGTCTTATCTATCAACGATTAATTGTTAAAACGAAAACCATTTTTATTTTTATTTTTATTTTTTTCCTTTTTTCACTCATTTTTTTAATTTTATTTTTAATAAATAAATCGTATTCAAAATCGTATTAGATTCTCAACTCGTTAGATTAAGTATCTTAAATTCCGAATAACATTGCTGGTATGAAAAAAAATTAAATTCATTGGTTCTGTATTTTTTATCTTCTTTTTATGTCTGAAACTGAAAAAAGAGATACCAATTTTTTTTAAAATCTGAAATCCGGAATTGACATTATAGTCGACGATATAAAGAATGTGGGTGAAAAAATTCTCTCAATTTAGTTAAACCCGTATTATATAATGTGATTGGTTCTTCTTGATCTGCGTTTTATTTATACTGATCTCCAATCTCGTTCTCGAAATGATGATACAATAGATTTTATAAATATACATACTTATATCCATAAGTGCACAGATAGCGATAGAAGAGGTAATTTAAAATTGTCTAGATATACCACAAAGAGAACGGATAAATATTTATGATAAATTACGTATAAACCGATTTTTAAACAAAGTGATTCACAGAATAGTGGTCAGATATACAAAATCTCTCTCTCTCAAAAAAAAAAAAAAAAAAAAAAAAAAAAAACTATAAACGAGTGTCTGAAACAAGTTAATAACCCACACGAGTTAATATAATTCTTAAGAACGATCTCTCACAATCGATCTTACACAGACTCCCCAAATTTGAAATATTCAATTTGCCCACGAGCTTTAAGTGTGAACCGTTCTAAAGAGAAATTAACTATTTAAAAACGCTATATTCATTGATTGCGCGAATTGCAGAGGCGAGGGATTACGTATTCAAACAATACGTATACACACATGCATTATACCTATACGTATGAGACAATGAGAATAATCTCGGCCATCAAGAATCATTATTACATTATTTATTCGTATTTTTTGTTTTCTTTTATTAGAACCGAAAGAGAGAGAGAGAGATCAGAGACTATACCCATCTTCACTCTCTTCATAAAAGTACACTTAACACAGTCTGCTTATCTCGTATAAAACCGTCAAGAAATCATAATCAAATATTTACAACGGTATTACATCGCGTAAGTGCGAGGCACGATTTTTTTATTTTATTTTTTTTTTTTTCGTCTCATATCAATTTTTAAAAATTATTACCAATCAGTTTTACGCCACTTAGTTACAGATTTTATTATACTTCATTTCTTTTACCCCTCCAACTTGTAATATATACATATAAAGAATCGATTACGATTATTGGAATTAGAATAAGAAATCGGTAAGTTTTTTATATTTTTTATATTACACCGCAATTTCGACACTAAATTTTTAAACATAATTTTCTGCTATAGGGAATTTTTTCTGACTCCATACGGGAGGGTACGTATTATATTATATAGATATATGTATATACGATGTTCGAAAGGCAAAAGTTTTTAGAAATTGAGGACACAGTTATAATAATATATTTGCAAAGGCGTATAGGTATGCGTCATTTTTTAATCCGTCTTTGACGCACTTCCTTATAAAAGTAACCGTTTCACATGCAGCTATATACATACATACATAAATTCAATCATACGTTATATTAAAACGACGGAAGACTATATGGGGCATTCCAGCTATAACCGAGCGACCATTGCCTCGATATTTTTTTTTTTTGTGATGCCAAATTTTTCTTAGATACTTTTCGACCAAAAAAAAGACATACGTATTACTCAAAAAAAAAATTATTCGTCATCCGGTTCCAGGTTATGACCTTTCAAAGCAGAAAAAAATTATTTTTGCTGAAAAGTACATTAAAAACCGCGTCTTTTGGTGGCTATCTCATCGTGGAGAAATGATTTTTCGATTTTTTCCATTTGGATGAAAGTGTGAAAAATGTATTTTATTCGTAAAAAAGGAGTAAGTAAGCTTACTTGTCGGTAATTGTAACCCTTGCCATAAATTCGACAATAAGAATAATAACTGAAGAATGAAAAAACATCCACGATTTGCAAAATAATTCATATCCGAACACGTGTACTTACCAGTATTTACTCCTTTTTTACGAATAAAAACATATTTTTCACAGTTTCATCCAAATAGAAAAAATCGAAAAATCATTTCTCCACGATGAGATAGCCACCAAAAGATGCGGTTTTTAATGTACTTTTTAGTGAATTTATTTGAGAAAAATCGGAGGATACACTCTAGTCGAAAATAAATTTTTTTCTGCTTCGAAAGGTCATAAACTGGAACCGGATGACGAATAATTTTTTTTTGAGGAATACGTATGTATTTTTTTGTCGAAAAGTACCTGAGAAAAAATTGACATTACGAAAAAAAAATGTCGAGGCAATGGCCGCTCGGTTATAGTTGGAATGCCCCATATATACTGTACATATATCTACATGATCGAATTCATCTAGAATTCAAATCTGTTAAAAAAAACGTTCGCTGTAGGTAAGGGATGGAATAAAAAATGTGTAAAAATTGGAATAGAATTATTGATATGTTACATAATTTTGTTTTTTTTTTCAATATTTATGTACAATTTTATATTTCTTTGTTACATTATGTACTTATATAAGCGGTTTTATGTATCTGGTTATTTTATAAGTACTTTTTATTTTTTATTTTTCTTTACTTCCGGGATCGGGGTACTGAGGTATTATAAGTATAGTTACCTAACAGGAGACACGCCACTTTATTCCCAGCCCGCATTGTCAAGGTCTTATTATTATTATATACCATCACGTTATATATGTATAACTGTTAGGTCAGTTTTTTCCACAGGTAGATATTTATTAACAGTATGAAAATCAGCAGGTTTACTGATCAACCGTTATAAAAATATTCATATACATGCGAGTATATGGGTAAAATAATTCAAGCCAATATTCGACACGATCACAATTCGATCGTAAAAGGAATATCTGCAGCTGATGAGATTTTAGAGCGTCAAAAATCATTCCTGGGATTGCCTGAAGGGATAATCTCAACGTTGATCAGAAAAAGAAGATAAAATAGACAGAGAGAGAAAATAAATAGTTTCTTTAAAAAAAATTTAGATCGTAGTTAATTCTAGACTGTTGATAAAAGCTCTTTGTGTCTGTAATATGTATAGACGTGTCTATATAATACAAATTTAAGTTTTAAACAAACTAACTCGTCTTCTGATCTAAAACTAACCGGAAACTATTTTCAAATATATCGTATAATAGAATATTTTTTATTTTGTTTACACTTTTTCACACGTCCCACCTAGAATCAACGTATACGTATGTATTTGCGATAAATGTTGATTTTAGACGCTAAAATCTTTTAACTAAATTCTCAATATATCTTACATGTTATATAATTTCCGTGATTCATAAAAATTCAACTTTGAACTCAGTAATATACAGTTTGAAATCTATTCACTAACTTACAGCGTTGTTATCGACTTTCATTATACTAAAATTACACCAATTTTGATAGAAAACGTTTTGTTTTACTCAAACGTATAATTTCGTTGCATCCGGATAACGAAAACCTGTTAGAGTTCGTCCGGATATCCGTTTGGTAGTTTTATCTCTGATTACAGATTTAGTTATCGTATTAAAAGCTCATTATTGTGATGTTTTACAATATTAATTACCACGGCCGGTAAAGAAGAGAGTAAATTTCTTCTACTTATTGTTTTTTTTTTCTTTAGTCATCGCACCTAAAAACTATGTATCGTTATTTAATTTTATTAATTGAAACGATGAAATTTGTATGACATAAAAAAAATAAAGAAAAATTTGAAAATTTTAAAAATCGAATTTTTGATTAGCGATCCGGTTTTCAATTTCTGTTTTTATAATCCTAGTAAATTAAGGTCTGAACCTAGAAAACTTACAAATAACTACAAAATCGATATTTATATTCGTTTCATACCCAAAAATACTATACGTAAATTTTCAGGATCAAAAATGCCTGAGAAATCGTGAAAATTGATGAAAAAAGCCAAAAATTTCCAGTTTTTCGTGATTATTTCAGCAACAGTAATGAATTTCGAAAAAAAGTTTCATACAAAAGTTGTAGAGTTAAGAATTACGCGTCGAAAAATATCATCAGAAGTTAATTTTCGTACATTATTATACGAAATGACAACGAGTTTCCCGATTCATGAATGAATAATCGGAGAAAATTCGTTGTCACTTCGTAAATACTTTACGTAAATTAACTTCTGACGACATTTTCCGACGTAGAATTTTTAGCTCTACAACTTTCACCCGAAACTTTTTTCAAAATTTCTTATCGTTGCCGAGATAATCGCAAATAAAAAAAATATGAAAATTTCCGTATTTTTTCAACAATTTTCACTATTTCCTGGGCATTTTTGGTCCTCAAAATTTATGTTTAGTACATTCGTGGGTGTAGAAATGAAGATGAAAATTAAGTTTTCAGCCACTTCAAAAATTCTTAGTTTCAGACCAAATATAGTTACTATAAATTTTCACCATTTTCTAAACCGCTAACTAATTAGGTAATCAAAAATTTGATGACTGAATTCGTATAGAAGATTACCAGAATCATTATAATCGATTGCTTTTAACGCAATGACGCGACGAGCTATTAGTAATACAAGTATCCATAATAATAACCGAAAACGTTATCGATATACGTGATAGAATTAAAGCTGTGGGAAATACGTATATACATACATACGTTCGTAATAGATGATCGATGACTAACTATAATTTATTGTATTGGATTTCTGACCGGATTATCCATACCGCGAAAAACGTTAGATCTTAGAATTTAAGTGAGGATGTTAATGACGCAGCATGAGAAAATAAAAACATAAATAAAAAAAAAATTAAAATTCACTTCCGAAAAATTCTTTCGCAAATTCACGATTAAAAAATCCGAAATATTTGACTGAATTTTTTAATTTTATCTTTGTTTTATTATAATTTACAGTTAGAAATAATTTCTATCATATTATTTGTCGTAATATAATATCGGATGATACGCGGAATTATTCAAAGATTTGAAAAAAAAAAATAAAAATTTTTCTAAAAAATGATCGTTAATGTTATTATATTATTATCGAAAATAATCACATAACGGTGTTATATTGCCGAGTTATATTTCGAACGATTTACCTTATCTTATACAAGTGTAAATCTCTATTTTTATACAGGTAATAATATAATGTAGACACGTATGTATACGTGTGTATAATACAATACAATTCGCAATTCAAGGACCTGCAGACATACACTTTTACCTTGTTTACCTCGTAAGTATCAGATCTGTATAGTAAATAAATGAAAACATGTGTCGTTGAATATCGATATAATATTTTATATATATATATATATATATATATATATATATATATATATATATATATATATATATATATATATATATATATATATATATATATATATTTATATATATATATATATATATATATATATATATATATATATATATATATGTATATAGGTATATGTTTACTGTAAAAATTTTATACATATAAAGTAAAAAGCTGCATTTCAAGGCCGACGTGGCGAAGTAGTTATATAGCTTTCAGTTTTTTCCTACTGCAGATGTATATGTCATCGATAAAACATTTTATCGTAAAAAAATAATAACAATATTAATAATTATAATAATAATTAATACATTGGTCAAGCTACGTCGTAACGTTTTTAATTTTAATTCATCCCTGGACCATATGAGAACCAGAGACTGTGAAAACTAAATGCTTGTAAAATTCGAAGATGCTTAAACGACGTTTTAGGCTAATGCTCGCTATTCTTGCCTAACAGCTGTATGAGAATGACGGTACAGTTTTATTTTATTTTATTTTTTTCTTTACTTTACACAGAACGGATAATCTCCGTCAATTATACTTTTCGCGAAACTTGGCAACGGACGAGGATTTCGATAGTTAAAAAAAAAAAGGAACAAAAAAAAAAAAAATATCTTCGTTCTGGTGTACAGAATGACTCTCATTTTTCATCATTACAGTATAACCTTTTACAATGTTAATTGAATATTAGTATACATACATATATCATAAGATAGATAGTTAATTATCGCAAGAATTAATACGAAATAATAACAAACTGAAGAGAACTTGGCGTGAAGGGGGGGGAGGGGAATTGTAAAAAAGAAAAAAAAGTATACCAAGAAATTGGGAATTTTCAAAGATTACGAATTTCGTTCGAATATTTCATTTCTGAAAAATGTATATCTAGGTATAAAGAAATACGTTATATGTATACATATATCTTTATACCTACATAATATATTGAAAGAGTTGAGAAAAACGATAAAGAAGAAGTTTTTCGACCGTCGTTTTATACGCGTTTTAAATTCTATGTAAATTTTATCTTAATTCGTTCTGTATAACTTGTTTTTTTTTTTTTTTTTAATCTTTTTTTTCTTCTCATTATTAATTATTGTACACAAGTATAATAGAAATAATCGCGTAGATTCCTGTTAAGTGGTTGTGCCATAGTGAAAGATTACGAGAACAGAAGTCCGCGGTTTCATGGTGGTTAAGGCCATATCCGTTCATGCGTATATAACAAACTATTTTATCGAGATTCATTTCTTCGAAACTTAACTTGAGTTTGCAGGTTAATAAAATAATTCTACAATCTTAATTATTGTGATATATATATTTTTTTTTATTTCAAATAATTCATTATCTCGTATATCCAGTAAACGTGGTTAACCACTTTTCTATTTCCACGATTTATAATCCATAGATCTATCGTATTATATACGTCTAAATCGAAATCTGCGAACTAAAAGCACCGTCATCAAATCACACATAATTTTATTCTTCTTCTTCTTCTTCTTCTTTGTGTCATTTTATTTCATGTAAATCATCTACGTTCGAAGAATCGTGACAACAGGTTAATATCACGATTCATATATACGTTGTAGCCTGATTTCTACAAGCAGATATATCATTCATGACGAATGCGAATCCCAAATCTGTTTTTTTCGTTACAATTCTTACTTTTTTATTTTCTTGGTACGGATCCAAACGTAGTAAGAGATATTTGTGTATACATCAAAATTTAGACAACGGAGAATAAGAAGTTTAGAAATTTGAATGGTCTATACATATACATATTCACTACGAAAAAAAAAAAAAAAAACTATCTACAAATCATCGAAAATCTCGTTTATTAATTCATCAAATATTACGAGGTTTGAAATGTGGTTAATTGACGAATTATCTGAAATTATTCACATTTTATTTCCCACATGTCTGTCTACAAGACTGCGAGAATTGATACAACAGAAAAAAAAAACCCTGAATGAATATAATAATTTCGTGATTAAGAAAGATAAGTATAATTTCATGAAAATTTAATATCGCTAAGAATCGGGGGAACTAAATTTCCCATTTTACTCATAAATTTTCTTCTTAATTTTCTTTTCTTTTCATTTCCTTATACCAAAGTTCGAAATTTGTAAATCACACAACGTCTATGTACACGCAATTTCTTAGGTTTTAATGACGAGTTTGATGCAGGTTCCAACAATGATATCCCTACCCCAGCTATTTCAATTTCTTCAGTAAGTCTCCTCAACGTACTAACAGCGGAGCAGCAGCGGTGGCTGCGGTACTAGCATATAGGTATATTACACAGTGCGAAGCTATATCGCTTCACAGTCGAGACTCGAGATCCCTACAGTTATTGTGAGTCGCTCCGCGAAGTATATAAAGAAATAAAATCCGGTGATAATATATATAAAATATAAGTTGAAAATATTAATTCTTTTATTTTTATATTTGTTATTTTTTGTTTTATTAAAACAATAAATATTCACACATCGATTTATCCGTGTATACCAGTGATTATAATATCGTTCTTTATTACGCTATTCTTCTCATATAAACTTCGTCAGGGTAAGTTTATTCGATTACATATATTTTACAATACATAGTTGTTATATATTCACACTCGTAAACAGGCTCGTTCAATTAAACGTCATCGATCGATATAACACAGATCAACGATCTATTAACTTGAATATTTCACACAAGACAGTAATATAGACACATCGATATTATCTACGAATATTTATCAAATCCAATTATATTCCTAACCCCTAAACAAATAATTGTATAATTTAATTTAACGAATGGTTTATAAACGATCTTAGTATCGATATATAACGTTTTACCGCGATTCAAGATGCAACGGCAATATAAGGAGGAAATAAGTAAAGGATGTTGTTTAATTATTAAACGGTGAGCCGAGAGATTAAAAATTCGCTAATTTTTTTCGACAAAGATATGATTATAACATGTGTAGTTATAACTTATGTAACGTGATTAACTATAGACTATTTCTTTATATGTTTTTTTTTTAATTTTTATGCGATTTATGTTATACGTTAAATATAATGTACATACCTACATTCGTATTACGTTATCGCGGTTTGATAGTTGCGGCAGGAAACTACCCAGTTTCTACCGACAGAAATAATGTTGTTATTATAAAACCGTTGTTATAATTTCGTAACAATTATACATATATGGTCAGTAATATATTGAAATATTTTATTTTTAAACAAAAAATAATGTGAAAATATATATGAGATGTTTAAAAAACACCGTTTGAGAAAATTAATCGCGGAAAATTTAATCAATTCATTGATATTTGTGTTTAAATAATTCCGGAATGTGGAATACGGAATACTGAGTAAGAATTTTCGATTCATGATTGTCATTAATAGTTAAAAGGTTAATAATATTGTTCGAAATTGTTATAAACATCGACACAGACCCCTCTCTGTTTAAAAAAATATATATTCAAGTCTTGCTGAAAAACAGCATAAAAGATAACGATATAGGTAAAAACAACATTACCTAGTGCAATGACGAAACAGTTAAACTGAAACGAGTCCGTTCCAAGTCTTCGCCATAACATCTGATACTTATCAAGATAATTTTAAAAATATATATTTTCATAAAGTTTTTAAAAAGACTTTGAAAATAGTTTTGTAGAAAAATAATCAAAATATCTACTCGCGTGTAATTTAAAACCCTCGGGGGTCACGTATAACTTACAATATTTTTTTCGTTAGGTAAGGTACTCAAAAATGTTATTGAAAACAAGGTTATTTACAGTTTGTTTTTTGTTTATTACTCGCGGCGTCACTGTGTAGTGATGAACCAAAAATAGTTAACGAATTTTGACAGATTATTCCGTTTTTGTTTTAATCTTCTTCTTCTGTATTTTCTTCCTTTATTTTTTTTTTTTTATTAAACTCATTAAGTATACGCCTTTCCTAATATTTGAACACGATATAATAACAAGAATTGCGGAATTGACGCTGGCAAGGGGGAAAAAAAAAAAAACTTTAATTATAAAAATTAGCAGCGTTATATCAACCGCGGAAATATTTGCTCCGTAATTAACAAACTCCTGATGTTTACCCACCTTTTATAGTAACAGTAGTTAAAGAAGGCGATCTAAAGCATAAGGTTTAACTCAAAGTAAACCTTATATTACATAAATAATGATCACTCATACTTAATACTACCGTGATCAGATAGTTATTGGGACAGTCGGTTAGCAAGACTTGTCTAACTGAATAGAAACTCGCCTTGAGATAGAGAAAGAAAATTAGATAAGTGTAGGCTGTGTATATATGGACTAGTATAAAATTTGTCTATAACTTATGCCTCGAAAAAAAAAAAAGAATAAATGACGAAGGAAGTTAAATAATTGAAGATCAAAAAAAAAAAAAAAGAAACTGAATTCGTATAGGCGAATAAATTTTGTTTTTCTTCATTCGTTATAAACATCGGTGGATTTAAATTGGACTAACTGCGAGCGAGTTGTCGTCTGATAGGTTCATTTGTTTTTTTTCAATAGGTCCGAAATCACTGGGCATATTAAACTTGGCGTGATATAACATGCAACTAACTGTCTAGTGTTTTGTCTATTATACCTACACATATGTATGTATAAAGTATAAAACTGATTGGCTGAGTTTTTGAACGAGACCTAGTTGTGGCGGCTATCTGTTTAGAAATTGTTTTTTTTTTCTTCTTTTTTTTTTTTTTAAGACCACAGTAATTATTACCACGCCCGTTAAATGTCTGCGGTATGAGTAATTATTTTGATTATTATTATTATTATCATTTACCATTTATCGAGATAATAAGAAAGTATTTTTTTTTTTATTTATTAATTTGTTTAATTATAGGATGAATATACCTAGATTGAATTTAAAAATTTGACATTGAATTGGGCCCAGTCTTTTATCACGGTTTATAACCTACATTGATCAAATCAATTTAATTCATATTATACAGTCAGAAATGTAATAAGTTGTTAAATAATAATTGGTTAACAACTGTAAATAAATTGTAACGTTATATAGAGCTCAATGACTGAAAGTATTACGGTTTAAATATTATATTTAAATTTTGTATAATCCTGTAGATGACATCATTCACACGACTTCGAACGTACGATGATCATATCTCTCATTCTCTGTAGCCGAAATAGAACCACTTTTTCTTTTTTCTTTTTTTTTTGTCATATAATGGCGCATTAATTTTTGACTAAAATAATTATTAACGAATCGAATAAACTTTTCATACAATTCAATGAAATCAATTACTCTGTTATATACGATCATCGTTGATAACATCTAATCCGCATAATTGAGGATGGCTGAGCGTAACAATTCATCGTTATAACTTGTATAGAAAGATAACGATTAATAATGAAAGCGTAGTAAAGTAAAGGTCGTTAATTTTTGTGCTTCCGGTTGCATTCAAAAAAAAAAAAAACAAATAAAAATTCTGTTTCATTGACGCGGTTTATCGTATCAGAAATAATTGACAAGTGATGTAGACTAATTTAAAATGTATATAAGTGTATGATTTTTATTGAGGACATCCTAATATGTCAGAGTTGAAAATAACCCTGTCTAATTCTTATCCGCAAGCATAGCCAAGAAGTCGTAGGTGGAATAATAAAAGTCTTATTTCAATGACGAATATTGTGATGCTGTGGCGTAAGTTAATGTAGTGGTAATCAAGCTGCTGGCACATACCCAGGATTGTTTACGTAAATTTTTAGTTACATGCATAATAAAATCGTGTTGCTTGTATATTATAAACAGTAGGATACACGGTATGACACTAATTCTCATTTATATGATTAATGAATGTGGGTGACGGAATGATTTAATAGCGATTAAATTATTTAACGTACAGTCTACAAAATAGGACGGAGCAACGTATGTTATATATAGTCTAACTTCAGGATGTGATGATCTACATGTGTAATACAAAACTACATAACGTTACACATTACGGTATAATCGTTATTATATTTGAGTTTAGTAATACAAAACAGGGTTTGAATTATTCAAACAAAAGTGATTATTAATCGAATAGACATAATTAGAATTTAAGTTTTATCAACGATTATTTACTTTATAGAAATAATTATCAGTTTTGTTAACGCTGATCGGTAATTCAATTAAAAAAAAAAATTCTGTATCACGAAAATATTGAGATTGATTAAAGCGAAGACTGACGTGGTTTCAGACTTTAGATAATAGTCGGTATCAGATTTAACGATAAATATATCACACTGTTGTATCTGAAATAAAATTGAAATTGTTGAGTCAATAATACGATATCCAAAATCACGTACGATAATATTGTTTTTTTTTTTTTATATACATATATAAAATTGTGTGACGAAAATATGTTGGTCTATACATTTTTATACCTTCTGATAGTTCATTAAACGATTCTGAAACAAACCAATTGGAAGTCCGTGGTATGAATTGAAATCAACATTCCCAACGTTTCGTGACGTTAACATATATCGTTGATCCTGATGCATGCAAATTGACAATGAGACACGAAAATATGCGAGTGAGTGTCGCATTACGTGATATAAATTTTATTTCAATTTAACAACGCGTATAAAAAAAAAATACAGGATGTCGTTTAAATATCGTTCAAATAAATCAAGCACGTTATTAAAATAATAATTCATATATCAATTTTGGCTTTATCAATTAAGTCTGTCAAATTAGCAATACCATAATGAGCGGCAATCTTCATTCAACATTATCCGCATGGACAAAATTGTGAGGGTACTGTTAAACGATTGAATAGTACAACAGATAAGGGTGATATAAAAACAACATTATACTCCAGGAATAGCTCTATCTTAAGTCAACTTAATACGTTAGTCATATATCTGCGTTTCAAACACGTACTAAACCCATCGTAACTATTTTCTCCCTTATTATGATCGAAACTGTGATTATGGTACCAAAATGATTTAAAAATTGTTATAAAATGAATTAAAAAAAAAAAAAAACATTTTTATGATTGCAGATGGGAGGACTGAAATCTGTTTTGGGTGTCTCTGAGTTGACTGACCGTAAATCTGGACTTTACAGAGCTTTGTTTGCCGAATTTTTGGGCACAATGCTTTTGAATTTCTTTGGTTGTGGAGCAACAGCCGCGGGTGATGTGGTCGCGATAAGTCTTGCTTTTGGACTAACAGTAGCCGTGGTTATACAGAGTATAGGACATATATCTGGAGGTCATGTTAACCCAGCGGTCACCGTTGGACTTGCTGCTGTAGGAAAGGTGCGTTTAAATATAAACTTCGAGATACTATATATTACTGATCAAGCTTGACCTCGGAACTTAAAGAGTTACGACCGCTCCCTGAATGGTCAAAGTGAACCGGTCCATGGTCTTTTCATTTTGCAATAACAAAAACTAGAACTTTTCTATATAAGTATCAGATCTCATGTCTTTATATGAACATTTGTGTCAGCCCTGGAGGTTCTAAGCTATTAAACTCATAGACCATGATTCTTACCAGGCAAAAAATATTCATACAAAATTTTTACATTTAATTACTATTATGGGATTATTAGATCTTAGATCATGGAATGAATCTTTTTGTTTTACACTTTTGAAGGTACCGGTGATCCGAATGGTTCTCTACGTAATAGCGCAGAGCGTTGGAGCAATAGCCGGATCAGCAATTGTAAAGGCATTAACTTCTGAAGTGTATGACTCGAAATTGGGATTCGTGGGCCTTGTGAATGGTACATCAGTCGCTCAAGGTCTTGGAGTTGAATTTTTCTTGGGTCTAGTCCTGGTTCTTGTAGTTTGCGGTGCTTGTGATGCAGCAAAACACGAGAGCAAGGGTATTGTGCCAATAATAATTGGATTCGCAATAACTGTCGGACACTTTGTGGGGGTAAGATGAATTTCTGAATTCTTAAAAAAAAAAGTTTATAAACAAGATGAAATAAAAAGTCGGATGATCTTAGTTAATAAAATTCTAAATCGCCGTTATCAATCATCAGGTAAAAAGGACTGGTTCTGGAATGAACCCAGCCAGAGCTCTAGGAAGTGCAGCGATCATGGGACAACTGGAAAATCATTGGCTGTATTGGGTAGGACCAATTCTTGGAGGAATTGCTGGAGCTTTGATTTACGAACACGCTTTAGGACCGGCTGTACAACCAGAACCACCTAAAACTTACGGATTTTCAGTCACCGAGGAGAAAGAGGTATTCGAGACGAAAATGTAGATGAATAGAACTCGATGCCGATAATAATAATGTATAGGAACAATTAATCGCGGCATTATTATAGAACAAGCTAATAGCAGTTCTTACAGTTTAAAAATCTTTTTTTTTTTCTTAGATAAAATTTGACTGATTTTTTTTTTTCTTTCTTCAATATTTCAATTATTGATATACAATGGAATATAAATTGTAGTTTGATAAAACGATCTATATAAATTTTTTGAAAGATTCAAATAATTAAATAACTTAATTAATTGAAAAAAACTTTTATAATTAGAATATTTATAGAATAAAAATATAATATACTGCAAGCATGTGTAACGAACGCTATTGTGTTTGCTCTGCAGTTGGAGTACATAGACAGCGGGAGGGGTGAGCTTTGAGTCAAGCAGAAAAATGGGGATAAAAAAAGAGACAAATGCAAAGCAAAGAAAAGAACAAAAATAAAAAAATAGGAAAAACAAAAAATTAAAAAATAAGAAAAAACAAAAAAAAAAAAAAAAAACACGAACGAACGAACGAAAATAAAAAACCAGATACCAAAAAGATCCAAATTGTGAATACCAACCTTCTTTTGCAGCTGCAGCGACTCAACAAAAAAGGAACTCCCGCTTGATCCGGTGCTTAAACTGGTCTTTGTAACGCCGAAATTAACCAGCATGCTGCGCAATACAAATCACCAATTACGCATAACCGACATAATATATATATATATATACATATATAATTGCGCAATGTTATAAATCGTCGCTTATCTCATATATTTGTTTTTTTTTTTCGTTTTTTTTATTAATTTTTATTCCTCCATCATTTTATCTCATTCATCGTTCATCAGCTTCGAAATCATCCATATATAGTATACAGTATAGGAAATTTTTTATTTTTTTTTTTTGTTCAATAAACCGAAAATTTACATCAAATTTTTATAATTCAAATATTAACTCGACTCACTCATTTTCGATGATAAAACTTGTGTTGCTGTGATATTTTTTTGTTTTTCAAAATTAACGTAAAAAACTTCTGTATAAAAACATACTGGATCTCATATTATACCACAAGTTTGTAAAAGAAAAAAAAAAGAAAGAAAAAAAAAAAAGAATATTTTGTACGGTGATGTTACGTTCTCATTATTCAGTAGTGTTTCATAAAATTTTGTTAAAAAAAACAAAAAAAAAATATTCCAAAACGAAAAATCTCTACTTCGGAATAAATACTCGGTTATATTGACTGAACAGTCCTAATTTTACTACTACACCCTCACAATCAATTCAGTCTTGAAATCAGATGATTAAAAGATAATATAAGAGTAGAGAAATTACCCAGCCTTTGATTTATCAGTAAAAGTTGAGTAAGGATCTTGTCGGTTTCTCATGCAAATGTAATATAAAAAAAAAAAAATCTGCCTATACCATCATATTGTTTCATACCACCATGTACATTTAATTTATGATTTTAACAATCGCGAGTATCCTTCTATTCATTCATGCCTAACATTTATTACGTAATGTTTATAGGTATATTAGGTAGCGTTATTACATACAATATACATCGATAGGTATGATCTATATGTCACGTTATTTAATCGTGTAAATTTTAATCGTATAAGCCTGTATATGTCACTATATATGTTCTGTAATAAATAATATTAATAATAATAATTAAAAAAATTAAATATTTTATACTCAATATATAAGAGCATTTTCTAATACATACCTCCACGTCTAATTGTTCTTCACAGGAATTTCCTCTTCTCTGACAATTATTTCTATTAAAATATATAATTTAAGAAACAGTAATAATGTGAATGATCAATTTTAGTTCGAAAAATTTTTCCATTTTGATAGATTATATAATTAGTTGACAATTTTTAGAGACAGAGAAAAAAACGACAGTGGCTCAGTTTATATTTAATTCTATATAAGGTCTTCTAATACAATGAAGAATTCGAAACATTTTTTCTAATATTAAATAAAATTATGGTTGAAAAAAACTTTAGAAAATTATTTCACGTTTCTCTGATTTTATCTGTAGATGCTTGATAAGATTTTCGGTATTTTCTAATCTAAGATTTTCTATAAGAGTTTGAAACCGTTTTGTTGAAATAATTTCTTCTTAAGATGCAAGGAAGTATAGATAATGAATAAATGATATAGAAAATAATTATTTACGCATGCTACACAGTCCCTTGTATTTCATACAGTATATCAAAGCGACTGCTTTCTTGCAAATACATGCTATTCTTAAATCTAAATGGCTTTATAGATTTCAAACAATATTATGCAATTATAACACAATTATAAAATATGATTTTTACCTATGTCTGGATATTTTATTGTAAATATAAAATGGGCAGCAAATAATCGGTCTTTTTTCAATCAGACATTGAAATTTATTTAAACCTTATACGAACGTTTCATATCAAAGTACGGGATGCAAATCGAATTATCCAAATTGCAGGGAATTGAAAACCGGATAATAGATTCGAAAAAAAAAAGACTATAATAATAATAATAATAATTAAGACCTTACATTTTCATCGACTGTCAAATAATTGGCTAAAAATTTCTCTAATCTTTGCAAAGAATAATGAGCCGCTAGATTTGTTGCCCACTTTACTACATACCGTACGTATCTACGACATTAAGAATAATTATAACATTGACAAATTATAATATGTATAAGACCAGCGTGTGCAATTGATGAATTTTTGAATAAGCTGAATGTAAATACAATTTTTCGATTATTACAGTTATTTTTATTTTTTTTATTATTTAATAATACACAGGTCTGAATTGGAGTTTTCATTTTTTTCTGTATATTTTCGGGAAAAAAAGAAATAGAAAAAACAACTAGAAGAAAGAAGAAACTGTGTTAAACGAAATGATTTTCTCATTATTATACATATATACGTATATAGTATATACACATACTTATATGTATATGATGACGAATTAGATTATTTAAAATATGTATTAATTGTTATTGTTATCTTTATTTTTATTGTTTTTATTTATTTTTTTGTTTATCTGAAGAAACTTTTCGCCTATATAATAATCTAATATACTTAATCTAACGTAAAGACAAAGATTTCATGTTTGTTCTTTCAACCCTTTCGAGATACTTTGCATACATATATATAAGTGTGTGTGTTTGTGTGTATATATATTTATATATATATATATTTAAACAAAATGATAATTTTTTTTAATAATTATTCTGATATCTTAGAAGAATCTTGACTTTCACAACAATTCAAAAAGGCTCGATGTATCATTCAAGATTTTCTTAACTGTCGAGTTGTGATAATTTGTCCTCAATGCTGTCCTGAGTTTCAGTAGTTTCATTCAGATTAATAGTATCATTGGAAAGCTCAATTACAGAATTATCCGTATCTGTAGCTTGCAATTTTCTAGCGTCAGATGTATCAAAATTTTCCGCATGATCCGTAGCTTCTTGATCTTCCAAAGAGAGCGATGAATCTGGCTGACTCTCTTCATTATTGACAGTATTATCGGATATTTGAATCTCTGCAGTTTCTCTGCTCACATCATGTACAGGCATTATTTCATCCTCGCTCTTATCTCCAGCTTGAAGATCCTCCAATAAAGATTCACGACTTTTATCTTCAGCAGTTTTATTAGCCTGTTCTTGAACGTTGCTTGATTCTTCCTCCATCGGTTCATCAGCGGATACATTATCCACCTCTACTTTGACCTGTGAATTTTCATCTAGTGCAGATATCTGACTAAGATTACTGAGAACATGGTCTTGCATTTTGACAACATTTTCAGTAGAGTCTAAAATGTTGCTAAGTTCACGGCTCATCAAGCTGTCGTCAATCTGCGATGGTTCCTCAGATTTAACTAAAATAATCTTCTTATTTCCATATACTTTAGAAGTACTGGTCACAATCGGCTTCTTATAATCTCTCTTCGGTGTTTCGGAAGTAGAGACGTACTCCCCTGATCTAGTTTCCTTCTTAACAACAATAGGCTCTTTTTCGTCGCTGTCGTACTCCTTCTCTTCATCATAAACGCTCTGCTTTCTTTTAACGAATACTCGTTTCAAAGGTAGTTGTTGTTCCTCTTCAGATTCGTCCTGCCTTTCGGGAAGCATGTCTTCAACAGATTCAATTTCCTGATGTTTCCTAGCCTGCAGTTCTTCGATCTTCAATCTCTGCTGTTCAACCCGTTTTTCAAGCTTCTCTAATTTCTCTTTAGTACTTTCAGGGTTCTCTTCATTTCCCTCAGTCGATGTTACTGGCGTTTCACATCCTTTTGATTCCCCTTTAACACCTTCCAACTGTTTTAGTAAAGGACTTGAGGGTTTTAAATCAGTTTGAGAAGTGCTAGTCGCTGATTGTGAAGTTTTTAATTCAAACTTAGGTGAATCTGTTAACTTAGATTCAGAGGTGCCGGCTTTAAGCGTCGAAGATTGGTCGCCCAGAATTTGCGCTCTATCTTTAGGCTTCTTGACAACAACTCGCTTCACAACATTTCTTGTAGGTAATTTAGCAAGCTCAGCAGGATCGAGCATTGTCCCATCAGGATTCAATATAACTTCGCGCGTAGTATCTCCATGTCTAATAATACGTCTGACAATTACTCTCTTAGTGACCTTAGTTCCACTACCAGTTGTGGCTGAAGATTCTGCGTCTTTTACGCAGGAAGCAAGAGCCTGAGCCCCCTCGGTGCTGCTTATCGGCTTTCTGACAACAATACGTTTTATAACTTTAACAGTATTTACTGATTTTGGAGTAGCAGTATCAGATTTTTGTATTTCATCTTTCGGAGTCTGACTAACAGCCGCGTTTGACGAAGACTGATTAGCTGCAACTGGGGTAGCTTGCTGGGCCCGAGGTTGACTCTGACTTCCCGTGGTCGGTGAATCTTTTGACTGTTCCTGTGGAATGTTTTGGTGCTTTAGAGGAATCTTGTGTTCTTTGAACACAGAAGCGACTATCTTTTGTACTTCGGCTTCTGTGTCGTCGACGCGATGCTGGGAACGGAGTTTAGGAGTTGATTCATTGTCAGAGGTAACAGATCTGCCCTCAGATTTGCTAGATCCAATTTTAGCAGAAGATTGTGAGCTGCTAGGAGTTGATCTGCCTTTAGTATCCTGGATTTCTCTCCTATGAATAGGCATCAATGTTTTAATCGTCTTTTTTACGACATTTCCGTCCTTGTTTCTGACATAAACAATGTGTTCTTTTCTGTCCGGTTTATCACCATCGTCGTCGCTATCTGGAGGTTCATTCTTTGGAATCTTTTTAGCTACATATGCCGGGGGTTCGTAGTCGTCATCACCGTCAGAGTCCTCGTCTTCTTCTTCTTCCTCTTCAGAGTCTGAGTCAATTTTTTCCTTTCGAACTTCCGGCCTCAATCCATCAGGTCCCATCTTTTCACCAGCCTCAATATGCTGTTTAATATGAGTGACGTAGTCAGCTCTATTTCTGCAAGATTCCTGACAAATTTCACAAGTCAAACCCATACCACGTTTTGCATGAGTTAATTGATGGACTTCCAAACTTTCCTTGCGCTTAAAAGCCTTGCCACATTCCTCGCATACGTGAGGTTTTTCAACCGAATGAGTTCTCATGTGTCTAGTCAAATGATGAGAGAGCAGAAAAGACCTTGGGCAAAGTTTGCATAAATAAGGCCTGTGTCCAGCATGAGTTGTTAAATGTCTGGCAAGTTTAGTGCTAGATCTAAACGCCTCCTTGCAATATTCGCAAACAAAGCTCTTGTCATCGCTGTGCAAAAGTTCGTGTCTCTCAAGACCTTGTCTGTAAGTGAATCTCTTGTTGCATATATTACATTGATAGGGTTTAACAGCTTTATGAACAGTAGCTTCATGCTTCTCAAGTTCATCGGTGGTAAAAAATTCTCTATCGCAATGCTGACATCCGTACCTAAGCTCGTCTCTATGTATTTTTTCATGTCTTTGAAGTAGGCTAACTCTGGCAAAATGTTTATGACAAATTTGACAAGTAAATGGTTTCTCTTCTGAATGAGTAGCCACGTGTTTAGACAAATCATATTTGGTAAAGAATAGCTTATCGCATTCTGTACATTTGTAATTTCTGTCTCTATGAGCCCCTTGAATATGAAGTTGAAGAGCCTGTCTCAAAGGGAATGTACGATCGCACTGATCGCAAGCATGTACTCTTATCTCTCCCGGTTCTAATTTTCTTGTATCTTTTTTATTCTGATTATCATTCTCCCCGTCGCTACCTCCGTCCTGTTCATCTTCGTACATATCGTGATCAGTATTATCGATTTGTTTTTCAGGCTGTCTTTCCCTTTCCCTTTCCCTGTCTCTATCCCTTTCTCTTTCTCTCTGGTCTCTTCTCTCTCTTTCTCCTTCGTCAATTCTAGGCTTTTTAGTTTGATCATTTTGCGCTCTTTGTTCAGTTAGTCTTTTGCTACCTATCTCTGGTGGATTACTTGGTAACGGAGGAAAAGGTCTAGGCAAAACACCCGATACTGGATAAGCTCTCAATGCTTCGTCTGCTTTTTTACATTGAATTTTAAACTTGTAGGAACGATCTAAATTCCAACGACATACAGAGCATATCATCTGTGGCATTCCGTCAGCAGCATACACCTTGAAAAATAACATACGATTTAATTTATTATTTTATCAAATATATTTCGTTTTTTATCTTTAGTTTTTGAGTTTCTTATTCAGATAATCTCTCAAATATTCATTCAAAGAACTAAATCTATTCCTAAAAATAACATCAATGATCGTTACGCTTTGTTAAAAGCGTTGCGGTCAGGTGGCGGTTGATTCCCGCCTAAATAAAGGGACTATAGTTATTGTAGACTGTGAGTTAAGACTAACCGAGTATACGTGACGTATAATGTAATACCGTTCAATGGCCTGACCGGATGGTAAGTTAAATTTCAACGTTATCCACGCAAGTCAACGCTATTGACTGTATAATATCTATTTTACAATGAATTTCTTGGACAGTAATGAGGATATTTTTAGGTCGTATAAGACATGAAAAGAGTTAAGATTATTGAAGTGTTAAAAAGTAATGATAGTAAGTAAGTAAATTGTTACCTCGATAGCGACGCACGACATGATTTGTAGGGTAAGCGGCACTTGGAACGGCTTGCTGTGGTCCCGTTCGTAGATGAAGCTGAGTGGCTCCGACTCTGTCAGGCAGAATCGGCATACTCGCCTAGATCTAAGCGGTGCCGGTCTATTTTCCATTTTAAACTTCAAAAACTATAAACCCGGTTTGATTACACCTTTTCACAACGTTATTTTACAGAAATTCATCAATAAAAACGACGCCGAGCGTCGGTAAGCGTCGCGTCGTACTCGCGAACGGGATACGATATACCGCTATGGAGTATGGCGGAGACTCGAGCGACTATTTCCCTTCGCGTGGCGTCCTGGGAGTCGCGAACAACGCGGTATTTATTCACTAGCGCCACGCATAGCGTATCGATTCATTCTTAATGCTCGGTCGGTAACTGATGGACGCGCAACTTACTACTTACTAATCGCTGCGGACTGTGGTACTTAGCGTTCTTGCCGCTAGAGTTACTCGATCTATTGATCGGGTTGAAATTTAGAGAATACTTTTAAAATAGTTACATAGGCATAATTATTATAATCATCCCGAGTCTGGACTTATCAATGTATATTCAAAGCTTACATATAATTATTATTCGATTATTTGGTAATATTCTAGAAAAACGTTGCTTCAATATATGGGGGGAACATAAAATAGACAAGGAACTGACGTAGGAGACAGAAAAAACTCTAGCCTATGTCTAGACAGTAGAGATAGTCTGCTCGCTACAGTCATGTGTTAGAGAGAGTAAGACAGATGTTCTAACTAGTAGAATCATACTCTGTCGCACACATTACGGTTTCACGTCCAGATTATTGTTAATTAGTGTAGAGGAAGTTGGGATAGATGATAAAATGGACTATGAAGCTTCTTTTAAGCTGGAAAAAAATTACTAGGGTTAATAATATTATTCTTGGAAGTAGATATAGTGAATAGAAAATTATTTATTTTTTAACTCTGAAATGCTTGATGAAGTTCATGAAGTTAAATTAATAAAAATCATTCGAAAAATCACAAATGACGTATGCGATTTTAATATCCGATCGTAAATTATTCAAATTTATGAATCTTGGTTATTACTTCCTTCTTATTATTATTTTGATTTAGACATTATAATGTCCACCTTATGATAGGGGTGAAAGTTGACAACGTATCTCTCACTTGAGAAAACATTACTCTACCTAGATCCCTTCAGATATCAACTTGACCATTTCCTGAAGCTAAATACCTGGCGTTCTTTTCGTCAAATGTAGAGAAGGGCTAGTTCAATGGGAGAAACAAATTTCAATAATAAAATCGAGCTCGTTAAAATATGTTCAAATTATAACTTCGACTTGAAAAACGACCAATTTTCAAGCTGTTAAGCTAAAAATTACAGCAGAACTATTTTACTCTATAAATTTTTGATTATTAATTTTAGTTTTACGTCTTGCGATCAAAGAAGATTATTCTTCTCATGAAAATTTCTTTCTTCACGTACCCAAAATGTCCCATATATTTTCAGAAGGCGATTAAGTCTCGTATTATTTTGTTTTTTGTTTTTTTCTTGCAAATCTGCTTCGTTTTATTTTTATTTTTCAATCAATTCTCATTGTGTGCAATTAATTATTATTCAATCGGGATAGCATATAGTTTTTTGCTCGATACGTGTAACTTTTCGATATTCAATTAAAATAAGGCATTATACCGATTTCTACTTTCAGCGAAACGCCAAAACCTTTCTCTTTTCTTTTTTCTTCTTTTTATTTCAATTAATTTTTCGTGCCAATTCTAATAAACTTTATCAATTCAAAATTTCATCAAGAAAAGAATGGCCAGTAAAAATTGTCTCATCAAAAATATCGAGTCGGTTAAATCCCTGGGCCGCACTCCCGTCATTTGCTTAGACAAAACTGGAGCCCTGACTCAGAATAAAATCGCAGTAGGCACCACGACTCTTAACTATTTGATAATTTTTAAAAATCCATAAAAAATACACAAAAAAAAAAAAAATAAATAAATAAAGTTATCTCTAAAAGGTAAAGAGGAATAATTGTTTTCCCCGATTGTCCATCTTTTCCTCAAAATTGGTTCAGGTACGCCACTTATGGTACAACAAGCTTCCTGAAAAGTTATAGATCATACACTGATAGTCCAGACTTTTCGGAAATGGTGGAAATCACGAGCTTCTGCAACATCGCAGAATGGGCAACGCCAGCACCAGCATCACCATTGGCTTAAAATAAACGTTAAATTCTATGAGATGCATCCGAAACCACGCTTCTCAAATACATGAAATTATTAGTAAGAGATAGTACTAAAACTTTCCGAAGTAGATATCACAAAATAAAATTCGATTTATAAACTAGGAGAAAAATTGTGAAATATTATCGGAAATTTTGTACCAAAAGTGGAATTGAATGATCGATTCTTATTTCGTTAAGTCATTAAAAAAATGATCTAACAAATTAAATCGACTAACAAATTTCAAGAGAACGTTCATCTGAGAGGTCAGTTTCATTTCATTTCTTTGAAAGGTGCTATGGACAGTGTTCTCAGTCGTTGCTCGATTGTGGGCTAGTAGAGGATCTACTTCATATCTGGAAGATGATACACAGGATACTTACACCGAAGAATGTCAACTCCTAGCTAATACCGGAAAACGTGTTTCAGGATTTGCTGATTTCCATATACCTCCAGAAAATTTTGCACTAGGATTCAACTTCCAAACAGACCCACCAAACTCTCAATTGGAAAACCTTCGGTTGGTTAGCAAATGCTGGACAATTCTTCTCATTCAGTTTATGCCTTTGGAATCAATTGACTTCTAGGTCCAGTTTCTTTCCAAAAGTATTAAGATTTTCGGGTATATTGTATAAATTGGTTATAATAGGCAGTTCTAATCTCTATGATGGATCCACCAAGACCAGGAATCACAGCTGCGGTTTGCAAATGCTATTGTGCTGGTGAAAATGCTGGATCAAGGTGAAAATGATGACGGAAGATCATCCGGGCACAGCAAGAGCGATAACAAAATTTGTGGGAACAGTAACCAAAAGTGATGAAAGTCTAACCTCAGTCTGTTTGAGGTCTGACGTTAGCCGGCAAGTTGCTGAAATCATATTCTGCATGATAATTTTTCGTCAATAACAACGAGGATCGAACAAGGTAGAAGAATATTCGAAAATTTAAAACCAAGCATATCGCTTCCACGCTCGCTAGCAGCGTACCAGAAATAGTACCGTTTCTAATCTGCATTGTTCTCGGTATACCGCATTACCGGTTGGAATAATTTGCATACTATGCATCGAGCTGGGAACCGATATGGGGCCAGAGATTTCACTCGCTTATGAAAAACCAGAGTCTGACATGATGTTGAGATAGGTGTGCAGCTCTCTCAGCTAATGAAATCTCTCTGCACTATTTATAAAATTATTCTGGATATAAAAATTGGACATATTCTTAGGGATTAGATCGATTAACGTAAGTGATACACAGGCATTCGGTTTTAGACTTTTATTCTACTCAATTTTACCCGCAAATCTTGATACTAAAGACTCTCGCCTATGTTACATCATGTGGTCAGCAACATAGATTGGAGTGAGCTCTGTAAAAATCGCGTAAGTTAACTGTTGACTTGATTTCGAAGTCGATTCTAGTTCAAACTAAATCCGGTTTAGTGAGCTTATGTAATACTGATATGGTTCTGGTTTGGACTAAAATTATTAAAAATATACTATTTTGAATACATTTTCAGATTTTTAAAGTCAGTGTACTGAAAAATACAAAAATTTGAATTTTATCGAATTTTTTATAGCTAAACGAACAAAGAATTACAAGAACTTCTAGCCTACACCAGAGCTTAGTGTGAGGACTACAATTTAAAAAAATTGTAGATTGATTAGACTAATCGTTAATTGATTATTAGGTCAACAGTTAACATATGTCATTTTTACAGTGCTGACTTCAATCTACGTTGCTGATCACACGATGTAAGATGTGAGGATCTTTAACATCATGATTTTTAGGTGACATTACGTAGAATAACGATGTGAAATAGGAGATTGTGTATACCTCAGTTGCCACAATTTTCGAAAATGTATCGAATTTTTATATCCTGAACATGCATGTAGCTCCCTGATATGAATAATGATAGGAATACCGTGAATTTCTCACGTCGATCATATCTGGTCAGTCGTAATCTGGTCTTTCTGAATCGGAAAAATTGCAACCACTGTTGATTTTCCGTACCCGACGATAATGGCCGGGCACGGTTTCCTCCCAGGAAAAATAATCGGTCAAGTCAAGCCATCGTGGGACAGTAAAACCGCAAACAACCGAAAGGATAGTTACGGTCAGGAATGGACACACAATGATCAAAAAGTATACTTAGTGTACACAATTGTCACACAGCCTTCTTGGCCGGTATTGTAAAAGTGCAGTTGACTGACGTGGTGATATGCAAGTCAACATATTCCATCACGGAACGAATAACTGGGTCCTTAATTTTGGCCTGATATTTGAAACCGGCATCTTACTTCTGGTCACCATCTTTGACCAGAATGGTGGCTGTATTTAGTTCCCTCCGAAATATTGATACACGTTTACGATGAGCTAATAAAAATGTGGATTAGAAAAAACCCCGGTGGATGATGGGACCGTGAGACCTCTCACTAAAACTGAAGACTCTTCAAGGAACGGAGAGTTGTTCATTGAATACTGAAATCACCGATATGTTTGGATCTCACAGATAGTACGTGGTTTGTATACGAAAAGGAAGTATTTTAGATGTATAATACAACTTATGGAGGCCGAAAAAGTGATAAAATTGTTATACCTCCGTTTTAAAATCGTGAACAAAGTTCACTAGATAATAAAATAAAGAAATTAAGGAGAGATATTCGGACTTCCAGTCGGCCTTCAATCCTCTGCTTTTGCACCTAAGTACAATAACGTCTTGAAGAATCAAAAATACTTGTTGGCCAGTCATCAATTCGCCTTTGGGAACATTCTTGTATCTTAAAATCTTCACGGTAATGCAATTGAGATTCCATGTCCAGGACGTGGAATTTGCGAATGGTAAGTACGAGTATGTATATGTAAAGATGTAATCCACCTCTTCTTTGTTCATTTATCGCACAATACCCATCACCTATCTACACCAGCAGCAGGAGCAGAAGACCTCCACTATCCTCGATTAACAGTCTTTCGACATGACCATATTATCCGAAGAAGTGGGGGAGGCATATAAGGCTCTGAAGTCTCGATCAGTCCCCGCAGTAGTGGAATAGTCATTCATCCATCCGCACGCGTTTGAACAATCATCTTTCCACACTAGTTTCCGCTGCAGTTTAACGTGTCCAAGGTTCGGGCCCTATCCCAACCACCAGGATGAATTTTTGGGTCTTTTGCCTCCTGGTTTGCGTCGGTAAGTCCCAATGGAATTGACTCACTGATCGGTAACATCGATAATACCAAATGGCTTACTTACATATTATAACGGACGTTCACAACCGGGTCAAGCTTTGCTTTCACGTTTGAATAGTAAAAAAATTTAAAAAAAAATAATAATGACGTTAGAAGGCAGACATGTTGGATATACACACATGGATGTACGATCGTTTACCGCTGCAGGAGTCGGTTTGAACAAAAAACAGATTTCGAGGTTCGTCTGGTATAGTCTCCTTTCTCTTTATTTATATTTACGCGGAAATTAAACCGTGCGACCTTATGGAATATGGTGAAATTAGCTATTCAAGAGGGGATTCAATACCGTGATATTACATTACGCTATTCAACTAAATTATATCTGGTTAAGTCAGGACAGTTTGTATAATAAGTTAGCGTAAGACATTTAAATGACATTTAAGTTCAAACCGATTCAACCGAGTCGAACGTACATACTTATAACTATACCTATACTTATACCTACCTACTTTCTCGCTTTCTTTTCGCACGAGGTCGCCCGGTATACCTGTACCGATCGTCTCTACTATATCCGTCAGTATCTCCGTTCTTCACACCATTTCGTTTCATTCCATTCTATTCCATTCCATTATGATAAGTCCTGTTCATGGACATAAGTATGTATGTAGTTATCATGGTTGCCTTGAAAATCAATCCGGTCGTCGTCCCTGCCCCCTGTAACCTGCGGACTTTTAATGTCGTTCAATTACCCGTTCTTCCGTGTCTAGGCGTGGCAATGATGATAAAAAAAAAATCGGCATACGTAGACAACAGATAGTTTGTATAAATGAAATGTATCTACGTTAATGAGCTGCGATTAACCTTGCTGCAGTAATTACCTTGAATACCAAGTTTAAGATTGATCGTTGACCGAATTTTTAGGTCTGGCAACCGCTCAGTTAACCAGAAAGGAACAGGCTGCTGAACAGACTCGGAGACGTCTTGGCATAGCGACAAGATCTAGAGAACCAAACCATTCTAATCCTATCGAAAAAGAAACTGCGGAAGATTATGAAGATGAAGAGGAAGAGGAAGATCGTTCGAGACCTGTGAAGAAGAAGGGATTCGAATGCCCTGAATCTAACGGATACTTTCCAGATCCTGAACAATGTGATAAGTATCATGATTGCCAGGATGGTAAACCTCGGGATAAACTTTGCCCTGATGGACTTGTGTTTAACGACTTTGATTCTGATCAGGAAAAATGCGATCTTCCATTCGGTATCGATTGTACGACTAAACCGAAACTTCGTAAGTACTTTTGGGACGATTTTTGAACTTCTGTAATCATGAAACTTGTGTTTTTTACATTCCACTAAAAATCTTCTGCAATTATCAAATGCCATTAAAGATATTTGCCCAATTCTAAGATCCTTAAATTTGACGAATGAAATCCTGAATTAAAAATTGTTTCAGAGACTCCTAATCCTTCAATAAACTGTCCACGTTTGCACGGATACTTTGCACACAAAGAAGCTGGAATTTGTGATAAATTTTACTACTGCGTTGACGGGCAATTCAACATGTTAACTTGTCCTGACGGTCTGGTATTCTCGGAGAAAACTGGAATTTGTAATTGGCCTGATGAGGCTCAGAAACAAGGCTGTGGCTCGAAAGATTTATTCAACTTCACCTGTCCTACTGTTGATGATTCTGTTGCGGCGACGCATCCTAGATACGTAGACGCTGAGGATTGCCAATTCTTTTACGTTTGTGTTAACGGTGTCATTCCTAGACGAAGCGGGTGCAAATTGGGACAAGCATTCGATGAAAGAACTGGAAAATGCGATTGGGCAAGAAAGATACCTGAATGGTTTGTACCAAATAATATGCTTCCAGTTTTTATTAGTTTAGAATTTTTTTGAAACTTTTTCTTGGATTTTGAAACTGTTTTTGTCGATTTTTTTGGTAGTTTGTGTTAATTGTGATATCTCCGATGAAAAAAAATTCTTGTAAAATAAAAATTTTCACCATTCACCACTTTTATATAAATAAATTTATAAATTGCGAATATTTCGGGGAAAATAATGTTAAATTATTTTTGAATAAAAAAACCGTTGTTTATTATGAAATGATAATCAAAATGCACTGCAGTTGATCTTCGCCGATTTTATTTCTAATCGTCTGAAATTCATCGAATAATTAAAAAATCGAAAATCTGAAAAGACTTATTTGAATTTGGCGAAGTATTCGACAAATTTCGAAAGTTTTTTCTTGTTTTTTTTATTTCTTTTTAATCATTTTTCTTTTTATTTTACAGCAAAGATTGGTACAAAGATCAACTAACAGACGAGCAATTAGATGCCTTGGAAAACCCACCGCCCCCAAAACCTTCGGGTGGATCAACTCGAAGAAAAAGTTCGCGGCCACAGAGAGTTCAAAATTGAATATAAATAATTTTAAAGAATGAGCCTGTAGCGTTAATTTTATTTGTACAATAAACTATATTAATATGTATTTTTTTATTCTAAAATATTAAAAAAAAAAAAAAAAAAAAAAAAAACTTATTTAAATTTAAATTTAAAAATGGTGAAATTTTAAAGCCAGAGAAACGGAGGTGAAACCGAAGTTTACGGTTGAACAAAAAATTTTTGCTAATCTTTTAGTACCTATCACCGATAATTAACATCGTTGAATTGTTAATTCAAAGCTTTCTGCAACAACGGGTTGATGATCGACGATTTTTAAATCGTCATTTCTCTTTCGGGACGATTTCGAAGCTAACAGAGCCTGAAGCAGTCTTGTTGAACTTTCAGTTTCTTTTAGTAATACCAGTTTCTTAGTATATGTGTAAACACATTATGCCCAGCGGTGTCAATCCTATGAATAAACAGGTAAGATATGATCGTGTGTTTGTAACTATTTTCAGGAATTCTTAAGAAGTGTATATAATTCGATTTACAGAACTGGTCAAGGCTGAATTTTTTCCATTTTTGTTTTTCATTTTTTTCTGTTTTTTTTTTTTTTTTTATTTTTGTTTTTCGAGAAAATACACTAATTGAAAATCTGTTCAACACGTTCTTAACCATTCAATGACATCATCTCCCGGTACCAGCCTTTCGCTTCAAATACCTTAATCTCTTCTCTCTCTTTCATCGTCGATGTTACTGACTGCATTTCAATTGGCATTGATGCATTCAGGGACGTAGATGATCGTATGCAAGAATTCAAAAAAGAAAAACTTAAAGGTTTTTCAATTCAATTCATCGATATAATCTCTCGAGTCATGATTTTATCTTATTAAAATTTAGTCTCAACAAAAGGAATAATAAATATTTCAACATTATAGTCTCGGTTATATTTTTTCGAAAATTTGTATTTTTGATGAGAAATTTTTGAGATTTTGTTTAACGTTGCATTAATTGAATACATGTAATATAAGTTCGATAAAGAATATCGAATGTGTCACATCGATAAATCAAAACGAATGCAAATGAAAATTATGCAATAATATATTCAAATTGAAAAAAAAATGAATAAAATAAAATAAACAGAATCCGAAAGTAGCAGGTATTGACTTTTAGCTAAGAGATGCAGCCTCAAGTTAATTAAAACCATAAACTTGTACCCCACCCTTTCCGCGAATATGTATACGTAATGAAAGAGACGGATAAGGTTATCGCGATCGTGTAATATATATATATATATATACAAACTTCTCACATACGTTATACCATATACTGATTTGTACATAATCCCAATGTTAATTATTTTCGAAGAATCAGGTGTTAAATAAATCCAATTTAATAATTCTCGAATAGGATTATGCGGGAAAGCTTGAAGGATGATATAGCACCGATTGTAACTTTGCGGAAGAACCGCGTAGATCTGTAACTAATCGAGAAATTCTTTCCACGGATTTATAAACAGAGAGGGTATTTAGATACGGTGCTTCTTGACAATCGTCGCTGAAGGATATTGTATATACATGTATATATATTTTTTCCGCGAATAATTACCGCGAAGAAATGTCATGCCAGAATGAATCAAAGAGCAAAAGTTATAGAAAATTAAATATCGGTACTGGATGAAGTGAGAGGGAATAAAATATCACGTGATCATCGCTCTTTCATGGCGTCTTTAAAACCCCGGAATATAAGTGGGGAATGATTGAATATAGTGGGGGTTGACAAAGTATACCCAGACGAGGAACGCCTTAGCTGCAGTCTCTCGCGTCGAGACGTCTTTTCGAAAAGGGTTAAAAACGTTATCTTCATTATAATTGTCGTCGATTTTAAAATACTTACGTTTTCATTTTTTTATTAAAACGATTTATTATCTACTACCATGAGTAGATTGTGTCTTGTGATGGTGCTGGCCTTCGTGGCAGTCACATGTAAGTACGCTCTTATATATACATTAAATCATAATTTTTCATCTAATAATCGAATCGCTAAATAAAATTTTCAATAATATATTCAAATCTAATGTAGCTAAAAAAACTATTCGTTTATTCTAAAACAAACCATCAACGATATTCAATCTGTTTATGGTAATTGTCCCCAATTTTTAATTAACTTCACTTTCTAATCCCGGCTAATGCACTTGCATTGCTATACCGAATAAGTAATGCGTGTTTTTATTCTGGTGAAAAATATAAAGAAATTATTAACTTTCTATATTTGTAAGACGATAGATAAATCGATATAATTTCTTTTTGTTAATTTTACGTATTCGAGTTTAAGACGAGTTTTTACTCGAGTAACATACATAAAAACGTACACGTATCACATATGCGATGTCCAGTTGACCGCGCGATGGTATAAACGTACGATAGCGAGGTTGTAAGCGGAGTCAGAACTTTCTAAAATGTAAATGTAAGTGCTGTCTCCAAGTTACGTAAGATATCCGGGAATAGGGAGTATCAATTTATTGTGCAATAAACAAAAACTGTATTAAGAATAATCTGTAATATATATTGTCGCAAATTTTCATGCAACGATCAAGATTATAAATATAAATGTCGATGTGTGTATGAAGTTAATTATCATCACGAATTTATGTAGCATCGTAATAACTTTCTCAAATGACCTAATATAATACGATGATTATGAACTCGCGGATGAAACTACAGCGTGATTTAAATCTATGATTTAATTCATTGTTCTTACAGTCGCAGCATCCAACTTTAAATGCCCAAAGGACAATGGAGAGTTTGAAGATCCGGTCCAATGTGATCTTTACTATAAATGCGTTGATGGAGTTGCTACTCAAAAACTGTGCCCCGATGGACTCGTATTTGATCCTTTTAACCGCAAGATCAACAAGTGTGATCACATCTTTAACGTTCAATGCGAAGATCGTCTTGAATCACGTGAGTTACAAAGAGTTTCTTAATTAACGAAGAATTCATTTGAATTTACTGAAATTTAGTTAGAAATAAAAAAAATTATATCGTCAATCGAAAATCGAAAGGAGTGATAAAACTTTCTAGAAAAGAAAGCGATCGTTCAATAATTTTCACGTTCATTATCACGAGGTTTTAAATCCGAGGGAATGTTGAGAACGATCTTGTACTGTGTACACGATTTTGGGAATACCGTTCATTTCAATAAAAATTTATAGGCAGTTGTAAAAAATAAATTAACGTAACTATCGTTTGTTCTACATTTAATTTTCTAGTTACTGAATATCACGAATTAAAAAGAGTTATTTTTCATTTTTTACACTATTCCTTATCAAGGATATGAAAATTCCTTCTGAGTTAGATTTTCATGATAATTCTAGTTCAAACGTTACATTGAAAATAATTTTCGAGTCCGGTATAAATTTGAAATTTATGAAAAAAACGATTCTGTAATTATCGCGTACGCCGTAGGTTAAATCGCGACATGGATTTGCGGTGAAAAGATTTTGTCGTTAAAAAAAAAAAAAATGGACGTTGATTTATTTCCATATGGAAACGATGAATGATTTCAGTTTGAAATTTCAACAACTTAGCACGTATCTCATCCTTTACCATTACGCAATTGTGAAATGCCTGCAGCTCCTTTAAGTCATTAATATCTTCATTTCAATATTTTTTCTTCTTATTCGATCAGAGCCTCCTCAACCATCTAAGAATTGCCCAAGACGGAATGGATTCTTTGCTCATCCTGATCAAAGTGTTTGCGATGTATTCTATAATTGCATCGACGGTGAGCCCATAAAAAACACTTGCACAACTGGATTACACTTTGACGAGTACAGTGGAACCTGCGTATGGCCTGACAGCGCTGGTCGTGAGGTAAGAGCTTGAAATGAGATGAACTATAATTGCGAGAAGATTCGATTTGGTATTGAAAAATTCTTTGATTTGTAAATATTAATTTGCAATTTTTTTATTGATCTCTTTTATTTTTCTCTTTTTCCAGGGATGCGGTGTTGTTGGTAAAAAACTTGCTGACGGATTCGAATGCCCAAAGAACACACAAGTAGATAGTCGCGATATGCCCGTTGATCATCCTAAATACCCACATCCAGAAGATTGCCAAAAGTTTTACATATGTTTAAGCGGTGTAACACCTCGCGAACAGGGATGCAGTGAAGGCACAGTATACAATGAAATTCTACAGAAGTGTGACGCACCAGAAAATGTCCCCGGATGGTACGTGAAGGATTATATATAATATGTATATAAAATGTAGAAACAGATGAAGAAAGAACTGATTATCATTTTTATTTTTTAATATGAATTATTTTTACCATCGAATTCATCAAGTAAGAGAATCACGTATTTGGCAGAGTTTCGGTCATGCGTGGTATATACGGTTTTCCAATTTCATTAACTTTCTTTCGTGTCTGTGAGAAGTAATGTTTTATCTTTTTTTTTCTTCATTTTTTCTTTTTTTTTACTGCATCGAAAATCATTCCTAAGACTTGCGAGGCGTGAAAGAAAGTGGAATTAGAATTTCACAAGCTCATATACTTTCCAAATTATTTACTAATACGTTTATTTTATATATGTGTGTGTGTGAGATTCTATTGAATAGAATTTCGAGATAGATTGTCGAGACTGTTTTTGGCTTGAATTTATTTAATTGCTTTCTTCTTAAACTATTACAGCGAGGATTGGTACAAGGACGATGAGAAAAAGCCCTGAAGAGATCTGTGAACATTTTCTGTCCCGCATCGGGATCTACAAAACCACCATGTTCTACGTCTACATTTATTTTATACGATTAGAAAAAAATTTTTTTAGGTATTCATGAATACTTTGTAAATGTTTTTCAATAAACGGTATTTTCTCTGAAAAAAAAAAACAAAAGAAATATATTATCTATTCCCAATGTCGGTGGATGACTATATGATTATAGTAATTACAATAACAATATTAATATTGATATAGCTTCGCCATTGGTATGGAGGAAAGATGCATTTGATAGCGAAATAAAATTCAAACTAATGATATTTTCGGTAAAAATAGTTCGAAAGTACAGTGACATTTAATTCTCACAAAAACTATTAAATAGTTTGTGTAAATACAGAATCAGAAATTTGTTTAAGAAATTGGTATGCAGTTGAATTAAGGAATAGGTTTTCTCAAACGACAATAAATTTCCCTCAGTAGCAAGTAGCACAAGTAGCAAGTAATCAGTGGTAGCGTAGATCTCTATGAATGCGCAGCGAGGCGAATCCTCGATAACTTTCACTCGGTCTGTAAGAAGGAGGTTTTATTCTATCTCCGTTGGTAGTATTTTTTTTTTATTTTATTCTTTTTTGTTTTATTCATTTTTTGTCTTTTAATTTTTTGATTTGCACAGACGGGAGCGAGTCGCGCACCCGTTAAACTGGTTTCTTATACTTGACGAGACGTAGCGATCATTGATCTTGAGAAAAACACTTATAAGTCTCATCGTGACTCGTTTTTTAATCATCACCCAACTTTCTTTCATTGTGATTTTTCGACGTTGTATTTATTTTCTTTCCTTTTTTATTCCTAACAAAAATCAGTATCAAATATTGTACATACATAAAGTAATGAAATGTCTTATTGACATATGAAATTTTGATTATTTCATAATTGTCGTAGAATCTTTCGTGCTTCTCAATCCTTTCTGAATATCGGTTAAGGACCTTTGCTTTGTCTCAGGTACGATGAAGTAGATGAAAAATAACATGAAGAGAGAACACGCAGCGAATGACCAGAAGGAGACGTGAATACCGTAAGCATCGGCGACAACTTGATAAAGTTTTGTGACAGCCATGCCACTGGATGAGCTGACGAAAACTGCACATATCACGGCGACAGCTTTCACATTGCAGGGAAATATCTCGCCGATTATATTGTACGGAAGGCATCCTAAGCCAATCGAGTAAAAAATAATGAAACCGATTAAAGCGGTTATAGGAACCCAAGAAATTGAAGTGACGTCAGTTCCGATGGCCTGCAACTGGAAGTATAGAGCCTCTACTGTAAGTGAAAAACGATATCTGTCAGTTAATTGTGTTAGTTTTGAAGACCTATTCACTCTGTAATGAACTCGAAATTTGATGAGAAATTGGCGTTATTATTACCCTACCTATGAGAGATATCATTGAGCCGAAAAGGGACGAAATCAGTAATGGTCTTCGTCCAAGCAAGTCTGTGGTCAGGACGCTCAGTCCCCCACTAAGGAATTGAACTGCGCCGATGATGATAACGGATATACTTGAACTCAGCACGAATCCGGATTCCTCGAGTATGAGGCTAGCATAAGCGAGTATCGGACTTATACCACTCAATTGTGGTGCCAGTGTCACTACAACAAGGATCGCTAAAGCCTGCACAAGAACGTAGATCATTTGACAAACATCATACGAGTTAACATTTAAATTAATAAGTTTACTTGAAAAGAATATGGAGTGAGCTAATCGATAAGAACCTTGATCTTCAAACACATCGTAGTCATATTCTGCTCATGCAGTGGTACTCTTGACTCACGTGTCACATAAGACTGTCTGATTACATTTCAGACATCCTTAGTTGAATCAATTCCACGAACCTTACGATTTCCTTGTATCAGGTCATTCAAATTTCCGCTTCCTTCCATCGCAACATTTTCTTTGATCTCTTTCATCTCTTCTTCCACGTTAATCGTTCCTCTCAACCAAACCAAAGTATTCTGCGCATCTTCATTCCTTTTTTTCATCACTAAGAAATACGGCGATTCTGGTATCCAGGAAGAAAAGAGTAGGAATGTTATAGGCAAAGAAAGTCCCACACCAGCAAAAGCTACGCGGCTGACCCACGGACCAACACTGTATGCCAGTAAAATACCAAGGTTGACTATTTGAGCCAGGAACACAGCAAGAGCACCACGGATCTTGTTGCTTGAAATTTCACCCAAATACATTGATAGAAGTGTAACCATTTCGCCATAGCCAATTGCAGCAATGAATCTAAAAACAAGATATCTCTGAAACTGAAGTCTTAATAATGAAAGGGCAAAAAGGTTATCGACTATCATACCTTGCTATAATTAGCCACCAATAATTTTGCGCTGCCATAATAAGAATGCAGGAAACGGCATGGGGACATGCAGTTGAAATGAATATCGGTTTTCTACCCCATTTATTAACCATCGAACCGGCAATCAAGGAACCGAATGCACCACCAAAATTAAATATACTTGCGATCCAGGCACCCTGACCAGAGGTAACAGGGAGGTCAGAGTCCTCTGACTGAAGTTTGAGCAAAGACGGCGATACCCATCCAACGTGAAATCCCCCGTTCAATGCAACCATAGATACTGAAAATTACACCATTAGCTGGGCAATACACAAATGCCCATCAGCACAGCCGATTTAGATAATGATGTTTTGTTTTCCGGAATATAAAGTATTCTCTTACTTATCAACGTTACGATTATTTGAGTCGTGATGCCTGACATCTTCTTCATTACTATTTTTAGTGACGATCGATTAATGTACTCGAATACCAATTGCAGAGAGCTCCGTTGAAATGGCAAAATCAATCGAAAAAAGTGAGCAACTGGGAGGCCTGAAATTTTAGAACCTGACCCAGGCGACTGCAGGAATATTAAGACTGATATATTGTCAAGAATTAAGAGATAGCATATTTTAAAATGCAGTGATAAGACATTCTAATCGTAAGCCCAGTTTAACGAAAGAAGTACTTATCAACGTAGATAGTCAAATATGATCAGTATATTGTCCCAATGAATGCCGGGTTGTATACATGGACGTCATTTAGAATAAATTTTCGAGATTAAACCAGCGTCTATGTTCGTGAATAAAGATAAGGTGTACAAACGTATAAAAAGTTTCGAAAAATTGTTATGCCTGAAACCAGATAAAAAAAATCAGGAAATCGGTTGACCCGTGGGCCAACCCGAAAACTTCCCGCTGTGTTAAATACGTTACAATTAATTGATGCTAGCGTGTTTATAATAAATTAAAGAAGGTTATAAGTATAATTAGTTTTTCGTATACGAATCTTTTTTTCTTTCAATTTCTATTCTTCGAATAACTTTGAAACTACTCGATCGATCGACTCCAAAATCCAATCAGATCTAAGTCTTGATAAACCCTTTCGATCGCCATAAGAACCATTTCAATCGGTCGATTCGTTCTAAAGATATCATACGACAAAAATTTGTTTACACACACACACGCACACACATACATACGGACGTCCATGCAAAAATAATCAGAATAGCTTCCTAGGACCCCAAAACGTCGAAATCTGATGAAAACTCCATTTTCAAAAATCGGACCGCAACCAATAACTTCCCTTTCTTATGAAAATTTTCAATTTTCATTGCGGGAAGTTAAAAACACTGATCTTGTCTTAGTATTAATTGATTTTTTTTCTCCATCCATTGCATCGAGTATTGGTACCGAAACGATGAAAAAAAGCCGTGAAAAGACCTGTGATCATTTTCTGTCCCGCATCGAAATATCCAAAACCACATTCTATACGGTTAGAAAAGAATTTGGGTACTCATAAATACTTTGTTACAGTTTTTCGATAAACGGTGTTGTCTCTGAAATAAAATTTCATCTATTCCTGGTGTCGGTATGGATTATACAATAATAATAACAACAATGATAATAATGTTGAAAGCTTCGCAATTGGTATGGAGGGAAGATGCCTAGAGGCACGTTGGACTGTGAAATAAAATTCAAACTGATGACATTTTCGATAAAAAGTATTTGTAGGTACAGTGACGTCAACTTCGCACGAAACCATGAAATTGTTATTGTATATATTCAAAATCAGAAATTTGTCCAAGAAATTTGTAATTAGGTATGTGAAAGAAAGAGGTATTTTAAAACGAGCTACATTGTTTGAAAAGAAATTCTCTTCGGTAACAAGTAGCAAGTAACCAGCGACATAGCGTTGATCTCCATTATAAATACGCAGTGAGGCGAATCCTCGATATAACTTTCACTTGGCCTATGGGACGGAGGTTCTATATTGTTAAAGCTGTATGTATTTGGCTTCCCGAATTTCGAAGTAAATTTGGAAATCTATTCTATCTCCGTTCGCAGTTTTGCTTTCTTTTTTTTTTTATCAGCGTTGTACACTCGCTAAACTGGTTTTTGCTTGGCGAGACGTTGCGATTTATCATGAGAAAATTTTTTTACAATTCATAACGCAAAGAGGATCATAAAATGAGAGAATGTCTTGCTGATATATCATTTTTATTATTTTTATTTCATCGTTGTTGTAGAATTTTTCGTGGTCCTCAGTCCTTTTTGAATATCGGTTAAAGTCCTCTGCTTTGTCTCAGGTACGAGAAAGTAAATGAAAAATGACGTAACGAGGGAACACGCAGCAAATGTCCAGAAAGAAACGTGAATCCCGTAAGCATCGGCTACAACTTGATAAAGTTTTGTGACGGCCATGCCACTGAATGTGCTGATGAGAACGGCACATATCATGGCGACGGCCTTCACATTACAGGGAAATATCTCGCCGATTATGGCGAATGGAAGACATCCTAACCCGATCGAGTAGAACATAATGAAACCGATTATAGCGGTTACCGGAATCCAGGAAATCGAAGTGACGTCAGTTCCAATGGCCCGCAACTGGAAGTATAGAGCCTCCGCTGATAAGCGAAAAATAATATACGTCAGTTAATTGTATTAGTTTTGGAAACCTCTTTACTCTGCAAAGCAGTCGAAGTTTGATAAGAACTTGGTGTTATATTTAAGTAAAAAGTCTTACCCTTACCTATGAGAAATATCATCGTGCCAAAAAGGGACGAAATCAGTAATGGTCTTCGTCCAAACGAGTCCGTGATGAAGATGCTCAGTACCCCACTGAGAAATTGAACTGCGCCGATGATGATAACAGATATACTTGAACTTAGCACGAATCCGGATTCCTCGATTATGAGGCTAGCATAAGCGTGTATTGCACCAATACCACTCAATTGTGGCACCAGTGCCAATAGAATAAGGATCACTAAAGCCTGCATCAGAACGTAGATCATTCGACAAACATCAAACGAGTTAACATTTAAATTGATTACTTGACTTTAAAAACACATGGAGTAAACTTATCGGTAAGTAACCTTGTTCTTCAAACACAGCGCAGTCATATTTTGCTCATGCAGTGGTGCACTCAACTTACGTATCACATAAACCTGTTTTATCACATTTTAGACATCCTTAGTTAAATCAATTTCACGAACCTTGCGGTTTCCTTGTATCAGATCATTCAAATTTCCACTCCCTTCCATTGCAATATTTTCTTCGATGTCTTTCATCTCTTCTTCCACGTTACTCGTTCCTCTCAGCCAAGCCAAAGTTTTCTGCGCATCTTCATTTCTTTTTTTCATCACTAAGAAATATGGCGATTCTGGTATCCAGAAAGAGAAGAGTAGGAATATTATAGGCAAAGAAAGTCCCACACTGGCAAGAGCTACGCGGCTGACCCACGGGCCAACACTGTATGCCAGTAGAATACCAAGGTTTGTCATTTGAGCTTCGAATACAGCAAGAGCACCTCGGATTCGGACGCTCGAAATCTCACCCACATACATTGATATAAGTGTAATCACTTCGGTGTAGCCAATTGCGGCAATGAATCTAAAAACGAGGTATCTCTAAGACTGAACATCGTGTCTTCTGGTATAATGAATCAGGGTAGAATTCGATAGAGAAATCGTCGCATATGAAATTTGTCAAGCGGTCATGTACACCTTAGAAATGATTTTCGTCAAATCACTTGGAAGCTTTGAAGAAATATTTTAGACTCAGTTTTTTCACAGCTAATTACTCACATTTTCAGACGTTATTGAATATTTGTCGAAATTTTTTGGACTTGCATGGTTTGATTGCACCAAAGAAAACGGGAGTGTCCAGGTCGCGTCGCTCATGAAAACTTTTTTAAAGGCCATAGGGGGATAAAAATGGCGAATCGGCCCCGGTAAGATATTTTTATCATACTTTGAGGATATGTAGGTACTGATGAAATACCAAGATCCAGAAAGTTACAGATCTGTATCTCAATTGGTTTTCGAGAAAACGAATAAAAATTAATAAATAGAAAATTTGTTTCTTCTCAGTATTGACTTCACCGATTGATCTAAAAATTTAGCATGTTTTTGGGGCTCACAATAGCTCTTTCAAAAATAAATAACAACTATATAGCTTTATAGGTTCCTTAAGAAAAAAAATGTTTTTATCGAAATTCTATTATCTCACTATGATACAATTTTAGTACAATCATGAAAATATTTGTTTTCGAAGCCCTATATGTTACCCTATAACACATATTTTTTTCAGATTTTTCAATACGGTACGCCATAGTAGAAGCAAATAAAACAATTTTTTAGTTGAAATAATTAGCTTATTTTGATGGTTTCAGCTTCATTTCTTCAGAAGTCACAGGGTGATAAGCATAGGGAAAAAATGTCTTTTGTAAATATCTCAATCATATTTCATGGATAAGTAGGCACTATTTAAATACTAAGATCCTGTTAGTATCAGATCTCAATCTCAATTGGTTTTTGGAAAAAGAAAATAATACTCAAGGATGTAAAATAATTTTCTTCCCAGGATTGACTTGACCAATTTGTTTGAAAATTCAATGATACGTTATTGAGGGGATCAAGAGCTTTTATAGGCACAATGGACAGATTTTCAGCCTAATAAATTCACGATAAAAAGCAACTATTTTTTCTCAAATTTTTGTTCTTTACCGTGGTACTTTCCAAGCGAAATTGTAAAACTGTTATTTTTACATTCCTTATAGATTCCTCAATAACTCGTATACTTTTCAAAATATTTGAGACGGTACGCCATAGTTAAACAAAAATGAAAATTATTTTGTTTTCAGAAGAACTGAATTATTAAACAAGTCTTAACCATATTAATAAAAATTGTACTCCTATTTTATTATAAATAATATACTAAAATAACTCACCTACATATTAGAAGTTGTAACAAAATTTTTTCACATTGCTTAATTATTCCGCTTTTCTGAAGAAAAAATGGTATTACTTTTTTTTTCACTTCGGCATACCGTCGCGAATATTTTGAAAAAAAAAATAAGAGTAATTGAGGAATCTATGAAGAATGTTAAAATAATAGTTTCGTAATTTGGCTCAAAAAGTACCACGTTAAAGAACAAAAATTTCAGAGAAAATGGTATCTTTTTATCACGAATTTATCAAGCTGAAAATCTGTCCATTGTGCCTATATAAAAGCTCTTGATCTCCGCAATAACATATAATTAAATTTTCAAAAAAATCGGTCAAGTCAACCCTAGGAAGAAAATTATTTTACATCCTTGAGTATTTTTTTCTTTTTCCAAAAACCAATTGAGATTAAGATCTGATACTAACAGGATCTTATTATTTAAATAGTACCTACTTATCCATGAAATATGATTAAGATATTTGCAAAAGACATTTTTTCCCTATGCTTATCACCCTGTGACTTTTGAAGAAATGAAGCTGAAACCATCAAAATAAGCTAATTATTTCAACTAAAAAATTGTTTTATTTGCTTCTACTATGGCGTACCGTATTGAAAAATCTGAAAAAAATATGTGTTATAGGGTAACATATAGGGCTTCGAAAACAAATATTTTCATGATTGTACCAAAATTGTATAATAGTGAGATAATAGAATTTCGGTAAAAACATTTTTTTCTTAAGGAACCTATAAAGCGATATAGTTGTTATTTATTTTTGGGAGAGCTATTGTGAGCCCCAAAAACATGCTAAATTTTTAAATCAATCGGTGAAGTCAATCCTGAGAAGAAACAAATTTTCTATTTATTAATTTTTATTCGCTTTCTCGAAAACCAATTGAGATACAGATCTGTAACTTTCTGGATTTTGGTATTTCATCAGTACCTACATATCCTGAAAGTATGATAAAAATATCTTTCCAGGGCCGATTCGCCATTCCTATCCCCCTATGGCCTTTAGAGTAAATATTCTACGCTGATGTAATTACAGAGCAAATTAATCACATTCGATGAATTTAATTTTTGGATACCAAAATTTTTGATTTTATGTCATCACTATCTAAACGCGCTTAGAAAAAAAGTACGTTATCTGCCCACGATAATAAAAAACTGATCTTATCTTTGTATTTTATTGGTTTGGCCTGGATATACATGAATGTCGAATATTATACCGAAATTTGAAGGGGTTCCGATGAATACCTACTGCAAAACTGAGTCAATAAAATATACCTCCGAAGCGTACTGTATTGATTTAAAAAAATCATTTACAGGGTGTGAGGTTTGAAATAAACATACGACAACCGTATACCGATGTATAGATTTGAAAATGATGAGTTTACCAGTTATCAAAGTTGGAAGCTCCTATCTGAAGAGAAATGATGAAAGCGTAAAAAGATCGCAAATTACCTTACCTTGCTATAAGAAGCCACCAATAATTCTGCGCTGTAATAATGAGAATGCAGGAAACGATATAAGGACATGCTGTTGAAATGAAGGTCGGTCTTCTGCCCCATTTATTAGCCATCGGACCGGCGATTAGGCAACCAAATGCACCACCGAAATAGAAAATACTTACGATCCAGGCACCCTGACCAGAGGTAAGATGGAGGTCAGAATCCTCTGACTGAAGTTTGAGCAAAGACGGCGATGGCCATCCAACATGAAAACCGCCATTCAATGCAATCGTGGATACTGGAAAACGCACCATTAGTTGGGCAATACACAAATGCCCACCGGCACAGTCGAGTTAAATAATGATGTTTTGTTTTCCGGAATATAAAGTATTTTCTTACTTATCAACGTTACGATTATTTGAGTCGTGATGCCTGACATCTTCTTCATGACTATTTTTAGTGACGGTCAATTAATGTACTCGAATACCAATTGCAGAGAGCTCCGTTGAGCTGGTAAAACCAAATGAAAAAAGTTAACAACTGGGAGCCCCGAAATTATAGAGCTAGGCCCATTATAAGGATAAGTCGTTCTAATCGTAAGCCCAGTTGAAAAAGAGAATTACTTATCTACACAGATAGACAAATATGATCAGTATATTGTCCCAATAAATGCCAGGTTGTATAAAAGACGCATAGACGTCATAGAGCGTACTTAAAATACATTTTCGAGATTAAACCAGCGTCTATGTTGGTGGATAAAGATAAGATGTATAAACCTATGAAAAGTTTCAAATAATTGTATATGCCAACTATAAAAGAACACTGATCTTGTTTTGGTTACAATTGAATGTTTTGTCTTCAACAATTGCATCGAGGATTGGTACAGGGACGATGACAAATACCCCTGAAAATATCTGTGAACATTTTCTGTCCCGCATCTAAATATCCAAAACCACATTCTATACGGTTAGAAGAGAACTTAGGTACTCGTGAATACTTGGTCAATGTTTTTCGAAAAATGGTGTTGTCCCTGAAACAAAATCTTATCTATTCCAGTGTCGGCATGGATTATACAATAATAATAACAACATTAACAATAATGTTATTAGCTTCGCGATGGGTATGGTGGGAAGATGCCTAGAGGCACGTTGGACTGTGAAATAAAATTCAAACTAATGATATTTTCGGTAAGACGGATTTGTAGGTACAGTGACGTCAACTTTGCACGAAACTATGAAATTGTTGGTATAAATTCAAGATCAGTAATTTGTCCGAGAAATTCGTAATTCGGTAGGTAAAAGAAAGAGGTTTTCTAAAATGAGCTACATTGTTTGAAAAGAAATTTTCTTCAATAGCAAGTAGCTAGCGATAAACCGTTCATCTCTTATAAATATGCAGCTGTAATGAGAAAATGTCTTGCTTATATATAATTTTTATTTTTTTCATTTCATCGTTGTCGTAGAATCTTTCTTGATCCTCAATTTTTTCTGAATATCGGTTAAAGTCCTCTGCTTTGTCTCAGGTACGATGAAGTAGATGAAAATTAACATGACGAGGGAACATGCAGCGAATGCCCAGAAGGAAACGTGAATCCCGTAAGCATCGGCGACAACTTGATAAAGTTTCGTGACAGCCATGCCACTGAATGCACTGACGATAACGGCACATATCATGGCAACGGCCTTCACATTGCAGGGAAATATCTCGCCGATTATGGCGAATGAAAGACATCCTAATCCGATGGAGTAGAACATAATGAAACCAATTAAAGCGGTTACCGGAATCCAGGAAATTGAAGTAACGTCAGTTTCAATGGCCCGCAATTGGAAGTAAAGAGCCTCCGCTGATAAGCGAAAAATAATATCTGTTAGTTGATTTTATTAGTTTCGAAAACCTCTTTACTCTGCAAAGCAGTCAGAGTTTGATAAGAACTTGGTGTTATATTTAAGTAAAAAGTCTTACCCTTACCTATGAGAAATATTATTGAGCCAAAAAGGGAGGAAATCAGTAATGGTCTTCGTCCAAACGAGTCCGTGACAAAGATGCTCAGTCCCCCACTGAGGAATTGAACTGCGCCGATGATGATAACGGATATACTTGAACTCAGCACGAATCCGGATTCCTCGAGTATGAGGCTAGCATAAGCGAGTATCGGACCTACACCACTCAATTGTGGCGCCAGTGCCAGCACAACAAGGATCAATAAAGCCTGCACCAGAACGTTGATAATTTGACAAACATCATACGAGTTAACATTTGAATTGATAAGTCTACTTGAAAAAAGTATGGAGTGAGCTAATCGGTAAGAACCTTTATCTTCAAACATATCGTTGACATATTCTGCTCATGCAGTGGTGCACACGAGTTACGTATCAAATAAAACTGTTTTATCACATTTTAGACATCTTTTATAGTTGAATCAATTCCACGAACCTTGCGATTTCCTCGTATCAGATCATTCAAATTTCCACTCCCTTCCATTGCAATATTTTCTTCGATGTCTTTCATCTCTTCTTCCACGTTACTCGTTCCTCTCAGCCAAGCCAAAGTTTTCTGCGCATCTTCATTTCTTTTTTTCATCACTAAGAAATATGGCGATTCTGGTATCCAGAAAGAGAAGAGTAGGAATATTATAGGCAAAGAAAGTCCCACACTGGCAAGAGCTACGCGGCTGACCCACGGGCCAACACTGTATGCCAGTAGAATACCAAGGTTTGCCATTTGAGCTGTGAATACAGCAAGAGCACCTCTGATCCTTTTGCTTGAAATCTCACCCAAATATATTGATACAAGTGTAGTCACTTCGCTATAGCCAATCGCAGCAATGAATCTGAAATTAGGATATCTTCCAAACTAAAGATCGTATCTTCTGGTATAATAAATCAGCGGGAATTCGATAGAGAAATCGTCGTATATGAAATTTGTCAAGGGGCTATGTAGACCTTAGAAATGATTTTCGTCAAATCACTTGGAAGCTTTGAAGAAATATTTCAGAGACTCAGTTTGTTCACGACTGATTACTCACATGTTCAGACGTCATTGAAGATTTTTGAAATTTTATGGACTTGCATGAATTAATTGCACCGAAGAAAACGCGGTTGTAATTGTAGCTTTCAGGTCGCTTCGTTCATCAAAACTTCTTCAAATTTAGAGAAAATATTCTACGTTGATGTAATTAGAATGTGGGGTTTGGAATAGACAAGCGATAACCGTGTACCTACGTCTAAAATTGAAAATGATGAGTTTACCAGTTATCAAATTCGGAAGCTCCTGTCTAAAAAAAAATAATGAAATCGTAAAAAGATTCTAAATTATCTTACCTTGCTATAATTAACCACCAATAATTTTGCGCTGCAATAATGAGAATGCAGGAAATGACATTCGGACATACAGTTGAAATGAACGCCGGTTTTCTGCCCCATTTATCAACCATCGCAGCGGCGATTAGGGTACCAATGGCACCACCCAAATAGAAAATACTTGCGATCCAGGCACCTTGGTCTGAGGTAACAGGAAGGTCAGAGTCTTCTGACTGCAGTTTGAGCAAAGACGGCGATACCCATCCAACGTGAAATCCCCCATTCAATGCAGTTATAGATACTGGAAATTGGACCATTAGTTGGGCAATACACAAATGTCCACCGTCACAGCCGAGTTAAATAATGATGTTTTGTTTTCCGGAATATAAAGTATTCTCTTACTTATCAACGTTACGATTATTTGAGTCGTGATGCTTGACATCTTCTTCATGACTATTTTCAGAGACGGTCGATTAATGTACCCGAATACCAATTGCAGAGAGCTCCGTTGAGCTGGCAAAGCCAAACGAAAAAAGTGAGCAACTGAGAAGCCCGAAATTTTAGAACCTGACCCAGGCGACTGCAGAAATATTAAGACTGACATATTGACAAGAATTAAGAGATAGCACATTTTAAAATGCAGTGATAAGACATTCTAATCGTAAGCCCAGTTGAATAAGAGAAGTACTCATTTACTCAGATAGTCAAATGTGATCAGTATATTGTCCCAATAAATACCGGGTTGTATAAAAGACGCATAGAGGTCATAAGAGCGTACTTGATATATATTTTCGAGATTAAATTAGCGACTATGTTGGTGGATATAGATTAGATGAATAAACGTATGGAAGGTTTCAAAAATTTATTATGCCGACTGGATAAAAGAACACTGACCTTATCTTGGTTTGAATTGATTTTTATTTGTTCAACCATTGCATCGAGTGTCGGTACAGGAACGATGAAAAAATGCCCTGAAAAGGTCTGTGAACATTTTCTGTCTCACATCGAAACATTCGAAACCACATTCCATACGGTTAGAAAAGAATTTGGGTACTCTTAAATACTTTGTTAATATTTTTCGATAAACGGTGTTGTCCCGGAAATAAAATCTTATCTATTCCTGGTGTTGGTGCGGACTATGCAATAATAGTAGCAACAATAATAATAATGGTTATAGGATATAGCTTCGCGATTGGTACGGAGGGAATATGCGTGAAGGTGTGTTGGACTGTGAAACAAAATTCAAACTAATGATATTTTCGATAAGAAGGATTTGTAGGTACAGTAACGTCAACTTTGCACGAAACTATGAAATTTTTTGTATAAATTCAAGATCAGAAATTTTTCCGAGAAATTCGTAAGTCGGTAGGTAAAAGAAAGAGGTTTTCTGAAATGAGCTACATTGTTTGAAAAGAAATTTTCTTTGGTAGCAAGTAGCAAGTAACTAGCGATATAGCGTTAATCTCTTATAAACATACAGCGAGGCGAATCCTCGATAACTTTCACTCGGTCTATGAGACGGAGGTTCTACCAATATTGTTAAAGCTGTGTGCATATGGCTTCCCGAATTTTGAAAAAAATTTGAAAATCTATTTTACCTTCGTTCTCAGTTTTACTTTTTTTTATCAGCATCGCACACGCACTAAAGTATTTTCTGTTTGGCGAGATATTGCGATTGATCTTGATAAGACTTTTCTTCAATTCGTAACGTAAGAGGATAAAATATTATTGACGTAATGAGAAAATTTCTTGCTGATACATCATTTTTATTTATTTTTTTTCATTTCATCGTTGTCGTAGAATCTTTAGTGCTCCTCAATCCTTTCTGAATATCGGTTAAGGACCTCTGCTTTGTCTCAGGTACGATTAACCAGATGAAAAATAGCATGACGAGGGAACACGCAGCTATTGCCCAGAAGGAAACGTGAATTCCGTAAGCATCGGCTACAACTTGATAAAGTTTTGTGACGGCCATGCCACTGAATGCGCTTATGAAAATGGCACATATTATAGCGACAGCTTTCACATTGCAGGGAAATATCTCCCCGATAATGGCGAATGGAAGACATCCTAACCCGATCGAGTAGAACATAATGAAACCGATCATAGCGGTTACCGGAATCCAAGAAATTGAAGTGACGTCAGTTCCATTGGCCCGCAACTGGAAGTAAAGAGCCTCCGCTGATAAGCGAAAAATAATATCTGTCAGTTAATTGTATTAGTTTTGAAAACCTCTTTACTCCGCAAAGCAGTCGGAGTTTAATAAGAACTTGACGTTGTACTTAAGTAAAAAGTCGTATCCTTACCTATGAGAAACATTATCCCGCCAAAAAGGGACGAAATCAGTAATGGTCTTCGTCCAAACGAGTCCGTGACAAAGATGCTCAGTGACCCAGTGAGGAATTGAACTGCGCCGATGATGATAACGGATATACTTGAACTCAGCACGAATCCGGATTCTTCCAGTATGAGGCTAGCATAAGCGAGTATTGGACCTATACCATTTAATTGTTGAACCAGTGCCAGTACAACAAGGATCAATAAAGCCTGCACCAGAACGTTGATAATTTGACAAACATCATACGAGTTAACATTTGAATTGATAAGTCTACTTGAAAAAGATATGAAGTGAAATCATCGGTAAGAATCTTGTTCGTCGAACACATCGCAGTCATATTCTGCTCATGCTGTGGTGCACTCGAGTTACGTATTACATAAAACTGTTCGATCACATTTTAGACTTTCTTAGTTGAATAAATTCCACGAACCTTACGATTTCCTCGTATCAAATCGTTCAAATTTCCATTCCCTTCCATTGCAACATTTTCTTCGATGTCTTTCATCTCTTCTTCCACGTTACTCGTTCCTCTCAGCCAAGCCAAAGTTTTCTGCGCATCTTCATTTCTTTGTTTCATCACTAAGAAATATGGCGATTCTGATATCCAGAAAGAGAAGAGTAGGAATATTATAGGCAAAGAAAGTCCCACACTGGCAAGAGCTACACGGCTGACCCACGGGCCAACACTGTATGCCAGTAAAATACCAAGGTTTGTCATTTGAGCTGTGACTACAGCAAGAGCACCTCTGATCCTTTTGCTCGAAATCTCACCCAAGTATATTGATACAAGTGTAGCCACTTCGCTATAGCCAAATGCAGCAATGAATCTGAAGACAAGATATCTCTAAAACTGAATATCGTGCCTTCTGGTACATATAATAAATCAGGAGGAATCCCATAGAGGAATCTTTGGATATGAAATTTATCAATAGGCTATGTACACCTTGTAAATGATTTTTGTCAAATCACTTGGTAGCTTTGAAGAAATATTTTAGAAACTCAGTTTTTTCACGGCTAATGACTCACATTTTCATACGTGATTGAATATTTGTGAAAATTTTATGGACTTGTATGGATTGATTGTACCGAAGAAATCGCGGTTGTGTAGTGGCCTGGTCGCGTTGCTCATGAAAAGTCTTTTTGAAATTTCGAGTAAATATTCTACGTTGATCTAATCACAGAGCAAATCAATCACGTTTGATGAATTTAATTTATTGATAAAAAATTTTTCGATTTTATGTCATCACTATCTGAACGTACTAATGAAAAAAGTGTGTTATCTGCTCACGATAATAGAAAACTGATCTTATCTCTGTATTTTATCGGTTGGGCCGGATCTACATGAATGTCTACATGAATATTATACCGAAATTTGAAGGGGTTCCGATGAATACCTACTGCAAAACTGGGTGAATAAAATCTACCTCCGAAGAGTACTAAATTGATTTGAAAAAAATCATTTCCAGGCTGTGAGGTTTGAAAATAAACATACGACAACCGTATACCGACGTATAGATTTGAAAATGTTGAGTTTACCAGTTGAGTTTAAAGTTGGAAGCTCCTGTCTAAAAAAAATAATGAAAGCGTAAAAAGATTCTAAATTACCTTACCTTGCTATAATTAGCCACCAATAATTCTGCGCTGCAATAATGAGAATGCAGGCAATGACGTTCGGACATACAGTTGAAATGAACGCCGGTTTTCTGCCCCATTTATCAGCCATCGGACCAGCGATTAGGGGACCAAATGCACCACCGAAATAGAAAATACTTACGATCCAGGCACCCTGACCAGAGGTAAGAGGGAGGTCAGAATCCTCTGACTGTAGTTTGAGCAAAGACGGCGATGCCCATCCAATATGAAATCCCCCGTTCAATGCAGCTATAGATACTGGAAAATTGGACCATTTAGACAGCCGATTTAGATAATGATGTTTTTTTTCCGGAATGTAAAGTATTCTCTTACTTATCAACGTTACGCTTATTTGAGTCGTGATGCCTGACATCTTCTTCATGACTACTTTTAGTGACGGTCGATTAATGTCCTCGAATACCAATTACAGAGAGCTCCGTTGAGCTTGCAAAGCCAAACGAAAAAAGTGAGCAACTGGAAGACCCGCAATTCTAGAACCTGACCCAGGTGACTGCAGAAATATTAGATAGACTGACATATTGACAAGAATTAAGAGATAGCACATTTTAAAATGCAGTGATAAGACATTTTAATCGTGAGTCCAGTTGAATGAGAGAAGTACTCATTTACTCATATAGTTAAATGTGATCGGTATATTCTCCCAATAAATGCCGGGATATACAGGGTGGTCTTTTTTAATCGCCCTAGGCGAATATCTCGGAAACTAAAGGAGATACGAAAAAAAGTTTGACACGAAACTTAAAGGGTTTTCAGGGGGAAAGATAATGGTGATATCGATTGACTTGTGGATCTTGCCACTTCCGAGATTTTTCAAGTGACTCTGAATTTTAGATAGGGAACATAGATTTTGGGTATAAGATATCGATAGCTCAATTAAAGACAAATTCGAAAACGATAAAAAAAAAACAATTTGAAAATTTTTTTGGGGTTTTTTTTTTGGATTTAAAAAAATTAATTTTTTTTTTTCAAATTTTCACAGCCCGAATACTTTGACAAATATCCATCGTTCCCCACCCTTTTCGAAGAAGTCTCATGTAAATCCAAAACTACTTGACGTTGGTGTAGAGGCTCAAGTCCGATATGAGATTGAACTGTTTTGTAAATTCAATTATGTTGGGCGAACCTGCAATGCTGTTAATTGTTTCTGTTTAAATCACGAATTTCTTTGCCAATCTCGTACTTTTCAACAGTGCAGTTTTGGATTTACACGAGACTTCTCCAAAAAGGGTGGGGAACAATGGATATTTGTCGAAGTATTTGGACTCTGAAAATTTCTAAAAAAAAAAATTTTCAAATTTTTTTTTATTATAGTTTTCGAATTTGTCTTTAATTAAGCTATCGATATCTTATACCCAAAATATGTGTTCCCTATCTAAAATTCAGAGTCACTTGAAAAATCTCGGAAGTGGCAAAGTCCACAAGTCAAACGATATCACCATTATCTTTCCCCCTCGAAACCCTTTAAGTTTCGTACCAAACTTTTTTTCGTATCTCCTTTAGTTTCCGAGAAATTTGCCTGGGGCGATTAAAAAAGACCACCCTGTATAAAAGACGCATAGACATCATAGAGCGTACTTGAAATACATTTTCAAATCTACGTTGGCGGATGTAGATTAGATGTATAAACGTATGGAAGGTTTCAAAAATTTATTATGCCAACCAGATAAAAGAACGCTGATCTTGTCTTGGTTTCAATTGATTTTTTATTTGTCAAACATTGCATCGAGGATTGCTACAGAGACGATGCCAAAATGCCCTGAAAAGGTCTTTGAACATTTTCTGTCTCACATCGAAACGTTCAAAACCACATTCTATACGGTTAGAAAAGAATTTGGGTACTCATAAGTACTTTGTTAATATTTTTCGATACATGGTGTTGTCCCTGAAACAAGATTTTATCTATTCCTGATGTCGGCGCGGAAGCTACAATAATAATAGCAACAATAATAATAATGGTTATAGGATATAGCTTCGCGATTGGTACGGAGGGAAGATGCCTAAAGGCGTGTTGGATTGTGAAATGAAATTCAAACTAATGATATTTTCGATTAAAAGGATTTGAAAGTACAGTGACGTCAACTTCGCACGAAACTATGAAATTTTTTGTATAAATTCAAGATCAGAAATTTGTAAGTCGGTAGGTAAAAGAAAAAGGTTTTTTTGGAATAAGCTACATGGTTTGAAAAGAAATTTTCTTCGGTTGCAAGTAGCAAGTAACCATTGATATAGCGTTGATCTCTATTATAAATACGTAGTGAGGCGAATCCTCGATAACTTTCACTTTATCTATGGAGCGGAGGTTCTATATTGTTAAGGCTGTGTGCATTTAGCTTCCCAAATTTTGAAAAAAATTTGAAAATCGATTCCACCTCCGTTCTCAGTTTTGCTGTTTTTTATCAGCGTCGTACACGCGCTGAACTGTTTTATGTTTGGTGAGACGTAGCGATTAATCTTGGGAAAACTTTTTTTCAATTCGTAACGAAGAAGGATAAAATATTACAGATAAACCGAGAGAATATCTTGCTGATATATAATTTTAATTATTTTTATTTCATCGTTGTCGTAGAATCTTTAGTGCTCCTCAATCCTTTCTGAATATCGGTCAAGGATCTCTGCTTAGTCTCAGGTACGAGGATGTAAATGAAAAATAACATGAAGATGGAACACACAGCGAATCCCCAGAAGGAAACGTGAATCCCGTAAGCATCGGCGACAACTTGATAAAGTTTTGTGACAGCCATGCCGCTTAGTGCGCTCAAGGAAACGCCACACATCACAGCGACGGTCTTGACATTACAGGGAAATATCTCACCAATCATGTTGAACGGAAGACATCCTAAGCCGATCGAGTGAAAAATGATGAAACCGATTAAAGCGGTTATCGGAATCCAGGAAATTGAAGTTACATCAGTTCCGATGGCCTGCAACTGGAAGTATAGAGCCTCTGCTGTAAACGAAAAACGATATCTGTCAGTTAATTGTATTAGTTTTGAAGACCTATTCACTCTGTAATGAACTCGAAATTTGATAGAAATTGGCGTTATTGTTACCCTACCTATGAGAAATATCGTTGAGCCGCAAAGGGACGAAATCAGTAATGGTCTTCGTCCAAACGAGTCCGTGACAAAGATGCTCAGTCCCCCACTAAGGAATTGAACTGCGCCGATGATGATAACGGATATACTTGAACTCAGCACGAATCCGGATTCCTCGAGTATGAGGCTAGCATAAGCGAGTATCGGACCTATACCATTCAATTGTGGCGCCAGAGTCACTACAACAAGGATCACTAAAGCCTGCATCAGAACGTAGATCATTTGACAAACATCATACGAGTTAACATTTAAATTAATAAGTCTACTTGAAAAGAATATGGAGTGAGCTAATCGATAAGAACCTTGATCTTCAAACACATCGTAGTCATGTTCTGCTCATGTAGTGGTGCACTCGACTTACGTGTCACATAAGACTGTTTTATAACATTTCAGACATCCTTAGTTGAATCAATTGCACGAACCTTGCGATTTCCTCGTATCAGATCATTCAAATTTCCATTCCCTTCCATTGCAACATTTTCTTCGATGTCTTTCATCTTTGCTTCCACGTTGCTCGTTTCTCTCAGCCAAGCCAAGGTTCTCTGCGCATCTTTATTTCTCTTTTTCATCACTAAGAAATATGGCGACTCTGGTATCCAGAAAGAGAAGAGTAGGAATATTATAGGCAAAGAAAGTCCTACACCACCGAGAGCTAAGCGGTTAACCCACGGGCCAACACTGTATGCCAGTAAAATACCAAGGTTTATCATTTGAGCTGTGAATACACCAAGAGCACCTCGGATCCGATTGCTCGAAATTTCAGCCAAATATATTGATACAAGTGTAGCCACTCCACCATAGCCAAGTGCAGCAATGAATCTAAAAACAAGATATCTCTAAAGCTGAAGATCGTGTCTTCTGGTATAATAAATCAGGGAGAATTCGATAGAGGAATCTTTGGATATGAAATTTATCAATAGGCTATGTACACCTTGTAAATGATTTTTGTCAAATCACTTGGAAGCTTTGAAGAAATATTGTAGAGACTCAGTTTTTTCACGGCTAATGACTCACATTTTCATACGTGATTGAATATTTGTGAAAATTTTATGGACTTGCACGGAATGATTGTACCGAAGAAATCGCGGTTGTGTAGTGTCCAGGTCGCGTTGCTCATGAAAACTCTTTTTTAAATTTCGAGTAAATATTCTACGTTGATGTAATTACGGAGCAAATCAGAATTAGAAATGATTTTCGTCAAATCACTTTGAAGCTTCGAAGAAATATTTTAGAGACTCAGTTTTTTCACGGCTAATTACTCACATTTTGAGACGTAATTGAAGATTTTTCGAAATCACATGGACCTGTATGGATTGATTGCACTGAAGAAAACGCGGTTGTCGTAGTGTTCAGGTCGCATCGTTCATCAAAACACATCACATCCAAATCACTATCCAAACACGCTTAGGAAAAAAGTGTGATATCTGCTCACGACAATAGAGAACTGACCTTATCTCTGTATTTTATTGATTTGGCCTGAATCTACATGAATGTAGAATATTATACCGAAATTTGAAGGGGTTCCGATGAATACCTACTGCAAAACTGAGTAAATAAAATATATCCCCAAAGCGTACTGTATTGATTTGAAAAAATCTTTTCCAGGGTGTAAGGTTTGAAATAAACATATGACAACCGTATACGGACAGATAGATTTGAAAATGATGAGTTTACCAGTTATCAAAGTCGGAAGTTCCTATCTAAAAAAAAATAATGAAAGCGTGAAAAGTTCATAAATTATCTTACCTTCCTATAATTAGCCACCAATAATTTTGCGCTGCAATAATGAGAATGCAGGAAACGATATGGGGACATGCTGTCGAAATGAACGTCGGTTTTCTGCCCCATTTATTAGCCATCGGACCAGCGATTAGGCAACCAAATGCACCACCGAAATAAAAAATACTTACGACCCAGGCACCCTGACCAGAGGTAAGATGGAGGTCAGAGTCCTCTGACTGAAGTTTGAGCAAAGACGGCGATGGCCATCCGACGTGAAATCCTGCATTCAATGCTGTCGTAGATACTGAAAATTGCACCATTAGTTAAGAAATGCACAAGTGCCCACCATCGCAGCTGAGTTAGATAATAATGTTTTGTTTTCCGGAATATAAAGTATTCTCTTACTTATCAACGTTACGATTATCTGAGTCGTTATGCCTGACATCTTCTTCATGACTATTTTCAATGACGAATACCAATTACAGAGCTGCAGTTTTCGAATAAAAGAGTTAGGACAAAGCGTACAAAATCATGAAAAATGTCTTAAAATATTGAATCGATGTTGATAGAAAAATTAAGAAAATAAAGGAAGTGAACACTTTAAAACTACTATAGTATACAACTATCAATGAAACCCTAAGACACCTTTTGGAATATTGAAAATCTTTCGAAACGTCGAAAATCTTTTGTAATCATGCTAATGTCATTTTCGTTTTTTTGCAAATTGTAAAATTATAAAAGCAACTCGATTTTCAGTTCGTTTCTTTAAACTCTTTTGGGGGCCAATTGGGCATCATGAATGCGCCAGTTATCGACCTTGATAATGTCCATACGAAAGAAAAGTCAAGTCCCTGAAGTTAACTTTAAAACGAAACCTTTTCATACTTAACATTTTTTTTTTACGATGTACGGAAAGGAACAAATTTCGAAATCATTCCAAATGTAAAATTTCTCAAAAAAATTTCAATCTATACATTCATAACTTGTTATATGAAAAAAATTTTTACTCTTATCTTGAACTGACCTCCAGCTGTTTCATTTATCTTCCATTGAATAGTTCCAGTCTTTTTTTACCATGTAAGAAACTTTCTCGGCAAGCATTATTACGGGAATATTCGTACGACCTGCCGGTATGTATTTCAGGAATTGTGAAAGCATTCACTACTCTCAATCCTTTTATTCCCCAAACCTCGAACAGAACGATGTTAGATAAAACTCGTTATTTGGATGGTGGATTCAAATTATTTTTTGTAACACGGACACGATTCTCGTGTTCTTCGTGCCTAAAAAGCGGGCCTAAAGTGACCGTTTTCCGACCAGTAGGTAAAAAAAGATGCAAGAGGGCGTTTAATGTCGATAATATAAGTCCCTCATTACTTTGAAAATAGAGACACACGAAGGAAAAAAAAAAAACGTAATCACTAACTGACTCGCCATTTCGGTTACCCGTATAATGCTGATTCACCAGCAATTCTGAACTTGATCTGTTGCGGATAAAATGCATGTGTCCTCTTATACCTATGCAAATCCGCTTCTATCACGTCTCCCACCTCAATGTAATCTTTTTTATATCCTTTTCACATTGTACCTATTGTACTTCGAAGTTTGTATCGATTCTCACGCATCCATCCGAAGTTTGTGCAGATTTTCATTTTATTATCATCATTTTTATTATTATTATTATTATTATTTCATACAATTTTTGAATAATTTATACCAACATATTATATTTAACCAGTTTCTGATTTTCAGATATTTCAAAACACAATTTTCCTGTATTGGCACTATGAAAAATTGCCTCATTGTGGGCTCTCAGAATGTCAAGCCATAATTTTTGAGTACTAATTTATTATTTTATTTAGCTGCACTGTATTAGACATCCCTGAGTCCCGTTACAAAGATCCCAAAAGTACTTTTTAACTTCCCGCAATCAAAATTGAAAATTTTCATAAAAAAGGGAAGTTATTGGTTTCAGTCCGATTTTCGAAAAATCAAGTTTTCATCAGATCTCGACGTTTTGGGGTCCTAGGAAGCTATTCTGACTATTTTTGGATGGACGCCCGTATGTGTGTGTGTGTAAACAAATTTTTGTCGTACGATATCTTTAGAACGAATCGACAGATTGGAATGGTTCTTATGGCGATCGAAAGGGTTCATCAAGACTTAGATCTGATTAAATTTTGGAGTCGATCGGTCGAGTAGTTTCAAAGTTATATGAGAAATAAAAATTTAAAAACAATTTTTTTTCATGCTTGTAGCGCATAACTCCTAAACTGTTCGTGCGAGTAGTCTCAAAATTTGATTAGACTTAGCTCTCGGATAGCCCTTTCGATCGCCGTAAGATTTGTCAAAATCGAACGATTGGTTTAAAAGATATTGAACGACAAAAATGTCTCTTTTTGTCGTACGATACCTTTGGAACGAATTAACCGATTTGAATGATTCTTGCGGCGATCGGAAGGGTTCATCAAGACTTAGATCTGATTAGATTTTGGAATTGATCGATAGAGTAGTTTCAAAGTTATTCGAAGAATAGAAATTGAAGAAAAGAAAGATTTGTATAGGGAAAACTAATTATACTTATAACCTTCTTTAATTTATTATAAACACAATAGTATCAATTAATTGTAACGTATTTAACACAGCGGGAAGTTTTCGGACTGGCCCACAGGTCAACCGGTTTCCTGATTTTTTTTATATTCTTTTGATCCGTCGTAATGGTTAGACACTTCGCTTTAGAGTCTCAAATTTACGTATTGGACGTTGAAAATTTGTACCTTAATGTGTAAACGAAGGACGAAATTTTTCAATTTAGTACAACAGAATAAATTCTGTAGTCTATCAATTTGCTCCGGTCCATATTAAGTCACTTTATCCTTCATTTGACTGTGACCATATCATCGTATGAGTCCATATACGGTCTAGTCTACATACTTAATAAAACTTCTGTTATCTATTAAGATAAAAATTCTATTGTTTATTCACATTTTGTGACGAACTGCAACTGCAACTGTCTGCAAAAGTTCGAAAAGAGACGTTACCGATGGCGGAACAATAGCAGAAAAAAAATCAACGTATTTTGGGTTTGTTCAGGTGCATCAATTCGACACTTTGTCCTTCGAGCCCACCTACTGATATCGTTATGTCATTATTAAGACGTACTCTAACCGAATAAAAAATACTTTTTCAAATACCGATCCCGATATGTTCACGTGATCGTTTATGAATTTATTCTCTTGATATACTGCAGTCTCCTTATCCAGACAAAAGAATGATTTATATCTATTGACGATTCGGGACTGACTACCACAACGCGATGTTACTGAACTTAAAAATAATTTGAATACAATAACTATACAAAAAATGAAAAGAACAATATTGTTAGTAAGTAAATATATAGATGCATTGAGAGGAGACTGTGCAGAGGAAGCAAGCTTTATGAAATTAATATCAATGGCAGTGTAGAATTGCTGAAGATTTTTCAAGCATTATTTTAATTAAAAAATAATCTTGCCAGAGCTGAAAATTGATTTTTTGTAACGTATGTACGATTTTTGCGTTTTTTTTACCTATAAAGCGGGCCTAAAGTAACCGTTTTCAGACCAGCGAGCAAAAAAAAAAAAATTAGCAGTGGGCGTTTTTTAATTTTTTTTTTTCCCGCTACTCGAGTAGCGGGCGTTTTTAGGTTTTTTTTTGATTTGATGTTTAATAATACAGTAAGATGTATTAAAGGTATAAAAAAATGTCTAAAATCGCTATGCAATTCAGATAACAGGACATTGATCTTGTCATGGTTTGAATTGTCTTCTTCTTCGACTATTACATCAGAGATTTGTATAAGGACGATGTCAAAAAACCCAGAAGAGATCTGCGAAAATTTCCTGTCCCGTATCGGGAGCTCCAAAACCACCATGTTCCTTGTCTTCATATACAGGGTGAGTCTTATCAAAAGTCTAGCCTCAGTTGCTCTAAAAGCATGATTTTTAGGAAAATAAAACGTGGGATCCCGTAAAAATTGAATTCACAGGACTAAGACATACACACAGTGTTAAAGTTATGTTTAATTTCTTATCCCCCAGTCATTCAAATTGTCTAAAAACTGCATTTTAGCATAGCTAAGACATGCCCATTTTAGACCGTTGAAAAGACTCACCCTGTATTTTATACGATGGGAAGAGAATCAAGATATACTCACGAAAACTATGTAAATGTTTTTCAATAAACGATGTTCTCTCTGAAGCAAAATATTATCTATTTTTGTATCGGTGAAGGACTATACAATTATTATTAGAAGTAGCCATTAGTATGGAGTTCCAAGATCCATGCCTGGAGGTGAGTTTAACTATGAAATAAAATTAACACTAATGATATTTTTGGTAAAATAAAATTCGAAAGTATATAGCGACATGAACTTTATACGAAAACCATGAAATAGCTAGTGCAGTAAATTCATGATCGGAATTTCGTCCGAGATATTATTTGATAAGAAATTTTCTTCAGTAGCAAGTAACAAGTAACCAACGAAGTAACGTTGATCTCTACACATGCGCAACGAGGCGAATCCTCGATAACTTTCACCCGATTTATAAGAAGGTTTGTATTCTATTAAAATTATTTGAATTCCGGCCTGAAAATTTTTTTTTAAAGTTTCAAAATCTGTTCTATCTCGGTGTCCAATTTTTTTTTTTTTCCACTGGCGAAACGTCGCGTCTCAGTTTTTGGATCATTCAGATTTTTTTCAGTATAATTTCTGGCCTTTTTTTGTTTCTTATACAAAACACAAACAGAATTAAATGTATTACCCAAAATGATACAAAAATATGTCTTTCTGACGTATGAATTTTTTTTTTTTGAAATCATTTTATCAATGTCGTAGAATCTTTCGTGCATCTCAATTCTTTTTGAATTTCTGTTAAGGTCCTCTGTTTTGTCTCTGGTACGAAAAAGTATATAAAAAATAACATGACGAGAGAACAGGCAGCGAATGACCAGAAAGAAACATGAATACCGTAAGCATCGGCTATAACTTGATAAAGTTTTGTAACAGCCATGCCGCTAAGTGCACTGACAAAAATGGCACATATCATGGCCATGGCTTTAACATTACAGGGAAATAATTCTGCTATTATAACAAACGGAAGACATCCTAAAGCAATCGAATAAAAAATAACATAACCACATATCGCGGTTACTGGAAGCCAAGAAATCAAAGTAACATCAATTCCCATGGCCTGTAATTGGAAGTATAGAGCCTCCGCTGTAAGGAAAAAACAATATTTGTTAGTTGAACGTATTCATTACCTAGTTCGAAAAGATCTCTTCAGTTTACGATACAGTCGAAGTTTGACAAAAAAAATCTAGAGTTTATATTTTTGTAAAAAGTTTTACTTTACCTATGAGAAAGATCATTGAACCGGAAAGGGACAAAAGTAGTAATGGTCTTTTTCCAATTGAGTCTGCAGTAAACAGGCTAAATCCTGCACTAACCACCTGAACTACTCCGATAATGATAACGGATACACTTGAGCTCAGTACGAATCCAGATTCTTCAAGTATGAGACTATTATAAGCCAGAATCGCAGTTATACCACTCAATTGTGGAGTCAATGTCAATATCACAAGAACTCCTAAAGCCTGTATCAAATAATAGAATAATCATTTACCTGAAATGCTAAATGTGCCATTCATCATATTTCATTTCTTTTAATCGAAACTCCTGCAGAATTCACAGCCTAAAATGAATTATGGACATCAGTGCATATAAACACATTGAAGACTTTTTCTGAAAATTTTCTATCGTTAATCAATAGAAATTTACTAAAAAAAAAAAAAAAAACAGAAGGTTTTTGAGGTGAACTAATCAGAAATATCCTTATTACAGTCATGTTTTGCTAAAGCAATGTTGCAGTCAACTTGAAAAGCTACTTGAATAAAATATTCAAATTTTTGAATGAATAAATTGTACAAACCTTGCGATTTTCTCGTATTATAATCAGAATGTCTTTTAAATGCCCGCTACCTCCCATCGAAATATTTTCCTCTATACTTTTCAGTTCTTCTTTGACATCGCCCGTTCCTCTTAATCTGAGCAAAATTTTTTCCGCATCTTTATTCCTATTCTTCATAACCAAAAAATAAGGCGATTCTGGTATCCAGAAGGAAGCGAATAGGTGGACGATCGATAAGGAAAATCCAACAGCAGCAAATACTACACGACTTGTCCATGGGCCGATGCAATATGCCAATAAAATACCAAGGTCTACTATTTGGTTTGCTAATACACCAAGAGCACCCCGGATTTTGCTGCTTGCAATCTCTCCCAAATAAAGTTGTACAATTGCAGTTATAGCACCGTGTCCAAGTGCAGCGATACATCTTAATAGAAATATATTACAAACTGTATATTATATGAATTAATCGATTGTCATATCTAGTTGAAAGTTTATACTATGATACCTCGCTGTGATTAGCCACCAGTAATTCTGTGCTAAAATAATTAGAATGTAGCAAATGAGGTACGGAATTGCAGTTGGAATAAGCGTCAGTTTTCTACCCCATTTGTTAATCACTCCACCGGCTATTAGACAACCAAATGGAGATGCGAAACTGAAAGAACTTGCGACCCAGGCACCCTCAGCTGAGGTTATGGGTAAGTCAGAATCATTCGCCTGAAGTTTTACCAAAGATGGTGATATCCAGCCTACTTGAAACCCTGCATTTAATGCAGACACACATGCTGAAATGAAATTTTTTTTAGAGAATTTAGAAATGTGTTGCTCCTTTTCTTTTTTGAAGTGAAACTTCTTTTGGCAGGGTATCGAAAATGTTATACATACACATGTAAGTCTTAAGTTCTAAGTCCTAGGTCTTAAGTTTAGGCCTCAAGCCTCAAATCTCAAGTCTCAAGTCTCAAGTCTCAAGTCTCAAGTCTTGAATGTCAAGTCTCAAGTCTCAAGTCTCAAGTCTTCAATGTCAAGTGTCAAGTCTCAAGTCTCAAGTGTCAAGTCTCAAGTCTCAAGTGTCAAGTCTTACATCTCAAGTCTCAAGTCGTAAATGTCAAGTTTCAAGTCTCAAGTGTCAAGTCTCAAGTCTCAAGTCTTCAATGTCAAGTCTCAAGTCTCAAGTCTCAAGCCTCAAGTCTCAAGTGAGAAGTTTCACTTCTAACGCGCGTAAAACACTACGCGCATACTTTTTTTTGATCATCCATATCGGGCATCATCTCACCTATCATCATCACGATTACTTGAATCAACATTCCTGACTTCTCCATGATTATTTTTTAGTAACAGTCAGGTGATGTACTCGAATACAAATTGCAGAATTCTCCCTCGGCTAGTTATTGAGAAAAAAAAAATGTACATTTCTTCATTTTGGACTATATCATTGATTACAAATAAAAATCACGTGTCTCATAAAATGCAGATTGTGTATAATGGTCTTGAAACTTATCTTATACATTATCACATATGAAAGATTCTTTGTCAAGTCAATCACTTGATAAAAACTCCATAATATGCTTCAGTACATCGTTTTAATCTGCAGTTTGCGAGATAAGTGATTTTTATTAAGATCCCAACGATATGCCTTTAGATTGTATGTGTCACCAAATTTTAGCCACAATCTCTTGTGTTTCTTGAACGACTTTAAATAGAATTAAGATTTTATTCAACCATTTGAGAACCGTTTAATTATATGCAAATTTTTGGTACTGCAACGAACTCAAAACCGTATTTTTGTTACTTTGATTCAATTTTTTTTTTTGTCTTTCTTTTTTATGTCCAAAATTTACTGCACACTTTTTTACGTTAAAACGTTAAGTCTGCATGAAATTATGAATGAAACTTTTATAATTCTGACAATTATGATGAAACCTTTTATTTTTTTTTTTTTGTATTTTCTAATTACTCTATCGAATGTTTAATTTCCGAATTTTTACAGCCTTGTGATTATAAAACACGTCCTATACGAATGAAGAAACGTTATAACTGATATAATATACTCAAAAATTAAACCACATTCATATTAATGATAAGAGCGCATTCAATATTAAATAACTTGATAATCATTTTCTAACGATAAGTTTAATTAAACGCGTCAACTGCTACTCGTATTTAACTCCCTAAGTGGATATTGCTAAACGTGATGATTGGCAATGTTCTAAAATTAATTACCGTGCAAGATTGATAGAGAAAAAAAATCTCGTTGTTGAAGTAAACGACGCTGAAACTGATGTAGTAAATTACAATTAATTCAAAGCTTTGTTATATTTAATTAAACCATTAATTGGCTATTTGGAACTGCATTTAAATCAGGAAATAGCAAATTGATGAACGAAGATCTTTGTTGACTAGATAACTCTTGGCTTTTACTATTATTTTGACGCTGGAGTAAATCGATGTTTCATTTTTAATAGACGATGAGAGCTTTCACTATAAAGCATAGTTGTTATAATTATAACGACTTAATTTTAATGTCTTTAATTTTTTCGAATTATATAATGTATGTATATCGGAATAAAGCGTTGATCTCGCCTTGGTCTGCCTCAGAGTTCGTTTCTGTGTCAGGATCAACTTTACCCCGAGGGTGAAAGTAGCTTGAAGTATACTGCGTGCTGAGTTGTCGTACAAATCTGCAATGACATATTTCATTATTTCGCGATTCATGTTCAAGATTTATTCTCGATTTAATCAACTGTTATTAAATTTATACACCATGTATATGTATAATTATGTATATGTATATACTTATACATATGTATATGCATATGTATAAGTTTAGTGAGATTAGGTATTCTGTCAGACAATAGAAAACTGTATAAATAACTTTCTCTTATTCCATTAGAGAAAATAACTGTGATTAGAAATAACGAGATTGAAAAATAATGAAACGATGAAAAAATTTCTCACAAAGGTTAATCAATTTTCGGTTTATTTATTATATCTTTTTATTGATTCTAGGTACATACATATATGCATTCGCTGTTATACTACTAGATATCTGTAATCAAATCGTGTTGATATATTTCAACTATAAGATTTCTTAACGAAAGAGAAGATATACATATACATAAAAAAAAACCCACACACACACACGAGATTAAATTACACGTTACATAATATATCGCAGACAGTATATAGTCCGTTGGTAAGTATTATCGTTCCCACAACTGTACATCTATAAGGATTAACAAATGTAAAATAATTAAATTGAGGTAAATTTATGGGATATTCTACGTCAAACCAGTAAGCCCAAAATCTTAACTATTTTATTTTGACTTAATTGTCTATTAATTTTTTCAATTTTTCATCATTCGATGTTTCTTTAAAATAATGGAAAAATAGGATTTTTTAATCGGACTAAATTAAAAATCCCCCCGAAAAAAAATCATACACACTCTGTGATCGTCTAGAAACATTTTTCATTAAAGCACAAACAAAATTCGTAAAATTTTGTGATTTTTCTGGTTTTTAACAATTGATTTATTTTTTGGCTCGATGGGTCTTCGTCGTTCCAGTTTGTTTTTCAATGGAAAATGTTTCTGGGTGATCACAGATTGTGTATGATTTTATATTTGGGAAATTTTCAATTTGGCGTTCAATTGGAAAATCTTAGTTTTTCATTATTTTAAAGGAATAATAAATAATGAAAAGTTAAAAAAATTAATTTGATCATTTTCAAATCTAACAAGTATCATGTATATGATAATTAAGTCAATCTAAAATAGTGAGGGTTTTGGGCTTACTGGTTTGACGTGGAATACCCCATATTGGTATACAATTAAATTTTTTTTACAAGATCGTACTATAAAGTATAATAAATTTTTATTATTCTGGTAACGACTTTTTACGGTTATTAATCATTCCCATAAAACCTCTAAGTTTCTTTTTTTTTTTTTACCACCTTTTTACTGGCCAATAAATTTTTGTTTTCTGACTAACAAAGAGAATTAGCTGGTTCACTGTGATTTTAATTCCTACAGATCTTTATGGACTTTTCAAGGACATATACGTATTACTCATTTGTGAATCCGATAATTATCACCAAAAGATAAATAAATTATGCATGAAAATGTTGTATTATAATTATTATTATTATTTTTTTTTTTTTAAGCATGTCTGCAAATTTTAATACCCAATCTAATACGAGATAAGCCCGGCTTGTCTGACTATAAAAAGATTTTATCACTAGGAAGAGACTCCGAGATCCCCGCATCGACATCGCAGTTCTTGATCATATCGATAGATTTTAATAATCGATAAAATCGTGTAAACCATATTTTTCATAAAATTCATATATTCAAATCTGCAGATTTGAATGTGAATATATAAAATAAAAAAAGTATTTGACAGGAGTTTGACGGAGGTTAATTATTCATACGGTTGAAAAATGGTAATAAGAAAAAATCGCGTTAATTATTTTAGGACCATGATGAATATAATGAGGGATGCTTAAAATACGAATGAGAATTCGTAACAAAAGATAAATATTCAGGATCGAGATCAGGTTGAGATCGGTAAAGAAATAAAATAAATGATAAAATTCTATTTTTGTAAACCGGATTTTAAATAATTTATTCCAAAAAGTACATCACAAGTCTCTAACTCCTCTAGAACGTGATATTCATATTTGTAAATCGAATTGGATATCATCGAGGTATTAGACTACAAAAAAAAAAGAAAGAAAATGAGATCAAGTGCCTTATTCAAATTTTCAAATCTGATTAATATGTCAGGGATAAACTTAACCCACCTAGTATATGATCAGAGTTATCCAAGTTTTGAATAATGAAACAATAAGTATAAAATATAAATACATACATATATACGTATAGATACCTATGTATAAAATTAAGAACTGAAAGCGGGTCTAAAAGAACAGTATTTTTTTTGTTTCTTTTTTATTTATTAATTTTATTTATCAGAACCAAGGTGAACCAGATTGGAGAATAAATATACGAGTTGTAAAATCTCGAGGTAAAAATTACGACTACCTGCAAAAGGCGTCATTAGGGGGTCCCATTGTCAGTTAAGTAAAACCTGAACCAATTCCATCTGGCACCTGAAGGTGAAAATATTTTTGGAAACGAGTCACGTACCAGGTCAATCCTTAAACATCAGCGAAGAATTCACAAACAGATATTATACTCGAAGATATATTTTTTTACCGTGTAAAAAAAACGTGGTCAACCGTGCCGGACAAAGTTACCGATGGTTTAAAACCCAGTAAAGATAAAACAAAAAAAAAAAGAAGAGAAAATTATTCCGGCTGCAGACAGGCCGTTTTAGACTCTGTGTCATTAAAAGTAACCTACATTTTGAATTTTGGTAGAAAAAATTTCGTGAAAAACTTCGTTATAATCTCCGACTGAATTTTGAATACAAAACTTGCATCAAATCTTTGGGAAATTAAAACCTTAAGATTTTATTTCATGGCCCTTCTGAAGATAGAAGGTCCGGCTTTCGACGACAAGGCACCGATGCGATTGATCGAATTCTGGGTGCGGTATATAAGATTAAAATGTATGTGTGTATATTCGTGTATTTTATATAAGTATGCACTTGGTTGGTGGGTGAAGGCACTATCACCTAAGGAATAAGGAGAAAGATGAATAGATAGTAAAGAGATATAAATTGAGAGAGATAAATATAGTTCAGAGAAAGAGTTGGATTTCTGTGAAGAGAGCTAAGAATTGGAGAAGGGGTTGGGAAATGAAATGGCGAGTGTATAGTCGTCGAGGGGGATCAGGATCAAGACGAGTATCGAGCAACAGTCGCGTTTTGAAGAGCAAAGAACAAACGCCTTGTACTTACAACTAAATCGGCATTATTATGGGGTCACTTAATAATAATTATCAAATATTTATCCTTATATTTGTATTTTTTTATCACCAAGATATTACATCGGCACAATTTCACTGTCCTATTGCTAAAGGTTTTTTCCCTGATCCGGAACAGTGCGATTTATATTATGTATGTAACAACGGTAAAGCGGAAGAGAAACTCTGCAAAGATGGTCTCGTATTCAGGGATGATAATCCAAAAAAAGAACTCTGCGATATACCTTCGAATGTACCCTGTGGCGACCGAACTTTACTACGTAAGTAATTTTCAATTTATATTATAGCTTCTTTTTTATCATAACAATTAACTCTTCCGACATTCAGACATTGACACTAATTTAAACGGCCTTGAATTTTCCCAAGAATAAACTAAGTGAAATCGAACAATTCCGATTTGTGAAAACTAATAAAAATTCATTGAAATTGTGCTTTTCTGTACTTTCTTCAAATTTCTAATACGATATGGAATCTTTTTTTTTTTTTTCTTTTTTTAATCATTTGAAATTTTCATTCCCAAAATTTCTCACCAATACCGTAATAATATATTTTTATTAATTTTTACAGAGGAACCTCAATCGACGAAGGGTTGTCCACGTGCGAACGGTTACTTCCGTCACGAAGATCCAACAGCGTGTGATCAGTTTGTTAATTGCATAGACGGTATAGCTTCAGCAATGCCATGTCCACCGGGTTTAATTTACGATGATACAGTATCGTCATGTGTTTGGCCTGCGGAATCTACAAGAGAATGTGTTGCCCCAAAACGCGATATTTTAGATGATGGTTTCGTGTGTCCTGATGGTGACGTTTCTGGACCATTAGGAAGGACTTTGCCTCATCCGACTTATCCACATCCTGAAGATTGCGCCAAGTTTTATATATGTAAAAATGGAGTAAGACCACAGAAAGGACAATGCGATGATGGAACTGTCTATAATGAAGATAGCTTCCGGTGCACTGAACCAGAAAATGTTCCCGGATGGTGAGTTACGATTAAATTTTTATATTTTTTTTAAGAATATCTGTATATATGTACAATTTGATCGTATATATTATATATACGAATACTTACACCGAAAGTAGAAACGTGAATTTGAAGGTAAAAGTATACGAAAACTTTCTCCTGAATTTGTATATATTGGATTGTGATCATGCGGTTTTAATTAGAGCGTGTCTGAGTAAAGGATGAAGAAGGATCGGTTTGAAGATATCGATATGAAAGTGGTTTGTAATAAAAAAAATTAAAAAAACAAAACAAAAGTAAATTATTATTAAATAATCGGAAATATCGATGTATGTTATAATTATCGAAATATGAGGATATTTGACATTTCGAATTATATCTAAATATGATCTGCATGAATGTTATTATCATTATTATTATTTTATATATTTTTTTTTTAATTTTATGTTACAGCGAGGACTATTACAAGAAAAAGAACTGAGTAAAGACGCGTGCCACTATAATTAATTACATATATTGAAAAATGTATATGTAACACATTTGACTTTTACTTTTAGGTACAATAAATATTTTATTCTTATATAATAATCGTAACTGTTTTTCATTGTTCTTATAAACCCAGACCCTTTCTCTTTGTTAGATTAACCAAGCATACATTACGTCACTATATCCATAATACCGTAATAAATATATGAAGAAAAAGAAATATTTTTGAAAAAAAAAAAAAAAAAATATCAAAAATATTAACCATTGATATCAATTAACGAAAATATTTTCTAAATTAGTTATAATTATTAAGAAATATCAAAAAAAAAAAAAAAAAAAAAACGTCTTGTATGTAGACAGTTTTCGATTTCATATTTACACGTATATTGCATATTCAATAATCTCTTGAGTGTATGTACATATATTGAACGTGGCATCGCATATTGGCAGATATTAACGGCTTTCACCGTCGCGTACGTCAGTATCGTGGCCCGCGATCTCGTTCCCTATTCGAGTCTCGACACCGCAAAAGTTGCATAAGCGACGATCGTACTGCTATCCGGGGGGCTTTTATATTCTTTACAATATATATTTATGTATGTATGTGGGTTTTTGCTCTTACGCGAGACTTCGTGGCTCCAGAAGCCCCGGGCGAACAGTGACCTTATCATAAAGATTAAATACTTACACACAAAATCATTCAAAAATTTATTTAGCTCAAGTTATTTATTTTTTTATTTTATATTTTTTATTTTTTGCATCAAGTCCCCCTCCTCCAACCGTGTGCAAAATTTGTCCAATTACACTCCACTTCTTCACATGCTTCTAACATCCTCTGGCGAAAAATTATTGTGAGACAAAAGTTTTATATCTTTGAGAGAAATTATCACAGTTCAAAATCCAAGATATAAAATTTTTTCTCTTCAAACTGTTTTTGCCAGGGGATAACAAAATCATGTTTAAGGAAGTGTATATAATCTACAGTCTATCAAATACCAAATTTCAATCGAATTACGTTCGAAAGAAATGTTATAGTATTCAAAAATAGTGAAAACTATTATAAAAAAATATGTATAGTTAAAAATTAATTGATTCTCAAATCGATGAGAGATCGTTAAAGTTTTTGTATACCGAACCGTCATTTATAAAGCAGGAGATTTGTCCTTGAAATATTTATATGTATATACCATTTACAAACTTGTTATAAAAACCGAATTTCAACGACGATATACGAGTCATTCAAATTTCAGGAATTAATTAGAATCGTATAACTTTAGAGGGAAGTAAACAAAAAAAGAAAAAAAAAAAAAAAAAAAAAAAAAAACAATAAATGTCTGAAAATATGAAAGAAAAAAACAAAAAAGCTAGTGATTAAAATTACTAATCGTATTCAAGAATTAATCCATTAGCTTAGATAAAATCACCTCGATCTTAGACACTGGATTTCGGTCAAACGTTCTATACCGATCGACAGAGATTCGTTATAAAGAAAAAAAAAAAGAATAACCAATTTATGTAAAACAAAAAAAAAAAAAAAAAAACAAAAAAAGAAACGTAAAAAAAGATAAAGAAAAAGAATGGTACCCCCGAACAAGATCTGCGGTATTGCCTCAATAAACCTCAAGACAATATGTATATCGTCGTCAATAAATGATCGGCAAAGAGGGAGTCAGAATCGGCGTCTTATAACCCGGGATATGAACGAATGAACGGATGAAGTGAAGGGGCCCCTGCGGGGCCCGAGGCCAAGACAACTTGCCAATGAGCGGGAATCTAAGTTCAGTAGTCAGTCGGTACTGAGACCAGACATGAGCTGTCGTATAGGAGTGACCTTATTGGCCCTAACGGGCCTCATCTCGTCCGGTAAGTATACACATATATAGATATACCTATATACACGAGTACATAAGACAAAAAACAAAAAAAAAAAATCCTGCACATCCTACGGTAAATATTCGAGTACATCTACGATTGATACGCTCCTGAGCTTCTTACCGATTTTTTTTCTTTTTTTGTTGTTTAAATTTCTCACATATCATCGTATAGAAAAATCTTCAGCATATAACTACCTCGGGTCTTTGTACACGTACAGTATAAATTATACCATACCCAACTTACTTCTGACGACAATTGCGACACATTACAGAGCTCTGGAATGCTTAGGCCTAAGACTAGCTTTCACTGCCGGTTTGCCATATGGTTACCGATATATATTCGACCTATGATATAATGGCTTTGGTTTGTTGATTATTCATTATACAATTTTTATATGCTACATCTAGTAGGTCGTTTGTTCATCGACAGTTCGTCATTATAGTTTAAAAAATTTATCCCGAAGATCTTGGGGTTGGAATAAAATAACATTAATATTAATAACTTGACCCCATAAACTGAACAGATTTTTATATTTATATTATTAAAAAAAAAAAATTATTTATTATCTTCAGGAATGGCTGCGGCTCTTCTTGGAGCACCTAAATGCCCGGAACAACACGGTGTCCAAGCTTACGCCCACCCAGAAGATTGCGGTGCGTTTTTTCTCTGTGTAAACGGAACGCTGTCTCTTGAACATTGCGAGAATGGACTTCTTTTCGATGGTCACGGCGCCGTGCACAATCACTGTAACTACAACTGGGCTGTTAATTGTGGAGAACGTAAAGCCGATCGTAAGTTTGCACAGTGGTTCATGATTTATTATTATTATTATCATAAGCCGTTCTTTTTTATTTTTTTTTTATTTACATCGAAGGACACCAAACCACAAGCTCTCAATGTACATTTAACTTTTTCCATCCATACACTCTTAGTCAGGATTTATGATAACGACAGTACAGAGAATGGCCGATTTCAAGTACGCGATATGGGCCTTGAGTTCGTTCAGGAAGACTTTCGATATCAATTGAGTATTTTTAATAATCAAAAATAACAGTTTTTGTTGGTTCTTTTTCTAGTAAATTTAAAACGAAATCTCTAGACAGGCTCTTCCCATTATTCTTTTAGGGTATTGAGGATCTGGGTTAATTAAAATCAACTAATTACCGATTTTCCAAGGATTTTTATCTTCTGTTACATCACTGTACCAAAAATTCACTTTTTATTACAAACCTATACCATAACGGTTCGTAAAATTTAAGGAAAGACAATTATATACGGAAATTCGGTGCAAAACTATATCATGAAATCATTTATGTGATCAACTTTCACCAGTATTTATAACAGCAGGTGTTTAAACGACCGGCAAACAAACCGCGTTAATCAATATTCATCATAATTTCGGGACTAAAATAAGAAAAGGAATAAATATATGAACTTTCCTTTATCATTTATGCCTCACATTATCATCTAAATGAAGTAAAAAGATTATTTAAATTTTCAATATAAATTTTATAAAATATTAAGAGAAAGTTATTTTATTTATCTATTTACTTGACTATAACTAAAAAGCAAATAACAAATTGTACTTGTAATAAATAAAAAGCGTCTTCAAACAACGAGATGAAGAGAAAATAATTATGTAAGATTTGATATTACACACGGAAATGTTAACTTTAACCTTTTAACACCCTCTTTAGTTACTCCGCTCAGTTCTCCAGGCTGTGAATATCAATTTGGAATCTATCCGGACAGCGATACATGCAGTACATCGTATGTTAAATGTACTTATGGTACACCACTACCTGCATATTGTGAACCTGGTCTAGCCTACGATCCAAAAAGTCATTCTTGTGTCTGGCCCGATCAACTTTTACCTTATTGTAACCCTGAAGCTATCGTCGGATTCAAATGTCCTCAAAAAATACCCACGCATACTGCTTCAGCTAAATTCTGGCCCTTCCCAAGGTTTGTGATATAATTTACTTCATTTTAGATTAAACATGTTCAGAAAATTGAAAAAAAAAAAAAAAATAATAAGGATCGATCAATTTTTTAATACCGATTAACGATCTTGTATTTTTTTTTTCTTATTTTTACACAGATTTGCTGTTCCCGGAGATTGCGGTCGACTAATTACCTGCGTTGAGGGAAATCCTCGTTTGATAACATGCGGAGATGGTAAACTTTTCGATGCTGGTAGTCTGGCTTGTTTGGACCCTGAAGAAGGACCTCAGTGGTCAGTATGATCGTATTATTTTTATTTTCTATTGAAAATATTAACGTGTAATTATGACTCGATTTTTAATTATTTTTTTTTTTTATTTGTTCTTGTTTTATTTTCAGCGCCAATCACTTGAAGTAACTAAACATAAAAGGAAAGAAAAAATACTCGCTGTGTGTCTTGATGAGGGGGAAAAAATTCTTACGAATATCTTGGATAGCTTTGATTAAATTTCTATAATATTATCGTTAATATTGTTTTTTTTTTTTTTTTTTATAGAAATTTTAAAGAACGTAATAAAATATTGATAAATTGCATAATCGACTCGATCAACAACTGTAACCTTAATTGCCTCATACAGGCAAAAGACTGCAGTACGACGACGTCTTATTTGACATTTAAGTGATGTCAAACGGGTTTTATGACTACCAAGAGAGATAGAATAAAAAATTAATAAAAAAAATTGTAAAAGAAAAAAGAATATAGAGATAAATTTAAAGATCCATAAGCTGCAGGTATGTAATATCCGTCGATTATACAATTTGTCGTTAAGAAATATGTGTGGAAAGATAATCGAAGTGAATTAAGATGTTTTTAAGAATTGAAAAGAAGAGAGAAGTAAGCTGAATAATATAAAATAATAAGAATAACGAGGATTTAAATAGTTTCCAAAATTTGTTGGCTGTACGAAATAAAAAATAAAAAACTAATATAAAAAAAACTAGAAGATTATTATTTTTGAATTAGAAATTCTAGCCCTTTTTTAATGAAGAATCTTATTATCTCACATCTCGAAATGTTAAATTTGTAATAAATGAACTGCTCGGAGTCGAAATGGTGTAAATCAGTGAGTAACTATAATTGATAAAAAAATGAGAAAGGATTTTTGAATCTTATCCATCAATGCCTGTAATTTTTTAGTTTGCTTCATAAGGATTGAAAAAAATTGAAAAAAATGAATAAATAAATACAAAAACCGTGTTTTCTTGTTCTCATTATTACTTGTGCCATTTTGATTTTCGATTTAGCAGATCGTTTATACATAATATAGACATGATATTATATGTATATCGCTGAAATGAAATAATTAATAAACGAGAAATAATATAAAAAATATATACCTATATATAATATATATAGACAGATATGTATATATATTTAAAAAAAAAAAAAGAAAAAAATATACAATACTTTATTGCACAATCCTATAAACTATATATAAAGTATAGATATATATATATAACAAGATGGTAAATAATAATGTGTAGACTTATAATTGGATGGAAATAGGAATATTTACATTTTGATTTAGGATGAAAGAATTTTGGGGAAGTTGAGGATTAAAATAATAGTACAAAAGTAATGAGATAAATTGCGAAAGGATTTTCGGGACGAATAGAAGCCATTTTTCTTCTTCTAATTATTATCATCATCGTCATCATCAAGGCTTTGTCAGATCGAATATTGAATCGATAATCCAAAGCCTCTTCATTCCAAGTTCTAAACATATTTTTTTGTTTCTCTTTTTCTCTTCCAAAAATCCAAAACGCGTTATTTTCTCTCTCACTCGTAACCACATCCGATCAGTTTCTTCCTCTTGTTCTTGGCGGGGCAGCTGCCACAGCACCAGGCGGAAGTGGAGGTACGCCAGGAGGCAAATTCTCCTCTTCAGGTTCTCCGTTCTCTCCTTCAGGGAAATCACTCTCTAAAGTTGGTGCAGGTGTGGGAACATCACAGTCTTCTGTAGGCGGTACTACACATCTTAATGATCTTCTGTCGAAAACTAACATCGCTGGACAACGTTGAAGTCGTGGATATCCGCCCTGGCATTGCCAATATCTGTTACACGATTTACCTAAAGGCACATTTCCGTTCGGGTCTTCAGTGCAGAGAGCTGAAACGATTTTAACAGAATTATCGAATTTGGTCAGTTTATTTCATTTTCAGTTTCATTTTTTTTTTTTTTTTTTAATTTCCCGCAATAAAGATTGAAAATTTTCATTAAAAAGGGAAGGTATTGGGTCTGGTCCGATTTTCGAAAATTCAGTTTTCATCAGATCTCGACGTTTTGCGGTCCTAGAAAGCTATTCCGACTATTTTTACATGGACGTCCGTATGTGTGTGTGTAAACAAATTTTTGTCGGACGATATCTTTAGAACAAATCGACCGATTGAAATGGTTTCTATGGCGATCGAAAGGGTTTATCAAGACTTAGATCTGATTAGATTTTGGAGTCAATCGGTCAAGTAGTTTCAAAGTTATTTGAAAAATAAAAATTGAAAAACGATTTTTTTTTCATGTTTTTAGCGGATAACTCCTAAACTGTTCATGCGATTAAGCTCAAAACTTAATCAGACTTAGGTCTTGGATAGCCCTTTCGATCACCGTAAGATTCATCAAAATCGAACGATTGGTTCAAAAGATATTGCACGACAAAAATTTCTCTTTTTGTCGTACGATACCTTTGGAACGAATTAACCGATTTGAATGATTCTTGCGGCGATCGGAAGGGTTCATCAAGACTTAGATCTGATTAGATTTTGGAATCGATCGGTCGAATAGTTTCAAAGTTATTCGAAGAATAGAAATTGAAAAAAAAAAGATTTGTATAGGGAAAACTAATTATACTTATAACCTTCTTTAATTTATTATAAACACAATAGTATCAATTAATTGTAACGTATTTAACACAGCGGGAAGTTTTCGGGTTGGCCCACAGGTCAACCGGTTTCCTGATTTTTTTTTTTTAAAGATGTCTGCGATAATTATATCGTAATTATATTATCGTCGAATTTTAATATTTAAAAAACAATTCTAACTTCAAACCAGCCCCGAAATCATGGAATAAAATTATCTCAAGTATTACGCAATCCATACCTTTGAATTAAAAAGTCGTTAACAGTTGCAATTCCGCGAACGTTATGCCATTGAACTCACGTAAGTAAATTCGATATTCAATATGTGAAGTCACGCCGTTCGTATTTTACACGAGTTGAATATTAATCAACAAAATGAACCCGGACGTAGTTAATATTTAAAGAAATATTATTATCAGAATTTTTTTTTTTTTTCTCACTTTCTTTGTCTTCAATCGTAAAATTCAACACTTAAAACTTTTCTCTTGATTTCTACTCTCACAAATTTTGAAAAACAAAAATTATGATACGTTGCATAATTATTCATAAAATTATTTTCACCCGGTTTTATGTATATAACAAAAATAATAATGAACGTATTTACTCACGATGTTTTTGGCATCCCTCGACATTCTCGGGCCAGTCACACGAATGTGTTTTTTCATTATAAAGAAGACCACCGATGCAAAGTTGTTCGGTAGCTGTGCCATTCCAACAAGTCCAGTACCTTGTGCATGAAGTTTCATGACCAAATATACCATAAAGCCATCCGCAATGATCAGCTCCTATCGGTGAATTAGCCTGACGTTTTGACTCGCAATAATTAGCCCTCCATGGATAATCACAGCCTTCTGTTACACCGCGATGTTTACCGGCAAATACCAGACCGTTAGGACAATCAAAAAGCTCTGGACGACCGTTGACACATTCCCAATAACGATCGCAGTATTCTATGTCACTTACAACACGAGATTTTGTCTGGCAAGGATCTTCCTGCTGTTCTTTCTGACCGCTGATGCCTAAAATATTTATTTAAAATTGGCTAGAGATATTGTGTCGAAATTTATTGAGATTAGAAATAGTTAACTTCGACGAAGCTTATCAAGATCTTAAATAAATTATTGGTTCATTATTCATGCAGGAAATTGAACAGATTTTAGATTTTATGGGATGGGAGTTTAGCTACTGATAGTGAAATTATTATGATCGTGTGTGATATTTTCAACTTCTCAAAGTGTGTGTGTGTAAACGAATTTTTGTCGTACGATATCTTTAGAACGAATTGACTGATTGGAATAGTTCTTGCGGCAATCGGAAGGGTTTATCAAGACTTAGATCTGATTAGATTTTGGAGTCGATCGGTCGAGTAGTTTCAAAGTTATTCGAAGAATAAAAATTAAAAAAAAAACTCTTTCATGTTTTTAGCGCGTAACTCCTGAACTGTTCCTGCGATTAGTCTTAAAACTTAATCAGATTTAAGTCTTGGATAGTCCTTTCGATTGCCGCAAGATTCATAAAAATCGAACGATTAGTCTAAAAGATATTGCACAACAAAATTTTCTTTCGTTTTTTAACTCGACAGATTTGGGCGGTTAGTTTAGGTCTGGTCCATCGTGGTTAGCCGATTTACCTGCTTGTTTTGACCGATTTTAAGTTTTCTAAAACATTTAAAATCCATTGAAATCGTTGGATTGAATATTAAAAATAAAAAATATCAATGAAATCCTTTAAACCGATTTCAAATTCTTAATGACGATTTTTTACTATGGCTAAAATCTGAACCTTGCAATTTGGTTTTGAAAAAACCTCATGAATGGTCGATTAGCCTCTTAAATAAATAGATGAATGATCTTGGAGGCTCGTCTTTGATTCGAAGCTAATAATTTGTTGATCGGCTGCTTAGATCGCTTATACAAGAAAAAAAAATAAAAAAAATAAAAAACGTCCAGAGTTGAATGAGACCGGCTATTAAAAATCTTGTGGCTTATAGCTTTATGTAATTCTAACTGATTAGTATTCCGGAGTTTAACACGCGACGTAACGTCTTGAAAAAGAGAAGAAAAAAAATTAAAAAAAATAAAAAAAAATAAAAAAGTCTAGTTAAAAAATGTTCGACTCTGTCTCGACGGGACTAAAACCTACTATTGACAATTAATTACCATAACCATAGGATCCTTGATCGAAAATTAATGCAATTCAAGGACCAGGATCAGTTTAAAGGTCATTTTAATTGCCGTTTGCTTTAACACAAACGAAAGACTTCTGTAATGTAATATTTCCATTATTAATTATCGACGATTGGATATCTAAAAAACAAAAAAAAAAAAAAAAATCGTTTCAGAGTCTAATCGAATTTTAATGTCTGTAAATTTTTGAATGAACAAAAAAATAAAAAATACCTAATGAAAGAAAAAAAAAAGAGAAGAGACTGATCTCATTAATGATTAACATATTTTTCTAGGCTTGTTAATATACCGAGAGTAACTTCACCTATTACGTACGTATATATACGTAGATACGTTGAAGTATAATAAAATACAAATATAAGAATAAAAAAAAAATTAAAATTAAAAGAATTAAAAAATAAAAAAAGAGGCAAAGTATTTAAGTAAGGTGGGAAGTGCTTCGGCATCGCGCTCCCAAGAGAACCAAGTGAAAGTATCTAGCCTTGACTTGCAACCTTCGGGACACCCCGGGCTCCCTCCCTCTCACCTAGCAATGTTCCTTCTATTTCTATGAGCACATATATACATCGCTTGTTCGTTTTATTCCAATCTTCTAGTTTTAACAAATCGTTAATTTACAAAACAGAAACAAAAAAAAATTTTTTAAATAAAAGAAACTTCGTTCTCTATCGTAGTTTTTGACTCTTCAGTTTCTTGAAATCTGAGTATCAAATTTTCGTCCATATTATTTAAATTTCGAAAACTAAACCAAAAGAAAAAAAAACGCAGTATACTAAAACATAACGATTTTTTTTTGTTTGTTTGTAAATCTCAAAGAATCTGATAAAGTCTGAATGATCTTTAGACAAAAAAAAAAAAAGGAATAATAATTCCTATGAAAATGACTTTTTAACACAAACGAACTACGAATAGAAAAAAAAAAAGAGAAAGGAAAACTAAAATCAATTTTTTAAAACCTTTTTTTATCATCTAAAATTTACGATCATATATAATCGCAGGTAAAAATGAATCACGGTAACTGATTATGTGATACTGCAGTCCATTAAAGTTATGTCTGACAGCATACCAAGGTAATACGGTGCGGATACGGTGAGGTTTACAATTAAGGATAGTCGCTCATAGCGTTGGAAGGATGTATTTAGCAATCTCTTAGCAAGGCTCTTGGCCTGGGTAGGTATAATAAGGTATGAAAACGAACGGTAAATATAATTCCGAGAAGACATCTCCGACTGGACTCGCAAAATTACGTAATGTAATATCGTAATGCCTGTGGGCTTTTAGAGCTCAATAGTCCGTCGTGTATAAGATTAGAGGCTAGTTAAGTTCTACTTTCCCTTTCTTTACGACTAGGTAAATACTGGTTATGCATAGTTGTAACTAACAACGTGCTCGATCAGTCTCAAAGCCTATCGAACTTCTGTTTAATACGGAAATAAGAATAAAAGAAAATAAAGAAAAAATAAATAAAATTTCTCTTTCGTTATTTAAACTTTAATTCCCGACCTTGAACCAAACCGAAGTTATATAACATCGTCGTCTTCTCAATTCCGCCATAAACTAAACCTAAATTAAATATCAATTATTACCATTATTTATTAAACTAGTTAACACTTTGCAGTTATGGAATCGGAAATCACACACAGTCTAACTCAGAGAGAGTATCTACACCTCTCCCTGTACCTCGACGAGCTACTTTCATATTTTCACTTGGCCGGTCTACCGTACAGGGAGAAAGTTTATGTCTGATATGTGGAACCGGAGTATGATCAGCATCCATTGTCTCGATATTCTTACCGATGTGTTTATCATTAAAAATCATTAAATTAACGATATGATGATAATTATTTCGGCAGAAATAATTATCCAACATTCGTATATCGAACAGTATAGGAAATTTTATTGAGATATCAAAGAAGCTGGATAAAAGTTTAACTAATGAATAAATCTTCAAGAAAAAGAAATATATATGACAAATTAAAATCTAAACTCACCATTTACAACCAAGAGTAGTAAGATCACGGGGGTGGCTTGCAGAGGTCCCATTCTGCGGTTGGGATTTTTGAATAATCGTATATTTAAACGACGACTATATATGTGCAGTTTTTTAGAATCCCTCAAATTGATTGAATTATTATTTTTGTTGTTTTCTTTATAATTGTGGTTTTTATATACTAAGTCGTACAAAATAACTAAAGAAGACGCTCGATGGATGGGTTTTCGTGTTGGGACTGGGAGAGTCGTTTGGCTTGGGGTCTTATATGAACTCCCCACTCTCCTTGGGTGGAAACTGGCCCCACAAACGCTAAGAGTTATACCTACCTACCCAGGATAGACACTTCTTCTACTGTGAAGAGTGTGTTTTAAAACATTGCTAAGAAACTCTATTCGTCGAAATATAAAACTGGATAAACCCTGTAATACCTACTCTGGACAGTATAACATACTCTCAATGTATACATTTAATCACTAGATCAAAGATTATCGGGGATAGAGTGGGATCCCGTCTTCAGTTCTTACCGTCTCTTCAAGGCCTTCACGGATTCTTGGTCATCATCTCGGTTAGATCAGAGAGCGCATCTTTATATTTAATATAAGTGAAATTGAGAAGGTAAAGAAGCAGAAAATTCAACGAGGAGGGCGAAAAAAAAATTTTTTTTTTTTTTTTTAATGAAAAGAAAAAATTTGATGATAAAATTTCTTTCAAAATTAAATAATACGTATGGTTTAAGATTGATTCGTTATATATGAAACGAAATTTTTAACAGTTTAGAAATTTTCAATATACTTAAAAAAATATATATTTTCGGTTACTTTCCAATCTTGCATGTGAATATGAATGAAATGAAATGAAATGAAATGAAATGAAATAGTCGATATATTAGAGAAAGTTATGAAATTATTACCAATTTATCAATAAATAATAATAATGAAAAAAAAAAGGAATAGTAAATGAAATTTAGACACATTAAGATAATTGATAATTGAAGATTATTTAACTAACGTAATAAAGAGTAAGGAAGAGAAGTTTATTTAACTTACAGATTATTTCATACAATGTTTATAAATTATTTTTATATTTATAGAATATTTACGTTAATTGGCATTAAAGATTTTCAAATCAATTTGAATATTGGAAAGTACCTGGATACAATTATTGAATGATTAAAATTTTTTGATCATTATTATGATGAAAAGTATCGGATTAATTTATCAAAGATTGATCATACGTTCAATGTATGTTATAAACGTTTAATGCAAATGAAATTCCAAAGGATTACTCAATTATCTTGTAAAAAAATAAATAAAAAAATACAATTTGCCAATCCCATTTGCACATTCATGTTGCAAATATGTTTCCAACAGTTTCTCCCTTCCTATAATCAATGATTGTGTCTCTTAAACATTGGCTAAATAATATTCATAACGTATTACCGGTTTATTATGAACGCAAACCAGACTTTGCAACTTCTCATCGTAAAGGTCTCAAAAATTCTCATCAATTTTCGACCAATCTCCATAAACTCAATATTTCATTTATAGACATTCATTCAATATGCTAAAAGCTCAAACACAATCGACTTAAATTTTATATCTAATAACTAAATACTAAATAGTAATAAACTCTTTGTATTATTTTTGTAAATTACAAAAAAAAAAAAAAGAAAGAAAAACAAAAAAAAAAAAAAAATGATAAAAGAATAATTTTTTGGGTGAAAATGCTCAATATCCTCCTCCTGAAACTTGACGTATACATTTAACAACTTTCGAAATTCTGCTGCAGTAACATATGACGATATTTGTGTATATATTTTATTTGTTTGGACAATTTTTAACTCTACCTATATATAAATATCTCAATTTCGTATTTAACACCTTTATATACCTATAATCACGGAGTGACGGTATAAAAGAATATGAGATAACGAGCTCGTATACAAACGTGAATTATATTTTCGTTAAAATATAATTTTTAGTACAGGGACATTCTCACGGTTATATTATACTATACATTTATAGTAACTATACATAGGTATGTATAGTTAGAGAAAATATAAACAAAAGTATATAATATAATAATAACAATAATAACAATAATAATAATGATGATGATAGTAAAATTAATTTAGGTAACACTGCAGTGCTCGCATGTAGCATGATTGCGTATAAATCACTATGACAGTAGGTAACGAATAAATTTATCTATAAGGATCAGTGAGAATCATCCCAAGAATATTTTAGACGTAGAAAAAAGAAAAAAAAACAAAACGAAGAAACACACACAAAAACGAAAAAAAAAAAAATTTCAGAATAGAACAATCGCAGTTAATATGTTGGGAAACTTTCACACGGTATACTATATACGCTTAGAGACGTCTTATCTCCAGATACGTATAGGTATGAAAGTGTCCTGCGTGTCGCCATATACGCAGGTAGGTATAGTAGGTATAGGCCATACGTCTAGGTATGTATAATAAATTTTTTTAAAGTTATTAAAATAATATTTATATCAAGTTATGGTAAATTATAAACGAAAATTATTGTGATGATTTAAATAATTAATTTTCGAAATAATAATTACTCTAGAAAGTTGGTTAACTTTGATATATTATGTGAAACTCTTTTGTTATAATATTTCTCAATATCAAATTAGGTATAGTATAAGTACAGTGTATAATGATAATTAAGTCCCGTTGATACTTACCCTACATGTGTTATTCCTTGATGGTTAATTATTTATAAAAACTTTAATAAAATAAAATTTTACGAAAAATGTTGTGAATTTTTTTTGTTTTTTTTTGTTTTTTGTAAATATATAAACAGGCTTGTATATCGTTATGAAATGAACTGATATCGCTGTTTCTTCCGTGTATATACTTGGTATGGTATACGTTACGTTAAAACCACGTCTTTGAACGAGATCGTTAACGCTTATTTGAGCGTAATTATTTGCGAGACTAAGTCGAGACTATAAACCGGATAAAAATGATTATTTATAATTGAAACCTGTACTACTTGATCATTAATTAATTATATACAATTACGCCTTATAGACGATGGCTGTTTAATAGATTTTATACTTTACGTAGAACCGTCTTACGTTGAGGTGTGACGTGTTGCAGTCTGTCAAGGCGTTACGGTGCAGACATATACTACTCGTAGGATAAAATCGACCTGTGCATTATCTTTATGAAATATTTATATACCGTGTTCCGTTCGGTTAGGTTAGATTACATCGATAACTCGTCGGTATTATAGGTTTCTACTTTTCGACATACGGTTAAATGAGTCGACGACTTTCATGGTAAGCAGATTTTTAAATTCTTTCGAAATATTCGAACTGATTGAACTACGTATCGATTAATCATAAGAACTTGTGCAAATTAAATTCGTTTTCTGAATATATAACAACAAAAAAATCAAAAAAAAAATCACAATACCGTGCCCAAGTTCGTAAGATCTTGAATAATTTTTTAATTATATCTTAAAATAGTTGCAATCAGTTGTGAAGAAAAAAAAAAGTCTTTGAAAACCTTTGTCGTAAGGTTTTAGGCACATCGTTAGTCCGATTAGAATCGTTGAGGGCTCATTTTGTTCAGAAAAGAAATCCTCATCACGTGAACGAGGGATTTTTTTTTTATAACATTGTATTGGCCAAGTTATTTGCAAATTAGTGGCCTAAATTTTGGAAATTTTTGATAATCGACCGTAACTTTTCACATGATTTTTTTTACCGATCCCTAAGTTTATAAAATGTAGAATTGCTGACCGAAGAAAGCAAGACCTTGAGAGTCTTGCCTTCAATGAATTTTGAAGCACTCCGAATTTCCCAATCTAAACTGTACTGGTCACCTTAAACTGTCTTCTTAAACGTAACATGCTGTACAATCGTGGTAATTTAAAACAATGACTATACCTGCGGTGGTTGGTATATAACGGCTTACAGATTATATATAACACAGATATAATGATTAATAGAATGTCAAGAATTCAAGAGAAAGAAACGAGACGCCTAAATGAACAAAAACTTTTGTACATGGAATAACAACGCGAATAGTTTTAAGTGCAAAAGAACAGGACGTGAAATTAAGATTCGACACTTTGGATTTCTTCTATTTTAACTCATACATGTATGTATGTATATCTGTATATAGTACAGCGGGATCGGAGTATGTAATCGAATATCTCATGCTGCGTTCTCAAGGCTGTGGCTAGAACCGTGAATACCACGAATATAAATCGAGTCCAGCCAGATCTTAGTTTCACATATTCTCGATTTTCGATAAATGTTACGGCCAGTTCGAAAATCTGAATTTTAAAAATACTGAACAGTCAAAATCGAGTACTGATTTGGGACGATTTAGAATTTTCGAAAACGTTAAAATTGGGAAAGTCCAAAATCCGAAAATTTTATGGAGAGGCACGACGCTGCATGAATTCATATTTCGGCTTCTCAGATTTTTAGCTTTCGGAATTTTGAACCCTCGATGTTATTTCGTTTAAAAATTTTTTGGAATCTACTACTACGGACTTTCAGGCAAATATCTCTTTCGAATAATCGTGACTCGGTTAACTTCAACCCAGTCCCGGTACGTGTGTTAAAAATGTATAAAAATCATATTTCATACAGCATTTGATGATTTTTATAAAATTTTGATAAATTTTCAGTCCTATAGACCATGAAAATTAAATTTAAAATCGTAGTAGATAAAACAGTTCCTAAGATTCTGAATCAGGTATAGGACATAGAGAGTCCGTTTCTTGTTGCCAATCCTATCGGGTGAATCTTATACCACGTGTGTCCGCGAGACACCTTCCTTTTGTTTTTTTTTTTTTTTTTCTCTTTTCTGACCATATTTTTTTCCTTCTTCTTGCATCAAGCTATATTTAGGAAGACGTCGAACACCGTCGTCTACCACCTTGAATATTTACTATATAACGAAAGTTTACCAAAGTTAAACATTACTCTGACATATTCTGTTCAACGTTCTCAAATCTCTATATTTCATCTTTCCTGGAGAGACGAGGCTACTGCAGGTGAAGCTGTACCCATAACCACCGTAACATCTGATTATAAACTCATGATACGATATAATAGGCATACTATATGCTGTAGCTAAGATATATAACTGAGATCTGCGGTACATCATTATATGGTAGTCAAACAGCGTCTAGACTGAACTTCTGTCGTCGTATCTGGTGCTTGTGGTTTAATAAATGAGAAGAAGGAAACCAGAGTAGAAACGACAACCGACATTGAGAATGGGTGGATCCTGAGACTCAAGGTCGCTCGTTTACTCTCTGGTAAGCGAAGGTCAATTTAGGACAAGTTCAGAAATCGTGTCTTGTAATGCAGATAAAAGGTAAGGGTACAACCATCGAGGCTATTGACTGCCAAGTTCGAGGCTGACCTCTTATAATGCATAGTCAGAGATCGAATGATAGAAAGGAAAGCCGCTTTTGATCATTTAGGAATTCTAAAGTCTATTTATTTTACGGTTAATCTCGTTGTTTAATCTCCGTCTCTAATACTCCAGATAAATTTTTTCAATAATTTTACATAGGTAGAAATCAAATCACACATATCGTAAACCAGATGAGAAAATATCATTGTCTTTTTCCGCAGTTTCAATTCGTATTTGAGAGCCTCTGGAGAGAGGGGTGTTACGGGTCTGAAAGCAGCAGCTATGACCCGGAGTGCAAGGACCCTCGGACCTTGACGGGCCTGGTGGATTTTTATTTTTATTTTTATTTTGTATTTTATTTTTGCGCATCCTTAGAGAGGTGATTTCTTTTTTAGTCAATTTCGTTTACTCTTTATTTTTTTTTTATTTTCTTTAATTTTATGCTTTCTTTTTTTTTTCTTTTCTTCATTCCAATACGACTCTCTTTCCTTCTCCGAGTCCTTTCGGACCTTGGTCAAGCCCTTAGTTGAAAAGAAATTCGCTTCATTAGAGTATTTAACGCGGCTAAGAGACTGCAGAGAAGCTTTGTCTGGTCAAATCTCTCTCTCTCTTTATTTCTTGTCTCTCTTTTTCTCTCTATTCCTTCTCTCGTTTCACATGCAGGAATCCCTTGGGATTTTTTGTCGTGCCACTCACTCCACCTTCTTCTTCTCCTTCTTCTTCTTCTTCTTACGTGGGATAACTACAAAATTAAGATTACACTAAGTGGGCCGACTTGTATTTATGGTACCCGAATTTATTTGACAATCTTCGAACCACCCATCATCGCATTATCCAATAACGAAAATGCGGTTCGGGATGGTATCTGGATTCGTAGAAATATGAAATTATAATAAATCCATACGGTGAAACACGAGACTGAAAGTAACTAAGAAATTCTTGAGAGAAGATATGGATTATGGTATTCAATAAATTTTACACAAAATCCACAAAATCAGTGAAAATTTACAACGTTCGAAACAGACAAGACAACGACGAAATGGACGTTTTTTAAAGTAAAACAAAACGAAACTATTCAACGAATGAACCGAGAAGAGTATTTTGCATATCTGATTTCAAGATTTCATGAGAGTATCGAATAAATTCATAAAATTTTGAAGTTTTTTTTATAGAGATTAATCTGGGGCTTAAATCGGTCACTGCTGCAAGAAAACTATGAAAGATACGATAATAGTGGCAACTGGTATTGCCGTTTTAACAGGAAATGTATAATTGCTGAATGATAGAATTTAAGTACTCTTGATATAAAAACAGATTTTTCGTATAAGGAATTTTACATATCACGGTAGCGCGTAGTAACAATATTTATTTTAACCCAAGAACTAACAAAGAATTGTTCACATTGAATTTTGGTTAAATAAACACGCATCAGACCGCATCAAAGACCAGTGGCAAGATTATTTTTCTTTATTCAAGAAAAAATGAAGAACAAGAAACCTTCACGGACTAAAGAAAAAAGGCGATTCCACTGCGCTTAGCCTCCAAAAAATATTTTAAAAATCATATACCTTACGTCATTTCCTGTTGTAAATATACTGTTAAAAGAATATAACAATTTTGCAACACATAGTTTTACCTCTTGATGATTTTAGGATGATAAAAGGAGGCTCACTAATTTTTACAAAGATAAGGATTAATCGCATAATTAACAAAAAAAATCAGGAAATCGGTTGACCTGTGGGCCAACCCGAAAACTTCCCGCTGTGTTAAATACGTTATAATTAATTGATACTATTGTGTTTATAATAAATTAAAGAAGGTTATCAGTATAATTAGTTTTCCGTATATACACATCTTTTTTTCTTCAATTTCTATTCTTCGAATAACTTTGAAACTACTCTATCGATCGATTCCAAAATCTAATCAGATCTAAGTCTTGACGAACCCTTTCGATCGCCGCAACAATCATTCAAATCGGTTAATTCGTTCCAAAGGTATCGTACGACAAAAAGAAACATTTTTGTCGTTCAATATCTTTTAAACCAATCGTTCAATTTTGATGAATCTTACGGCGATCGAAAGGGCTATCCAAGAGCTAAGTCTGATCAAGTTTTGAGACTAATCGCATGAACAGTTTAGGAGTTATGCGCTAAAAACATGAAAAAAAATTGTTTTCTAATTTTTATTTTTTAAATAACTTTGAAAATACTCGACCGATCGACTCCAAAATCTAATCAGATCTAAGTCTTGATAAACCCTTTCGATCGCCATAAAAACCATTCCCATTGGTTGATTCGTTCTGAAGATATCATACCCTAAAAATTTGTTTACACACACACATACGGACGTCCATCCAAAAATAATCAGAATAGCTTCCTAGGACCCCAAAACGTCGAGATCTGATAAAAACTCGATTTTCGAAAATCGGACCGAAACCAATAACTTCCCTTTTTAATGAAAATTTTCAATTTTCATTGCAGTTAGTTAAAAAGGAAAAGGGAAAAACTTTGAGTGTGATAATTTCTGGATCAGTATAAGATAGATCTCGACGATATTCTCTGCACAAAACACACACACATACCGATCGTATATGATTAAAAATCACTTCTCGATAAACGCGTCTTTGCTAAGCTTGTTACAATCTTGTAGTTAGTTATAAAAATGTAAATCTCTAAGATACTATAAACCTGATATGATTTACTTATCTAAAATTAAATAGTATAAGTTTGAATATACAGTTTATTGAACTGCGTGGGAATTCGCTGTAACCAATCCGCCCACATTTGAATCTAGGTATATACATATAATAAGATGAAAATAAGAACTAAATAAATAAATATAAATAAAATATTACCAAGTTGCCATATCTGTACTGATGTGCTGGGTCCTTTAACAAGTCCAAGTACAACTTGACTCAAGTTGATCCGTCAGTATCTTACTTCGTATGTACAGAACCGTTAATCCGATCCACATGCGAAACATGTCCTCGGCCACGTAACCTAGCCTCCACCTTCTCTGATGTTATTATACCGAAATGTATCCTCTTCATCGTGAGATATCCCGCGAAGAATCCCGACACTACCGGGTTCTCTTCTCGACTCACCTGACAACGCGTTTTAAACGCACGACATGCAGCCAACCTCAGTAACCCAGCACTTTTTATACTTACTTTAGAGATTATCTTGAGGAATATTTATACACCAGCATATCATAATGATAGGAAAAAAATCCTCACTGTGTGGTTTATTTTTCTTAGACAGAGACTAATGTCTGAAGGAAATGGGTTGAAGATACGAAATTGAAAAATTTCCGAACGGTTCGAATGATTAATTCGAGAAATTTTAACGTTCGGAATATTGAAATTCGGAAAAATCAAAATGCAGATAGTTGAAGACTTGGAAAATCTAAGAATTCGAAAATTTAATCGAGCGACACGAGAATTTAAAATTTGAGATCTTGAACCCTAGGGATTTTTCGATTTCAAGAATTTAAGATCGATCCTATTCTGACTGTAGTCGGGAAAATACCGTTTCTAAAAACTGTGAATCGGTGATATTAAAATTCGGAATGTTTACCGTTCTGGATGTTTAAAATTCGCAACTCAAACCCAGCCGTACTACTGAAAGTGCAGGGATTCTGCAAATAATCATGACATGAATTTTCTTTTTTTTTTCTTTCTTTCTTTTTTTTTCTTTTTTACCATATCCTGTAGGAATTACGTATTCGGGAATGAAATTGGTCGAGTGTCAGGCACAGTGTGAGATTACACTAAGTGGTAGTCCGTGTACTTGGAGCGATGTTAAATTTATTCAATAATCATTAGATCCGAAAATTTCTTGAAAATATTTCATCGCAGCTGTCATCGTGAAAGAAAAAAAGAAAGAAACAAAAAGAAATTAATTGTTCTCAAGGACGATACAAGCCCTAGAATTAGATACCCTTATGATGGTTTTATTTTACTCCTGGAGCGAAGGAACTGCATTCCTCCATCCCGAGACCAGATTTGCTCCTAGATTCGCTTTTGGGCATTCTTAAAAAAAAAAAATAAATAAAAAAATTATAAAAACATCAGCGCTCTTCGGCGTTCAGCCGTTGGCTTAAGACCGGAATAAACTGTTTCTTAGAAAAGCAACGGAGAGAATGACGCAGAAGTCCTCCACCGGCATGGACCAAAGAGAGAATATCAACTGTGAAAAATGATGTTTTAAAAATGTACAAAGTTTATTCGGGACCCTTATTTCTACCTCCTAATATCAACCTTTTGCAATCTTCTTGTCTTCTTTATGAGCAAACCTGACCATACTTAGATGCAAATCCCTGCTTCTGATACCGGCCTCTATTCTTCATTCGTAGAAAATTTCAAACATATTCAAGCATTGTCCTTTTTTTTTTTTTAAAATCAAGAGATATGCGAAATTGTGGGAACGGTTTAGTCCCGGACTTTATCCTCGCTTGGAGTATTCGTTTTTTATTTTTTTTGTTAGGAAAGTGATACGATTTTTTTTTCCCCAAGAATTTTTCACGTGAAAAAAATCTGTAACTTGTCAATATCCAATAATTATCATAATGTTAATTTTTTCATAAGTAAGAGTTTCGGTATAAAGAATTCTGTCGCGATTTGTAGGTATATGTGAATGAAAACAGAAGCGTGTCTTGTTTAACGATGTGACGCAAATTGTTAACACTCGAATAACACCAAACTTTAACATATTGTTTGATGGGTGGATTACGATTTTTTTTTTTACTAAAGACACGTCGTGTTACCGACCCCGTGTACCAGTGGCTAAAATAAATTCCTCTCACGTATTTAAATGCAAATATTTCACACGGTAAAAAAATAACGATTTCGTAAGCCCGTATGTCTCATAGCTTCGATAGTTTCTTAACGAAAAATAAGTGTGCGCGAGTGAATACGCACGACTGAAATGAATACTTGAAAATGAAAAAAAATCAAGACCTAAGACCTAAAACTTAAGACTTAAGACTTAAGACTTATGACTTATGACTTAAGACTTAAAACTTATAACTTAAGACTTAACACTTAAGATTTGAGACTTGAGACATGAGAAGACTTAAGAATTAAGCCTTAAGACTTAAGACTTAAGACTTAAGACTTGAGACTCAAGACTTAAGACTTAAGACTTAAGATAGATAAAATATGTGACTGTAACACCTGCTTCTCTTCTTCTATTCTTCCATTTTCTTGTTTTGTTCTTTAGATAAAAATGTTCGAAAATTTTTTGCAATCAAATAATTATCAATACGATCAAATATTTTTTCTATACATTCTTCGAACGTCAATGAAATGAGAATAAATCACAGACAGGTAGGATAACCTGTAACAATAATTATAAATCGCGCGTCTGAGCAATCAGAGTTTATAGTCTCAACGGAAATTGGCAGTTCGAACTGAAATCGACCTGCCAACGTAGGACGCTGTGTCTGCCTTCGAAATAAAACTTCCCCTTTACTGCCGTATACAATCCTGCAGCGATGTTCACGCGTTTGTACAGAACGCGGTAAGTTCAACCTTGTAATCTCTCATTTTTTATTTTCTTTTATTTATTTTATATTTTACACAGTTTTAATGCTGGCCCTTGGGCTTTCCGGGAAAATCTGTTCTCTATGTCAGCAAAAAAATAAAAAAAAAAAAATAAAAAATGCAAGGTACTGTCTTAATTCAAGAAAAAGCGTTTATATTTCTCATGCGGAACGTGCTAATCGTGTCATAAACATTTTTCGTCATCTTTTTTTTCCAGTGCAGGATTATGATAATGGTAAAAATTTATTTCGCATTTTTATTTTATTTCCACTAGTTGTTTTTTAATACTAGGATGAATAAATATTTCGTACAACGTTCTTTATGTATATACACGTGTCGAGGATTATCAGGGATTAGGAACTCGGCTAAAAATTTTTTCTACCAACGACAGCCCACGTCAAACTCTATGGAATAATTAATCAAAACATACACAATGCTAAATCAAAAAACCATTGTCTGACCTGGTATTCTTACGATTCCATTCACTACTGTCCTTCGCATCGGGGGGTATGAAATTGCATAATTTACGATCAATTTCTCACAATTGATCTTCTCGGTTAACTGTGGGTAGTATGTACAACATATAATTCGTACGAATTTGTTCCAATTCGGCAACACTCGTGATACCATTTTTCGATAAAGACTGTCTAAAAAAAAAAGTGCGCCGAATTTAAGTTCCGAATTTTTTAAATTTCGGATTATTAACGGTTTTAAAAATTTAAACTTCTCTAAAATAAATTGGTAATTATGAAATTTTGGAAATTTTTCAAATTCAAAATTTCAAACTTACGAAGTAAAAGATTTCCGCGAATTTAAATCGCAGTTTGGAAATTGAAAAGCACTGGCTGTACTTCGATCTTATTTTTTAAGTGAGAAAAATCAATCTAAAAATTATTGACAATGTGTCTTTTGAAAATTTGGTAATCGTGATATTTTCGGCGCTGCTCAACGTCGAGGACTGTGATTGTGGAAACCGAAATTTATATATGAGAGTTGAGTTCAGCAAGTGCATGTGAGTGAAAAAAATGATTGAAAAAAAGAAGATATTGAAACCATGACGTATCTTAATCTAAGTTAATTAAATCGATCGTTTAAAACGAAACTGTTTTACACACAAGCCTTAAGGTAAAACCGGTTGACAGAGAGTTGCGAGTTTTTCTTGTCTCTCAATCACTTTGAGTGTAATGGTAATGGGTTTAAAGTAAAGGGGGTATTACCCACGTTGGATTACAAATCAATTACTGCCGCAACAACAGCGGCAAGAACGAAGAAGAAGATCCTTGTCCCCGAGAATGACACGCGATATAAAATACCTCGCACTTGATTCAGCATGACAAATTATTCATTGCTGTAATTGAATTTTCAAACTTTGGAGCATTCAGAAAAAGTAGAATTTATGATTCCAAAATGAAGGAGAGTCAAGATCTCGAAAAATTGGATTTTTATAATCTTTTAGATATTCTTGAACCCTGGTGAACAAAATTACACGAAGCAAGTGTTCCGGGACTTATTTTGGCCCTTCTAAGTTTATACAATTTGAAATTTTTATAATTCAAGTATCTGCCCTTTCACTTTAATAAATTATGACCTATAACCTTTCATTACTTTTAATTTTCTAAAATTCGAACAGTTCAAATTTTTAAGTATTCGATCTCTTCCCCAATTCGATGTCCAGTCTCTCGCGATAGTTACCACTGTCTTAAAAAAAAAAGTTATTCCCACATTTCTGCGTGCCTAATTTTTTTTCCTTGTCCACTCAATAAATTCTCGTAATAATATATTCCAACCTTTCGTTCTTTTGATATTCAAAATATGATCGGTAATTCCATACCCTGAGGATTTGGAATTTTCACCCCAGTCTCGAAATTTTTAAGTTATAATTTTTCGATATAATTGAAATCCAAAAATTCCCAAAGGTCAATAACGTAACAACTGCGAATTTATAATAAGGTATTCGGTCTACGACGATTCTTGAATCTTCCTTATCGCTTTTAAACTCGTCCTCTTCGAGGCCGAAAACCGGCTAATAAAATCCAACTCGGTGACGCCACGTAGGTACATACATACGTTGGTACCAATGACACCCAGGCAAAGTAGAGACAGGCAATGGCATCGGCTGCATTAAGGAACACCACCAATGCGCATTTCTCGACGAGTGCATTCCCCGGCCTCAAGAGTAACAAACAAATGCATCTCCTTCTCCCACATGTATGGGAATATTATTATAGCTACCTTCCCCAATACTTTTGGCCAATCCACCGTATGAACTTCCTGCAGCTTTCAGGCGGGGTCCTGCGGTCGTCAGAATCTGATGTGGTGGGGGATGCCCTATGTAAACCCTGAACACCCAGGTCCAGTCCACAGCATCAGAACTCGAACCCAGGACTTCGCAACGTTGAAATATAATCGCGTAAAAATTTTTATACATTTTTATATATAATTTTACGTATCATTTATATATTTTCGCTAAGTGATTTCGAAACGATTTTCAATAAATTGAAGGTCATTTTATTTTCTGCAATGTTAGTCCTTTATTTATCGGCTCTTCTGAGCCTCGCGACTGCTCAGAGATCATCGCTTGAAACTAGCCAGATTCCTTACCCTCAGCAGCAACAAGGTAAGAGGAATTTCCTTTTTAAATGAAAAAACAAAATTTCAAATTTTAATCAACTCTAAGTGGATTTTGCGGGGGATTAAATTCTCAACGATTTATTTGAAATCACATATTCAAATTGGAAGAAACCCAAATGGATTCATTTTTTATAATTGTAAGGAAAATAGTTAAAGAATTAGTCAGTGAATTACTCCTAATTCAATTGAACACGAAAATTAAAAACCTCGCGAACTTTTGCCCAGAATCATTTACATATTTGATATTATCTCAGTTGGAGTTTCCTGGCCTTCGGTATACACTGAGTAGGTATGTACTTATGTATGTATGTACGTGCACGATGTTAAACGCATGAGAAAAACTTGTCTGAAATAAAAAAAAAAAAAAAAAAAAAGAATTAGAAAAAGAAGAATTAGAGAGAAACGCGATATAGCGTGAACAATTTCTTGAATAAGACGTCGTCCTATTCCTCCCAAAAAAAATTATAATAGTATTTTTGAAGAATAAGAATAAGAAGCTGAGGAAGAGATTCAAGAAAAAACAAAAAAAAATAAAAAATTCATTGGATTCTGGACGCTAAAAACGTGCATCGATCAATTAAATACACATCGCGTCAAATATATAGAAGAGGAAAGACACGTCATCTCGCATAAAAACGAATAAGAAAACCTGCTCAAAACTTATTTAAATATAAACGACGGGTTACGAAGCGAACGTCGCATAACCGTTTATGTCGAATCTCATCAACTTTTTTTTATTCCTATAAAGTCGACTCACAGCGTCTATCGGTAGGTCCCTGAACCCCGTACGCAAAATGCGGGTATATATTTAAAGAAAAAATAGAAGTAATAGAAATAGAAATAAAAACTAATACACGTATTGAACATGAACAGTATAAGATCTTTTTCTTTATCTTGATTCTATTTTAAATTGTTATTACCTACTACCCAATCGATGATCCATATATGTAGATGAAGGGCGTAAACCGGTTGTAAAATAGTTGCGGTTTCAGAACTGGATCACGTCTCCACGTTAATCATATTAATTATGAATGAACGAAAAATCGAAACGGATACAATTTTTATTTTTAATATCAGATATACGATACTTGCGGTTTGAGAAAGGCATTTCATTGAAAAAGTTTTACGCTATTTGTATCTTCTCGTTAATTTTTTTCTGAGAATTTAGCCGCAAATTTTTGAATATAAAAATTCTATAAACGTTTTTAAATAAAACTTATGAAAAAAATTCAAAGTTCTAATCTTATTTAAAAAATATCGATATATTTTCAAGTCTTTTGATAATTTTTGAAAATTTTAGACAATTTATTTATAACAAATAAATTTTTTTGTCATATTTAAGAAAATTATTCGAAGATATAATAACGACGCGATTAATTTATTATTCTAAATATTCTTCAATTTGTAAGAATATGAAATTCACTTGATATACAAGTTTAACAAAGAAAATTTTGATATGATTTGAAATAATTGATAAAATATTGAAAAAATTTGATGTTTTTTGTATCAAATTATATAAAAAATTGTGCCAAAGTTTAACGAAACAATTTTTCCTTTTGAAGGAATTTTCGGGGTCTTCGTAAAACCTGTTCGCACAAAATTTCATTGGGTTATATTTACTATTTTAGAAGTTAGGGCAGTTTAGGTGATACTGAGAGAAAAATTTCCAAAAGAGCCAAAAAATTGCGGAATAAAATTCCGACATAAAATCTCGTGAAATTTCTGCATCCCTAATGATTTTGATTTTTTATTTTTTCTGTTCGGTAAGTTATTTGAACTGATTTTGTTGAACTTCCGAAAAGCCGAAAAGTCTGTAAAATTTAAAAATCACAAAATCCAGTATAAATACAAAAAGATGATCATCAGCGATCATTCCTCGAAAAGATATACGATCTCTCCAAGTTTACTATACATATATCCAATAAACCGATCTTTGCAATAATTCTCGTCGTTGTACAGCCTTGAGAAATATCTTGTTGAAGTTTATAAGAGTTTAATTAAAAAGGAAATCTAAAAAAATCCCTTGAGGTATAGAATTACGAGTGTCTGATGTCTGCAGGTGTAGTCCGAAGTAATAAACGAGTATGAAAATGAAACTTGTTTACAAATAAAGAACCAATCACGCTTGCCTTATTACTTACAGGCTCACAGAACCTGTGGGATCGTATCGACGTTTCAGAGCTGGATAAACAACTCGCAGTTTGGAATAACGAACCTATATCAACCACGAAACATCCTGAAGAGAAAATTTCCGAACAGGGTAGACAGTACCCTGATATTCCAAGGCCGATTTTACCCTACCCAATTGATCCAACTATTGGTCCAGTCCTTCCTAAAGGATGTCTAGCTCCCAGAGGACAATTTCCAAGTCCAAGAAGCTGCGCACATTATCTTAATTGCTGGGACGATGTTGTTATCGAACAACAATGTCCAGGTGGACTTTTGTTCAATGAATTAACCAGCGTTTGCGATTTTGAATATAATGTATACTGTGCTGGACGTCCGCCTCTTCCACCCAGTAAGTTAAAAGAAACTTTGTGTAGATATTTTCGTCAAGGTTTTTATGACCACTTTGTAATCGATAAAGTGGTCGTTAAGAGTTGTCGGATTAAAATTCCGAGATTAGTTTAGACTTCGTTTGAAATGATGTTAAAATTTTTTTTGTTTCTTCAGAACCTGAACTACCACCAGGAGCTAAAATCTGCCCAGACCCGAACGGAAGATACAGGAGTTCGACGAACTGCTCAGAATTTTATGTCTGTGTTTACGGAAGACCGATAAAATACAGCTGCCCTCGAGGACTCGTCTACAATGAAGTAAGCGAGAATCGAAAATTTGATTTCTTGATTTACTTCTGCAAGTAAAAAAATTTAATTTGAATTCAAGACTCTGAGATACAGGGTTGGTATAATTTTGTCTCATTCCTGAAGAGATATTCCAGTTTCTCTATTTCGCACATAGACCCTTAAATCGATGGAAATTCATCTCGATGTCGAGTGGTAATAAAAAATTATAAGTTAAACAATGGGAAACAAAACGTAGTGAATTGAATATTGAATATTAAAATTGCCTTTAGCACTAGTAGGTAGAATCTTGCCTTTGAAATATGGAAATATAATACACATCCTGTTGAACCACGTGCATATACGTAAGTCATGCATAATACATGGTCTAAATTTTTTTTTTATGGACCACTAGGATTATCAAAAAAAAAAAAAATTAAACTGTTCCCTATTCAAAAATTTATTTTATATGAAATTTTAACTATTCTTAGGAATTGGGTGTCTGCGATTATACATACAGAGTCGATTGCCGTGGTGCTGCTGTTCCTAAACCTACACCTATTCCTTATCCTCCTCATCCTCCAGTTCCAACTTATCCTCCTTATGTCCCACATCCACATCCTCATCCACAACCACCTCAAATTTATTATCCTACTCAACCACCACCGCACTATTATCCAACTCAACCTCCACATCAACCCTATTATCCTCCTCAACCACAAGAACCGACTTATCCTTCGCCTCCGAATCCATGGATCGAAAGTCTAGCTCGAGTTGAACCTGATCCTTGGCATCAACGACCTGTGGCTGCACAGTTAGAAATTGAACAAGAGAAAGATAAGAAGGCTAAGGTAAGAAAGAAACTGGGTTAAAGTTGGGAATTTTATTATTAACGAGTCAGAGATTTGAGGGAGGGATAGTCCGTATAGTCAATTTAAAAAACTTGAAATAAAAAAACACCGAGTGTTTAATATCCTAAAAGCTAAAGATCCGAAAGGGCGAGACGAGACTTCATACCCTTTCATTAAATTTCTCGATTCTTGGACTTTCCGAGTCTCGAATCGTCTACATTCTGATCTTAAAGAATTTTCGAAAGAAATTAGGTAATCATTCTTACTTGAAATTCATTTAATTTTTATTTTTCAATTAAATTAGGAAGAACAACTGTTACAACAGCAACAGCTTGGACAAGGTGGCGCAGACGTTGGACCATTGATTATCCAACAGGATACCCCGCAAAAACCTGAGCTTTTAAATCCTTGGGGACAAGTACACGCTATACCAGCACAACTGTCCAAAATACCATGTAAAGACGGTGACGTACATAGGCTGACAGATTCGTGCAGTACTGTAGTTGTGTGCAGAAAAAATCGTCCTCAACTAGTCCAGTGCCCTAAAGGAGAGACATACGACAGGCCTTCAGATTCGTGCAAAAGTTTCACCATCGCTAAATGGTCAGTATAAAATAAATGAAAATAAATTTAGGATTAATTATCAGCTTGGAATGACGATATTCTATTTGTTTTTTTTTTTTTTCTTTTTATTTTATGTTCACAGCTAATCAAGACAACCATCTAGCAATTTTACTATGTAACACAACGCTTCAATAAATCAATTTTTTTTTTTTATAATCAAAATCCAAAATTTATCTACATTTTTTTAATCACCCTCTCTGACGATCCAGAAGCTAAATCGCTTCGATTAATTCATCGAATTTTCATTTCTTTAATATTTTTGTATACATATTATTAAAGGTTCTTTACAAATGAACAAAAAATTTACCATTAAAATAGTTGAGAGATTTATTTCTGACCGATTTACTAACCGAATTTATCAATCGTATGGAAAGATCTTAGATCGCATTTAATCGTTCACTTTTGTATATTGCCGATCTATACGGTTCTGTTTTACCGACCGATCGGCTTACCAACAGATCGGTGAATAATATCACGGAGAATTTACTCCGATGGTAAGAATTAATTTCCATCCAGTTTTAACGAGTCGATTTGAAGCTCAAGTTTCGCTATTTCTCCACCAGAGAACGGCACTAAATGTTCTGCTCGCGTTCATATATCGGTAAAACGATAAATAAGGAACCGTAAATTTTTATATTCTATATACAGCAAATTATACGCAGTTGAACAATAAACAAACAGACATAAATAATTAAAAGCAAAAAAAAGAAAAAACAGAAGAAATATTCTTAGAAAACTAGAGCGTGATCATGATTAGAAAGAATGATCTATTAACAAAGTGGACGCTCGAGTGCCTATATCAGCACCGTGACCATACGGTCCAAAATCGTCTTCACGGTTCGAAAGAATATGTAACTAGGACAAAAGCAGAAAAACAATCCGCGTCTTACTGCAGGGTATAAAAGAAACAGTTTCTTGATCATTACGTTTCTTTTCACCATAAATTTTTCTTTCTTTCTTTTTTTTTTTTTTTTTGTTTCTTTTATATCTACCATACCTATTCGCACTATTTTCAACTAAGAATTTTTATACGTTATAGGTATACGTAAATATAAATAATTCTGTTATACGTTTGTGTAAACGAGAGTTTTTGCCTATTAACTCGTGTGCCAAGTGACGAATATATATATATATATATATATATATACTATACATACACATGCACTATATATGTATCTGTGTATTAGAATTAGACACTTTCCCAGGAATTGCTTTCTTGCCCCCTACCTGATGCTGCCACGCCCGGCACGCGCACTCTCCAACAAAGATAACTAATATAACTGGAAATTAACAGGAAACGGTAATATGTATATATGTGTATGTATAGGCGCCACGACGACATGACACACTGTCGTTTTATATTGAGAAATTAGACTTTCTTTCTCTCTCTCTCTCTTTCTCTCTTTCTTCAATTGCGTTTACACCATCATATCATTTCCTCATTTTTCGGTTTACTTTTCCTTGCTTTTTTTTGTTGAGGAATTTATCGGAAACTAATATCAGCATTCGAAGGTCAACAAGATTTTGGACCAATTTATTCACAAACTATTCCGTTTTGAAATATGATATGATAGCGCTTGTCTTGGAATTATATTTGCGGCCGTTCCACTCTGTACGTTCGGTCAATTGGTCAGTTACTAAATCCTTCCATTTTATATCGCAAAATCAATTTTCATTTTAGAAATCTTGATCGTCTTATCGTGAATCGATAAAAAAAATCATTTTTAAACCATAAACGAAGAATCGTATTATCCGGGCTTATAGTAAATAAAAGTGAAGACGTTCCAGCTATTGAAATGTCACAGGTAATCGTAAATAGTATAAATATGAATATAATTAGTTAACGTAAGAACTGAGAAATGTTTACATTAAGAAAGAAAGTGTAAAGTTTCTTCTCACTTTGCAAACAAGTACAACGTATACGGTTACGTGAGCTATGATAAATACCAATCTATCAATTACGATGCATGATAAATCCAAACAAATATTATAGAATATTGAAAAGGTAGAAAACGGCGGAAGAGACACGCCTGCAGTATGAATAATAATAATAATAATAATAATAATAAAAAGAAGAAGAAGAAGAAGAAGAAGAAGGTAATTAAACTGACTGCATGAGGTGTTGCATAGTCGATGACATTATCATCATCATACGTGTGACATAACCGGATACCTATATACTTTTAGGCTCGTGTATTATAATACTATCCATTGTCTACAGGGCCGATCCTTTGTGGGTCTTATATTAACTATGTATGGTAGATATATGCGTGGGACGAATAACTGCATATCTAAAACGTGACCGGGCTGACTGCAGTTGTTCTTTGACTCGGTAAAGGCTTAAGTATTTAGTATCAGTGCTGTAGGTGATAGATATATAACGACAAACAATAGAAGGAACCAATATGGCAAGTATAACGCAGAAGTCAGAAAATACTTTAAGGCGTCACGGGGTCGTGGTCATTCACTACTCCGGGCACGCTCTGATGGTCGTGAAATTTTCTACTACAGTTTTATTCTGTAGTTAATACTTTACGGTATATTAAAATCAGTTTATTTATCAATTTTTATCGATCTTTCTTACGAATCTATACGTTGATTTTTACATCTGTCGCAAGTTTTTGTTATATAGACAAATTTTTAAATTTGTATCATATATAATCAATCATTTCCGAATGTATTTTATTTGCGTTGTAATCGATGGAGGGTATTTTGAGAGAAATGCATGCTTTACATGAAGTGCAAACTGGATTGAGGATGCAGTAAAATTTGCAATTAAATCGTTCGCCGGTAAAACTGGGTCGCACATATACTTTTTATAATTATTATATGTATGTATAGGTAGGGAATATATGTTGTAATATATCGAGTATTCGTTGTCGTCATTCCCGAAAGAGTGAGTAAGAAACCATTTTGAATTCCGATTTGGCAAAAAAAAAAAAAAAATACAAAAAGTAAGAAAAAAGGAAAAAGAAAATGGTCATGGCAATAATATCTGCCCTCGAGGATTTTGCTTGAGGCTGTGTTACAGCTGCATACCTAACTGCCTACACACATACCTGTCTACCTACCTACCTACCTACCTACCTTATACTTTCGTTCTGCAGCGCTTCTCCGTATGTTGGTATGCGTATTTTTCAGCAGAAGTAGTCTTTGAAAGTGGACTAAATGCATGAGTACCGAAAGTTACGAGATAACTTTCATTACAGTTTATTTCAAGATATATATATACATATATAAAACTTATGGTGAGATTTTCTTTTTAATGATAATTTTTGTAAGAATTATAAAAGAAAATTTTTTGGCTAAGATTTTCTTTATAGTTGAGATATAGAAAAATTTTTGAATATTTTTAAGCAAATGTATTTATATGTACGTACTTAGAGAAAGCAGAAAGTTGAAATACAAATTTCGTTATAGGTTATATATATTGTACATATATTTGAAGAAATGCGAAAGTTTAGAAGAATTTTCGATATGAAATTTTCGAACGTTTAGTGTTATTTTTAAAACGGAAGTATTATAGTGAGGGTTTGAAAAGTTCGTTAGGACATCGTCGAAGAGACTTTAATTTTGTATGAATGTGTAAGACAAAAAATTTATATGAGACTTTCCAGGAAATTTTTATCTTGTCGTCAACTTCACAATTTTTTTTAAATTATTTTCTTCTGGTAGTATGTAAATAGGACTCGTTATAAAAAACAAAACGAGCTTTGGAGTTATTAATTTTTTTTTTTTTTTTACTTTTTCGGGAAATTTACTACAGTGTAAATTTAATCGGAATCAATTGAGCGATTGTTGAAGAACAAATTTTTTTTGTTAAATCAAAAAATTTGCAAATCTCGTTTTTTTAAATTTTTTTGGCGCCCAACAGCATACGAAAAAGAGAAGATTGAAATGTTCTGGAGCGTCTAGTGTACACATTTTAAAATACATACTTGTTTTTTTTTTCGTTTTTGAAAATATTTCAATAAACTATCATAAACTTATTTTAATTTAGAATATTTTCTCGATACTAAATTTATTCGCGATGACGAACGAGCAATTTATTCCGTTATATGAACGCCATGAGGACTAAAAACATAAAAGAAAAAGAAAAAAAAAAAAAGTAAAAAGAGGGAAAATAAGAAAGAAAAATCCCCCCCGAAAAAAAGAAAACTATTATTTTTCTTGACCCTGATGCAGATACCCTGGGAGAATAATATCCATGATTGATGTAGCTAATCGGACGGTATTCATAAAAGAACATCCTTCGCGCGGTCGCGGATCTTGAAAATTATCGCGCAGGTTTAGATTAGCCGATTATTCGCCAAAGATCGCGATTAACAGTTGAGTCATGATGCTCCGCGAATGTATACCCGGTTTTATTTCTTATTTTGCGATTTTGTGTCGCGACAGGCCACCCGAGACTTTGGTCAAGGTAAACCACCGACCCCTTCCTTTCCGCTGACCATACCACCGATTAGACTCTTCAATCTTGTAACACAGACACTTCCGCGCAGATCTTCTATACGGTAGATCTATTTGTCATTTTGCTTTATTTTTGATTTTTTCTTTTTGCTTTTTTTTGTTTTTTTTTTCTTCTTCTTCACGGTTAGAACGTATAACGTGCATCATGATATTTCTCGATACCATTTCAAGGTTGTCAAGCCCTGAGGCTCTCCGACTATCGACTATCGATATTTATACCTGATCGTCGGCGAGAACCAAGAAGATTCTAATTGCGAAAAAACGTGAAAGAATTATTATCACGCGATGAAATAACTGGAGATGAGAAAAAAACAAAAAAAGATAAAACCAATAAAAAGAGGATAATTATACCTTGTGGTAAAAACAAAAACAACTCTCACACGGTTTTTTATCATTAAAGTAAGAATTTCTGAACCTTTTCACAATCTGAATGGGTACGTGAGAAAATTTTCTGAAAGAGTTTCGATTTTGTCTATTTTTCAACTTTCCGCAATGAAAATTGAAAATTTTCATAAAAAAGGGCAGTTATTGGTTTCGGTCCGATTTTCGAAAATCGAGTTTTCATCAGATCTCGACGTTTTGGGATCCTAGGAAGCTATTCTGACTATTTTTGGATCAACGTCCGTATGTGTGTGCGTGTGTGTAAACAAATTTTTGTCGTACGATATCTTTAGAACGAATCAACCGATTTGAATGATTGTTGCGGCGATCGAAAGGGTTCATCAAGACTTAGATCTGATTAGATTTTGGAATCGATCGGTCAAGTAGTTTCAAAGTTATTCGAAGAATAGAAATTGAAGAAAAAAAGATTTGTATACGGAAAACTAATTATACTTATAACCTTCTTTAATTTATTATAAACACAATAGTATCAATTAATTGTAACGTATTTAACACAGCAGGAAGTTTCGGGTTGGCCCACAGGTCAACCGGTTTCCTGATTTTTTGTAAAAATTTTCAGTAAATAAATATTTTGTAAGGTAGATACTGATACGATTTAACGGAAAATAATTTCAATAACATAGGGCCGGGTTGCAAAGTTTCGAATTTTGAAAATTCCGAACTCATATGCGACGGTTTCAAATGTTGAAAAACGTTACAGTTCGGAATGATAAATGTCGAAAAGATCGGAATAAAAAAAAAAAAAAAAATCAGGAAACCGGTTGACCTGTGGGCCAACCCGAAAACTTCCCGCTGTGTTAAATACGTTACAATTAATTGATACTATTGTGTTTATAAGAAATTAAAGAAGGTTATAAGTATTATCTAGTTTTCCCTATACAAATCTTTTTTTCTTCAATTTCTATTCTTCGAATAATTTTGAAACTACTCGACCGATCGATTCCAAAATCTAATCAGATCTAAGTCTTGATAAACCCTTTCGATCGCCATAAGAACCATTCCAATCGGTCGATTTGTTCTAAAGATATCGTACGCAAAATCTGTTTACACACACACACACACACACATACGAACGTCCATCCAAAAATAGTGAGAATACCTTCCTAGGACCCTAAAACGTCGAGATCTGATGAAAACTCGATTTTCGAAAATCGGACCGAAACCAATAACTTACCTTTTTTATGAAAATTTTCGATTTTCATTGCGAGAAGTTAAAAAAAAACCCAATTGGATAGAATTATTTCTTCACGTCGTATACCAACGTTTTGAAAAAAAAGAAAAAAACGGAAAAAAGACAAAAAGACGAAAAATATCATTTCCACCTTAAGTTATGCAAGAAGCTCTTTGAATACATATAAGCAACGGTGACATTTTGAACGGTAGCTTTCACCCGCGTATAACATATTTATATCGTTACTTTACTTTGCTTTCTTCGTATTTTCGATTAGCTGGAGAGCAGGGCGCGGTCAGAATACGTGTAAATCTTACATATATTACAACTATACAAATCCTTATGTTTATTATACATACAACATACTCAGATATATGCATAGAAGAGTCTTTCTCTAACGTGGGACGTTCCTATTCACTCGTAATTTTCGCTTTCTCTATCTCTATTCGTTCACGATATTCAATAAATATTCACGTCTCATTACATCCTCGTATCATCTTTCTATTAACATTAACTTAATGCAGTTTTCAGTACACAAATATACCTATATAACACATATATCTGTATATATTATAGATATGTACTTTAATTCGTCCGTCAATCGTTGACCGTGACACAAATTCATTAGCTCATTAATTTATCTCAATGTATAAATATGTGCCCATTTTATTTAGTTTTTTTCAAATCCACCCATATATAAGAACCACACCCTGATTCTACAACCGAGGATACACATGAGCATACCATATAATAATAATAATAATATGCAATCGTGGTGTAATCGTTATTATACTATCAGGACGTAAAATCGAGACACTCGTGTTTGACACCCTGTATCTAAGTAAAAAAAAATCGTAGAGCTTCGGGAAACGAATAATTTTCAAGCTCGTTCAATTCCCCGTAAGATGAGATGTAGGCAATTGTTGTGTGAAAATCAGGGAGGAAGTTATCGTTGAATATATATTAAAAAACGTGATTTTTAAACATTTTTTAATATATATTGAACGATAACTTGCCCTCTAATTCTCACACAGCAATGGTCCATATCTTATCTAATGGAGAATTGAACGACCTTGAAATTGATTTGTTTCCCGAAGCTCTACGATTTTTTTTCACTTAGATACAGGGTGTCAAATCCAAGTGTTTCGATTTTACACCCCTAAAGTATAGTAATTTTCTTTGAGTGCACAGAATTATTAAGAATTAAGTCAACAAGTTTTTAGAAAGAATAAGAAATTGGGGAAAAGGGTCTTGTAAAGGGGTACATCCGTCTCAAAATCTTCGAAAAATGAATACTCATGTATATCAGTGTAGTCCTTATTTAGAACGTAGACGAATTTTTTTTTTTATGAAATTCGGGTGTAAGGTGGCTGAGAATTCTGACAAATGACTTTAAAAAAAATCAAAAAAAAAATCTATTTTGTTAATAATTCGAAACAATAACCAAGGTCAGGCAGCAAGAGGTCTGTGAACGGACGGGCCGTGCAGAACAGAACACATCCTATATACGAGGAAAGGTGTTTCTGGGAATGGGATATAAAGTCCGACTAATTATAGTCATTTATATTCAATTTAAGATACAAAATCAACTTTCGATTAACATCGATATATAAACTTCTTAAGAATTTATACCCTTTCGATCTAATCTGAATTATCATTTATAATTGGACCAGAATTTGCGGATTTAATACGTAAATTATACGTAGACAGAGGTTTTACGATTTATACTGCATCGCCGTTATGTGCAATAAAATCGTATAAATCGTGTCGAAATTTTTTAACGACGTTAGTTAAAAATTTGTTACTTATTTTTTTGTTTTTGTTACAAAATATCAAATTAGTTTGTCCCGTTTACTCATTTTTTTTATTTTTCTTTCAATTATCAAATTTCGGAATTTAAAATAATTATCGTTAGATATATACATCGTAAAATTTTTTTTATGGCTAAAGAAAGGCGTAAATAAAATTGGCCATTAATTATGAATCGTAAAAAATTTTTAGGTGTCATTTTATTTCAAGGTTTAATTTTCTGAGGTCAAGACTAGGGGATCGAAGACTGAACGACGTACATGTGTACCCGGTGATAGATAAATCTTTACATCCGGATAAGTGGACTTCCGCAATTAGATATCTCTGTAGAGTCTATGTATGTACCTAAAAACTGACTATCCTCGACGTCCCGATATCTAACCGTGAACGAAATCCTTGAAACACTTTCATAGGACGCGGCAACATTCCTCGTTATATCACCAATGAATTGAAATATATGACAATGCGAAATCCTTCGAACAGTTACGTTACTGATTCCATACCGTATCTGAAGTATGAAGACAGGTTCTAAAACCACCCGTACGTTTTTCTAGTAGTTTTAAAACCGCAGAAAGAATTTCAGCACTTTCGATTCGATTTGCAATTAAAATTACACCCAATGATCTTCGAGCTCTGTTTTTTTTTTCTTTTTCTTTCTCTCTCTATGGTTGAACTGAGTTCGAAGTTCCGTATTCGATTTTCTTTAGACTGTACAGTAAGACTTATGCTCGAATTTTGTTCAAGCCAGGTTGAAATTTCGAATTTTATTTCAAATTGTTGAAATTACGATTTTGAATTTTTGGAATAGTTAAAACTCGCAGTACTAATGTTGGAAAATATCGAAATGCAGACAGCCCTAAACTCGGAAAGTCCAAAAGTCTAAAAGTTCAGAAATCCGAAAATGGTACGAAACTCCATGAATTCAAGTTTCGGAGTTTTGGCCTTTTGGTCTTTAGCTTTCGGATTTTTTTTTTGACGTTTTTTAATGGGCCATATCATACACCTAACAATTACATCAAAAAAAGGAAATTTCGGGATTTTTTTCCTGGTGAACTATCAGACTTGATTTTTTTTTTTTATTTCAATTGATTTTTGGCGAAGGTAAACCTGGAACTGTTTCGGAAATTTTTTCAACGGATGCCTCTTCACGACGCGATATCTCCGTCATTTAACAAATTTTTTCAATACAAAAAATAGTGAGAGTTCTTCAAAATCAACGTTTTTAATTAAAACAAACCCCGATCCGATGACTCCAATAGTTTCGTATAAAAAAAAATCCCAAAAATTACCTTTTTTTTTTATATTTGCCGTTTTAAATCTACTTCCCTGAAAATACTCTTTCTAAATTTTGTGAATCTGTGATATTAAAATCGTATTTTTTGGTCCAAAAAATTCGGAACTTAAACCCCGGCCCATTTTATCGAAGGTCTGAAAGTAAGGTACGACCTACCCAGGTCGCCCTACGGCGAGGTCTTATACAATATAATACTAATATCAGACACTTGACACTCCCGTTCATATCGTTGTATGTTATAGTGATTTAAAATCTAGGGTGCAGCCTGGTAGCGGTTCGCCTTGGATTACAGATGCCGCATTCCACGCAATTTCCATGGCTTTAACAGTACGTCCTCCTCCTTCTTCTTCTCCTTCTTCTCGTCACAGTAGTAGTACGAGTTCGCGATTTAATTATTATATATATATTACATATACTCAAAGGAGTAGTAAACTCGTGTGGGCATATATACATACCTGTATCCTATATACCTATACCCAGATCCTCTCGAACGATGCGATTTACCGTTCTTCCAACTTCCAAGACTTATACCAGCTTATACCGTATACCTACCTCTCCGCGTTATAGTCCATGGGAAATAATCATGTTATATAGAAATACCGTTATAGAATATACTGGACGTAAATTATTCTGCTGTACATAGTGTGTATACATACAAAGTATGCATCTATACGGTACGAAGTATACAAAATCATCATATTTTAATTATTTTACTGCATATTTTGATATGGGTCTAACTGCACATGCAACATATGGTGTATTTTATGGGTTTTACATATTTTAGTAGATATGATAAATTTAGAATTTGAGAATTATTATTTTATAATATAGCTACCTAATATAATGAAATTTTGAAAAAATTTCGGGAACCACAAAAAAAAAAGAGAAGATAAATTTTTTGTTTTTTTTCTCTTCTTTTCGTTCAAAAAGCTAAAAATTAGAAACAGGTTGAATCTAAAAAGTCTAGAGATTTTGAATATTGGTTTTAAATAAAAATTTCATTTCTGATACAGAATTTTTTCACATTTTTTTTTGTTGAATAAATACAAAAAAACGTTAAAAAATTCATAACGTGCTAAAATTTATTTTGAAAAATCTGAAAAAAAAAAATTCTAGTTGGTATTTAGAAACAGAAGAATGATAGAAAAAATTTGAGAGATCGAGGATCACGGCCATATCGAATTAGTATGAAATATCCTATATATAGGTATACAATACACATATCCATCTATATGCCTACATAGTTTATGTATGTACATACAAATCTATAGGCGGGTCAGAAATTGGAGAAAGGCATATCGTCATTTAGCACTTCATAAATTGAAAATGACTGTTTATTTCCAGTTAGGTATACATATACCCACCTTATAGTATATAATACCTATTAACCATATACCCATACAAATGAACAAAAATACTTTCGATTATTCGTCGCGAAGCACGTGGATTATAAGTAGGTATATATATATATACCTATTAATACCCAAAAATATACGAACCGGATTGTCAAATAAAAATTCTGCACACTAAAATCGAAGGTCAATCGTTTAAAAAACTTCTTTTTTGTTTTTTTTAAATAAATGAATGAATGAATTAATTAATTAATTAATTAATTAATTAACTTTCATTAATTCATTCATGATGGATAATATTTTTACTGTTTTTAGTTAAAAATTAACTAAACCGAATTCCGAATACGATATCTCGAGTTAAAAGATTTTATAATACATATAAACGATCTGATAATTCATTACGGATTTCGCTACGAGATCAGAAACGGAAAACATAAAACTGATCGGTCCATTGCGTGAATGAGAAAATTTATCTTATGAACTAAAATGAATAAATAGACCATAAACAACGTTGGATGAACGTTAATGTGCATAATGACCTATGATCCAAAAAGAAAAATATATGTACAATTCATACTCCTGGATAAGAAACGTACTTGCAACTAAACATGTTCTTTATATAAACCACCAATATTTAACATTTTTTCTAGCTAGCTTTTAATTTTTATCACCGTGACAAGATTCTTCATGGTTATCTACTAAATAGAGAAAAAATTGTCAAGAATGTGCTCTTCGGGTTGAAATTGTATATTTCATATAATCAAGTTAAAACGATCCTTAAAATCCACTGAAAATCTTTCCAACAAATATTTCGTTATAATTTCTAAATATTCTACAAAATATCTATAGAAAAAGGTTATCTCTAATATTTGTGTCAATAATTTGTTAATATTGAACAAATCTTTGAAATGAAAATATCATTCGATCTTCAAAATCAACTGAAAATCTTTCCAACAAACATTTATTCATAATTTTTAAATATTCCATACAAAATATCTATATAAAAGTTATTTCTGATATTTTTGTCAATAATTTAGAAATATTAAACAAATCTTTCAAATAAATATATACTATGCGATTTTCAAAATCCACCGAAAATCTTTCCAATAAACATTTCGACATATAAGAAGGAAAAATCTCCCCGCTCCAGTTCTAAGTTTACAAAATTTTGATATCTGGACAGAGGATTTTTGCAGAATTTTATCAGATTTTTAAATTGTGTCGATCAATATGGTCGTTTAAAAAAATTATATAAAATTCAAATCGATTTGAAAAAAATTTAAAAAAAAAGAAACAACTGAGTGCCTCTCAAAGTCAGAACAATCATATAAAAAATCGGGGGCCCAATTTGAGAGGTCAAGGGTCAAACCCAGGTCAAAATGATATCCAATATCTCATATACTTATATTGACGTTTACTTTATTCCTTACGTATACCCGTACCGCATCATCAACTTATACAATTCCATTCCTTATGCCTCAGGGCTTACCTGGGCTACAAAGACTGTCGCAATACTCTTTACTTGCATATCGCCTATCCTCTATCCTATCTTATCCAATCCAATATAATCGTTAAATCGAAATCTAAAATATGTGAAAAACACCACTTTACAATAGATAAATCACCTTGCCTTAAGGAATAATTAAGTTATAGGTATATACATATACCTATATACCCAATATACAACTCTTCGTCGATATACCAAACAGAATCTAATTTTAACTCGTTTATAATGTTTCAAAAGTTTTCTAAATATACAATTTACTGTCTTTTTAATTTTGTGTGGTTTTGAAAAAAAAAATTTTCTCAATTTTTCTTACGTAAATAAATCGCATAGGAGATACTTGCGTTTACATTGTCGATATATAAATCGGTTTGCAGTTTCAATCGATGTTAATTAAATATATCGGCACAAATATCGATATTCTATACCGTGAGCGTCTGGTGAACCGGGTCAGTGAAACGACGATGGCGCTAGTTTTCTTGAAATTTAAAGGGAGAGCCAATACACCAAGAATATCCCTAGTTCAGTTGCGATTACATATGTTTATTCCATGGTCCGTGGAGGCGGCCATTGTATTTGGTTGACAGATATCAGGAGCGTTTTTAAGGTTATAAAGTATTGTAGAGTTGTACACGAGATAGTGAAAATACGTTATGAATGTTTTAGATCGAGACAATAGATCAGCGAACTACAGCGTTTTGGCTAATCGTTAGTTATTGTAAACACATGTCTGGAAATTCTAAAAATTCTACTGCAAATCTTTGTAACCTGTGAAACATAACCTCGAAAAACATTTCGATAGCTGTCTAACATATTTAATGGCCATTCGCATCTACGCTTCGAAAGGCCTAGGGATATTTTCGGGATGTGAGTTAGTTCCCCTCGTGAATTTCAAAAAAGCTATCGCCATCGTCGTTTCACTGACCCGGTTCACCTGACGCTCACGGTATACACAGCTTTTAAGCCCGACATATAAGTATATACCATATGTATATATATATATATATATATATATATACTCTCGACCGGGACGCGTCCTCCGAAATCGAAAAACCTGTTTGGTATTTCGATCGGCGCGGTACACTTTCTACAACACGGGTGCTCGCGTCAAGAAGTCTCGAAAGGTCGAGGCTATAGTCGAAGTATATAAGTACATAGATACATACTATGAAAGATCGGTATATATGTAAGTACATACATAAGCGGTAAAAGTGACTTTTCCGTGACTACAAAAAAAAAAAAAAATTAGAAAAATAATATGGCCGCCAACTGAATTTTTAATCATAGATAAAAAATGAAAAAAATGAAAAAGATCGATCGTAGTAGTTTTGTCACGATAGACGAATAGACATATAATAGGTGTTATAAATAAAACGGTATAAATTCTTGTGAATAATATCTTGTTTTAATATTCATAGGAGCATTTCTATACAGCAGCAAGAGTATAAGACCGAGTATTATACTCGAATAGCTTGGTATAATAGCAGAGAGTTCAGTCCGTCTCCTCCTCTTCCACCTCCACAATCTCTAATGTGGCTATAGTAGAAAATATAGAAAATCCACTCGAAAGAGAGTAAAATATCATCTTAGATGGTAGATGTCAACAACCTTCTTGAATTGCGAGGATTACACTGATCTTAGATTAGGATTATGCTCAGATGCGCTGTACCCCGGGAGACGTCTTCGTATATATTCTTCACTTTCACTACTCACCCGGGATGAGATGAGATGCTGATGCTGATGCTGTTCTGTCTCGGTGTATGTATGTATGTATGTAATGTATATAACCCTAGAGATATGCCGGTGCCGCTAAGCTGATGATTTAAAGACGTGAATATCATCAAACTGTAATACAGATACCACCAGCATGGCACGCAGTTCATTGGATAATAATTATTATCGAGAAAGGAGAAAGATAGAAAGAATAAGTAAGAAAAGAAAGAGAAGAAGGATGTTACCGACCCACGTAGTGTACATTCGCGGTTTTAAATATTAATTATCCGTTGAACTGTAGCGGCGCAATCGTACCGTTATCCGGAAGCAGTGTTATAAAGTGAACTCCTGCATCATATGCAACGGCGTAACAGGAACCGTTCTTAGAATTTTTATTATAAAATGTATAGGTATAGGTTGGTTATATGGGTATTGAAAGGTGAGAGAGAGAGAGAGAGAGAGAGAGAGAATTGGCCGGAGGAACGTGGCTTTTATTTAAACAATAAGGTATGTACGTACCTATATGCGGTTTGAGGTACGTGACCGAAGGGGCTAGTTTCTTTATAAGGCCAGTTCTTCATGGTCGACGATGAATCGATAATCGTGTCCCTATAATATAAGAAAAAAAGGATCGTTTTATATTAATTATTACATATTGTGATATTAAATAAGTTTAAACACCGTGAAACGAGAGGAAATCGATAATTTTCGAAATTAAATACGTTATGTATATGTATACATCAATATAGGTATACAGTTAGGTATATGCACATAAATGCATGTGGTAACAATTTTATTACGCAATTATTGAGCCTAAATTAATATAATATAACGACTAAATAGATTTTTTTCTTTTTTGTTATTTTTAATCGTTTCTTATAAATTATTTAATCGGAAATTTTTATATCTTTGATCTTTTAACCAACTGTATAAACTACATACATATATATACGTATATGTCGCTAATAAAAATTTCATAATCCTGTAAGTCCAGCTGGTTATTTTTTTTTATTCATTCATTTTTGTTTTTTGTTCTTTCTTTACTATTTATTGGTCAATTATATTTAGATAGGTTTATACACCTAGTTGATATTTTAACGGCGTTATACATATATATCCAACAAATGTCCTTCTTTTTTAGCATTTTTTTTATTTTATTTTATTTTATTTCATTTTCTTTTTATATTAAAATCAAAAAATTTGTATTCCAGACGCTAATACTTACGATCGACTATTTTCTCGAGTTCACAGTAACGTCTGCACAGCTATTATATGTATATAACCTTATGTACAGGTTTTGAAATTATCCTCAACGATTCAAATAACGAGCCAAAAAAAAAAAAGAGGAAAAAAACTTTCAAGTTTTTTTCATAAAATTTTCTGTTTTGAACAATATTGAAAAATTTTCTATATTCAAATAATATAATATGGAGTAATAATAAAATTAACTGTATATATATATATATAATATAAATATCTTGAATTATAATATCGAAATTAAACACATATGTGTATATAATGACGTTTTCATTCAAATTTAACCTTCGCATATGAACATATATACCTAATAATCTATCGATATATGTATGTATATATACTATATATACCTACCTATAACATATATATTTATACGATGCAGATATTTTCTACTATAGAGCGTGTTACGTACGGAAGGCCGATATAAATATATTAAACAAGATTTAAATTCTAATAACTAGATCAAACTGCCTGTAGGCAAGAGCCTGGAGCCTGACTCAGAACTGGACAGAGTTCGGATGGCCTTCGTCGTAGGTGTACATACATACCTATGTATCAATTATACCAACTATTATATACATTTATTTGATGTTTTGCATAGTTTTTAATAACATATATAAATATAAATATACATTCATATATTATATATATATATATATATATATATATATATATATATATATATATATATATATATATATATATATATATATATATATATATATATATATATATATATATATATATATATATATATATATATATATAACGAAATGAAATATAAACGCCTTCAACTCGATATACATTTCTCATCGTCTACAGAGATATAATATTTTTCATCGTATAAAGTTTCAACATAATATATACATATGTACATATATATATCTGATACAGCGTCGAATTATTATTGATTTATTATATTTGTTCATTTTTCCGCTAAGATTATATCATAGGTTTATCAATAAGTAACTTGTTCCTGGTCAAAGATTGGGATATATAGATTAAAAACCGGACTAATGAAAGTGAAAATTGAAAATTGGAGAAAAATAATGAACGATTTATCCGGTTTCTATAATAACAGACTTTATATATATATATATATATATATATATATATATATATTTAGAATAAAAATTAAAGTATATTGTATATATGAATATAGATCGTTTAACGAAACGAGCAGTTGTGATTTAACCAAAGAAACTCCTTCTTTAAAGAATTTTATTCCAATACAGAAAATAAGAGAGTACATATAGGTATAAGCTATATATGTATATATATATAGCTGTTGTACTTTTAAGGTGGAGAGGAGAGAGGGGATAGACACGTGACCAATGACTTATATAAATGTGAGAACACACAGGGCGCCAAGACAGTCTTTCGTGCAAGGGGGCTGGTTGACTTAGCTATATATAGTGATTTTTAGTTAAAGAAAGAAACGAAAATATATAAAAAGAAAAAAAAAAAACGAAAGAACAATTATTAATAATAAATTTTTTAAGTAAAAACGAAAAAAAAAAATTTTTTTTTTTTTTTTTTATAAAACACGCTAGAATTTAACATTCTTATATATTATACATACAATATCGAGAATCATCATCATGAGGTCGTACTTTGTGATAGCGGTCATCCTCTTCGCCGGTACGTACCTTCGATTTAAGAAAAATACGATTAAAAAAAAAAAGAACCGAAAAAAAAAGGAAAGGAAATAAATTAAAAATTACTTGAAAGATACGAGATTTTTCATTTTTTTCTTTTTCTCTATTTACAAATTGCTGATAAGTGTTACGATATAACAAGTGCGCCGGCTAGTGTGTGTGACACCCTGGTGTAAATATTCACCCCAAAAAAAAAAAATAAGAAAAAATGGAAAGAAAATTGATTAATCAAAATTAACTCCATATCGATATTTATAAACCATAATTTTTTTTTTTTATATTGTATCTGTTACTCTAGAAACTGTACATCTTTGGTTTACCATAGATCGTTCGAAATTTAATTACGATGTTAAATATCGGTGGGGAGAAACAAAAAAAAAAAACAAAAATCGCGCTAACACTTTCAAACAATTTAGAAATTTTGACTGAAATAAGAAAGAAAAGAAAATGAATGGAAGAAAGAAAGAAAGATAGAAAGAAAAAACGTAGTATCGCGGTCTGTTAACAACAAAAGAAGAAAAATTTAACTGCAGCAAGAAATTTCTATACCATTTAAGCTATAGGGCCACACGGTGCGGTGGGCTACTTTTGGAGTAACAAAAATATGAAAGTGGACATTAGTTAGTCACACACATAGTCAATTTTTTTCTTTTCTTTTATTTTAATCTATTACATATATATACAAATATACAATATATATATATATATATATATATATCATATGCATTATACATTTACACGCATGAATAATATATTTCTATATACAAATATGCGTAAGTATTAGTAAGTGAGGTTTCGTTCGCTAAGTGAACGGGATGCTGAGAGACCCCGCACAGTAAAACCATACAGGCATAAGCCTGGCTCTCTGGCCCATAGTGAAAGTGTCTGGCGAAAGTCTTTGTAGAATTGTAGCCCAGGGTATATTACATAATATATATATATATATATATATATATATATATATATATATATATATATATATATATATATATATATATATATATATATATATATATATATATATATATATATATATATATATATATATATATATATATATATATATATATATATATATATATATATATATATATATATATATGTTTAGTTATTCAAAAAAAAAAAAATCAACACATAGTCCTACTCACCTCCATTCCTTCTATATACATATACATATATTCATTAGATAATAACGTCCATATGAAAATCATACCTAATAAATGCAATGAACATACTAAAAAATTTCAACACATTACCGTCAATTATCATAATTTATTCAACCCAATTTTATATACACATACATTTTTTTTAGTTAATCTCTATCGTTATATATGTATATACTCAGTGATTTATATTTCACTTATCAAAATAATTCATCGTCATCATTATCATTATAAAAATATTTCGCTATGACTCCATCGTGACGGGAGAGGAGGGGCGGGGAGGAGGGGGAAAAGTAAAAAGAATGTTCATACCCGTATCCTGTTAGTTATATAAGATATCGTTACCGATATATAGTATATATATACATATATATATATATATATAGTATATATATACATATATATATATATATATATATATATATATATATATATATATATATATATATATATATATATATATATATATATATATATATATATATATATATATATATAGATATATATATATATATATATATATATATATATATATATGAATCTATATCGTACGTCTATCTCGAAATTGTACATTGCAAACCTTTACGTTTAAATATTATTTAATTAAATTAATATTTAAATAAAACTGTTCCGTTTTATTTTTATTTTTATTTTTATTTTGATTTTTTTTTGTTTTTGCAGGAGTGAACGCCCAGGATAACTTCAAATGCCCAGACGATTTTGGATTCTATCCGCACGATGTGTCTTGCGATAAATATTGGAAATGTGATTCCGGTTTGGCCGAATTAAAGACATGTGGTAACGGTCTTGCCTTCGATGCAACTGATAGTAAATTTTTAACTGAAAATTGCGACTATTTACACAACGTACAATGCGGAGATAGGACACAACTTGAACCTGCTATATCTACTCCACACTGTGCTAGACTTTACGGTATCTTTGGTGATGACAAGAAATGCGATACATTCTGGAATTGCTGGAACGGTGAAGCTTCAAGATATCAATGCAGTCCGGGACTTGCTTATGACAGAGAAGCTCGTGTCTGTATGTGGGCCGATCAAGTCCCAGAATGCAGGACCGAAGGTATATTCATTAAACATGTGATAAATAAAACGTCGATTCGAAAATCCGATTAAGAAATCGAAGAATATCAAAAAAATTTTTGTTCAAAAATTGAAAACGATAGAATTAATTTAATTTTTTTTTTTTTGGATAATCTTTGTAGAAGTTGCCGGAGGATTTACATGCCCAGCTGCTGGTGAAGTTAGCGGAGCATCTGGAAGTTTTTCGAGACACGCACATCCCGAAGATTGTAGAAAATATTACATATGTTTAGAGGGTGTTGCAAGGGAATACGGATGCCCAATTGGTACTGTATTCAAAATTGGTGATAGCGATGGTAGCGGAGCTTGCGAAGATCCCGAAGATGTTCCCGGATGGTGAGTTACAAATATATAATATCATTTTCTAAATACTAAAAAGATGCATATATGATTTTTTTCCTTTATTGAGGATTCGTTGTCACCTTAGCTTAGATACATCTGGCGCCCAACTTGGGAATCACATATAGTTTTTTTTTTTTTTTTTTTGCGTGTTATCATTTGATTTCTTATGTAACAATTGTTGCTATATATTTGACAATGCTCAAAGTACCTATGTTCCATAATTATTTTTTTTTGGTACCAATCGGACAGGATAATTTTTACACGACAATAATTTGAAAATCAGTTAGTTCAATTTGATCCAATGTAACAAACGCGTGTATACTTTTCGGAAGTGTGACAACGAAGTATTGAGACATTAGGAAGGTATTTTTATACGTTCCTTTTTTTTTTTTATATATTTGTGGATTTGTGTTCTAACTTGTATAAATAATCTAATTATTAATATTCTCATTTTCTTTCTGTATGTTTAACATATTGCTATTTTTTCTCTGTCTTTCTCGCTTTGTTTTTGTGTTTAATGTACATAAATTAAAAAAAAAAAACCCTCGATATAAGAAGTTACCAAGTTTACCTTGACTAACGTAATACTGTAAGTCTACTATATAAACTTTGACTAAAACCGGATTTAAAAAACGTGTCTGTGTTTCTGCACGATTAACAATTTTTTGTTTGTTTTAATTTATCTTCTCTTTTATTTGTATTTAATTAATATAGCTCCTTAAGTCTGCGATTACCAAAATGGTGCATAAATGAAATTACCTACTCTCAAGGGATTGTGAAAACAAACCAAAAAAAAAGAAAATATTTCAATCTAATCGTATTAATTGGCATATTACCTATATCCCGGAAATTCGGTATAACCGAAGGCACATATCCTGACCCCTCGATTTTCCGGTTCTGCTTTGCAGTGAGGATTACTACGGTGACCTGGACCTGAAGGGGATCAGAAAGAGTGAACTATTGGCTGGAATCCAAAGTTCGGGCGAATCTCGAAACGTCCCGAAGCCAAATCAGAGCAAACCAAGGCCCGCCTCGGTCCCGTCTAGGCCCTCTGCCCCAGTCACGGAATAATTTATATTTCAATAAAAACAAAAACAAAAACAAAAACAAAAAATAAAAAAAAAAAAACAACAACTTTTCGAAATATAATTGTGAGAGAGTACACGAGGAAGAGTTATATGCATATAGATCCAACGATTAAATCATTGCGATGATTTTTGTCGGTTAAAAAAACAAAAAAAAATTCTTTTGTTTTTATTTTCAATTTTTTTCTCTCGTTTTTTTTCGGGGACCCTACCGTAGATGCGGATAAAAAAGATCTTGTTACTTTTCAATCATTGAGGGGAAAAGAAAAAATAAAAATTATCTATCTATCATTTGATGTACCCTCACGGACGAACAACAAGAAAAAGAAAAAAAAAAAACATTTCCTCAAAGAAAATCCTGAATCCATCCCTTTCCTCTCCCTCCCCAACCCCTGAAACCCACCATGCTCACATATTTTTAAATAAAAAGAAGAAAAGACAAAATAAAAAAAATCTCAAAAATTATTTAACGATTTTTCATTATTTCGCTGTTTCTTTATTTATTTTTTTTTTCGTTCATTTTTTTTTATCAATTTTTATTACCCTTATACTGCCTAATTTTATTATTCCTTTATCTGTCTGTTTTTGTGTTGCATGTATGTGATTATTATTTGTATATGTGGTGACGTGAAATTATGTGTTTTATATGTTTGTGAACTTATAACTTTTTTTAAACTAAACATATGTATTTTTCGAAATATTTTTTTTTTTGTTTTTTTTTGTTCCATATCGTTTCTTTCCATTTCTAAGCCAATAGATCACGACTTTCCTTTACTGCTTATATGTTTTGCACACAAATACGTAATGTATGTTTGTATATAACTATCTGATTTTTTATATTTATATACCTATATGCATATGATCAGGGTGTGTCGTAAATAAACTTTTTTTTTTAATTTTTATTCATTTTTTCGCTACTGATACTCCAAATGACAGATTTTTATGTAACGTAGCTTTTCCTCTAAGGAAGGGTCTGTAATTCAATTTTAATTACTTAATCAAACGGGATTTCTATTTCCTATATAATTAACACAGAGAACACGAAAAAAAAATTATTTTTCTTAAGAAAAAAAAAAAAACAAAATTATAAATTGACTAAAAATTAATATATCGAGTTAATTTTTAACTCGTTTCGAAGAGCAAGAGGTGAGGTATTTATAAAAAAAAAAGTAACTAAGTAGGCTTTAAGATGAAGTTTGATGAGTTGGGGGAATGACCTGGAAACAGGGATGAGTCTAAGGTGCAAAAGTACTTGAAGCTTTGTTTTTAGGTCTAATAATTTTTTTAATAAATATATACCTCAATTCTTTCTCTTCAAAATGAGTCGAAAACTAATTCGATATCCAAATTTTTAAACAATTTATAATTTTATTTGATTATTTGATTTTTTAATTTTTCTGTTTGTCAAAAATGATTTTTTTTGTTTAAATTGTTTTCTGTTTTAATTATATCGGAATTATAAATCCCGTTTGAAAGATCAATTAAAATTGAGCTAGTGACTTCCACTTTTAAGAATTTCATTTCGAGTATCAATAGCAAAAAAATTAGAATAAAAAGAAAAAAAAAAAAAGATTATTTGCGACACACCCTAACGTATATAAAATTCTTATCTAATTCTATCTGGAAATATATATATTTCTTGTCTTGCGCAACAATTTCAAATTCTCTAAGCACCTACAGTTGTTTTTATTAAAATAAAAAAAAGACATAGGGGTAAACTTTACTTGTATAGATAATACATATGTAAAAAAAAGAATCGCAAATTTATCAACTATAATGTAAATGAAAAAAAAAATTTTATCTTAAATATATTGTGAAAATAAATTTCTCAGTGAGGAGTACTACGGAGATGTCGATGTGAAAGCTCTGCGTAAACTGGGATACAAATAATAGAGATATGACAACTGGAGCTTCAAGATTTACAACAACGACAGTCAAGTTAAATTATGAAATAAACCATACTCATAAACTACAATCTGCAGTTAGCTACTTTGGTATATATCTGTCAGAAATGTTACATTGAACTTCTACACAACTTATCTGCATACAAATTCGCTGCAGTCACGCTCTCTAGCTGCACCGTCCTTCTCGCTGCAGTAGTTATTACATCCTTGTTTTATTTTTTATGTTGTTATTTTTTTTAATTATTTTTTTTTTTTACCTTGTCTTGTATTATTTTTATAAATATCGTTAATAGGTTGTAAATAAATGATATAATGAATGAAAAATATATCCTATAGTGTCCGATAAATGATTTATTTATGATCAACGTTGCTCAAGACTGTCTGATATATCTACCTATGTGGTATTAATATTAATTATCAATTTTCATTTTTATTTTACTATTCAGGAATATATCTGTAATTATTATGCATATACATATCTTTTGAACAAAGCTGTAATATGAAAATCTCTGTAACTTGACTAAAAAAAAAAAATAAAATTAATAATAATAATAAAAATGAATAAATAAAAAATACACAGAGTGGTTAAAAATTTATTTCGCGATGTATGATCCATTCGCATATGTTTCAATATAGAATATGGTTGAAATTTACTAACTCTCTCTCTCTTTTTCTATGTCTCTGAAAAATTTCACAAATAGTTATTACCGAAAAAATACAGAAAATGGAAAATTTACAATACTATCTCCTAGTCCTGCGGACTGCGCCTTGGATATCGTATATCCTAAATACGATTTCTCAAACTTTTCGCTTTTTTATTGGTGATTATCTTTCTAGACGCTAATTAAATTTTTTTTTTTTTCCACGAAAATTTCAAATTCAATGAATAAAGTAGAGCCTGAATTGTAAATACTGTGTGTTTTATACGAATAGTTATAAAAGTTTCTAAATAAAGAAATTAATATCCATGAAGCATTATCACTTTTTTAATTTTCCAATTCGTATACACGCAAGTTTTTTATTCTATCGATAATGGATTTACATATACCTGTAATTTTGAAAAGCTAGTGCTTAATAGACGCCTTTTACGATTAATTGAATAAATTATTATCAATAAGCAGTGCAGTAATACGCCTTATTATATGCAATTCCGGGACTGTTTACAATTTTATGAATGTGCTGCCCTCTTAGCGGAGTATTTTTATAACTAGGGATACGAAATCGGGCGGTAATAGTAATCAGACATACAACCTTATCTAATTCCCGCACGTTCTGCTTTACCGCGATGTTTTATCACCGATAAAGACAAAAAGAAAATATAAAATAAGAAATCTGAAATCCAACGAACGCGGAGATAAGATATTGAAAATATACTAAAACATTTAGCAATCGAGCGAGAAAATTTAAAAATTACATAATTATTGTAAATTGATACAAACAAAAAAACACAAAGTAAAGATAGAAACCGAGACGTAACGACGGTATTTTTCAATGAAATGAAATGAACTAAATTCATTTTTCCACCGAAACCTATACTGTTTTCTCTTATCACCGTAAGGTGACGATGCAGATATACGGTCAATTGTTACCGCCACGCTATACGATAGAACTACATCGTTCGATAGAAAAAGCAAGAAACAGGTAAACGTAAGCAACAGTTTTTCTGCCGGTAAGACTGCAATATAAACCTGTAAATAAACCGAGGGATATGCGATCGCGTGCGAATCTTACCGGTCAGTAATCATCAACCTCTCAAAATGTCAGGTTCAGTCAGGATGCTCAGGAACCTCGACTATTCTTGTCAAAAAATAATGCTTTTGATTCACTGAATATTATACCACAATTTTTATTACCATTTGAATGATAAACGATACACTCTGTCATTATAACTAGCAATCATTATGTAGAAGCTTTTTAGAGAAGCAAGCTGCGTAATTTACATAACACATGTATGTATAACAACTGCATAGTCACGCCACGGTATCATTGAAATTTTTATCAAGAAATGAACAGTACTGACTGAATTATAATAAGCACTAAATCTTGACTTTTGTAAAAACAAATATATATCCGTTTCGACGTATCTCACTGTTATTCAAACTGGAAAATAGAAGAACTGATTATCAAATCAGTGGATCGAGTGAATTGACTCTAAATTGATCTCTAACCGTTAATCTGCCTCTGTAATCCAGACAGAATCATACGTCGCATCCCCTTCCCTCCCATGCCCAGGACCCCAGGGGACCTATTAAACGATACTGAAGAAAAGAAGTTCTAGGTATAAAGATGTAAATACATAATGTACGGAATACTTAGTCCGCTTGTCGATTTCGATTACCGTAGTTAACGCAAGAGCCAGATGAAACTGGAATTAGCTCGGCTGTAAATAAATTTAAGGGCGACCAGTTACCGCGAAAGATCACGAGTAATGTAATAAACGCTGTTAGGTAAGCAGCGGCTTACTGCCCATTCGCACCGAACCACCAAACGCATTAACAGTATGCCTTGTTATATGCAACCCGCTCAACTTTATTTTATGGCTTTAAATTATCCTAATAGATGGCATCATGAACAGAACTGATTAAGGAGGTGGCGCCCCGCAGCTATTTTAGTTAGGTTTTTGAAGTACTTTTGCCGTACACATTAAGCGGCAATCAGTTTGAATGTTGAATGAGAAACTGGTTGTCGCAAAATTGTTTAATACTGATTCGCAATGATGATAGAGAAATTGTAGCGATTTATCGTATCAGAAACAACAACAGAAAATTCTCAATGATTTTTTTGCCTAATCCTGAGCACTTTTTTTGCTCTCTACATTTTTTTTTTTGAAAACTCTGTATAAAAAAATATGTTTCTATATGAAAAAATGAAGTTAATCTTGAAATGACCTTCTAAGGTCATCACAGTTACGTCATTTTATTGCTCCTTCAAAGGCTTTCAACTTTTGGTCAAAGCTTTTTTTTTTCTAAAAATTGAAATAATAAAATTAAGTAGTCTGGTGGATTAAAATGGGACACCCTGTATATTGTATTTAATAAAATTAATATAATTAGGAAATAAATAAAACTTTAAAGATATTAATTAATTATTTTGGGATTTTTGGTAAATAAAAACTCGTGTGATAAATCGAATCTTCAACAATTATTACAAAACGACAATTGCATCATATTGAAGAGTTTACAATATTGATAAAAATAATTTAATATTTAATATTTCGCTGTATGTTAAATATTTCAATTGTAATATTTATTATTCCTAACTATTATAGATACAATACGACGCGTTATCAATTCTATAGTTTACCAAAGCTGATAGAATTCTGATTCTCGTTAATCGATATTTCTCTCGTTCTGATTTCTCTTATTTGTTTTTTTTTTTTTTTTTTTTTACGTAAATTAATCGATACAGATTTGTAGAATTTATCCCGCATTAACGCTAGTTGTTGATACATATATCATATAAAATTAATAAACTCATACAGCCACCATATTAATTAAGTATAATGCTATAATACAACCGTAATTTGTATTATACAATGAAAAAGAAAAAAGAAAAGTTCAAAAAAAAAAAAACAATGTGCAAATTATTTCGTTTCACAAGCCGATTGTTCGTAGCTGAAAAAAAAAAAAAAAAATTTTTTTAAATTTCTAATTTCGCAATTATCTTTATTTTTTTAGTGGAAGTAGCCCAGGATCATTGATTGAATATGATTGTTTTCCCGGAGGTTCTTATCTCATGTTAAACCCTTTCGTTAATTATTTACAACTAAATGCTACGTATAGCGAACGGTCACTGTAAAACTGCGGCATTAGCAGCAATACTAGGACTGTTAATGACTTCTCCAAGGCTTTCCAAAAGCTCTTTTCTATAATCGTCAAAGTCACCGTCGATTTCATTGATTCTTTGATCCTCAATAACGTACAAACAACAACTTGTTTCACGAATCAAACGTTCGTCGTGAGAAACAATAATCACTCCACCCTTATATTCGTTCATAGCTTCAGCCAGGGCATCTATAGATTCAATATCAAGATTGTTGGTAGGTTCATCAAGAATAACAACGTCTGGAGCATTAAGGCAGAGTTCAGCTAAGGCAACGCGTGCTTTTTGTCCACCTGAAAGATCCTTCATTTTTATTGTATGAGCGTGAGAGCTCAATCCGAATGTTCCTAATTGTTTTCTCGCCTTTTCATAAGGCAAATCAAACAGTCTCATCAAATATTCGGACGGTGTTTCTTCGGCTGTTAAATGTTCTCCAGAATGCTGATCGAATTTACCTATCCTCTGAAAATATAAATCAAAAATAAAAATTTTCATTTTTAGACACGAAATTTTTTCAAAGTGATTAACCAAACCAATAGACACTAATGCCTACAGCTCATTTCATCAATTTCAATTTGAAATAAAAACGTGATTCAAAAAATGATTATATATGAAAGAATACATATGATTTTGGATTGATTGTTAAACGCTTTTTTTTATTTTTATTGGACAATCCATTTTTACATACCAAACGATGATTTTTAATAAGCTCTCCCTGTTGTGGCTCAAGTTTTGCAGTCAAAAGCTTCAAGAAGGTAGATTTTCCCACACCGTTCGGACCAACAATTGCTATTCTAGAGCTCAAATCTATACCAAAGTCTACGTCAATGAACAGCGGTTTTTGACCCGAATAAGCAAAGGTCACATCTGAAAATAGATTCTATGTTAAAAGCGGTCTTGAATTAGTTGCATTGCATAAATCTCAGTAATTTGTTCAGTTCAGCTTTATTCTTACAAAGCTGGGAAAAATCAGAGATTAAGTAAAGAAAACCAACAGAAGCTCAAAATCAAGAAACGTTTTTTTCAAGAACATGTTATTTTACAGCTTTCATCTGTTGCTAAGATATTTTATAATTTTGAATATAGTTCTAGGAAGGAATTCTTACTGTGTAAACCCAGAATAGGCGGTTGGAGTGGAGGTGGATCTGGGAATCTAAATTTGACTAGATACTCTCTGGGCCTTTGTAGAAGTTCTTGAGGTCCGTTATCATCATCCTGTTTTTGTATTTTCGATTTATTTTTCTCTTGTTTTCTGGTCAAAGCTTCTTTCTGCTTTTTTTCTGCTTGTTTTTTACTAGATCCAGAAGTTTTCAGATCCCTTAATCGTTTTTCTTGTTTTTCATACGCTTTTATCATCTCTTTGCGTTTTTGAACATACATTTTTTTAAACATGCTATAATTTCCCTTGTAATAATACAGCTTCTGCTGATCCAAGTGAATAATATCAGTGCATACGTTGTCCAAAAAACTCTGGTCGTGAGATACTATCAATAAGGTCTTTTTCCAAGCTTGAAGATAATTGTCCAACCAAATAACGGCGTTTAAATCTAAATGATTTGTTGGTTCGTCAAGTAACAGCAAGGTAGGCTCAACAAAAAGGGCACGAGCCAATGATACTCGCATTCGCCAACCACCGGAGAAATTTTTAGTCGGTCGATCTTGCATCGAACGACTGAATCCTAGACCAGCTAAAATTCTGCGTGCTCGTGGTTCCGCTGAGTCAGCTCCAATCGCTTTGAGTTCTTCATAAACCTTGAAAATAAAAAGATATTTATATTTACAAAATACAAAACTGTATATAACAATTTATAGAGGTTGAAAAACTTTATGCAGAAGGTTTCTTGGCGATTTCTTGATGGGAGAATAATTAATACCTCCTGAAGACGGTCTTGAACTTTCGTAACACCTTGTTCAGCTTGTATCTCTAATTTTTTACACTCCTCCAATAATTCTGTCCTCTTTACATCCGCTTTGAGCACTTCTTCTACAGCAGGTGTATCGTCGGCTACTACTTCTTGTTCACAATAAAGAATATCTATATTAGGTGGTATAGCAAATGCCCTTTTTGCTATGTGACGAAGTAAAGTAGTCTTGCCGTGGCTGAAAAAGCAAAATAGTTTTGTGAACGAGAAAGCATGAATATCTGTTGTGAATATATTACAGAGTTTAAAAGTATCATCTGGTGTTTAGAAATATGGGATTTTCTGTGTAGATTCAAGTCGAATCATATAATCAATACCTTAAAATCTTTAAAATTTAGAAAAAGCAGAATTGTAGAAAGTTTACCATTCAATTCAGAAATATGTAACGAGATTTGCAAGGTTTTATGCAAATTATGAGTTTTTTAGCTGCTATGAGAGAAAATAACTGGTTTTTCAATGCAAGTTAATACAACAAGAAAATTCGTGCTATCAGAAAATTAGTTTGGAGGTGATATTTCAAAATTGATTTCCTAATTCCAAATAAAGATATCCTTGGATTCTGTTTTTATAAATAAATTAAGGGACACGAATATTTGGTCAAAAAATATTATTTTTTGCAGCTCATTTCTGGAAGAACAATTATTTGAGTTATCACAAAGAATATATGTGGAAAATATGAACAATCTCATCACCAGCTTTCTAAAGAACGTTCTGGATCCGTCCTTATGCAAAGTAAAAGCAGTTTCAGTCAAATCCCATAAAACTGGAGTATGTTGAATTTCAAACCACGCCGATTCTTGAATGTTCTAGTGGCACTTTTCGATTTTCATATCTCAAAAACTAATCTACTCAGAAAGATTCTGCATAGCTATATTTGTTAAAAATTGAACACTCTACAAAAAAGGTTTCGTTTTCTATTTTAATCAAGTTATTAGAACTATACTTAAATATGTTGAAAACCTTCAACTCTAGGGGGTTTGGCCCATGGAGACTTTTAATCAGCATGGTTTGAAATGCCACATACTCTGGTTTCATGGAATTTGACTGAAATTACTTTTACATAAGGATAGATACAGGGTTCTTTCATTAAAAACCCCAAACCAGTTTTTATCCATTAAATTTGTCGTATATTCGAGATATTCTCACCCATTAGGTCCGACAAGACCATATCTTCTTCCTTGAGCAATGAGAAGACTAGCATTAGTAAAAAGATCTTTTCCTTTAGCAGCTATACTAAAGTTTTCAACTTTAATATCGACAGCGTTATCAAGCTGCTGTTGACCTCTACCTACATTAACGCTTTGAGAAACTGTGAAATTAGATTCTAACTCGCTGTGTCCTTGACCGCCTTTCTTTGTCATAAGTTCTACAGTCGCTTCATATTCTTGTTGTTTTTTCAACTTCTTTTTTTCCTTGTGGGTCAATTTGACGGCAGATTTTTCAACGCTTGATTCAGAGGCTTCTTGCTCTATTACCGGCTCCTCTATTTCTTCTTCAACAAACTCAGTCTTCTTGTTATTCTTTTTATTTTTTTTACCCTTTTTCACTATCTGAGCAGCGACTATCTTGTCGCCATCTTCTAAGACCTCTTCTTCTCCGCTTAAATCGGAAATATTTTCAATCGATTGCGCCACGCTGTCATCGTCGAAAATCTCGTCCTTCTTTTGATTCTTTTTCTTCTTTTTATTACCTTTTCGCGTAGCTTGGGCAGAATTTTCTTTGACAATTGATTCATCGTCGCTAATTTCGGGTATCTTTTCTATATCTTCGACCGAATCGTCGTCATCGACAAAATCGTCTTTTTTAATATTCTTTTTATTTTTTTTACCTTTACGAACAATTTGAGCAATGTGAATTTTTTCGCTAGCATCATCGTCGGATACTTCGAGACCTAATTCTGATATTTTATCTTTTTCATCGCCCGAATTATCGTCATCGAAAAAATCATCTCTTTTCGAACCTTTCTTGCTCTTTCTACCTTTACCGACCATCTGGATACCATGCGTTTTATCAACTGACTTCTTAACCCCTTCTTTTACACTTAATTCAAATATCTTTTCTGATAATTGACTTCCCTCGTCATTTTCGTCAAAATCTTCCCTTTTTCCACCCTTTTTATGCTTCTTACCTTTTGGCACCTTCTGCGAGCTACTCATTTTGTTACGCTCAAAGTCAGTCAAATCACGCAATCCTAACCAAAAACTAGAAAAACTTTTTATTCAGACAAGTATATTTCCTCATGGCTCTTTAGTCATTGGAGTGAAGTTGGCTACGACAGCAAGAGCGGAGTGAAAGTATTCGAGTTTTCACCTATACGACGAGCAAGATACTGCGTGAGGATTGGTGTAAAAAATGAAAAGAGAATGCGATGCATTTGCGACAAAAAAGACGTCGTCGACTACCGTCGTAGCCTCGTAGGTCCAACAAGTATGTCAGCGTTCGTAAACCTATTTCATGCCATTTCGGTGTGACGTCACTTCTTCGCCAAATTTCAATATACCTTTAGAGCTTGTCTATTCGGTTTAATAACTTCGCGCGTTGCCGTCAAATCGAGAATAAATTCAAAAGTCAAAACATCAGTATCTTGAAAATGGAGATTTAAACATCGCGGATGTCGCGGATGTCAAAACAGATCGGCATAATGGTTTTTGAACAGGATTTGAAACCGCCAATTTAAGATAGTACCCTCAGTCAAAACATCTACCCTCGATTTGAATTTCAAACTTATTATTTTGAATATAAAACCGAGGGTATGAGATTGGACTTCGTTGAGAAGTGACGTCATGCCGACATGGTAAAGTATCGCGCGACGGCTGTCACGCATGGAAATATGACCAGTGTGAAGTACGATGAAAATGAAATAAGTTGAAACAAGTAGCTCACTTCCGAGCAGTCGCATACGTACTGTGAGAAAACAGCAATGGTTGCCGGTGATTGAAATAGCATTTGATAAGTGTTGACAGTTTAAACTAAATTTAAGACTATTTGAAACTTGATAAATAACTGTGATCGTTTAATATCTCGATATGAGTACTGTTGAGTATGATTTGAGTACAGCCGGAGGGCTAATGCCGGTAAGTGACATAACCCCAAATCAATTTGAAGTGTTTTTTTTATTCTATGTGTATGTCCTGCTCCTTATTATATCATGATAATTCTCTCGGACACTTGTAGACTTCTCTATCTTAAATTTACAGCAAATTCAAGCTCTAATAGCACCCCCTGTATCAGAGGAATCTAAAACTACTAAAAACAAAAAAGATAAAGATGAGAAAACCCATCCGTACTTTAAAAGACCAGGACGTGGTCACAACAGAGATTCTTGCGACGCTTGTAGAGACGGAGGTGAATTAATTTGCTGCGATAAATGTCCAGCTTCGTTTCACCTACAGTGTCAGTGAGTGTCGCAAGATGCAACGTTTTTAAAACTGTCTATTTATCTCTAAAGCTTTATTGATAAATTGATGCTAGTTAATGAATTATGTCTTCTTTTTGTTCCTTTTTTGACAATGGATATATTTGCTTCTCCTCATAGCGACCCTCCGCTAGATGCAAGGGATATACCGAACGGAGAATGGATGTGTCATGCTTGCCGATGCGCTGATCTTAATAAAAAAGATACAAACGGTAGTAAAAGAAAGAAAAGAAAAACAGCATTAGAAACTCTGGCATTGGCAGCTTCTTTATTAAATCCTAGAGAATTTGAACTTCCTAGAGAATTACAAATACCAATAACATTCCCGGGAACAGATAAAATCAATCCTTCGGCTGGTAAAAGAGGAAGACAACACAACTCTGTTAACAACAATGGTAAACAATGGTTAAAGATAATGAAAAGAAGAATTATTTGATGAAATTTGACCGTTTGGAACAGAAAATGAAAATAAAATTGTTGACTAATTTATAGGCAGAAAAAAAACCAACCATAAAAACTTGTACTATTCTTACCTGTTTTTTTCTACTTTTAGGTAAGAGTCATTGCCTTGATAGTGGACTAATGGTGCCATTGCCTGCTCGTTTGTGTTTTGAGTGTGGTCGAAGCTGTAGAAAGGCACCATTGATAGTTTGCGACTATTGCCCGTTGTATTTCCATCAGGATTGCCTGGACCCGCCTCTTACTGCTTTTCCGAAGGGTCGTTGGATGTGTCCAAATCATCCAAACCATTTTCTAGACCAAAATTTACTCCCTTCTTGCGGTGCTACAGACCGTCTAAAACTGTGGGATAAGTACGCGTCTAGACGTGTGGATCAACAAGCTGTGAAATTAGAATTTCTCAGAAAAGCCCGGGCGATTAATCCACCTTTTAGAGTCAAAGTGAAGCTGAATACTAAGTCCAGAGTTCAAGTACCAACGGCAGTTAAATATCACTATGCCAATCCGCCTGAAATGGAGCTAAATCACTTGTGTAGAATGAGCAATGTCATTCAGCCAATAATTCACAACACCAAAAGTTACAGAGCAGATAAATCAAGCAACGAAACATTAAACAATGGAGATTTTTCTATCGATATTGAGAGCAATGTAGAAAGTAAAGAAGAAAAAATTAGAGTTAATAAAAAGAGTAAAAATGAAACAGATATTGTTGATAATTCAATTAGGTATTACGATAATTTAAGCCAACATTCTACCAAGGAAGGGATACAATTATTGGAAAGACCGGTTTTAGAAGCTTTAGCACAGCAGAGATTAGAACAGATATTAAATCCAATGGGAGAAGATTATGGATCTTTACGTTGTCAGTCTGAGGCAAGAGCAGCTATTTTTCCACTTAGTCGAAAACCAGGACCTCCTACATTCATGACTAGCAGAACACTTAGCATCGGAAATGGAGCTGATTGTGATCTATTGTTATCAAAGTACGGGAACTGTTGTTGCACCTCTTCTAAACATGCTATCATCTTTTATGACGAGGTAATTTATCAAACTATTCTATTTAATCCCAGGGTGGTCCTTAATTTGATCATGATACTCCTATCAGCCGAAATATCTCCGAATATGTACAAAACAAAATTTAGCCAAAGCTCCAGATGAAGATTTTGTATTGCAATTTAAGGATCACACTGATGTAATGCGTATTTCGAAAGGTTTTATGCAAGAAAGAATCCAGTAGGATTTAATCAATATACTCAAAATCTATTTTATTCATTCAGCCTGCGATGCAAGTATAACTGTTTTAACAAACTTATGTGTACAATTATTCTTAATGCTAAATTTTAATATGAATCTTACGAATTATTATTTATCTTTGGACTTAGAACGATAATTTATTATTTATTTGGTATAAATATTTCAGGCAATTATTTTCGTTCGTTCTATCAAAATCTAATAATGTATATACTTAATTATTAATTACTGGCAGATTAAATACGATGTTAACGCTTCATTTTATTAGAATTATTATTTTTCTTGTTTATTTTTATACATATCCATGATCACATTGGTGTACGTTTATTATCATCAGTTTTATTATCTCAAAATACAGTCCTATAAAATGTTACGAACTGCGGTAAAGACTATTTAAATTGAACTTCTATTTGATACTTAATGAATTTAAATTAGGAAAGAATATTACATTATGTTTTTTTTTTTTTATTTTTTTTTTTCTTTTAACATCTGTTTAAGAATAATATAGGTAATCCGAAAATTGAATGGAACAATTATCCTATAAACATACATTATATTGTATTAATTTAATCTCTTTTCAGACAACTAATCGATACGAATTGCTGAACTATAGTGAACACGGGACTAACGTTGATAATATATTGTATTCTTGCGACTATGCGAGTTCTTCAAGGATGGAAAGTAGAGATGAGGAAAGAGGAAAAAGCATTTCAACTAAAGATCAAGAAACTACTGATGCTATTAAAACTATTGCTAACAAAAGTAAAGAGTTGTTACCAGCGTATGATGGAATACAACTTTTGTGTAAATGCAGACCTTTAAGCCATATTAACAATAATTATAATAACAGCTATTTGGACGAGGGATGGGAAGGGAGCGCGCTAGTTGCTCATGGTTCTATCTTGAGGTTTGGCTGCCTCGTATTCTTGTTTAGTACCGTTGATCATGTTCTAATAACTCATTGAATATGAATATATAATATAAATATTCGAAAAAGTGTAAATATGATATGTAAAATAGAAAACATTGTATATTACAAAGAATTTGAAAAAAAAAAAAGAAAAAAAAAATTTTTTTCCAAATAATTATGAAAAGTTAGAAAAGAATATTTGGCTGATTATTCGTTGAATAGTATTTTTTTTTTTTTTTTAATTTATTTATTTATTAATTTTTTTTCTCTCCGTTTGACTATTTCTCAAAAGATTTTCTATTGAGATACAGAAGTAAATTAATCATGATGGTATCGTATAAAGAATTTTTTTTTTTACTTTCCCTTTTCTTCGTTTGATAAGTTTTTTTGAATTTAATTTTTTTTTTTTCGTTTTTCTGCACCGTTTAATTTTATTAGTGGAAGTATTGTCGAAATGTTGTTAAATGTAATACCGGGAAAATTCGAGGATATTATAAAGTTGTCTTGTACATACCATCCTCGATTAAATTTGAAATTCATAAATTTATGATCTATTCGCGATTAGTGAAAATAGAATTTTATCGATAAAAAGAAAACAACAATCGTTTAAATAAAGGAAACTAGTAAATAAATGATTTGCAATCGTGAAATGCATAGACGCCTATTTTATTTATAATATATAAATGTATAATAATTAATATTATTACAATACAATTTGTTATTATTGTATAACAATACAAGAATTTGAATACACTTTGTTTGAAGAAAGGAAATACTTAGGGCATGATTGATTTAGGCTTGGAACGGTGTATGTACATATTTTTTTTTTTGTTCTTTTTTTTGTTTATGATGATATTCTATTGCCAATTACGGAGCATGTGCGTTAAAAAAAAAAAAAAAAAAAAAATATCAATAGCAATAATTCATTAATAATAGTAACAATAATAGAAATAATAGGTAGCTACTTGCAGCACTGATTATTGGTATGTATGTAAAGTTGGAAGCTGGCGCAGTACCTTTTTACTACTTAATTACCACAGATTAATTGATAAAGACAACTTGGGCTGTGTTTGGACATGAGAAAATTGTCTGTTAAAATATTGTATAATTTTTGTATCCGTATTTTCTCAGATACTTAAAATTTTTTTCATTCTTCGATCTTTTGTGATTTTTTTCTGCTTTTTTTTTTAAATAATATAATAATAATACTAATTAATAAAATTCAAACTTACGTCGAGGTTTTTTTTTTAAGCAAATTTTCTAAGCTCAAGTTTGAAAGAGAGAGAGAGAGACCCAAATTATTGAACATCTTATATTCCAAAGAACTACATTACTGGTTTGTACTTAATTTAACACACTTATCTAAGGTACAGCAAGATTTCATGCCATTTTTTTGTTTATTTTTTATTTTTTTTTTTGTATTTTTGTTTTCTTTAAATTCCAAGTGCCAAGTAAAATCGTCTTCATCTCAAACGAATGACTAACTATACCTTCTTATGTTACACAAAGAAAAAAATTTTTTTTTCTATATAAAATTTGGAACGTTATTATAATTCATGTCCATCGGTAACATAAACTCTGTCTTATTCTGCGCTATTATTGTTATAGCAAATAATTATTAAGAAATGATGGTAATCTTTTACATAATATTATTGCTAACAACATTTGCGTCTATGTTGCTTAGTACTTTTGCCCACGTTTACCGTATCCTTTGTTTGTATAGCTTGGCGTTCTTTTCTCTCCTTTTTCGTTCTCAACACTTGCCGTGTTATAGCCATAAACATCTGCAATAATTAAGTTATTTTATTATTAGATATTATTATTATAATAATAATTATTATAATTATTATTAGATATCAATTTTCAAACGTTTCATTAATACAGAAATAAAATTATACGATTATTAAAAAAAAATTCAATACAAATTTCGCGATTCTGATTACTTCAAAATAAATTATTAAAAAAAAAATCTGGAGATAGGTATTATACTCATTGTACAATCTCTATATTCTATACTTAGTATTGATAGACGCAACGTCATCACACCCTACTCTTATTTATCTGCAAATAATTACATTGAACTCGAAAATAAAATTATATCTATACTTTAACAATAAATAAAATAAAGTCGGTGGAAAGAATAGTAGAACCAGAAATCTTCTTTTTAGATTATCTCGAACTGAGTTCAGATATGAAACTTGTTTTCAACATTAGTAAATTTTTTTTAAATCAATTTCTGTATCTTAGAGTAAAAAAACGTTTGATAACTGAAACAAATTCATATTATTATCACTGAAATCTCAAAAACTAGATATATATATATACATCAGTTAGGCAATATCTGACTAACTTTGTATAGTTTTATTTACAAAAGGCTTTCAGCATTATTAAATTGTTTTGTATTATTAGGCAATTTGACTTCTTATTCAGAATGATAATTCTAACTCACATTCACGAAAACAAATTGCTTCAATAAAAGTAAATTTGTATGTTTATTCCGAATCGTGAGGTTGAATAAAAAGTTCAAAGAAACGTAACAGCAAATTTTTTTTAGCTCTCAACAAACCTCTTCGACGTTTATATTGTCCTTAGCAGAAGTTTCGAATAACTGAATGCCCATTTGAGTGGCAAATCTCTGAGCATCTTCGGTAAGGACAACTTTTCTGTGAGGGGCATCATTTTTATTACCCACTAATACCCTGTTAACAACATCACAGTTATGCTCGATTTCGTGAAGCCATCTTTTAACATTTGCGAATGAATCACCGCTCGTGACGTCGTAAACAACTATTACTCCATGCGTTCCCCTGTAGTAAGTTGATGTTATTGTTCTAAACCGTTCTTGGCCTGCCGTATCCCATATTTGGAGTTTAACTCTTTCTCCGTCAACTTCTACCGTTCGAATTTTAAAATCAACACCTATCGTTGTAATGTAACTACCGGAGAAGGTGTTGTCAGCGAACCTTAACAGCAGCGAACTCTTTCCTACACCTTTAACCAATAAAAAAAAAAAAGAATTCAAACAATTACCTTAAATAAAATTCAAAATATTTCAATCAATAAAAAAAAAAAATTTTTGTTCCTTTTATGAATTTATTACTTTCGTCGGTATTATTTATTAAAACAAATTGATAAAGGATATAGAAACATGTTATCATTTCCGTGAATTAAAATGTGGGACATACATATAAATAGCTAACAAGTGTCATAGTTTTAGGTAAGGACAAAGTTCCAACGGATAGACATCAGTTATGATATGTATGTGTGTGATATATTTTTTTTTTTTTGTTTTTTATTCCAAATACGGAGGAAGAAGAAAAATGAGGATAAATAATTATGAAATTACCACTATCTCCAATGATCAGCAGCTTGAACAAGTGATCATATTCGCGGGCCATTTTCTTACAAACAGCCCTCGAGACGACCGATTATTGCCGTTTAATTATTATTTTTTTTTTTTTCAGTTATAAAGTACGTTGTTATTATTGTTACTTCCTTGGGCACAAACACGCACCTTTCACTTAAATAATATCACGGTATTATATTTTTCAGCAATTTTGTTATAGACAATACACTATTGGAGAGGATACTAATGGAGTGATAAACTAGCGGTAACTAAGCGAGAAACTACACCTAAGATAGTAATTGTCACTTTAAAATTGAAAGATCGCCATGTTCCTTTGACGTGATATCACCATTCATTATCGCTATCGCATAAAAAAAAAAAGATCTACTCTCATTTAACAGGACGCCCATCCCACATCAGCTCATCACCAACGCCATTTTTATTCATACAATACATGTATCATAATCTAGGGACCTTTTCTCTTTTCATTACTTTTTTTTAAACAGTTTTTTTCGGCGTAGGTTAGAAATAGAATTTTTTATTAAGAAATCGTTAATTTTTATTTTATTTTATTGTATCATTAAATAGTGACAATAGACAGCTTGAATATCGTTCTGATTGATATATGAGAATACAAATTCTCGTATAGTGTAATATTTTCGGAACTCTTTGGAGATGAATTTGTCAGTTCATTCAAACCCGAAGTATGCGGCTTCCGGATCACTAGTTTTCAACCAATGGAAACACGAATAAGTTAGCGGAGAAAAAGCCATGAGCTATCGAATTCAAATTAGCGTAAATGTTTTATTCATTTGTTGGTAAACTTGCATTTTGAATTTATGTCCGATATTCAAAATTTGTTTCAACTTTTTAAGTATATGATATATACCTATTATGTAATCTGCACTTTCCAAAATATTTGATAATTTGACATAATACATTGTGAAATAAAGATTTATAGAAGAATAGAATATGTCGTTGTTAATAGCGTATGTCAATTTATTCGTTTTTTGTAGAAAATTTATACGAAAAACTGATGAATCAAAAATATATTATCTCGCGAATGCAGTAGGTTTATAATAAAGAATAAATGAATAGAGGGGAATCCCCAAATTGTCCGCGAAATAAACCAGACCGCAGGTGAACTGCAGATCTTGAAACTGCATTATTATCAAAAAAAGCGAGAGCCTCTTTGAACTATAAACAAGTACAGCGGATTTGAATCCGATTTTCTATTCTCGGTGAGCGTTGAGCATGGCTTTTTTACTTTTCATTTAATCAAAATACTTCTAAAAAAACTGCTACAGTAATCTCGGTGCGCACCGAGAACAGAAATTTAAAATTGCATTTCGCACTATCCTCCACATCTGATTCGCTGTCCGAGAGATCCGAAAGTAGATTAGTAAAAAAGCTAACCTATCTTTCGCACAGATAACTGCCAACTATTTCCGCGATGTTACACCGTTAAAACTTTGAATAATTTTCAATAAAAAATTCGCACGTATACATTTCTACGTTTGTAGTAAATAATACAAAATGATTTTCATCGGTTGTCGATATGCTTTCGTCAAACATCCAGCCGAACAGAGGTTAAAGGGTCTCGCTGTTATACAGAGAGTAAAGCAATGTTTTCGTCGAGATCTTAACAACAGTTTAACACAGTACGAATTTCTCACAAATAATTCACATCCAAATATGCGAAAGCGTTATCTAATATACTATTTATTAATTCACGCAGTTCTTCCCCCGTAAAACTAGCATATGCTTCCTACGAATCGGCGGTCGGAAAATCTGCAAAAAAAACAGAACCTCCTCCGGTAATAATCATTCACGGGCTTTTTGGATCTAAGAATAATTGGAATTCATTGTCTAAAGCAATACATCAAAGAACTAGCCGCAAGGTAATTATTCAAACTTTTTGTCGGGGTTGTGTGTGAATACACTAGAGTGGTTGTTGAAACAGCGATGTACAAATTTCGATGATTCCACCCCTTGGATTTGACAGAAAATAAAGAAACAATTATTTTGAGGCAAACTTGAACCTTCTATCTCAATCAAAAGGGGCGTATATAGCGACAAACATTTTCTCATTTAAATAACATTGGATTTGTCCACTTTTTCATTGATAGTTTCTTACAGCGCCTGATGATTGGTTGAAAAATCGCACATCCACACATATCTTTTGTATATGATATAAATGCATGAGAAAAAAACAAGAAACTCCTGAACTTTGATTCAAAACCATAAATTGCCACATAGCTGGAACACCGAATCGAAAATTTTGATCAATAAAAAGAATCATGTACAAACTATTACTCCATTGGCTTCAATCACTTTATTTTCAGGTACATTCAAAATTACAAATTTTCTACTTTCTTTGAACATAATTTTTCGTTTTCATCGATAATGCCACGCTTACGGACGTAAAGTGAACATTGGAGGTCTATAAATTATTTTCCAGATTTATGCAGTTTTAAGAGTTTTTAACCATTTATGAGGCTCGGCTTGTGTACTAACAATGAATTTCGATAAATATGATACCAAATAATCGACAAAACTGAAAATAAAGTGATTCGAGTCAATGGAGTAATAGTTTGTATATGATTCTTTTTGTTTTTATAAAATTTTTCGATTTTGTGTTCAAAGTAGGCAAAAATAAAAATAAGAATTAAAAAAATAAATTGGATTTATACAAAAACGGACTACATTTTGTACGTTTTAGTAAACTTAAGTGAAAGTATACTATTCAAACTAAATAATGACGTCTTATAACTTATTGAGAAAAAGTAATCCAATTAGATATCTTTATTTATAATTAGGTCCCTAATTTTGTCATCATTCCTGTTGTAACACGATAATTCCTGAACTAGTTTTTTCAAATTCAATACCTTTAATAAAAAATTCAGGTAATAGCTGTCGACGCTAGAAATCATGGAGACTCGCCACATGCCTCAGAGTCATCTTACAGCCACATGATGGAAGATATTACTCTCTTATTAAAAGACCTTGGAATAGAGAAGGCCGTAATGGTTGGTCATAGCATGGGTGCAAGAGTTATGATGTATCTGGCTCTCAATCATCCAGAATTTGTCGAAAAACTAGTCTCCGTTGATATGTCTCCGGTGAAGAATAGTCCCAGTCTTATGGCTATGCTGTCTATTTTTGATGCGATGAAAAATGTAACGTTAGATGAAAACGTATCCTTATCAAAAGCTCGTAAAATGACTGATCAGCAATTATCTGCTTCTATTAGTTCGCCGGCGATACGTCAGGTATTAATAATTGGTTTAAAGTATGGCTTAAATCAATTTTGTTTTTTACTTTATAATTCTGTTTCATTTAAAAACATTTTTCCTTTTCTTCGACAGTTTTTATTGACAAATCTGGTCGAAGCTGAATCTGGAAAGTACAAGTGGCGTGTGAACCTGCCAGTACTTGAGAAAAACTTTTCCACTCATATAACAAAGTTTCCAGCTACAGATAAAACCTTCGACGGACCAACTCTGTTCATAGGCGGTGAACGGAGCGATTATATTAATATCGATGACCATGATAAAATTAGGGAAATATTTCCCGCTGCAATAATTAAGTATATTCCTGGTGCAGGTCATTGGGTTCACTCTGAGAAACCCAAAGAATTTCTAGACATGATTACTTCGTTTATTAACGAAAGTCAATAACGTTAAATTCTGGTAAGTGTTTATAATTGAGATTTGGAATAGAAGCGCTGAATAGTTTGAAGAGCTTTTGTTTTGTTATACATCTGTTATGCTTTCTACAAAATTTTTTTTTTAATAAATTATCTTGCCATGTCGCACTTTAAAATATTATAGCACTTCTAATCAATATATTGAATAATGGTAATGAGAATTTTTCAGAAATCTAGTGATTTATTTAAACTGCAATGCAGTTATAATTATTGTACAATACTACCTCAATTCACAATTAGCGTATCGTAAACATGTGTTATAAATAATTAATTAAATTCAACGAATCAATATGCAACATTTTTTTTTTCTTTTGGATATTTTTTTTTTGTTTTCTTTTTTTTTAAGCATTTCTTTTAGATAACAATAATTCTGTGCTATTATTGTGCCAATTATACACTTCAATTTCTTTTTTCAATGTGCATATCATTTGTGCGATGGCAATTTCACTCGTTAAGATGTACAAGCTGACCAGAAGTAGCAAAGGCATCAAATTGAACATACATATCTATTTGTTCTGTTTTTTCGTTTCTATTTTCAGATAGTTTCTTGAATTTCTGCAAAGTTCCTCAAGAATATCAAGCTCCATAAACGAGGGGGGTTCTGATTTGCCACATAAACTATTCCCATACAAGAAGATGCTGCTTCTTCTAGTAGCTTTGTATCGAATGTGCTCTGTTTAGTTAAATATTTAAAACAATTCGTAACCAAGGCCTCCGTCGTAAGCGTAGTCTGCTTTGTTATGCATCACAAGTCGGTCGTCCACAAAATAGAACGAGTCTGAACGAGTTTCAAACGGATTAGCTATCATCTCCGATACTGCAACATTGTATATACATATATATATATCTATTTAGCAAAGAAGCAAGACGGGAATTTGTTATTATTAAAAAAATCAAATTAATTACATGGCAATTAAAGTCAGAGCCGTTACAGTACTACAATACACTTTGCAATATTTTAGTTATGAAAATTAGATACTTTGGTATGTGTGCGAGTGAGACTAGACAATATATTATACATGAGTAATTGATTAGATAATTGAAAAATGAATGTTTACAGAGAATGAATAATAACAAATGTTCAAACGAAAGACAAACATGGGCTCAAAAGTCGATATCTTTTTTGAGCAGTTTCATATCTAAATCGAAGCCTAAAAAATCGATACTCAGGATCTTCTCACCGATTCTTTCCCCAAAAACTATGACTCAAAACAAACATGTTCGGACCAATATTGTCGAATAAAGAAAACAAAAATAATTGAACGAGTTACGATTTTTTGAAAATATCGACGTTTTCTTTGATGAGTGAACATTTTTTTACATTATCAATAGCTCAGCCACCTTTGGAGTTATCAAATTAATGTTTTGAACGGTGAAAGATCATGAAAAAACCTTAATTATGAGATTTCTTGGACCCTTAATCATAAAAAAAAAAAACACCCTTTGTCTCATAAAACAGCAGCAAATTGAGTCCAAGACATCTCATTTTAAAGATTTTTACCTGTTATTTCAGCAATTAAAACTTGAATTTGATAGCTCTAAAAGTTGCTGAGCTATTGATAATAATGTAAAAAAATGTTCACTCATCAATGAAAAAGTCAAAATTTTCACTCAATTATTTTTGTTTTGTAACGATATTGGGGCAAAAATGATTTTTTTTTTTGAGTCATAGTTTTTGAGAAGAAAAAAATCGGTGAGAAGATCCTGAGCATCGGTTTTTCCAGACTTCAGTTTTGTAAATGCTCTAATTTTGTTTTTTCAACTTGAAAAAAATTAAAAAAAATTCTCAACTAAACTGACGATATTGTATGAATAACTTAAGAGATTGTAAAAATCGAACGAGTAATATTAATAAATTATTTCGATTAGATATTATAGGTAATATATACACAAAATAAAAATGAAATCGAACTTCATTTCAAGCTAAATTCATTCTTCTTCAATACCTAGGTATATGAATTTCCCATTTAAGACTTACCCAGCTCTGGAGGAAGGGCTGGAAACTCATAGATATGTTCACAGGTATTCTTGCTGTTTGGAATACAGAATCCAAACTCAAAATCAAAAGTCTTCAAAAGCTTGTCTCTAAAAAAGTGTCTTTCTATCATTCTGAATTTATTAACAGGACGAGATCCGACCATAAATTCAACAGTAGCTCCGACTGTTTTAAGTTTTAAAAATTGTGGAGTAAATTGATAACGGACAAATCTTCCAGTATTTGGATCACATCCTCCCGCTTCATCCCCCTCCCCCTCAGGATCCGGATTACTCTCACATTCTGTAAATATTAGATAAAATCAAAATCACATTTACTGTGAACAAACACATAGTCTAAATTTTGGAGAAAAATAAAAAAACAAAACAAATACAATCCTCCGGGAAATTTGGATCTATATACTAGCCTGTGGCAGGAGGTTTAGCAATTTCAAATAAGACTGTTCCTGTTTCTAAATCTCGTATTTGAAATCTAGTAAAGTCTATATCGTACACATTAGCTTCGGGTGAACATAAGTACTCTGAAAAATTAAATATATTATACGATGAAGATTTTAGGGTTTACAATAATAAAAATAATGTGTTGTGAGGTGTTCGGATTTACAATATTTTTGTTCAGTATATCTAAATGATAAATAATATTTTATTTCCTCAATATTACTGTCTGTTATTGCAGGCATGTGTAGAACCATATCTGGAGTAACAGGCTCGCTGTCAAATACTCCGTTTCCATTATTTTCGTGTACAATAGTTGGAGTGACTTGCACATTGGTCCCACTTGTTTTATTTCTGCTTACTAGACTCATTGTTTTTTATTTTTTCTTTTTTAAAGACCTTTAAAGTTTCTTTTATAATATTTTATACACGACGATCAACCTACTGCGATACACCTTATCAAACACGCGTGGTATAGATTACTTATTTTTCTAAACTAATAACATTCATTAGGCTCAAGTATTTCAACAACTTTTGACTAAAAAATTTGACAGCTACTGGTTTGACGTTCGGCGGATTGATTTTGACGCTATACTCGAGATTTCCGAGTCGCCGTTCCTCTACATGAAAATTGGAACCTTATCATACAGGGTTAACCGACGCAAAATTCCCTAGCACAAATACATGAACTCACATTGGTTTTTGGAACGATTTTAATGCGCGCGCAGAACCCGAAAGAAGCGCTTCGAAGCGGTGACGTGACCAACGAGACTCGGTTCGACGGTCATATTTTCATACGTGGCGTGGCGATATTTCGCGATTATTTCTATACCCTAATAAAATAATTTATGAATGAAAAATGAATCTTATTTTATGTAATATATTTATACTTATTTGGAGCGGCTATGCAAGTGCGTATTCAATAACAGTTGACGCTCACGCCGAAGAATGCTTCTTCGATAAGGTTGAATTTGGCACTAAAATGGGTTAGTTTTTTAACATTTTTATTCATCTTAATACACAACTTTACGATAATAACGAAATACACGGAGAAAGTTTCCAATCTTAAACACGCGATTTACATTCATTACTGATCTCCTGTTCCATTTATTTCACATTTTTCGCAATCTAATATTCCTAATAAATTTGATTCTATTTTCATAACAGTCTTTGATTCATTCTAATCACAAACTATGTATCATCTTTGTACTATTTTTGCAATTTACTAATCGTATCAAGTTTTTAACACATTACAATATGTTTAGGTTAAAGTATCAATTTCTCGATTAATTTAATCCAAATTCTGATCTATTCTTCCGTCAATAAGGTAGATCTTGTCCAATCCTTTCGCTGTATGACATTCTTTTGCAATTTTACTTCAATTATTTATAATTCAATGTTTAGGTCTTATGTTTGAAACATCGGAAGGAGGATTTTTGGATATAGATGTAAGGATTCTTGGACCAGATGGGAAGGTGATATATCAAGGTGAAAGAGAAACGAGTGGAAAATATACATTTTCTGCTCACACCACAGGTGTATATACATACTGTTTTGGAAATAAAATGAGTACAATGACGCCTAAGGTGGTAATGTTTAATATGGACATTGGTGAAACTCCCAAGCACGAAGCTGAAGGTGCTGAAGCTCAAGAAGGGGACGCATCTAATCATGGAAAATTAGAAGATATGATTCGAGAACTTAGCTCAAGTTTGACCGGAGTTAAACACGAACAAGAATACATGCAGGTTTGTATTTAATTTTAAAACATTAAATTATCTATGATTCAAGTATCTAGCAAATGATATTTACAGAAGAAGTATTTTTATACTTTTCAATTCTGATAGAAAATCTAATTCATTTCATTAACAACGTTTCAGGTGCGAGATAGAATCCATCGTGCAATAAATGAAAGTACCAATTCTCGAGTTGTGATGTGGTCATTTTTTGAAGCATTAGTATTAGTTTGCATGACCTTAGGTCAAGTGTTTTATTTGAAAAGATTCTTTGAGGTTCGACGTGTAGTTTAATGAAGTTTAATGTGATAGCTATAACTTGTCTAAACTTATTGTACGTTATTTGTTTCTTTCCTTTTTTTTTTATACATGTAATTAAATTATACTAATCATATACCTAGATCTAACATTACATCGACCTTTTGAAACATCAGAAAAACATTTTGTACAGTCTAATACAATAATTTAACATTTGTTCAGTTTATCATTTTTGTTTGGCATTTATTACCTATGTAAAAAATGGTATAAGAATTAAAAGAAAAACCAATCAGTTGTTTATACACAGTTGAATATTATTGAATAATAGGTACGTTTTTTGATTTTTTTTTAACAAAAAGAGAACGAACTTTTATTTACCACATTTATTTTTCATTTTGAAATACTTTATACCTACAACATAATCGATAAATTCTAAATTAGTTTTCTTCTTTTCAAATACTCATTCAATGGTAGGATCCCATGGCTTATCAGGTCTATACTGATCCCAAGGATAAGGTTTTTTATATCTAGATGGTTCCTTCAATTTAAGACCTCCTGCTTCTACTTCTTTGATGAAAGATTCCAACTTTCCACCTTCAGATGGTTCCAAGTAAGAATTAACATAATAAATACCAGATTCCAGACAACGTTGAGCCAGTACTCTTCCCAAGTTTATATAAGCTGCAGTATCTGTTAATCTTTGAAAACATAATATCATCTGTAGTATAATTGCGCCATGTTTGTGTTTAAAACTATTAAGAATTAAATTAGACCTGTAAAGGTGTTTTTTGAAGGCCCATTCATTTGTTGAGACTGTGATTACTGGTCCACGTTCAAAATGAACTATTTCTGCCGTCACGTGACGCGCTGTCCTCGTTACTTTCAACCTAAATTCAGAAAATAGAAATGAAAGAAATTTTTTTTCATCTTAGATACTTTTTACTGCTAATTATTATTGTTTCTATTTTTTGGCTAGTGATCGGAATAGTAGGTGGATATAATTAGCTTACATGTGCCAGTGCTCGCGAACTTCTCTGTCCAGGTGATAGCCGCTGGGTTTTCTCGCGATTCGAAGCAGTTCCAAATTTCTTGGATTTCGATTTTTTACAATACTACAATTTTCTAATAAATCTGCGTTTCCGTGAATTTTTCTACATCCATTTCTAAATAAGACATTCGTAGACCCCAAACTCTTCAATGCTACGTTCATTTTTATTATTTTTCACTTTATTTCTTATGTATAATTATTTTTATCACTACCTTACATAAAATCTTTATTTACTTATTTATTTATTTATCAACTAATTTGAGGTTATATGAGAATCACGGAAGCAAGCTGATATATTCTGGACACAAACTATATGCGTTAAATATCATGAGAAACTTGTATATTATTTAGGCTACTTCCAGTTTAAAATTCGGACAAAGGTTATAAATCGATTTGCAAAACAGTTAGACATACAAATGTCGATAATGAAGATAGAGGATTTCCCCAGTTGCCTAAAAAATGAAAAAATAAATAGAAAAATATAATTTCTGAGACAGTCTACTGGGTGCGCACTACGTCAATGGCAAATGGTTTTTTGTTATTTTTGGATTTCTATGAGAGTAGGGAAGGGATTGGAGACAAACGGGTACTTCACAAAAATTTCATCATTCACAAATCGCGAACTGGACAGAGTCTTTGTTATATAAATTCTGGTGTCGGATTGTGAATAATATAATATTAATTAAAGATGAGTGAAGAGGAGGGTATGTCGTGCGATAATTGGTAAGTAATATCAGACACTGTAGTGATGTTAATATTTAGATAAATAATTACTTTAAACGTGAACGTAAACAATGGCTATAAGACAGGCCTATTAACCTTAATTACTGACAGAAGCTATTTATAATACATGAAGCAAAATTATCTCATTTATAATACGGTCCATGACGAACGCGATAACTCGGAAACAAAAAGAATGTAATTTCTATTTAAAATGAATGAATATTTTGTTTCAGCAAATTGAAAATTGCATCTCAGAATTATGTTATGCACACGTTGCATTGTGCCCGACATTTAGAACTTTGTAATAAATGTGGTGAACCGGTACCCAAGGGTACATTGAGCGAACATATTAGCAACGAACATGCTAATGAGACTTGTAATGTCTGTGGCAAAAGTATGGATAAAGGATTGTTGGAAAAACATGCACAATTAGATTGTCCAAAACGCTTGGTTTCCTGTCTTTATTGCGAGTTGGAATTGCCTTCTAGCGAAATGATCGCACATGCAGATTACTGTGGCACTCGCACTGAAAAATGTACAGATTGTGGAGAATTTGTAATGCTTAAATATACCCAGCTACATTTAGATTCCAATCACAAGTTTTTAAAGCTAGAAGATGGTAGGTAGCAATCTAACATTTAAGGATTATTTTTATTAGAAATTTATCAAATACTTATCAGTTAGAATTTTTTTCTCAATTTATATATAATTGAGAATATCAAATCGATTTTATTTTCTATAATAGTCTCATTACACTTCTCTGTATGAGAATTAACCAAATCGACAATCATCAGTCTAGACATACTCAACTCAAATGCAATGCATAATCTCTTATCTTTGTGGTCACTTCCATATCACATCATTCAAACTCAAGTTATGATTTCGTACATGGTATTCTCTCTCCTAGTTATACTAATTACATAAAAAATTCATGCTAAATATTAAAACTTGAACAAATTCTTAGCAAGATAATGATTTATCTTAGAAAATGTTGCTTGGAACGTATCTTATTTCACTGCTAGCTATACTTCTATTCTTAACACGTGTAGAAACTTGTTTTTCATTCAATATTGTCTCAGGAGTTCAAATTCATTGTTGAAATAATCGATTTTTGAATTTTCTAACGTAAAAGACTGATGCATAAAATTCAAAGTAAATTTGATGAGTATAAGTTTGAAAAAAAAAAAAAAAAAAAAAACAAATAAGGCTGTGTAGTTTGACGTACAAAATTATTAACAACACAACATCTAATCTCTAATGAATGACTTACAGATATTTTCAAGTCAAAATATTAAGACAACATTTTCCGTTTCCAGAACCAGGACCAAGTGCTTCTTGGGAAGAAAATGCAGCTTCTGCATCTAAGATCACAACAAAACCGCTTGAAAACGGAGAGGCCACACTTTTACCTTGTGAATTTTGCGACGGTATGTTTACCCCGCGAGAATTGAGACGGCATCAAGTATCATGCACACATGGCTGGCGTACAACTATTCCCGTACTTAGAAGAATGTCAATTATTCAATGTCAAGTTTGTGGCAAATCAATTGCCTCTAATGAGTACGGAGCTCATTCCATACTTTGCAAAGAACTGATTCTCCCTAATCGATCAAACCCTTCAAACACAAGCGTAATTCCATGTGACGTATGCAACACTATAGTTCCCTTTGAAGAATATGAAATGCATCATAATCAATGCTCAAAGTATCAAATGACTTCGTTATTGAATCATAAAAAGCCAACTTCTCAGCGTAGAAAGAATTCTGTAATTCCCTGCGATGTATGCAACCAATCTATTCCCATTGACGATTATCAGAGGCATCGAATTTGCTGCATTCAACCCGTACTACGTACTTCATTGAGCGATGATCATTTAGATTCAGTTGATGATTCAGCTTTAAAACTGCCTTGCGAATTTTGTGATGAATCATTCAGCGTAGATGGATTAGCCGCACATCAGGTCTGCTGTGCTCCTACAGGCCGACAAGCTACCATACCTTGTGAACTTTGTGGAGAGTTGAAATCTCTTACTGAACTTTTACAGCATCAATTAAGGTGTAGTGTTTCTGGAGATGTTTAATGATTAGCGTGGGACTAAAAATTTTAATAAAGAATTTTCCTGTTGAGGGAAATTTTTGTGATATTTTTATTTATCTAGTTAGAAATTTACTTCATCTGTTGAATACATGTGTTTATATTACAATAATTTTTGTGGAGTATTAAAGACTATTGCATGCATGTTATAAAGACTTCCTCAATTTTCCACCTCATATTTGTGCTTTATGTCTTTCCATTGTTTCTGAAACAATAAAAAAAATTGTTAATTCAAGATAAACAAAAAAAGACTCGATCATGATGAGAACAATAACAAAGTGATTGACAGTTTCCATAGTTAGAAATTTAATTTGAATAAAATTAAATAGAGCTAAATCTAACCTCTCATGCTCTTCTGTTCAAAACCTCTAACATTAATTTTCTTTAGAAGTTTTTAAAATTGAATGAAAAAATTCTTTTCACATATACATCGAAATTTCGGATAAAGATATAGTTGTGTATTGGTTTACTTACTCCTTTGTTCATGTTGTCGAAAATTTTTCTCGCTATTAGGTCGAAGCTACGTTCGAAAATGAACGTGCCTCCTATTATTACGAGAGTAAATGTCGAAGTGCGCCTACACAAGGCGTTGTAGACCGTCGTTGTGATACCAGCCATTTTTTATTTTCTTGATCTGTTGACACAATCAGAACAAACCTATTATAAACTGTTAATAAATTTTATTAAAGCAAATCTCTTCGACCGTAGACACCCTTACGTAAATCTCTGGTCAGCAAACGACGGCAGGTGGAGGAACAGACGACAGTACGGCTTCAGGGATTTTTCTAGTCTTCTGCTACTGCGAAGTGTACCAAATATAAGAAAAAAAAAATATATACATATGTTCTCAGCATTCTGAAATTTATATTAGCTAATAATTTCATGACAATCAATTATTCAGTGAAATATTAATCAGAATAATGAGAACTAACTACGCTTATATTAATATAAAGTAAAAAGTTATAGTGACTTTAGAGCTCGCTAATTACGGAGATCAAACTACATAGCTATAACTTATCCCCGCTTCAGTACTGCGCTTACACGGAATTTGTATTAGGGTTATGCATCTAGTCATGTTGACGATTGTCTATGGTTTGATAGTTGATATTCATTCGTGTTCATTCGTGTCCGAATCTCCGAAGGACTCCGACAGATTCCGAAGTAGCGAGAAGAAGTTTCGTGTTGTGGTTGTGTTGTTGTTAGCCTTCCTTCGCGAACGGCGATGCGAGGGGAGCGTATCTAGGTAAAAACAAAAAAAACAGTGCGAGAAGATACGGTTGAGGTTGTGATAATGGGTAATCAGGTAATACGGGGTGGGAATGGAACCCATAAGAAGCCTAACACTGTATCAACAACAACAGGCAATGATGTTACCGCGAAAAAAGTCATGTCACGAAGTGCTTCCGGGGCCGACATTGAACATATACCACACACGCAATTACTACCCATTGACAAACTCGCCAAGGTAAGTGGGCAATAGTTGTTCTAAAAAAAAATTCATTATTTCCACATTATTTAATCACAAAAATAAAACACAGTATAATAATGTGTACATAATTTAACGCAAAGATACTTCACGACTCGAATATTCATTTCTAAAAACATTCTCTCCGTCTTTTTTTTCTTATTATCAATCTTAAAACAACAATTCGTGACATATCGTTCGGCATCGTGTTATGACAGTCATGTTAACGTCGGTATTTTTTCATAAATGTTTTTATCATTAGACAATCATAAAGCCAGGAAAACGGATTAATAAAAAAAAAAAAAAACTATTCGGATTATATCTATCGAAATTTGATATCAGATGTTTTTATCAGTTCAAGCTTACTTAATAGACTCTTATAATGTCAGATCTGTCAACCGATCAGGATTTGGCATAAAATATGACATACACATTCCTTCATATTTTAAAACACTAAAAAAAAAAATAACCTTTCCTCAAATTATTTTTATACAAATTTTATTTCTTTATATAAATTTTTTAGATTCTAAACGATAGATCGCACCAGGAGGAGGGAGTCAATGGAGTTACGGAAAATGTATTTAGACGTTATGTATTTCCACAGTATTCAGACTTTGCGGATAGATTATACACCTTTCTTCATCGTCAGTCTAAAGCTACGACAACTTATCTTGGTATATCCGCGTTCAAACAGCAAGCAGAACGCTTTCTTTCTATCATGAATGACCAAACTATATTGGAAAGTTATGTAAAAATGTACGCCAAGGAAAGTATCGGCGTTACTTCTGATGGATTGAAAGATTTACTGATGGTTACTTATCAGTTGGCTTTGGACAGCTCTAACGGCGGACCACAACGTTGTCCGCATATTCATCGCACAGTTGATTCAGTCATTACTTCTTGTGTTAGTAAAACTCAATGTTCAATATTATACATTTAATCGAGTACCTGGATCTAAGAACAGCCCAAGTTGGCTCTTAGGTATCAGCATTAGCCAGCATAGGAACAATCATGAGTCATTTGGGTGTTTTTAACAAAAAGAAGCAAATTTTCTTGATTTAAATCCGACTCTATTTTGGTTTACTATATTTAAAACTTGTCTCTAACATTGGTGAACTTATTTAGACAATTTTTTTGAGGCTTCTGAAGCTCAAAACAATTTCTTTTGGCTACTAAGTTCTCATCTCGTATTAGGAGAATTTTTTCTACCTTTCGTTTAGACAATTCGAAGCTCAGAAACCAGAATAGAACAAGTTGGGAACATAAAAAGCTGACGGGCTTGTTGTTTTGTTTTGTTTAAATTATCGAGTAATTAGTATCATGTATCTCGCATGTGAGTTAATATTTGTTTAGCTTTGTGTAGTTTTGAAATCGGATTGTATCCTCGAGTAATATTAACAGAATTTTCAATGCAGAATACTAATTAAATCACATGTAAAATACAGAATTTATAAACATTAGATGTTATTTGTATATCAAATATAATATAATCTAATGATTTACATCTGTTAGTTTAACTTATGCAAATTCTTTTATTATCGTAAAGAACTTCCCTCAATATTCCAACGAATGTTTTATCAAAAACTTTAGGAAATTTTTTTAGAGATGACAAGCTCATATTGTGTTTCAAATTAATAATTGCCAATAGGATTGCTATGAGAAAGCAAGAATAATAATTTATGTTACATACTATTCTCCTGGAAACAGTTTTTCTTACAATCTGACCTTGAGATAATACAAAAAAGAATGATTTTTAAATAAAATCAGACATTTTGAAAATTTCGAACTGTTGCTAGGACAGAAATTTGAAAGTTTTTGCAATTTGAATGTGTTGTAAAATCCAACAATGACCTAGATTGACTTGTTTTGTTCCTGAATCTAAGTACTCAACTAATAGAACAATATTTATTCTCAAAAACTTACTTTCATAATCAACACATAATAGTTTGGAAACTTTCACTCATCCAAAAATTAATATAATGTATAATAATCATGAAATCCTTTACATGTAAGTGTCAATATTCATTTTAATTTAAAAAAAAACATTAACTTTACCTATTTCGTTAAAGTTCAAATAAAATTGAAATCGTCAATCGGCGTTGTATTCAATCAGCGTTGTATTCAATCAGATATTTTAACCAGGATTTCATTTCAGTTTCACGGCAAAGAAGTTCTGTCCGTAAGTTATGTAAGTAACTGGTTATGGCAACATTGTCCTCGACTATTTAACGGTCTTCATCGTTACGTGGTTCACGTTTTTACAACTGCGTATCGAAACGGGCCTACTTTACTGTCCGAAGCACAATCCCGGGCATTTTTAGAACCAGCCACACCAGTTCTAGAGCAATCATCGCCCTTTGATGGATCAAAACCCCTCCTACCGCTTAGTCATGTCTGGCTACTCTCTGGCAGCCTGTCTCCTTGTTACACGCAGGTAAATAGGTATTATTAGTTTAAGTTGAACAGAAAACAACAAGATTTTATTTAACTCAAGTTCAAACACTGCAATTATCTCGCCTCCTGAAAGGTAAATAATCGTCCCGTCAAAATTAATGCATTTCTGTGTTTATCGAATTTAATAGTGAACTTGGAACTGTGATATTTATTTATCTAGACTGTGACCACTCCTGGAGAAGGCACTCAAGCTTTGATAGCAAAAATGGCTGGAGCTACGTACCCAAGTCATTGGACTCTTCTTTACAACAGCGGACAGCATGGCTCAGGAGCAAATCGTTTCATACATCATGTGCTTGGGTACAAAGGACCTACTCTATTGTTTCTGCGAGGTGTGAGTCCAGAGGAAGGAGGCGATCGTCCTACATACTGCATATGCTCAGCGGTTGAATGGCGCGAGTCTCATCAGTATTGGGGCGATGAGGATTCTATGGTTATAGAATTACTTCCTAATTTCAAAGTCATTGAAAGAGGACCCAAGCTAGTCTACCTAAATACAATGATACGTGGCTATCCGCAAGGTGTTAGAGCCGGTAGCGATCCTCGAAATCCTTGCGTTGATGTCGATCAATCTTTTCAATGGCTTAAACTTACTGGAGTACCGTACCGTCTTGATAGCTTGGAAGTTTGGGGATGTGGAGATAGAAAATCGAGGTAATATATTTTAGTATTTATTTTAATTGAGGTATTATGCAATCAGAAATTTGGAGTAGTGAAGTAAAGGTACGATCTCCATGCTATGAATGTAATTCTACACCTTTTATTTTAATATTTAGAATTAGGCTATTCCTTGCCAAATTTTCTCAACATTTGAAACTACTTAATGTTTGAAAATATTTGTCAGAAAAATAGGCAACGGTATTTTTTTTTTTTTTTTTCTAACGTTTATAGAACGAAATATCCGATAAGCCTATGATATTAAACACGAAATTTCATAGATTTCTATAAATATTGTGATAATTATAATATTTCGTGAAATCTCTTGATATATGTTAATGCAATTATATTAAAAATTTTTACTACGGAATTAGATGAACCTTATTGAATTTTTATGAAATCCTATAATAACTAAACATGTCTTGTTAAAATCAATAAATATTTAGAAATTCTAATAAACTGTAATGAAATCATGTTACGCAACGTTAAAGAAAAAACAAAAAAAAATAATGAGAAACTAGCTTTTAAAATCTAAGAAAAAATTTCTGATGTTTCCACTTTTCAGGGAAGTACAGTTAGAAATCAAAAAGTGGCAAGTCAAGGAAGCAGAAAAGCAAAGGGTTGTCAAAATGAGTACAACAGATTGGTTGGATCATCCGGATCGTTATCTTCTTGAACTTGGTGGACGGACAACTTACAACAACGCGGGTAGCTAGATTAATTGACATCAGCGTTTCTTTAGTCCTGTACATATGTACATACATATTGTTATATCATCCTCGTTATTGCCAAATGATAAGCGGCCCAGCTATTCTTCATACAGAGAGTCAATATAAATGTCCTGTTGAGAGATTGGACATAGGTAAAAATAAATAAAAAAAAATTAAGAAACGAACGAAAAAAAAAAAAAACTAACACCTAGTAATTATTGTTTAGTACGGTGTAATGAAACTTGCACAAACGCTAGTACTCAAAAGTATTTATCGGTTAGGTAAGACTGCCTTAGTATTTGAAAAGTAGGTTTTCCTCGATTATAATTTTATTTTATATGTTTTACTTTAGCAAAAAGATACATCTGTAATGGTACTCGAAACTATTTTCAAATTACAGTTTTGTTACACGTTGAGTTTGGAATTTGTTAGACTTAAAAATTACTTAACTTTCGAAAATTGCTCAAGATTTTCAATTTATGAAGAGAATAAACAAGAGGATCAACCTACTGTTATATACCTATATTATAGTATATAATATGCTTTTTAGCGAAATGATAGTATTTTTAAAAGGCAGAAGAACTTAAATTTTTTTTTTTTTAACTTAGGTAATTATACATGTATAAAACTATGTGCGGTTTAAGTGCATTAGATAAACAAAATCTTTCAATTATTTGTTGAATACCAAATAGATTTAGTGACGTATGTTTTTTAATGAATTTTTTCGATGTCATTTATTTTCTGTTACCAGATTTATAGCGTTTTTGCAATTTCAGGAGTAGCAGTTTTGAGATATTGAAAGAAAGTCTAATGCACCTCGACCAACCCCCCAACATCCTATGTCCATAATCTTACTTAAGAATCTGTTTTCAAGTCTTAATTAGCTTTTATCATAATTGGTAATAATTATTTTTCTTTTTATTATTATTATTATTATTATTATTATTATTACCATAAATCCACACGACGGCCTTAATACTTGTCTCGAGTCTGCGAACTTTCGAGTACTAAATAAATACATAACTATTGTACAATATTAAATAATTATCGATTACTTATATCGATAATGTACTTAAACATTGGGTATTGGACATTCCCATGCAGGAGCAAGGTGATTACCGTTTTACTTTTTTGAAGGTAATATACATACACAAATTGACTTGTTATAGTGATTCTTTATTATTGTAAAACATGTACTTAATGCCAAGTATACAAAAACTTATTAAACTACTATTAATTTTAATGATATCGTCACTAAGTACAGGGCGTCTACAGTTAACTAAAATATTTAAAAAATCCTTAGATTTTATAAACTTATGTGTTTATATTATTTAGGAATTCAATTATGTAATTGGTTATGAAACTACGCGAACAAACCAATATTGAAATTCTTAGATATCGATAATTCATGTGGAAAAAATGGCCAGGACTTGCGTCGTTCTTTACGCTATTTTATTGAAAACAATACACTAAATTCTAGCTTATTTGCTAAGTGTACAATGATGTAAAATATTTTTCGCTTGAAGTCAGATATCAGCAGTTTCAGCAGTTTGCTAATTGAAAATATCAAATTTCAGCTCAGTTTAAACTTTTTTTTAAATTATTTTCTTCGTGTATTCAATTCAGTGAGTTAAAATACATACATTATAAATTTTCTAAATATCAGTGACTATTTTTAGTTTTCAAAGTCGAAATTAAAAAGAGAAAAACATTCCAAAATCGAAATAATAAAAGAAGTAAAAAGTAATAAAATTTTAAGGTGAGAACGAAAATAAAGCAAAACTAAATTTGTTCTTTTCCAACAGCCAGCCCTTATTGATTGTACAGATTTTCTGTATTTTATCCCTTGACGGTTGTGAGGCTCGTATATTGAGAAATAACTGACAATATGTTTCAATAATGGAAACACGAAATATGAAAACGGTAAAAAAACAACAAATATAATAAAATAATAACGGTTGTGAAAGTATATTGAAAATGATTTTGAAAATACCGGAATAGGATTACGATTATTAAATAGATACTCTGTAGACACCCTGAAGTATTGATATTTTATTAAGCCTATCTAAGTTTTCCTGTTCATTATTTCTCCCCCGATTTATTATATCATATTGTTATATCATTACTGTAAATAAAACGGTCTAGATTTATCAAGTTAGATAATATCGGTAATGCCAAATGAATTTATTGTCTCGAATAACGATAGAACGATGTACAATTGTTGGTGACAGTGTTGATTCTTTTAATCTATTTATTATCTAACGCATTGATTAATTACGCAATATAATATTAAGTACGAAATAACAACATTGAAAAACTGAATTATTTTGTCCTCGTATAGGTATAATATCTACAATTACCTAAGAATCGGTGATAACTCGAGGTAACTATATATAAAATACGTTCTAAGTCAAGAGTTACGTAATGATTTAATTTACAACTAGTTTCCTACGTGTCAACGATATACATATCTACATATAACATAAATAGTTATTTTTAAAATAACCGCGTTTTTCTCCGGCCATATTTTCATTCATTCCGAGCGCGCGCAGATCGTGTTTTACCAAAGTGGGAGCGGGACGTTGGAATGGCCGAGGTGACGGGGGGGGCGGGGGATAGAAAGTGGTCTTTTCCAAAAGCGTGTGCCGCCTGTCATCGGAGGAAAGAGTCCCCGACGTTAAATTCCCGCTTTATCGCCTAACGTTCTATCAATAGTAAGATAAATGATTATTATTAAATAACCTATTTTTAATATCTAATAATACATATACTCGAGGGTTGTATACAAGGTGCGCGCAAGTGAGATAGAACATCAATAGGGGGTTTGGGGTGGGTGTCCGTGCGTGCTAGAGGGTGCGCATTGCCAAATAAGGCGTTGCAGGGCGGTTTCCGGTCCCCGTCTGCTGGGTGTCGCCATCCAGCGGTAACCCGTTAAATCTAACAAATCTCGATTGAAAACTGACACACGGGAACTAAACTTCTGTATACATACAGTTCACCACTTCCGTTCAGTAGAATAGGTTTAAAATACACGTTTTTTAAATATAACACGTATACTTAAACTTATAAAACATTATTTCTTTCATTTATAACTATTGCTATTTAAAACAACCGTCTAGCGCCGACGGTTTGGAAAACAAAATATATATATATATAATCTATTTTTAAATCAGGGGATGATACATGTAGCGGCCATATATAAGACTAGTACGTAATCATTATTATATTAAAATAATAATATTTTATTTCTCAACTATAAACAAGTTTATTTCTTTGGTTAAGTTGCGGTTTGTTGAGGGTACGGTTACTGTACGGGACGGGGCGGGGTCTTAAGGGGGGAGAAAAGAGAGGCGTTGAAAATGGATTTTTTTTTAGGTTAACTCTTACCATCATCGTTTATTTATATTTACTATTTTCGTAAAAGAATAAAATTTTCTTTTTTTTGATTATTATTTTTTTTACAGGTCCAGTAGTAGGTAGCTGATTTAGGTATGTCTTTTCGTGTGGTACGAAGCAGTAAATTCCGTCATGTATACGGTACTGGCTTAAAACGAGAACAATGCTACGATAATATCAGAGTATCTAAATCATCTTGGGATTCAACTTTCTGTGCTGTCAATCCAAAGTTTCTTGCTATTATTGTTGAGTCTGCAGGCGGCGGTGCTTTCATCGTACTTCCCCATAACAAGGTGGGTCCGATGTACGTCCAAATAATGCATCGCTTTATAATACATTAACTTTTTGAACAGACTGACAGATAACATGCCTAAAAAATTTTGTAACCTTTTTGTATTTTTTTTTTTTTATTGTATAATATTTGCGAAAATTCATATTTTCTCGTTTGTTTGTTTCTTTTTCTTATTCTTCTTCTTCTTCTTCGTCTTCTTATGGACGGACCATAAATAGTCATCAATGATCTATAAGCAGGTGAGTCATCATTGTGCGATTGTATTTTTTTTCTTATTTATTTATTTTTTTTCCAACTTACCGGATGCCTCGAGCTAATCTTAGAGTATGTTGTAAACAAGATCATTTTGAAATTCTTTTTCTTTTTATTTTCACAATACTCGGTACATGAGCAATTTTAACCAGTTTTTCAATATCTTTAAATACTTTTTTCACATATTTAGCAATACAAGTAGAATATATGCACAGGCACGCGCATACATGAGTAAATATTGTTTAATATTATTCTCCCAAACAACACCACGTTCTAAAATTTCAGGAAAATTTATAATTTTGTTTTTATTCAGAAGAGAATTAATTCACTCATTAGACATTTTATTTGCAACAAGTTTATTAGTCTTATCAATCCAAACCTTCCAAAAAATTGTTTAAATATGCTGAAATTTGTTTTTAGTATCAGATTCCGGGATGAGAAATGATCTAAAACAAACATAAAAAAAAGTAAAACAAGAAAATATATACTATTGAGATTATTTTAAGCATCAAATTGAAAACCTTGTTGATTAATACAGAATGAATCCTAATTTGTTTGCAAACTTTGTAGTAGGCAGGGTGAAGATATATGTGAGAAATGGGCTGTGTAAATTTCAAAACTACTTGAACATCTGTTTACAAGTTACGATATACACTGTTTGAAAATAAGAGATTAATGGGAAATAAAACAGCTTTGAAACTTGAAATATATGATTTTTTCCATTGAATATAGTGCCAAAATTTGGCCTTGCCTCTGGTTCAATTTATAACGCAGATTTACAAAGCTAATAAACTTGCTTCGCAACAAACCAGCTCATGAGGTGATTACTCCTCTTGCAAAATCTTTAGAACAAATATACAATTTTCTTGCAGCTTTGAAAATGTTGGATCATACAAAAGTCGAGTGAGATCAGATAAATTAGAGAATTTTTATACGATATTAAGAGTCATAAAATTGAATAGCTTATAGTAGAAAGGGAATTAGGTCACTGTAATTTATTTTGAAACATAGAGGGAAAAAAAAGACAACTGTTTTTATATATTTTGAAAAAATTCTTTAACAAAGTTATCTAATTTATTGCTCTCCTCATCTGATTTAAGCATGTTTAGTACTTCGTTTTTATGAATTTCATTTGTAACAGAATGGCTGTATTTGTATTGGCAGAAAAGTCCTTGAAAAGGTCTAGATTTTTTTGTTTATAAAGTTTTTTTTTAGATATTATAACTAGTATTAGAGTATATTGTACTATTTTTATAGCTGTTTCAAACCACCTAAAACTGATACTGCACTTATCGAACTTCCAAGATTCAAAATCGTCAAGATTTTCTCAAATTAGATATTTATGAAATTTGATAAAAGCTGACAACTAATGATCTCATAAATCGACTTTAACAGGTGGGTAGAATATCAGCAGATTATCCCCTGGTGGGTGGACACAAAGGACCAGTTTTGGACATAGCATGGTGTCCTCACAACGACAATGTGATAGCTTCAGGATCGGAGGACTGCGTTGTAAAAGTCTGGCAAATACCAGATGGTGGAATATCTCGTACTCTTACAGAGCCTGTGGTAGATTTACAGCTACATCAACGAAGAGTAGGTCTGGTGCTGTGGCACCCTACTGCTTTAAACGTACTCCTAACAGCAGGCTCTGACAATTTGGTAATCATTTGGAATGTGGGAACCGGTGAAGCTTTGGTACGCATCGACTCCCATCCTGACGTTGTTTATTCAGCTTGTTGGAATTGGGACGGGTCAAGATTAGTCACTACTTGTAAGGACAAGAAAATTCGACTACTCGAACCAAGGACAGGAGAAGTCCTTGAAGAAGCCATCGCTCATGAGGGAACCAAAGCAACTAGGGCTATTTTTCTCAGGTACTACTCTCCTTAGTTCTGATTTGACTAAAATGTTAAAAATTTTATACATACGAATATAATTATGATATATAAACAATCAAATTTTTTGTATTTTCTCATAATTTCGAGAAGATTTAATCAATATTAACGCAAAGTTTATCTCATAGCTATGAAATACAATTATTATAAGTTAAAAAACTTCAAGTTCCTAATATCCCGGGATTTATATAAATATTTAATAAGTATATTTTTTAGTCCATTAATCAATCATTTTTACTTTATTTTGTTCATTGTACGATTTAATTGTTGTGTTTGGTATTTCTTCTAGTTTAATATTCTTCAAACAAACACATACATATTATTTGTCATCAATCTTTATCATTCTATTTATTTCTAATTCTATCTTTGTGAAAAACGTATCAAGGAAGGTATTTTTAACTTCAAAAATACTCAATCTATTTCCTTGGTGTTGATAAAGGCTAATATGAAATAGTGACGATTTAATTAACTACAACAAAGTAATATGAATAATTTGATTCTATGAAAATTATTGAATCATTTATTATCATTCATTCAATATTTATTAACTATAATTTAGTTTTTACCTAATTTTAGATCACTAATAAAATTTAATTAATCTCTTTCACAGAGGTGGCCTCATTTTCACAACTGGCTTCAGCAAGATGTCGGAGAGGCAGTATTCGTTGCGTGCCCCTGACATGCTAGGAGAGCCTATAGTAATGGTGGAGTTAGATACAAGCAATGGAGTAATGTTTCCATTGTACGATCCTGACACAAATTTAGTATTCCTTTGTGGGAAAGGCGATTCTGTGATTCGTTATTTTGAGATTACTCCAGAGCCACCATTTGTACATTATATCAACACCTTTCAAACCCCAGACCCTCAACGAGGGATAGGAATGATGCCAAAACGTGGTTGCGATGTAAACAGCTGCGAGATCTCCCGCTTTTATCGTCTTAATAACTCTGGCTTCTGCCAAGTCATTTCTATGACTGTACCCAGAAAGGTAATAATAATTCATCGAATCATTTTCATTCAGATAACGATTAAGTTCCAAATAACAATTATCAATTCCCAAAGAGATATCTTTTAAAGGATATTCAACGATTTTACACATTTTATGTGAATTTAAAGCTCGATTAAGACAATATCTATTTTTTTTTACACAGTCAGAGCTATTTCAAGAAGATCTTTATCCCGATACTCCGGGACATGCGGCTGCCATTACTGCAGAGGAATGGGAATCTGGCTCAGATGCTGAACCGATTTTAATTTCACTTAGGGATGGTTATCAGCCAGCAGCAACGAAGGGTGAACTTAAGGTGCATAAGAAGGCAAATGTGTTGGGTAAAGGTGGTAAAGCTGGTGCTACAGCATTGTCAAATACGCAATCAGCTGCCGTAGGCGTATCGGTAAGTGTTTATCAAATAAACTGTTTGGAAATGAATTAAATGATTGAATTATACACGAAAAGATTTTTTTCTACATATAAATCACAGACACATCAAAATACAGTGATTTCAATTTAATAAAATGATTTTAGAATATTTAGATGTTATGATATTTTATTTTTTTTATTAGGAGGATGTGTTGAAGGAATTTGCAGAAGAGATAAAGAAATTAAAGGCCGTTATTGTTAAACACGAAGGTAGAATTCGTGTACTTGAGGCTGCAGCTGCTTTACAAATGAAAGAACAAGAGAGAAATGAAAAAGCATCGACTCCTACCCAAAAGGAAGTTCTAGCTGCCGACGAGGTATAATTCGTCAGGAATTATATTTTTACATCGACACAGAACGGACATCGTATATTATTTAATATTAAATGATCGTATTATATTTTGATATGACAATTTGTGTAAATACTAGGTACTAGCCGATTTGCGCGTTTTGCAGCTTTGCTACTATTTTTATTATTTATTGTGCATCCAATCATCGAATCTTATTCATATTTTTTATTATTATTATTATTTCTAACTATTTCTTTCTTCACTCAAATCGTTACTTTTTTTTTTTTTTTTTATTTTTTTTTTTTCTAATCTATTATCATTCATCGGTCGTTACCTATTATTGCTGTTACCATATTATATTATGTATACATGTTATAATTTCACATATTATTATTATTATTATTATTATTATTTTACATGTACATGTGCGCTGCAAGAGTAATTTTTAATAACAAAAAGAGTGCCTAATTTGTACAGACAATACATTTTTGCTGTAAGATAACAACAATAAGAGATTTTTCTATTAGAATTTAGTCTTACAAGTCATTATTAGATGATATTTTGATAGTGATACCGATTATTATCATAATTTTTAATAAGGTAAGTGGTGTAAATAATGCGAAAATATTTTCTCATTCTTTATTGCAAATATGTGTATAATACATACATTGTACATATAGTAGATAGGAGATTGATAGAGGAATAAAATTTTCAGGATATATGCATAAGGTATTGCGATATCTTAATTCATAATTTTTGATTCCGAGAATAGCTAATTATATTTTCAGGACATTTTAGAAACAACTACTGTACCCGTTTTGTCCAGCATAGTCATTTAGGTAATATCTTTGAATAGATAAAGATCGGTTTCAATGAAGGGAGTGTAAAATAATGAAGCAATGTATTTTGAGTATAATATGTCATCTTATAGCGGTAATTCGTAAGTTTGGCGGTACGTAGAATTAGAACTAATTCCTTTTGTATTTAAAAAAATCATAAAATTATGTTGAAATTTGTACGCGAGGAAGAAATAGTATCGCCATCTTATCGATGAATTCAAGAACTAATTTGCAGCAGCGTATGGCTTTATTAAGCACGTGGTAAGCGTTCGTACGCCTCATTATTATCAACCCGCATGCCATGTTTGTAATTCTTATATTTGGTTGCATACAGTGATGAGGAGTACAGATGCTTTGGGTAAAAGTAGTTCGTTGATTCATCAGCGAGATCTGACTTTGACAGGCATCTCAATATGGAAACAAGCTGTCATATTCATTATTGAAGAAGGATTCTTAGTGTCTAGGTTTCTGAGTAATTGACTTAAAAATAGTAGTTTTATAAGGCTCGTCCTCCTGTTACACATGAATAATCATCCAACTGATGTGAGTTCGAATATCTTAGTTCAGCAAGGATTTTATATGAATTGCAATGACCAAGTGTGCTTTGAACTCAGCCTTCCTGAAATTATTTATATCAGGAGTAGTATATCATTAGTATATCATTGTAATGTGAATGTGGATTATATTATGAAAAATTGTATGTTAGGAAGCAAAAAAAGAGACTCGGTCAACTCGAAACTTTTATGATGATGAATATTGTATCGATGCTGTAGCAATAAATTCGCAGTTTGATATCAATAAGTAATTGCTTCGTTATTATCCACTTTTCCCACCCTTATTCGACTTAATATTTCAAAAAATCTGAATAACCAGACTCGTATAGAGACATACATCTATACAACTGCCTGCCTGCTTGCACGTACGCCGTGGATTTCCCGCCAAAAATTTCAGCACACCTCCTCGGGTCGGATGTTCTCCGGATACCAGGAGCAATTTTCGACGATAAATTTCGCAAATCCTGAATAATTTTAGCATACAGACACTCGCATAGAGACATACAGCAATAAAACTACATGTCTCCTTGCATCTACGCTGTAGATTTTCCCGCCAAAAATTTCAGCACACCTCCTCGGGTCGGATGTTCTCCGGATACCAGGAGCAATTTTCGACGATAAATTTCGAAAAACCTGAATAATTTTAGCATAGAGACACTCGCATGGAGACATACAGCAATAAATTCACATGCCTGCTTGCATCTACGGTGTGGATTTTCCCGCCAAAAATTTCAGCACACCTCCTCGGGTCGGATGTTCTCCGGATACCAGGCGCAATTTTCAACTTTCGGCATGATTGCCGAATAAATTAAACGATAAATCTGGCAATCGTGTCAGTTTCAGAAATTTTTACTAAATTGAATACATTGGACAATGGAAATTTATTAATACTAATTTCCTAATGCCTTTATACAGAGCGATTATGGGGAAACTGGGCGCCTAAAATCAGGCAATCGTTTTTTTCCTATACGTATACGTAGTTCCTTTAATCGCTTATTTTAAACAAATGATCTGAGGAAGGGGAAAATGGAAAATAATGAAGCAATTGCTTACCAGCATATCTCGTAATTTATTGCTGCTACACCGATAATATTACATGACAATAATACCTATCGATAAAGGTATGTATGTACAATTTGTAATCATTCCTTGAAAATCAATATACCTATACCCATAGAAATTGATTGCGTCTTTTTTCATTTGCTTTTCACAATCCTATTATAGCATACGGATAATATTATAAAACGCATAAACTACATTAATATTACAAAGCTAAGTTTACAAAGACTATACGGAGTTCATTAATATACCGACCCCAATACAGGTGCTCTTGTTTCTCTTGTCTGGCTAATGCTCCCAACGAGATGCCAAAGTGTATCGTCATCTTGTGAAAGAAAACAAACTATTTTTGCCGCTGACGCTGATACACCTTGCTGTATGCAACCCGCATGTCGTTCAAGTAAATTCATGAAATTTTTACCCATGCTGTTAAATCTTTCACTCGTAATTGCAGAAAAATTATTTCTAATTCTTAGGGATGTTTCGACTCTCGCTATCTCCCCTAAACTCTACACTGAATATCCCTCAATGCGGATTTTTATCTCTTGCCATTATCGTAAGCTGTACATCCATACTCCTCTTTGTCGATGTTATCACTCGCCATTGGTAACGAGAAAAACAGTTTGCGATAATACCTACGCCCAAGAGAGCAGTCTTCACGAAAGGTGATGAATTTTCTAAAATACAAATTGTGTACAAGAGAAATTGTTTGTGTTGTATTTAAAAAATATATTTTTTTTTTTTTTTTTGTCTATTTAAGTTACTTTTGCATACTCCAATCGACTGTTGAACATTTTCTACGTAGTTTTTTATGGAAATATTATTTATGCTTATGCAATGAGTACGTGCTATGCACAATGATCAATCCGCAACTGCATCATATAATATTCTATTTAAACATCACACGTGTTCAAACAAAACCACATAATATACTGATTCAACTGATTGTGAGTCATTTGGTATAACATATAACTTCTTTTGTTGTTGAGTCTAACGTCAGCCACTAGGATGTGACCGCAGCTGTAGGAGAAATCTCGATCGTTGCGTGGGTCTCATATATTTATTATAATTTCCGTACCACAGAACGTTGAAGATTATTTAATTTAAGGCTATTGCAAAACCGGTCGTAATATACACAACATTGGTGTAAAACCATATTTTGAAATAGTCATCCGATTATAGAAGTTTGATTTTTATTATAGCGATTAGAAGAAAAAATACTATAATTTTTATTCAATAAAATAATTTTTTTTTTTAAATCGGTTACGATAAGACAAAGATATGGGTAGATATCTATTTTAATAATTCACTTGTTTTTTTTTAATTCCAATTGATTTTTGGCGAAAGTACATCTGGTACAGTTACGGAGGATTTTTGAAAGGCTGCCTCTTCACGACCCCGTGCCTGAAATTTTTCCATAAAAAAAAAAAAAAAAAAAAATTGTGAAATATCTTTCAAAATGTATGATTCTTATTAAAACAGACCGTGATCCGATAACTCCAATAGTTTCCCAGAAAAAAAATCCCGAAAATTCCCCCTAATCAAATCGAAGAATACTTAAAGTTTTTTTTATTTATTTCATTTCTCCTCACGAATTTTATGTCTTACGCGTGATGCGCTGTGCAGGTATAGATATTTCATTTATGACAAAAGTAATAAAGATATGTGAATGTAAATAAATTTCCGGAATAATAAACCGTATACAATAAAATGAGATAAAAATAAAAAATGAAAAACATTAACCAATGCGATTTTTATTTTTCAAAAACAATATCACACAATTCTTGTACAAAGTTTAACGTCGTGGGTAAATAATTAAAAAAATTTCACAGTTGAAATTTCTACACAAACCTGAAACAATAAATATCAGCTAGTACGTTGTATTAAGAATTTCAATTAAAATAATATCGATGTATTGTATAATGGAATGGAGATTCGATCTATAAAAACGAACAAAAAATCTGTATAGATCGAGAAAAAGAGTTTAATGTTAAAATAAGAGAAGAGTAAGAAAATATAATTCTGAATTTTATTGTTATTTTATGCTTTGGAAGACACATTCGTGTGTAGATATATAACGTATAATGTCAAACCAATTCATATGTGCAAAGTATTATTTTTACGAGTATATGTATGAGTTATTAAAGCCCGATTTTGAAACATACGAGGAACATAGATATATCCATATAGTATATAGAAGAAAGTACTTTAGTGTATATATCAAAAGTTGAGAATTTGTATGGAGAAGATTTAAAGCTTCATTGAGCAGCAATGACGCGAAACTGAAGATTTATCGGGCACGATATGTCGCACAGTGGCAAGTCTTCATCATCAAAAGATACTGACAGTATCATTAAGCAGCTCGATGGTGAGTGGGCATCAAAGTGCTAAAACGAGACGAAAAACATCTCGTTTATTACGAGAGCCTGGACCAGGTTACAAATAGGACGATTTATTGTCAGAGAAAAGACGTGGATCAGATTTCTTATTCGCGAAAAAGTACCAGCATTTTTTTTTTTCTCTTTTTTTTTTTTGGACGGAATGAGAAGGCGATTCCTTAGAAACTGTAATAAATTTTTATCAACTCGGTAATAAATATTGAAACAAGGATATCAGACTTTGTAGCATAAAAAAAAAAAAATTGAATAATGAATGCACTTACAGATATGAGAAGAAGGAAAAGATGTTTTGAAAGAAAAAAAAAAAAAAAAACAGCCTTTAAAGAAATTTTAAATCAAAATATTTTGACAACTGTAATTATTTTTTTTTTTCATTTCTTAATTATATTTCATTATCTTTTATACAAATAAAATTAATCTAGACATTTTTTTCTTTATAATTGATATTTTCGATTTTTATAATTATTTTGGGCCTCATGAACGTGCGAATTGACCAGTACGAGTAATAAAATTTGTAAATGCTATATAATACTTTGTGGAATAATTATTTGAATGTTGTTGAAAAAGTCTCTCTAGTACGATTAGACGATTTTCGTTTATGGACTGTGAAAATTTTTATGTAAAAATGTTATGTTGTAAACATTATAAGAAGATTTATTTTCATTGAATGAACTCTATATGGAATAATACAACATTTTGGAATAATAAAAACCCGGAATAATTGAAACTCCAGTCGTCTGCACGTTCGCGAATTCAATTTACCGAATTTAAATGGTTTCACTATATATGTACGTATGTATATGTATGTTAACTGTAGTATATATTTAGTTGTGTAGACAGTATAACAAATAGCACTAGCCTGGCGGAAGTACGCGGTTCACTCTGAAACTTCCACTTCCACTCCCACCTCTAAAACTACTGTAGTGATCGATTTGACTGTTCAGTAATAGTATTTAGATTTAATGACTTGAAAAGCATTAACAGACTCAAAATAATCAAGGATGATTATAATTTTTCATTTTTAAAAAAAACTACATCTATAAAATTTGTATTAAAATCAGCTGAATTCGTTCAGATTTTCACCTCAGTAATGCTCTTCGTTATTCAAACGTATATACTTTTTTTTTTTTTTGTTTTTTTTATCAAATCTTCGTTAAACTTCAACAATTCGTAAGTTCGACGTCAAATTTTCGTTAATTATAATTAAAAAAGAAAAAAAAAAAAAAACTATGAATTAAAAGAAGAATTTTTTTCTTGGCTAAGAAATTTCTGAATGTTAAAAAACAAAATAAAAAAAAAAAGGTATCAACCCTTAGTTTTAGTGTTGTTATAATTATGCTAATATCGTAGTACCTACTGGGTTAATTAAATACGATTATTATTCCCTTAATCTGGTTATCCGTACGATAACGAGTAAGGTACGTAAGGCTCTGTAGCATGTATAATATACGTTTTAAGTAGCCAGTAATTATCCAATTTTCTAACGGCCGCGACAGCCTTTATACTCTGCAAAGAATCCTTGTTATCATTCCACATCGAACGTGACTCGGTGTAACATTACCAGCTAATAATCAACCTACAGGAAACAAAACGATTAAACCTGAGCTTGCTAAGTTAGAGTGAATTTCATAAACAATATCATATACCTACGTACAACTTTATGAATATTTTTAACTTCCCGCAATGAAAATTGAAAATTTTCATAAAAAAGGGAAGTTATTGGTTTCGGTCCGATTTTCGAAAATTGAGTTTTCATCAGATCTCGATGTTTTGCGGTCCCACGAAGCTTTTCTATTTTTGGATGGATGTCCGTATGTGTGTGTGTGTGTGTAAACAAATTTTTGTTGTACGATATCTTTAGAACGAATCGACCAATTGGAATGGGTCTTATGGCGATCGAAAGGGTTTATCAAGACTCAGATCTGATTAGATTTTGGAGTCGATCGGTCGAGCAGTTTCAAAGTTATTTGAGAAATAAAAATTAAAAAATAATTTTTTTTCATGTTTTCAGCGCATAACTCCTAAACTGTTCGTGCGATTAGTCTCAAAACTTAATCAGACTTAGCTCTTGGATAGCCTTTTCGATCGCCGCAAGATTCATGAAAATCGAACGATTGGTTTAAAAGATATTGCACGACAAAAATTTCTCTTTTTATCGCACGATACCTTTCGAACGAATTGACCGATTTGAATGATTGTTGCGGCGATCGAAAGGGTTCATCAAGACTTAGATCTGATTAGATTTTGGAATCGATCGGTCGAGTAGTTTCAAAGTTATTCGAAGAATAGAAATTGAAGAAAAACAGATTTGTATACGAAAAACTAATTATACTTATAACCTTCTTTAATTTATTATAAACACAATAGTATGAATTAATTTTAACGTATTTAACACAGCGGGAAGTTTTCGGGCTGGCCCACAGATCAACCGGTTTCCTGATTTTTTTTACAGTCTAGGTATAATCTAGAATAGCTATTCTTATATTGTTACGATATATGTATAGGTAGAAAAATAGATGGTAAAAATGGTAAAAAAAATTCGCATAGCTACTTTCATTTATATTCATTTTTATTTCCATTTACATAGGTTTTTTTGTATACACCGTATGTATGTATGTATGTATGTATGTATGTACAAGGGCCTCAACCAAAGCCCTCTCGTCAAACTTTTCTCTTCCGCAAGGATGCGCTTCCCGAGACACGTTCCCTCGCTGACATAAAAGAAAGTTGATAGCATTTTGCGCGAGAATATTATAGGTAGATATATACATATATACATACCTATGCAAGGGCTTTTCTTTACTACCTGAAGCTACTATACGGTGCTTACCTATGCCATACGAGCTGTCGACGTATGTATGTACATACATACATACATACAGTGTGAGTTTTCCTGGTCTCAGGATTCAGTGAGGAAATTTGAAACGAAGATCGAATCGTTGTTCATACTTTTTTTTCCGTTTTTTATTTTTATTTTTTTGTTATTATTTTATTTTTATTTTTTTTCACTTTTTATTACAAAAACTGATGGGAAGTTTTGCATCGCGAACTATATAGACCATAGATAGCGGTTTGAATATCCCGAAAACAAAGCAGTACTCGAGGCTTTATTTGCAGTTTTTTTATGCCTCAAAAAATTCTCATTCTCTTGTCACCATATTTTTCTATACAAAAGCCAATGCGTTTTATCTCCTTCTTTTTTTCAGAATAACGGTTTTACATAAAACGTTATTTTGTCACGTGAAAAAAAAAAATCAAAAAGCAAAGTGTTTGAACAACAGGAACTCCGTAATAATTAATCAACAACGGATTTTTTTTTTCTCACTATTATCGTTTCATTTATAATAACGTCAACTTTTACATTCTCTGTAACAGAAAATTTATCTAAAAATCTGATAAAACAGCTGAAAAATAATCTTCACCTAATCCAGGACATAAAGATAAACGGTAGCGTATATGGACCTGTTAACGATTTAGTAGGCGTGTTAATTGGTGGACAGATACACCGCCAAGTCATAATATACATATAGTTTTTCTTTACCTTAAACACTTTTAGTTATTTGATGATACAAACGTTATATTTCATGACTGGAAAGCACTCATGGTGATTAGAAGCATCATGTGTCGACGCACTCATTGACGTATGTACATACATACATACATTCATCCAACATACATATTGCACTTTCAAATTTGCATATGTATATTTTATTTTTACATACATCCGAAAGGTCAACCGGAGAAACTGCATTTACTTTCACGATGTGTCGTTTTACTGTACAATGTATATATCTGTTATTAGCCATCGATAAAATTCATGGACATGATATATAGTTCCTTGATCAAAGTGCGATTGGATGTTGGATAAAAAGAGCAAGAGATTTCCCAGTATACGTATAATATAAGTGGGATGAAGACTTGATCGGCGTTTTTGTATTACCTTAACGACTTTTCAATGGCATTAAAACTGTTTCCATCTTCTCCCTGAAACGTTACAGACTTTACGAGTCGCTTAATAAATTGCAAAGACCAGTTGGCGCACGGGGTTGTTAGATACGATATTTCGCGATGTTTCAACTCATCCAGCAGACAGAATTATTAGTTTTCTCGTTAAGCTCGTTCGAGTTGTTTAATTGAGTTTACTAATAAGTATCATAAGTTTTTACATTTTCATTAACGTGTCAACGAAATATCATCGTTAATTCACAACAACATCGAGCATTGATAATTAAATAAAATATCTCCTCAACTTAACTACGATAGAAATTCATCATTGTTAATTAACGTAGTCAGATAATGAAGAGAATATAATTTATTTTTATGCAAATAGTTCACTATTATATCCTCTAAATACGGTACTCAAGTCTCGTATATTATACAAACTTCTACGTTCATGGCCAATTGCCAAGATTATGGAGTTTCGATCACTAACAAAATCTACGACGTTCTAATAATGTCAACAAGTGAACCATATCCCTCAATCGATTATACCTATACGATCGAAACTAATACCGTTACATCATCAACTTGTCCAAGAGCGTATCAAGAGCTTATTAAAACTGCATTAAACAAGGATCATGTACTATAAGCAACGATAGTCCTTCACTAGAGTATCGCATTGACATTAACCAAGGCCGAATTTGCAGACGATAGATAAGTAGAGTAAGTGATTATACATAGCAGAAAAATTTCCTACCATAAATTAGATTGAATAAAATTTTCTTGCGCGAAATTAGTACTTTTTAAATCGTATTCAAATATACGTTTCACCCTCACTGACGAACGATTCATTTCCTTTGACGATTATAGAAAATGAAATCAATTGAGATTGAGTCTCTAAAGTATTGGTGCTAACGATTAACATTACCTTAAATTATCAACAAGGCTAACAGGATAATACGAACCAGTTTTGAGTGAGATTACATCCGTTAATAATCCGTTTGAAATTTTATATAGAAGAAATATCTTAGAGTATAAGCTTTTCTGTTAAGAGTGGAATCCGGAAATCGATAGTTTTGCTAATACCTTCGATACAAGGAATGATAAAAATGTGCTTATCAATGTTTGGGATCTTTTACTACATTCGTTAAAAAAATAACAACGGGATGGAAGTTTGTCGATAATGATATTGCAATAGTATTTTCTTTACGTAACTGAAGTAATGGAGTATTCGTATCAGGTTTAAAAAATCTCATTTGTAGGAGGATTGAGAAGGTTGAAAGACGGAGGACAAACTAGTCTCGGAACAGGCGTGACTAAAGCATTGCAAGAACGGATCAACTTCTGAGACGTTCAACGAGAAAAGAATTACTCCAGTAATTGAACTTTGTGATACGGAAGTAACGTTAGCGAAATTTTACAACACAGATTGTCGGTTAGCAATGACAATATTTATTTATTTTAAATAGCAAATTTCATCCTTTTTTGGGGCAGGGTTAAGGGTTGAGATAAAAAACTGAAATTTTTAAGAAATTTCGCTCGAATTATTTGATGCCAATTTTTGGGGGGATGATCGCAACAAAAAATTCGTCAAAATATTCTAAATAAGGATTAATATTTACATTAGTGAGCTTGCAGAGTGTGGAGAAGGCTGATAAGTATCCCCATTTGTTCTTATCGTGAATATTTTATGTATTTTGAATATAAAACTTGGGCTCGAGATTTTGTGTCTTCAATTTTTGTTGTGATAAAGAAAATTGAAAAAAGAATAAAATTTCTACCTGCACATATGTATATACGTGTATGTCTATATGTTGTGGTGAAATCTCTACTTGAGTGACTGGATACCTTCTCGATTAGCTAACATTTGAAATCTGCAATCGTTGAAGAGGAGAGAGCCGATATTACTGGTAAAGAGCGCTATTCGTCCTTGGCACTTTTATTTCATACAATATATGTTTTTTTTTCTTTTTATTTTTTTTTGGGGGGGGGGGGGGGATTTGTTATATTTCAACGTTTCCAAAAGCTGTTCCGTAAATTGCACCTGCCGTTCTGTTACACTTTAGCCGTAAGAAACTTTGCGGAAAATATATATACCTATACCTATATATACATGTGACAGCCATGCCACGTTTGTATTTGGGTCACTTACGTGACTGCCGTTGACACGCGGTTCAAGTAAGCAACGTGAGGTGAAGATCGTAATTAAAAGATCAGCATATATGCAGATTAACGCTTGAATACTAACACCAATGCGGTTTTAGTGTTGTAAAAAATTTGAAAATAAAAAAATAGTAAAATAAAAAAAATTATCTCATATCTATCGTCAAACTTTATATACCTACGTTTGAAGTATGGTTTAATTTTCTGCACAGTCATAGCATCGATCGAAAATGAATATATTAGGTTAAATTTATCGAATTTACTTCACCTCTTTCAGCTTATTTTATTCAAGTTAAAGACTTTCCCGTTTTATATTAAATAGAAGCGCTACAAAACAGGTTTAAGGCGTTTCCTTGACATATAATTTACCCCAATCTATACTCGTAACAGTATTTCCGTAATAAACTGCGGTAAAATATTTCTCGTGAAAAAATTTTTAAAACGTTAAAAAGAAAAAAGTTTTAATTATTCGCATTGTATGATATTTTATTAATGACTTTGAGTATATCTCTGAGCTGTAAGAGTCTGAGTATAGTTTTTTTATAACGTAGAAATTCGTGATAAATATAAACACGTTATCGAATTTGATAGAGTTATTAGTATTTTAAATGTATTGAAAATTGCTTAAAATTACGATTTTAAAATGGATAGAATTTATTGGTCGCAATGTCCCTGACCAAGTCGAAAGCAGAGCGCAGTCGCCGCGGGCGTCGAAACTGAACTGCCTTGCTTGCCTTGCTATATGCTATGCCTCATGTTCTGGGTTGGCGAAATGGAAAACCAGAAGAGCTGAGTCCTCCTTAGTTCGGTGATATTAATTAATTTACTTTACATCGTAGTCTGCGAAGCGAAATTCCGTAGTAAAGAAAGTCTTTTGAATTTAAGCTGCAGTTGCACTTGAATGAAATAAAATTTTTGTCTTGATTTCTCTTTCTTATTTTTACTTTTTCTTTTCCTTTTGTTTTTTTTTTTTTTTCTCTTTGGTAGGTACAAAGTGTTGAGAATTAATCGAAATTTAAATAATTTTTGAATTGTAGTTTTATATCCCGTATAAATTTAACGTTTTATGAAGAACCCGGAACAAACTTCCTTCGGCATTATAAGCCGGATATTACTTGCTCGATATCAAACTCGCAAACAACGTTTCAAACTAGACACGTTTCGAAACCTCGCTAAACTTTGTTTCACGTCAGTTTTTAGTTTGAAATTTTACCTTTTATATTCAAACTATAAATACACGGCTTGTAATTATTTTGCGATGATTAATATCCACGATAATGAGCTAACTAAATTAAGGCGCCTTTAACGGACATATTTTTTAATAACTGCTATATCCCAATAGAACTTTTCAATTAAATACACCATTCACCAGTCTTTTCAAAATATAAGGAATAATTATTCTAAACTCAGTATTTGTTCATTTTCATTCTAAACTAAATTGACGAATATTAAAGCAAATTTCTTTGCTCGATTACTCGAATATACAGTCTTCGATTTTTAATCTGGACTTGTTAATATTATTCTAAACAAATCCTCGCATATATTTATTAGACTGGGCCAAAAAAATCGATTATTTTTTTGTTTTTTCTTAAGTATATCGAAAATATTGTTTGGGGTGACAAAAAAAAATTATTGTGAGAATTTGAGTCCTTAATATTAATATTGAGAGATCTATCATCGCAATTTTAGATTTTGTTTTCTTGAGCGGGTTTTTGTCTCAGAACTCCCAAACCATTGAGTTAAACAAAATTGACTCGCAGATATTTTTTGAAAGAAATTGAATACTCTACAAAAAAGGTCTAATTGAAATTTTCCGTCAGATGAACCGTTTCCTTACAATCATGCCTTAAAAATTGGTATAGTTTTATAATTTGATCTTTCAACTTTGGAATTTTGTAATTCATGTAAAAATCAGTATCCGGAAAAAAACCGATAAATATTCTTATGGGAAATCAAATGCTCTACAAAAAAAGTCTTTTAACATTTTTGGCTAAATTCACTCCATCAAAAGTTATTCAAGGTTGAAGAAAAACCCGCTCAGGAAAAAAAATCTAAAATTGCGATGATAGACCTCTTAATATTAATATCAAAGACTCAAATTCTCACAATAATTTTTTTTTGTCACCCCAAACAATATTTTCGATATACTTTAAAAAAAAAAAAAATAGTCGATTTGTTTGGCGCAGTCTAATATTTACACATAATTATATAAGCTAATCACAGATTCAATAAGAAAAAAGAATTTTCACGATGACAATTACAATCGCAGAGTTTAATTAATTTCATCTGAAAATTAGTTATATAAATTATTGTTTCAAGATATGCTATATTTTGGTAAATTGTTGCTGAAATGAAAGGTACGTTTACTATTTCAATAACATTACCACAAGTGAATTATTTTTTAAGATATTACCCGCTGAAAATATTGCTATTGGTCTCTCACTGCGGTCAAAGCTTACCAAGAAACTGTCCACGGCACAAATGACCCCATGTATGTATGTACATACATAAATATAGAGACATGATGTAGTAGGTATATCTTTTGTATCAGCACCCTCGATTTATGTTAAATATTCATCATAAGGAATGAAGTAGGAAGAAATATTTAAAGGATATACAATTTTTATGATCCGAAATGAAAACCTGGGTATGAAAGTATGATGAGCTTCAATTGAGCAAAGTACATATTATAACGAGTGTAAGAGGATGAGTTGAATATTTTTTTATTTTTATTTATATGAATTTTTTGTGCGACAAATATAAGAAATAAAAAATAAAACGAACATTTCTTTCGATACTTTCGATCGCGTTAAATGATTTTGAAGTAACGGTATTCAATTATGTCAATTTCGAATCTTGTTTTGTATAGGGTAATGATTTGTTCAATGAAAAATAGATTGGATTTTTATATAGGTTTTACGAAGAAAAACCGTTGGTAAATTTAGAGGATAAACCGCAGCATGACAATAAATGAGAAAGCTGAAGCAACGATCAATTGTGACGAGGACAATTCGGTCTTGTACTAAGTCGTAAATTAATCTCAACTGAAAAGTAGGTCCATAAAACCGATATAATTGGCGTTGAGTCACTCCACCGTAACAACGAGTATATATAGTCACCATGCGGCTGGGGCTGGCTAGCAATTGTTCAATCTCAGCTGCTCAGTAACCCAACGACCCAATAAACTCTCGACAAAAGTACAGGCTACTGTATTCGACGCAATTTAGCATGCGTTCTATTTGCAGAACACGATACTTAATCATAGAGGTATTATTTTCTTTCTAAATTCATTTCAATCGGTAAATTATCAGTCGAATTAAATCCTTCCCGGCTTTCAAATATCCTATTATCAAGGTATAGTTTGAATTCCGCGCTGGAACGCTGGGTTTGAACCACGCGCATGACGTCATGCAGTATTCTGCGCATGCGTGGTATCGAATTACATGCCACAGCTACGTCACAATGATCGCAATCGTATTTAGATGACTTTAGCGCCTAACATAACTCGGTTTATTGTTCATTACGCGATTATAAGACTAGTTTAATTAACTTTTTATATCCTTTTTGATTATTAATATGAACCGAGAGATCATTAATACATCAGAAAGTCATTACTAAGAGAATGAATTTTTAATTTCTGTATCCGTGAATCAATTAGCGTTTGATAATTTAATCGATTTCTACAACTGGGTCATTAATTGTCATACGTACGACGTAATTACGAGACCATAGAGAGAAGGAGAGCTAATAAAAGGACCAAATTTCAATATTTGTTGGCCGCAATTGTGGAACGCGACCGTCTTTGGCTTCCAAATCTCAACCATCTGCGCACATGGTTCAGTTTTCACCGTGTTCACGATCCATTCAACTGATTTCGTTGCTTTAGTTCTCAGCTCGGTGCACTCGCACCTTACACTTCATCGACGTGTGGAAGTATGAGAACGTGTGCATGTTCAACGAAATATGTGCTCAGGTCGTTTCACCCGACAATTTACGGACATACAGGGTGTAAAAAAATAAAAAGAAAAAAAAAACGGAAAACTAAAGAAATAAATCGCCTACTTATTTATGTGAAAATTTTACGATGCAGCTATCTAAATATACGATGAAGAAGATTTTTCATGATTGTTATTGTTTAAATTTGAAAATCGTAGGATAATATTCGCTAAAATATCTGGATTTAAAAATACTGTAAATGAATAACAATTTTTTTATTTTTTTTTTGGTTCTTATAATTCTGTTTAAATTAATTCATTCGTTTCAACCGATTTTTTTCCGATCTTTGAAGTAAAAAATCAAAATTGAAATAAAATTATAAGAAAATGATGAAAGAAAACGTTCAAAAATTCTTGTATGTATTAAAGTTGAACGGTGTGACATATTTATATACCGATCTCTGAATATTTTCAATCTGTTAAAATTTCAAAACTTTATGATAGTTTTCCGGCGCACCCTGTACTGCACGTAGATTCGTTTTATATAATAGAGGAGCCCGTGTACGTGCTCGATGGAAAGACGTACAGGTATATATATATATCGGTTTGCCTTATGTGTTCGTTCCGGCAATATAAGTTGAAGGAGCTGCCATTGACTGATTCGTCTCAGTTCGCGTAACGCAAGCATAATTATTACCGTGTCTTTTATCGTCCGTAGGTATCGGATATCGTGAAATATCGATATTTTATCAATACCGATATCATTATTATCATCATTATTGTAATACACAATCACAAACCATATACAATATACGTAAATTATACATACCTATATATAAATTTACTTAACAGAAATTCTTATCTTGAATACCGATCTCCTTCCCCGATTATAATACCCGGTGTCATGTTATCTTTACTTGCGCCAAAAATAGTTAACAGATATCCTCTCTTGCACCCCCCTCGCGATTATTTTCTCGATAACGTTAACAAACATGAGATAAAAAAAAGGTACGGAAACTTTTATACCTTGAAAGAAGAAAAGAAAAAATGAAAAAAAAAAATAAAATAAAATAAATAAATAAAATCAAATTAAAAAGGTAGAGAATTGAATCTGAAGTATCATGAGTCAGATATTTATTCTGAAAATACAGTTTTCTGTATCTTAAGAAATGTGATTTTTTTTTGTTTTTTTTTTTTGTTTGTTAGACCGAGAAAAACGATGACGATTCAAGATTAAAATTACTCCTCGTTAAACGAAAGTATCATATAGTATGTGCCACACGCTGTTATTAGTATGAATAGTACGACGAACCTCATAATCAGTTGAGAGATCGTTGATTTATTTAAATAACCTTATGAGAATCTTTAAGGTTATTATTTTGTATTCCCAACCTATGTATATGTAGATGATATGTATAAGTATACGTATATTTATCTCATAATCTAGAGATCAAAAACAAACAAAAAAAAAAAAAAAACGGAAATTCAACAAAAGAATTAAACGAAGACCCACGATCTCGTATACAGGATGTGAAAGACTTCCTCAAACGTGAACTTTCAATTTACGTATACGTATAATACCTATAATATATGTAGATTAATATCTTTATAATTTTGTAATCGTTAAAAATCGTCTCTTATTATAATCCATATTATACCAACACGATAATTAATTTTGAAAAGTAACTAAAAAGTAAAAATAAAAAAAAAAACAAATTTAATAATAAATATATACCACAACATAATCCAAGTTAATTTTCATTTATTAATATAATATGCGTATTATAAGTCTATACGCTCTGAAAAATTTCTTCATCGCCTAACGCAATTAATACTTGTAATAAAATCTAAAGCCAATATTATACCGCGATATTTTCTTGATACTGAACAGTCGTCAGCGCATGCGTTAAATAATTTAATATCATTGGTCGGCGAGTTTGTCCTACGATGATATTCGAGCTTGTAAGGCAGGGGAGCCAACTTGCACGAAATCCTAACCTCAATTCTAATCTCAAAAATCTAAATCAACTGCTAAGCTGCCAAAAATAAAGTTTAACAGTTAAGAAAACTCACGCTTACATTGTCAATCGTTTAGTTTCAAGAAAACATCTCGGTATATGTATATATAAATTAATCTAAAAATATATATACATACCTACCTTTAAGTAATTATTATTTTACTAACAAGGAAGGGGAATATTAAAAATGAAATTATATTAACATATGTATATGTATGATTAAACAATGCTTACGTAGCACCATAATTATATAGTATATATTGAGCGTGATATTAAAGTACAGTAGTAGGTTACTATTATAATAATTATTGTTATTATTGTTATTATCATTATTTATTATTATTATTATTATTATTATTATTATTATTATTGTTATTGTTATTATATTTATTATAAATCATGAATATAGCAAATAAATTTGGTCATTTGATTTAGATTTTTTGGGATAATTAAATCTATAGACGTAAATAATTGTACAGTTGCATACAAGAAAAAAAAAAAAACAAATAATGTACAACATTGAGCACAAAGATTATTTATATAATCATACAATATGGTGATGGGCATAGAAAAAAAAAGAACCAAAAAAAAAAAAAAACAATTGAAATTTATATAAGTTTCGAATTCTTTTAGGAAATCAGAATTAGGCTATTTTTTTTCAAATGATTTTTTGTTTTTTTTTACTAATTTTAGTATTATTTTTATGAAAAGGTCCGTTTCTTTTTATATTTGTTGATAATAATTCTTGAATTTAGACAATGTTATGTGATATATTTAGATTCTTTTATACAGCCCTGTCACACCAATGGAGAAGTACCTATAAATTACAGGTTTGTATATATATATATATACATATATATATATATATATATATATATATATATATATATATATATATATATATATATATATATATATATATATACATATATATATATACATATATATATATATATATATATATATATATATATATATATATATATATATATATATATATATATATATATATATATATATATATATATATATATATATATATATATATATATATATATATATATATATATATATATATATATATATATATATATATATATATATATATATATATATATATATATATATATATATATATATATATATATATATATATATATATATATATATATATATATATATATATATATATATATATATATATATATATATATATATATATATATATATATATATATATATATATATAATGCGATAACAAGAAAATTACACTTAATTAACTAACCATCGTGTCCTTCCGAGAAGCAAGTTGGCCGGGGTATAGAGGTATAGAACTTCTTATTGTTACCCATAGTATGCGGTCAAGACCGTGCCAGCTAAGGATACATTGAACTTTGTAGTTTGCACCATTCGCGTCGTCGACTCGACGTGTACCTACAACGATATTTCGCAAAGTTCGCAAACAGAGCTTTCTCATTGTCAGAGAAAATGGCTACCCGAAGTAGCAGGAAACTTAATTAAACGAACGCGTATGAAGGGATTTTTTAAAAATTTCTTCCCCCCCCCCCCTCCCATCTTTGTTTTAATTTTTTTTTTGTGGGGGGGTTGTTTCGTTTTTTAGATCAATTTTTGGTTCCTTTTTCAATTAATTATTGTTTCTCGCAAGGACTTACAATCCTGTAAAATCAATAATAATATCACGAAAGTTTTAAAATAACAATTAATATAATAAATATGTTTATATAGGTTTAATATTCTATACGGTACGTATCAGCTGTTATTACAAGCACTGCATATACCGGCGATTCAAGATTGCCTATAGAAAACCGTATAAGGCTAATTGTCGTTAAGGCGCGATGTAAGTGTAATATATAATATGTATACTCGATAAATTAAATATTTTTATTTATATAATTAAAGGGGATTTAATATCATGGAAATTATTTCAATTTTTGTTTTTTTTTTTTTTTTTTTTTTTTTTTTCTAACGTACTCACAACGATATAGAAGATTGACTTTATCTTTGTATATTATTAATTTTCCTCTTGAAAAGACATAATTTCAGAATATTTCTTGCAAATTTCGAAACGTTTTAATGAACTTGTACACCCTCACGAAAACCATTTTTTCTTCGTTATACTAAATCTAAGTAAATCCAAGCTCCATAAAGTCTAAAACTAATTTCAAATTATGTTCCAAAAATACAGGTAAATCAGCTGTTTAAAACAAAAAAAAAAATAAAATAAAATAAATATTTTATCATAATTTGAAGGTGTACCATCTAAATTATTATCATAATAGCTGATATAAAGAAGGACGTATACCATAGTTTATAATTTCACGGCAAGAGTTTCGATATTATATTTATTATACATATATTATACCTATTCTCATTATTTCCATATCAGCAATTTCGATCCAAATTGTAAATCAAATTTCCTCTCAAATAATAATTGTTTTCAATATTCGTTACACAGATATAGGTATATAATAATATAATATATGTATACGTATGTATATGTACGATATACATACACGCATATATATACCTACCTTAGTAGATATCTGATATTTATTATACCTATGTATAAAGTTATTATACATATGTATATATATAAATACAGTTAAGTAACGAAAACAAAGATTAACCCTTCGTGGTCACACCTACGATTTCAATCAAGCTGATCACAACCGGGTCAAATTGACCCAAGCCAATTTATAAACGGAGACCGAAAAAATACTAGGAAATACCTTGAACATTCTAGAACAAGCGGTAAAAGTCGGTATATCAAAATTCAAACATCAACATGTTCGAAAAAAAAATCGTAAAACGGTCAATGCGTAGAAAAGACGAATTTTTTACTAAAAAAAAAAAAAAAAATCATAACTTTTTGAATTTTTATTATTTTTCAGTAGAATTATAGTCGGGGATACTCATGAGATTATGATACTTTCAGAAAGAAAAAATATTGCTATAATGTGTGTTTCAAAAAAGGTATTTATTTTGGAAAAAAAAAAAAATAAATAAATAAATGATATTTACCTTCAAAGCGATGACCACAATGGGTTAAAATCAATTATTTTATAACTATATCTGTATAAAATATATCCAGATATAAACAGCAAAAGGTTAGAAAAACAAAAAAATTCAAATATACTTTCAACAAATATAAAGAGAATATAAATATTTCAATTAATATTATTACACATATCTATACATATACATACAATCGACACGTATATATATATATATATATATATATATATATATATATATATATATATATATATATATATATATATATATATATATATATATATATATATATATATACACACACAACAATTGATGCACTTATATATCTATAATAATGGGATTTTTTATGGCAAACGTGAATCGCCCTCTACTAAAGTACACCTCGATCTATTACTATATCTATGAACAAAGAATAAAACTAAGTACCTAGGGTACTGATAGTAATAGTAATAATAATAATAATAATAACAATAATGATAGCAATAATAGCAATGACATTAACAATTTTAGCGACTGATGATAACCACAAGATTTATAGAATAACAGTAGATGTAGTAGTAGTAGTAATAATAATAATAATAATAATAGTATTAATAATAATAATAATAATAACAACAACAACAACAATAACACGATTCGTCTATTATAGAAAGCGATCAAGGTTCGCCATGAATTTATATAGGAACAGGAATATGTAGGTTTGATCGCGCGTCATTCTGGAGATGAACGAAGAATAGGTATGTAACTATATATATAGGTAGCGTTAAATCGTTTTCCAAACGAGTGAAGTGTTTTTAATCTTGAGGAATGATATCGTATAGTATGGTAGACGGAAGAGGGACGTAGCTGCTTTAGAGATGATTAAAAAAAAAAAAAAAGAAATGCGGAAAAACTCGAAAGGAGAATATAAAAAAAAAGTAAAGAAAAAATGAAAGGTTTAAAATTTCAATCTTATATAAAGCATTGACGTATCTCTATATTTAATTGAGTTTTAATCCTAATGAATTTTAATTTTTTCATTTTTTTTATTGTGTATTACCACAAAAATAAAAAAATAAGAGGACGTAAAATCTTATTTGTTATATACAACAGCGTTCTCTGTCATACTTATATATAGATACGTCGAAGACTTAGTGTCATAATTTCCATTTCATAATTTAAAAATTTATCTTCTAATTTTTTTTGTTTTTTCAATTTTTTTGGTTTATTTCTTTAAAAAATCCCATTTATGGATATTCACGTAAGTTCGATTATATCTGTGGTGCTGTTTAATCTACTACTAAACGAATACGTATTATACATACATATATACATAAATAAATAAATAGGTATATATAATAAAAGCTTTTTTATATTGCAAGGATATTACACATCATAAAAAAGAAAACAAATATAAAATAAACATAAAAAATGAATCATAGACGTGTGATATCCGTGCTTTAAGTATGATCCACAGCACTCGAGTTAAGCCCTATCCTCGAAATCTCCAGAATAAAGCGTCGTTGAACGTCGCATTGGCGGAGGACGAAGTAGACCGGACTAAGGAACCGGAAAAGGAAGGAAAAGAAAGGGAATGGAATGGAATGGAATGGAATGAAACGGGCTTTTCGCGTTCTTCAGAGGCTTCGCTTGGCCTTACATCCGAAAGACACGTACATACATAGAAATAAGTAGTTCTTTGAAAATGAATTACAGAACAAGGCGTCTAAGTCATTCACGAATTGTATATATACCGTATATTTCATATTTAAATATACATGTCTACTAGGGTGAGCCAAAAAAACTAACCTATCGCAGTTGTGACTTCAAATAAGCGTATATACTGAGAAAAAAAATTCTCCCGTTAGGAAAAATTTTTAGCTCAATTTTAAAAGGTGTCGCTGGCTATTTGAAATGTCCCATTAAAATAACACGTAAAAAATTTTTCTTTCACTAAAAATATTATAACTTTCGAACCGTTTGAGATAAAAAATTGGCGCTAGCATATTCTTGTAGGGCATTAAATTTCCTAAAAAAAAGTCCCGGGAGTCGAAATTCTAAACCCAATAATTCGTATACTTACGGGCCATGAAAGTCTAAAATAAATTGTAATAACAAAATTTTTATTAATGATTAAAAAAAGAAAAAAAAAAATTGATGACTAAAAATGCAATAAATTACAAATAAAAAAGTTAAAACTCTATTTAATTTATGAACTTAGTATGTAAATTACATTTTTTACTCACTTCATCTAATTTTAATTGATATTTTTGATAAAAAAAAAGCCCTAAATCCGTAAAATTCTGTTTATTTTAGACTTTCATGGCCCGTAAGTATCTATACGAATTATTGAGTTTAGAAATTCGACTCCGCGGACTTTTTTTTAGGAAATTTAATGCCCTACAAGAATATGCGAGCTCAAATTTTTCATCTCAAACGGTTCAAAAGTTATAATATTTTTAGTGAAAAAAATTTGTTTTACGTGTTATTTGAATGGGAAATTTCAAATGGCCAGCGACACCTTTTAAAATTGAGCTAAAAATTTTTCCTAACGGGAGAATTTTTTTTCTCAGTATATAAACTTATTTGAAGTCACAACTGCGATAGGTTAGTTTTTTTGGCTCACCCTAATGTCTACGTAAAATAGTATCTAAATACAAGTTCCGTATTCCGTTGTTCCTATAACGATTCCTTATTCCTAACCTCTTAATTCTTATTTATTAAGAAATTACTATACTATACGTAAATGATTTGAGCTCCGTTGTAAGAAATTAAAGCACGTTAAGATAATGAGAAATTTTCATCACCATCCCGTTTAAATACCAACAACGTTTAATGAGTTTAACAAAGAGTATAAGATAGATAGATGCTTGGATTTTCAGATCCATTGCAGCTTTAAGGCGAAATGTAACGTTTCAAGGCTTCGAAAACGGGAATGGTGAATTCTCCGAAACTACTGGATGAATCGCAATGAAATTTCAGGGGATTGCGCATTATTCTAGTAGAAAGAGCCTGATTATTTTACTTTTTCGAAATTTTACAAATTTTTTGTTTTTTTTTTCTAATTTTTTGAAAAATTTTGATAAAGTAAAATAATCAGGCTCTTTCTACTAGAATAATGCGTAATGCCCCAAAATTTCATGGCGATTCATCCAGTAGTTTCGGAGAATTCACCATTCCCGTTCTCGAGGTCTTGAAACGTTAAATTTCACCTTAAATACTGGAATACATGTATTTAAGATACAATAGGCTACTGCTATAGTGATAACGATGGCATAAAGTATGATACGCCAAAGTTATAAAACAAAGATAAATATTAAAGGTATAATAATAATAAATATATGAGTTTAAAGGTATAGCATATGTCTCCATCACGAGTTTATGTAAGAAGTGGAATAAAAAGTGGTTTTTATACGATTTTACTGGACATACGGACACAATAAAAAGCCAAATGTAAAATATTTTTTTTTTTTTTTTTTTAATTTTTCAATTTTGTTTTCTTTTTTTTCTGTTTCGGATAAATTGAACGAAGACTTAAGTAGCTTTAGAAAAACAATGGATACTTTTTTTTACTATCGATTTAAAAGAAAGTAAAAAAGAGAAAAAGGGCGCAATATAGCGATCGTTTTGAAGGCAGAAAAAAAAAAAAAAAACGAAAAAGAAATAGAAAGAAAACTACGATATACTTACGAACGTTGCTTCGCTAAGGTAAAAACTGTCATATAATAAGAGAGAGAGAGAGAGAGAGAGAGAGAAGGAGAAAAAAACGTGCCTTTCGAGACTTTGAGCCGAGTTGAAAAGCCTCCGAGCAACAAAGAATGGTTTTCGGTTCAGAGACTTGGGTTAAAAGGTAGGTTGGGTGGTGAATGGGAAGGAAGAAGCCTCCGCGAGAGCCTCGAGGTTATTTTTTTTTATTTTTTTATTTTTTTTTTTTTTGAAATTTTATTTATATTTAAAAATTTCATATAAGCATCGATTTATTTTCATTTTTTATTTTTTTCTTATTTGTTTGTTTTTTTTTTTTTTTTTGGTATAGAGAGGAAAATTTATTAACGAGGCTCAAGCGCGTCCAGACAATGGCTAATGCCACGTAAATATATATTTATATATAGATACTATATACCTTAAATTAATAAAACAAGAAGAAAAAAAAAAGAAAAAAAAAAAAAATCATTCAATTAAATTCAACGATTTCATTATAATATGAAAATCGTTAATGCATCATAGGCATATTAGTCACTTGCGATTGTATCTTAGAAATAAACTGACAACCGACATTTAATCACTAATAATTAAGTTCCGTAGGCACTGAGACACCCTCCCGGGTTGGCACTTAAAGTAGGAGCAAATTTCACCACTAATTAAACTCACTTAAGTTTATTATTAATTATTATACACATTTTCAAGAGATTTAGTTTTTCGTTAATTTTTTTTTTTTTGATAATTTGTTTAATTTATTTTTCTGTTTTTTTTATTTTTATTGACAACCTGCTTCTATTATTTTTTTTCTTTTTATTATAAATCTTTTTTTTTGGTTATTGTTTTTCCTTCGTTTAGCACTATATATATTATAGATACGACAAAAGATTCGCAAGATTTTTTTATTTTTTAAATTCTTTTTGCAGAGGTATATGATACGTGAATTTTATTTTCTTTATTTAAACATATAACACACGTTCGATTTAAACTACGACCTGTACAATTTATTGATTAAATTTCTTTTAAATTCACATTATAATTTAATAAACTTTCTTATAGGTATATATATATTGTATATATACCTTGTCATTTATATAACCAATTTTAATAGCGTGAAAATTTATTTAAAAACCAATCGTAGATTAATTAATTATAATCTTTTTTTTTTTTTTTTTTTTTAATTTATATCTCTTTGATTTTAACATTAAATATTGACTCTTAAAGTTTAATTATATATGTATAACGTGATGTCTTTATATTTGGTGATTGATAATATATAATAGTTATATGTATATACTATATATATATGGTTTAATTTTATAATTTTCTATCAGTTCTATATATATATATATATAATAAACACAGATTATAATAGGGTATATTATAATATAAATTATTATTTCGAATATCGACACTGGGTAGAATTTTTTACAAAAATTAAACCAAACAAAATAAAAAAAAAAGAAAGAAAGATATAGGACTGTCTCTCATCAATTAAATCGATACAATATTTTCCAAGTTTTTTACACTTTCGTACACTCACATCGTATTTGCATATAAATAGTCGAAATTTTCTGTATGTTTTTTTTGTTTTAATTTTTACTGATTTTATTTATTTTTTTTTCAAATTAGTTGTTACATACACGATAAAAATTAGCCAGTTTCTCACCTTTCTCTTAATTAACTACACCAGGAAACAATTAGTTTTGATTAAAAATAGGTCCTTTTGTTACCTTAGTAAAACATGAAAAAACACAAGTCGAAGATCGAATACTGACGAATATTCACCAAGTTTAATAATTGTTGAAATAAATAAATAAATCGTAATTAATAACGATTTATAAAAACTGAATTTTTATCATTGATGATGACAAGTTGTTTTAACGACTCAAAAATTTATTAGTATTATTATTATTATTATTTTTTTTTTTCTTTAATAAATCAAAAGTCCATACGATTTCTTAAAGGATTTATTTTCCTAGATCTTGAACGTCTAGTACCAGGGGCCGTCGACTAGCTTTCTGATACATGTTCTGGACCAAAGAAGCCTAAAGTCTTTAACGTCTGAGTTACTCTTTCGATAAGTTTATTTTTATACCTCCATATCGTAGTGTCCATAACGCTATTCTCTCTGTACTCAACGCAGCTTTTCTTAAGTGATTTAACACAATCAGCACGATAATGTTGAAGCTGTGCGTCACTAGTTTCTATGGGGTAACTTGTACAACCAGAGCCAAGACAGGCTAAGGGAAAGTGATTGTGAAGGGTTACCACTCGTTCTGGATTGTGAAAACACTTCACGTACTGATTCGGTTTCGTGAAATTCTGAGACCTGTACACGTGCTGGAGCATGTGCATGTACCTGAAACCAAAACAGTTTTTTCTTTTTTTTTTTTTTCCTTACGCATAAAACGTATCGTGTCTTCAAAATTTCTAATCACAATTTATTTTCTAAACATTGTATGGAAGTTATTTAAAAATTTCTTTAAATTCGAGATTTGATACTCATCCTGTAACAGGATGTTCATTAAACTTAGATTTGCCATTTCATTGATCAGAAGAGAAGTTTTTAAAATTTTATTCCCTTATCAGTTGTGAAAGCTCTCGATGGTTTTAACAGGATAATGGTGATTCTATAGAATCGATAAGCCATGTATGTTAATCCGTGGAGAAAGCTTTTTATCTTTTTTATTTTAAATAAAAACGAAAAAGAAACTTCTCCTGAATGCACAGCATTATGAAGTTGAGTGAAAACTGGTAATTCCGGTTTACGAATCGGCTTAGTAATTGTTTAAACCGCTTATATTCTGATTATTTACGTTGAATAGAATGAAAATTTCTAAATTAGTGATTAAACATACCTTGGTACATCCTTGAACCATCCATGCGAGTGAAGTAGATCATCAAGAAAGTACACGTTCCTAACATTATAAGAAGCTCTAGATTCGTTACGTATTTTCAAAGCTTTAGGCATTATTCTATCCATAAGTTCCTTCCATGTTGCATCTTGTACCGGCATAATAACCTCATCTATATCAAGAAGTGCGATGTATTCATACTCGTACATATGTTTGTAAAGACAATCGTTGTACGGTATTAATTCATTTTGTCTTTTATGATTCATCTTTTTTGTAAGATACATGTGTTGAAAAGCAGGTACATTCGGTTGTCCACCGGGTAAAGTTAAAGGTGTTACATGAACCTTGCCCTGTTTTTCATAGTAGTTTAAAACCTTGCTTATATTAGGATGAACTTGAAGTTCGTAAAAGTATATTTTGTCAGCACCAAGCAAATTGATCATCTCAATCCACTCGACAAGTCTTACGGAAAGATCCTCGTGAAGAAAATCAAGTCCCTTTACACAAACTGCAAAGTCTTTCTTTCGCGGTGGTTTGTTGTATATAACCCTTAGATTGTTAGTCGCAGTATCGCAGGCTTTTGGAACTAACGAGACTGAAGCTGGTACAAGTTTTTTATGACTTTGTGGTACTTTGCAGGCTATTATATATGGCTGATAAATACCTTGTTTATAATTTCCCCATTTTGGATACCATATGTATTTGTACTCCAGAGTCTCGACTAACTGTGGTTCTTTTTCTCCCTCGTACCAAATTTGACAGAAACTTTTAACAGTTGGTTCAATCCTGTTTATCATACCTACAATTCTGATCGCAGGTCCGATACGTGAAAGACGTCTTGTGTCATAAAAGGCACCAAAAAGTTGAAATGATCCGTTGTTAGTGTGCATACTTTGCCAGTATATGTTGTTAAATTCGAGATCGAATATACTTGGAAATTTAGCACAGCTCTCGTTTTTGTAATGCATTGCCTTGTTGTTTTTGTTACGGTTCCAATAGGCGAGAGGAAGACTTGGTAATCGCGTTTCAATTTCTTCTATAAGTTTTTCTTCAGTTCTTGAAGGAGTCTTGTCAAGAAGTGGTTCCATCTCCATCGGACTCTGGGATGTTGTCGATACAACAGGCTCACGAGTATAACTAGAATCAATCAATTGTTGAAGAAGGAAACGACCGGAGCTTAGACTGGCTCCGTTTTGTCCGGATCCAGCCACATTCTCCTGTACTGTTTCCATATGACGGAACTGTATAGCTGCTATCATAATCAATCCCCATACGAATACGAAGAAAAGTGCCTTTCGAACACAGCGAGAACTTCCCGCGCACCATGGCTGAAGCATTTTGTTTATGTGATCTTCTCTAATTCCAAATATCACAACTCCTTAGACTGGAACATATCTGAAACATAGAGAATAGGATATCTTTGATTAGAGTTTATATATATGGGTTCCAATTTACGCGGTAAGAGAATGGGAAGAGAAGGTTTTGATATAATTAAACCGTTCTCAGCTCCTATGGACTTAATAAGCTTTGAAAATTTCTCATTTCATGAATTCTACGGTGTACCCCTAAATCCGCTTCCGGAGCTGAACTTGGAATTAAATTATAGCCGAGGCCTCCCTAGTCGAAAGATCCTATTAGAGAGCTCGCTACTGTTGCTAATGTTGAATAATTTATCTTCAACCGTGTGTTTTAGATATGAGTTACACGTTCGTAAAATTCTTTCTAAAAAAAAAAAAAAAAAAAAAAACAAATATGAAATTTTTCCAATTAGATGTATGGTTAGTTGATTGACTAACACCACATCGATTACAGACATTTAATACTTTCAATATATTTAGGGTTAAGATAAATTCTCACACAAAATACCGAGTCTTTTTAATTTTAGACTTAGAATCTATTCAGCTTTGATTTAAGACCAATGCAATTGATGAACGGAAACTAATTACTTTTTGATTAAATATTCATGATGATGTCATTCTTTTTCATTCTCGTGTGATATTTGAAGAATTTTTCGTATGTTGAATCCGTGTTACTTTTTAATTATAGTAGATGTTTTATTACAGATATCTTCTGTCTCTTACAGTTTCATCTCTTACGTTGAAGAATGATACCTTCATATTTGGTATAAATTTGTGACTAATTAAATTTCAACGAATTAAACTATGACAATTACTTTTGGATTTTAGTCACGGTATTGTCTTATTGAAAACGATCATCAACGAAATCTTAAAGATATTCTAATTCTATCGTTAATGAAGATCAACAATTTGTAATTAATTTAATTTAACGGTTTGATATTGAAATTTATTAATTTTTTTTTTACCTTGGACTGTGAAATTACGGAATACAAAATTTTTTATATAATAACAGTTACCTTTCATTTACATACATAAAGACATTCATACGTCTTTTTTAATTTTTACTGCAATATGAAGTGTCAATATTTTTCGCAATTAATTAGAATTCATATTTTCGGATATGTGTATATACGTTTTCAAAATACATACGATTGTTTAAATAAGTACGAAACGACTGCACATTTGTGATTTTTTAATAAATTATATGTGTCAATACAGCTGCAAAATTTAGACGCGTTTACGTAACTAATAATATTTTTTATAATATGTATATGGGGCATTCTGTACTGTATATAAAGAGATATATTGGTATATATATACATCTGGGACATTCCACGTCAATTTTATACTTTCAAATCATCAAATTTTTTTATTCGCCCAAATCCATATCAACTATTTCGTATTTTGTCAATAAGTTATATGATTTTAATACTTTTATTTATTTTTTTTATTTAAATAAAAACAGCATTTTTCTACGAGTATATAGTGTGAAAATTATTATACCTAACTTGTCGAATGTTCTTGCACCTATAGGGTATTTTTTTTGTTTTTTTTTGAAGGAAGGGGGGGGGGGGGCATTCTTGTTTCAAAGTTCGGAATTCCATAACCCGATGAAAATTTAGCACGTATAGTAAACGGGAGATAATATAACAGTAAACAATACCGTTCCGATACAACAACAAGTAACAATGGCGTTTGGAATTTCCTACATGGCACGGGCCAAACGATAACTAAATTTCTTGTAAAACACAAGGCTTGAACGATACTGAAATTCCTACGATATATTATACACCCATATGTGCCTTTACGATAGGACACGAAATTAAAATATGTGTTATAAAATATTCAACAAAATTATCTTACAATTATAGTTTTTTTTTTCTTCCTCATACAACGCAATTAGTTTTTCTTAAATATGCAGTTTGTAAAAAGATATAAAAATGGTTATATCGTTGAAACAGGCAGTTAATGGCAATGATGAGAGAAGTTCTGTTCTTGACGAGGACCAAAAAAAAATAAAAAATAAACTTTCGAAAATTCAACTATCATTAATATTTACCCACTTTGCAATCGAACTTTTAAATAGCTCTTTCCATCAACTCGATGGATCGGAATTAAAGGGTTTTCCTTGTTCGGGTACATTATACAGTTATCACAAATTGTCACTTGCCAAAACGAGGGAGAGAAGATGAGAGAATCATGCAGGAAGTAGTGTCGAGGGCAGCAATCTGAATAATTGGACAATAACTATCCTCGATTTACCGGTTCGTAAATTTGTCCATTTCATTTCGTACTACAGTTTTTTTTTTTTTTGGTAAAGAATTGATCGGGTATGTTATTGCCTGTTTTCAGCAAAGTTCTACTGTCACAGTATACGGGGCATCCCACGCCAACTCGACCAGTGTTAAACCCCGACCATCTCAAAATCATTTCATGTTTTTTTTCTAACATTCTACTCGGTAAAAAACGCAGCCTGAATTTTCTTCAATTTTTTTTATTAAGCCGTTCATTTTTTATACATTTTTGAAGTCGATTGCGAATGCCCATTTTTAAAAATCTTAAAAAATTCTCAAAAATCTAGTGAATGACACGAAACAACCCCCTGTTAAGGAAAACGTGGGCCGAATTTTTTTTCTATTTTTTTATCTCTTAATTCGGAATTTTGATATTTTTAAACTCAAAATTAACCTAGGATCAAATCGTATATGTCAAATAAGGGTCAAGTTACTTGTAAATTTACTTGTAAATTGACCCTTATTTGACGTTTACGATTTGATCCTGGGTTAATTTTGGGTTTAAAAATTTCAAAATTCTGAATTAAATGATAAAAAAATAGAAAAAAAAATCGGCCCACGTTTTTCTTAACGGGGGGTTGTTTCGTGTCATTGACTGGATTTTTGAGAATTTTTTCAGATTCTTAAAAATGAGCATTCGCAATCGACTTCAAAAATTTATAAAAAATGAACGGTTTAATAAAAAAATTTGAAAAAAATTCAGGTCGCGTTTTTTACCGAGTAGAATGTTAAAAAAAACATAAAATGATTTTGAGATGGTCAGGGTTTGACACCGGTCGAGTTGGCGTGGAATGCCCCATACATTATAAATAAATGTGAAACACATAAGAAAGAGAAAATTTAAAAAAAAAAAAGTAATATTTAACTCAGAATTTGAATTCGAGATTCTTAAAATGATAAAAAAAAAGGGAGCGAATGAGGCTGCGTGTAACAGTAAAACATGTACATACCATACATCCATGTTATTCAGATAACATACACATAACACATGGCGGGGGTTACAAAAGCGGTCCGTTTCAATTAATTATACGTGTGTTTTATTGTGGACAACAGTGAGGAGGCACTCGCACGATACGAGATATGTAGGATAGGTACTCGTACGTGTATATATATACGTACAGAGAGATTTCCTGGTGTACAGTATAACCGTATACAACAATTGGATGGACCGATATTGTAGTGAAATATTTCCCACCCCTCTTGTTTCCACTAGGGATTTTTCGCGGTTTTCACTTTTTAGATTAGTCCGTTCCGAAAACACCAAATCCTGGACTGTTTCTCCGGGGATAAAATGGGAGCACACCTCAATAGATTTACGAGGGATATACATACACGCACAACTAACTATATAAATTTTACACGCGATCTTCACAGTTCGAAATCGGTACAATATTGGCATGTACTTAATCTCACACACACACAAGCTTGTGCATTTCAAAATTGCAGACAATATCATCCCGCTAAAATATATCGAACCTTATTCATAAAAAAAATTCTGAACTTAAATTGCAATGCCCGAGTGCATTATAGTCTTGGAAATAATTAATGTAGATATTCGAAACTAGTTTTTTGATGATATCTCTGAAACGGTTGATGGTATCAAAATGAAAGTGAATATCAAAAATGAAGTTAATTAGATTCTCTATATAAAATGTAGAATACACTTTTCCTTTATCTTCACTGGTTTCACTGTATTTCGGTGTAGAATGTGTGACTAATTATTCATTGTATAATGACTTAAAATTTTTAAATATTCAGCCTAAAAATACAGCAAAACCAATGAAGATATGGTAAAAATGTATTCTACATTTTACATAGAGAATCTAATTAACTTTCTTTTTGATACTCACCTTCATCTTGATGTCGTTTACCGTTCTCGAGATATCATCGAAAAACTAGTTTTAGAGCATCTTTTTCTTCCAAGATCGCATGGAAATTTGAGTTAAAAATTTTTACTACATTCGAAAATAAGTCAAAATTAAGATCTCGTTAAAGTTGGAGATATTTGCCATTTGTTCTTTATACTTTTCCCGATTTGGCTGTATACTAACAAAACCATATTTGTTTGATTATTTGAAAAACTTATAATCAGAATTTGTGAGAAATTATATGAAAGCATTCTGTGATATTGAATTTCACGAATTCAAACTTTAATTTTACCCCAATAGAACCGTATACACATACATAGGTTAGGTATGTATGTACTCGGTGTATAACTTGATTTAATTGAATATTTTCTACCGGTTAATATTTTGATCATTGAAATGTTGAATATACGTACACAGAAGTTAACTACTTAATTAAAATAACGTTAATTAACTGCGAGAATAAAAAAGAAAAAAGAAAAAAAAAAACACATACATATAATGGTACAGAAAACTTTGGCAATCGACAATTTTAATTACCGTAAAAATAAATTTTATCTCTGTAAGTTTTTGCGAGTGTTGTTAATAATTGTATGATTCGTTAAAATATAACCATAGTAAAATATCCTTTCATTTTAAACTATAAGATGTTTTATTTTCCTAAATAAACCCTCGTCCATCCTCTCTTTAATTATTGACAAGACTAATTAACAGAATGACGAAGGTATAGCGCAGACCAACCTCCTCGTCTTAACACCGCAGACTTAATCGTCTTTATGTCGTAACACGGCAGAGCTACTTTCATTCGGTTTAGATCAGGCGTATTTAGAGACGAAACAAAAAAAAAAAAAAATTATACTTGAATAGATCGTTGCAATTTGGCTCTAAGTAAGTTGAGCAATAAATTGTCGAAAGAGTGTTGTTTTTTTTTTTTTTTACTTTATATACGCAAAGACTGATTACTTAAGGTTTTATTTAAACAAATGATTGCAAAATGTCAAGAAACTGAATGACATTCACAAATTACGTATTTTTTTGTTTGTTTGTTTGTTGAATAATTATTATTGTACTAAAAAAATTTTAATACAGTATTTCAAACTTCTAGAATATTGTCGATATTACGAGTTCCGGATGTAAAAATTAATAGAAATTTTCAAGGTGATATATCCTTCAAGTATTATGACCATTGGGCAAGACCTACTTACGGTCATAATGTACATACACACATTAAGAATGTTGAAATTAAAAATAAGAAATACATTAGAATTCTATGATCTGCATACCACTGTGAATCGTTTGTCTTCAGCTTTCCACTCCAAACTACGGCTTTAATTGCTCATTCCTTATTCACAAGAATTTTCATTAACGGGGTTAGGTACCTGCATATGTGTTTAGAATGTCAAAATTATATACACATTTTCAAAGTTTGTTGCGACTGATGTAAACAATAAACAGATATCCTGTATAAGGTTTTCATTCTACGCAATGTCATCTGTAAATCTTGATGTCAAAAATTCTCGCATCTCACATCATGCGATCATTAGGATAAATCGAAGTAACCTCTGTAAAAATGACATAGGATAACTGTTGACTCAATTCCGAAGTCAATTCTAGTCCAAACTGGCTCTAGTTTCGTGAACTTATTTAATACTAATGTGATTCTAGCGTGGACTAGGATTGTCAAAAAATATTCAATTTTTCATACGTTTTCAGATTTCTAAAATCCGTATACTACAAAAATTGAAAAATTAGAGTTTTCTCGAATTTTTTATAGGAAAACGAACAAACCTTTTTTAGAAATTCTAGTCCACACCAAACCTAAGTTCAAGAACTGTAAGTAGAAAAAATTATAGATCAATTAGACTAATGGTTAGTTAATTATTAAGTCAACAGTCAATCTAAGTAATTTTTTACAGAGCTCAGTTCAGGCTATAATTTCACATCCTGAAGATATCTGAACCTCTTTAATGGTTAAAATAACGTAAAAAAAAAAATTACTAGTCAACTTTGAAGTTTGTTTAATGTAAATTAAAAATAAGGTCAGTTCTAACCGTGTATTTTTCACTTTGAAATATACTTTTGAAAATAGGATCTATTTTCACTGCACTGTGTACGTGTTAGCATAGCTCTGCATGTAGACACAATTTCTCGTAACGTTTACGTCACATGAATGGAATTAAACAGGCTGTGTTCATATACGATATCTATAGAGTAAAACAAGACATGGTTTACGTGTGACAGTAATAAAATTTTCGTGTTTAATTAGTATAAGAAAAAGTTTATATTTTTATTTCTTGAACTGTATTAGGATATGTTTTAAGTATAAGGATTATAAAAAATGTATACCTGTTTGTAATAAAATTAAAAGTAAAAATAAAAAAAAAATAATCTTTAGCTACTTGAGTCAATGGAAGTTTTCCTCGTTGCAAAACGCACAAACTCACAGTACGCCTCGTAAATCTTCCAAGAGGCTTTAGTGTGTCGTGTCAGAGGGCGAGGGCGAGGTCCGTAGAGTTTTATGGTCCGACGAGTAAAGGAAAAGTATATAAGCTGAGTACCTACGAACTATACGAAGAACAGTCGAGATAACTTGATCCAGGTTTAGGAAACCTTCAGTTTAAATAATCACTGTGATACTGGATGAGAGATAGTACGTGATACCAGAACAAAAGCGAATACCAGAAATTTACTTGGAAGAAAAATTTCTATCTTATAAGATAGTCACAAGATTATCTCGTGTAGAAAATAAATCATGTAGAAATAATTCAAAATTAAATATTTTATATATACAATTAAAGAAGGGTGAGTTTTTTTTTTCCTCAATAATTCCACTTCTTTTAATTCCCATAAAATTAAAAAAAAAAAATTAAACATGGTGGGGGAAATTTTTTTTTTTTTTTGTTTTCAATTTTTAACTTAGTGTAGCCTAAATTTGTCGATAATACTTGTATAGCCTTTTTACTTTATATATTATGATAAAAAAAAATATGGGGGTCCATTTGGTCCTCATTTATTTTTAAATATTGAAAAATATTCTGAATTCTATTTGGTACACGAAATTTAGATACGAGAGACTTTACAAGCCAGCTTGTCCCTTTTGTAAGAGAATTCATTTCCCGGGTCTCCGGTCAGAGTAGGATCAAAGCCTTCCTTCCAGCTTCGAAAACATTGGTTTCAACGAGTTCCCAGCTTCTAGCAACCCCAATTTCAGTTCCGAATCAATTTGCACCGAAAATTGAAGGAAACGTTGACCAGAGGGCAGCTGCCAACCGACAAGCGATCCGAGTTATCTTTGAAGACCCTTCGACCCACGAAATGTATGTAAGTTCGTATAGATCTGAGCATAAGACTCGCTATGAATCCAAAAAATTCACCTTCAGTATCTTTTCAGAAATTTAAAAGCACGGAACTTATTATACTTATTCACCGACTGCAATAACTCTAGTCGACGACGTACCACCGTTTAAATTTTACCCAGCACCCTATATTTCCTTTTCTTTTCTTCTCTCTCTCTCTCTTCTTTCTCTTTACCCAAGAAGTGATAATTAGTAAGCGTAACAGGGCGCCGCGACGCAGCGCAGCGCGGCGTGGTGTGGTGTGGTATGGGTCGGTTGGTTCGGTCGAAGAAATACCAATAGAACTGACTAATCCAAATTTAATGGACCGAGAAGTCGATTGGTTTCAAGTTTCAATTCAAACTTTGAACGCTTTGATTATTATCATCATCATCCTTTCGGAGCTATTCTATATTCACTCAATTAATTTCGTTCCATAATCACGTTCAAAATTAACGATCATTCGGTCTTTTTATTCTTCATTCAAAAGCAGAATCTGAACATATATACCAATTTAGATTTTCACGAAAAATCTATGCCAAAGTCCCGTTAATTTATTTCAAATTTTATCGAATATTTCAAAATCAAGTTTGGAAAGTTTTTAAGAAACTGGACAACCTGACACAGAGTCCAGAATAATTTTCGATTCACGCTTCTCAAACCATTTATTATTATTTTCTTTTATTTTTTCATCTTATTTTTTCCGTTGGCTCGTTGACCGGTCCTTCAGTTATGACGTTCGCGTGACGTTGAGTCGTGCGGACGTTTTGTTGCGTGTACAACTTCCGGCGTTTTCCTGTTCAACTTCCCTTGGGTATAATATTATATATAAAAACCTATATACACGAAGTTTTACGTTGTAGTGAACTATAAGGGATTAATAAATCATTTCAACGTCCAACCGTCGAATAAATAAAATGTGGAATTTACGTAAACGAAAATCTGACCAAAATAGTAAAAAAAAAAAAATTAAAAATTAAATTTATTGCTTATCAATTTTTGTTAGAAATTTCAAAAAAAACGATCTTCCCAAAATTAACCTGATATTATCGATCTGATGACAGGAATTTGTTTTTCAAAAATATTTTGAAGACCGAAAAACAGGGAAAAAGACAAAAAAAAAAAAAATAGAAAGGAATTTAAAATAGAACTGGGAACGAGAATGGCGGTTTGTGTTAACCACAAAAACCGCCCCAGTGATATTCACGGTGAAAGGGATCGGAAATATGTTACGTAATCGAATTGTGCTATTCCCGTTATATACTAGGGTAAAAAAAAAAAAAAAACGAAGAGGAAGAAAATAAAAAGGGAACAAATCTTTTTTGTTCTTTTTTTTTTTTTCATAAGTTTGATCAAATCGTGAAATCAGTTCGAATATTCCTAACTAATGTAGGTACCACTAAATGTAGATTTTAAAATAGTAGAATAATGATCGTTTATTTAATTATCGGATAGAGAGACGAAGTAGTAAAAGTGAATCCCCCGCAGCCCTAGCAGTCAAGAAGGAATTGGAAATCCTCACCGCGGGATTGCGGCATCCTATCCCCGACAGGATAGAATAAAAAAAAAAAAAAGAAGGAAAAGAAGAAAAGAAAAAAAAAAAAGAGAATTCCCTCGATCGAATCCCACGGGAATCTCCCCTTTAGAACTTGGGAAATTGTGAGGCAGAAGCAAGGGTCGGTCTGTGCAGTACGAGGGATTTCCCAACCATTCAGGGTCGAACCCAGAGTGTTAACGAGATAGCCGTGTTTAGTTGGCCATTATTTTGATCGTCTGGTTACTGACCTCGGTCGAGAAATCTGGGCGATTTCTTACTGCTTGCAAAATTTTAGGCTTTATCATTTTTTTTTTTTTTTTTTGAAGAAGATTTTTTTTCAGGATTTTAATCGTCGTAGGAATTTTTAACCGCATTTTATTTAGAAATCACGTTTAGAAGGACCATCGTTTCAGCATCTCAAGAGTGTTATGCTAATGACCGTCTGTATAGGCGCGAAAATCGAAATTCTTTGAACAGCAAAGAAAAAGAACAAAAAAAAAAAAAATATATGGAACTTTCTATATACTGTCAAGTTCATACACTTTTTTTTTGTTTCATTTTTTAATATGCGATAGTTCTTACTTTAAAAATACCACAAAAAAGAATTTTTATTTTTGATTTTTTATTATTTTCATTTTTATAATTTTTCACGAAAAAACTCACGTAAATTTTATGATCTTATAAGACCAAACTAATAACGGAATTTTAGTTTGTAAAATTTTTTTTTCCCGAGGGATCTCGATACTTCGTTCCTAAAATTTCAACAAAAAAATTAAAAAAAAAATTTGTCTGAAATAATTTTTGATTTATTTATTTTTATCAATTTTCCCCAAAAACATATGTGATCAAAAGACTTTAAGAAAATTGTATAAATAAATATTCTATGTATGTACCTACTTTTATATTTATTCACAAATTTTTCATCTGAAGATCATCTTTTTGTTTTTTCAATTTTTATTTCATTTTTGATATTTGATTTTATTTAATCTAATCATAATTGCCTATAAAAATTTTTAATATGTAATAAATCCAAATTTTGATAAACTTTCAAATGGTAACGTTCAATATTTGAATCGTAGTTAATAGATACGAACTGAGTTAGTCTGCACTTTAGTTTCTTAACGACACAATTGTTACCCGAATGCCTAATAGCAAGCTAGAGGATAGAGGCACCCCTTCATACCTACTACCGACATTTAGTTGATTCTATAGCAAAGTCCAAGTATTTCCAAGCAATTTGCCTTTCAGAAATCTGGTTCAAAGCATGCACGTACGTATGTACATACATACGTACACCTACGGGCCTCAACGTTCTAATATTCTAATAACGCGAGATAATTGTCCTCGAATAATAATAACAATAACAATAATAATAATAATAATAATCACTATACGATAACCCAGGAAATATAATTGGACAGCATTATGATGCTTTGTTCTGTTAATGATTATCCATTCATCGTAAGATAAAAAATTCATTATTAACCCTTCGTAGTCACCGCGGATTAAAATAACTTTGAACTGAAGATAAATACCGTTTTTTTGAAATAAAAAAAATCAGGAAATCGGTTGACCTGTGGGCCAACCCGAAAACTTCCCGTTGTGTTAAATACGTTACAATTAATTCATACTATTGTGTTTATAATAAATTAAAGAAGGTTATAAGTATAATTAGTTTTCCCTATACAAATCTTTCTTTTCTTCAATTTCTATTCTTCGAATAACTTTGAAACTACTCGACCGATCGATTCCAAAATCTAATCAGATCTAAGTCTTGATGAACCCTTCCGATCGCCGCAACAATCATTCAAATCGTTTAATTCGTTTCAAAGGTATCGTACGACAAGAAGAGAAATTTTTGTCGTGCAATATCTTTTGAACCAATCAATCGATTTTGATGAATCTGACAGCGATCAAAAGGGCTATCCAAGACCTAAGTCTGATTAAGTTTTGAGACTAATCGCAAGAACAGTTTAGGAGTTATGCGCTAAAAATATGAAAAAAAATTGTTTTTTAATTTTTATTTTTTAAATAACTTTGAAACTATTTGACCGATCGACTTTAAAATCTAATCAGATCTAAGTCTTGATAAACCCTTTCGATCGCCATAAGAACCATTCCAATCGGTCGATTCGTTCTAAAGATATCGTACGACAAAAATTTGTTTACACACACAAATACGGACGTCCATCCAAAAATAGTCAGAATAGTTTCTTCGGACCCCAAAACGTCGAGTTCTGATGAAACCTCGATTTTCGAAAATCGAACGGAAACCAATAACTTCCCTTTTTTATGAAAATTTTCAATTTTCATTGCGGGAAGTTAAAAAAGAAACTTTCAAAAAATTTCTTGAAAGGAAAAATTTAATCAATTTCAATATATTTTTTCTATATATTTATTCTGATGTATCTTGTTCAAAATTGTTCGCTATTTTGTTATTATACCTCGGCTGATATCTATACACAACCCTATAGCGGGGATAGAGACTAAAGGTAAATTTTGACAGGTATACGCTAATTGAAGCTCCGCGCCTTAATTAGTGGTAGAATTCTAGGTGGCACGTGAGAGAGATAATTTGGTGCAAGACGCGCAACGTCGATGTCACACCGAAGCTAATATACACACATGTACATACCTATCTGTCCCATCCATAATATATACATATATCGTATACATGTATACATAGATACATACATACTATTGGTATACTGCAGTTATATACCTAAAGTCTATATATAAGGACGTAATCGTCGGATGGAAACTCGCGTGTAATAACCCATATAACTGCAATTGTTTCCTTTGACAGTGTATGTATGTACGTACATACATAGAAAAGGGTGAGTTAAAATGAGCCCCTTAAAATTTCCCGATTTGCCCCCTAAATGTCCGTTATATATATATGAGGCATTCCACGTCAAGTCTGCAGCCACCTTCAAACCTCAATACCTTCGATTTCATTCTTCTTCTAGGATTTTGTTATACTATGTGAGAGTATCGTCCCTGATTTATTTCAAAATTTTTCAAGCCGTAGTTTCGGAGTTTTCTTGCAAGCCAATTTTACGATATTCGAAATCCACGAATTTTTTATCGAGGATATCACCATACTGAAAAGTCGTATCAACAAAAACAAGGAGGTGTTTGGATTCGTCTTGAATCCAACTTTTTGAAAAAAAAATATTTCAGAAATTTCACGCAACATTCAAGCTATCGTAACTGAAGTTCAAAGAAAATAATCAAAATTTCATCAATTATGTCACTTTTAAAAATTGTGAAACATTTTTTTTTTGGATTCTACGTATTTTTTTTTACGTATAATAACGTTTCGTCTGAAATGAAGAAATTCAATTCCCTATTGCTATGCAATAAATAAAAATAACATTTTCTATTAATTAGAAGATTTTTTATTTCGATTTGAAATTTTTTCAATTATTCATCGGAAGTGGCAAAATCCACAAGTCAACACATACCATCATTATCTTTCACCCTTAAAACCCTTCAAGTTTTGTATGTAACTTTTTCTTCTATCTCTTTTAGTTTTTGAGATATTCGCTTGTAGCGATTAAAATTGACCACCCTGTATGTATAACCGTTTTTCAGCTATACTTGTACGTATATAACTAACTATACATATGTATACATATAGCTACTACCCTAAGCTCTAAAGGGACTACTCCCTGTCTCCTCTATCCCAAAGGAATCCCCAAACCAAAGCCTTGCATAGCCAGTTAATGGGCACTGTCTGGACTGTCCGTTACCAGAATATCGACGAGTGTCACGCTCCCGAATGGTAACAAACGACATATACATATACATATGTAACCCAGTATCATATATCTAGATGCCTCGTTATAGATACAATTAAAGTTCATCGAACAGACTCGCTACAAAACTCGAATTACAGTAAAAAATATCCCCCTCCTATTTCAAAAAAAAAAAAAAAAAAAATTTCCTAGAAAAAAACCGAAAACGAATTTTTGTTTCTATTTATTTGATTAAAATTTATCAATTTTTTTTTATAACGTTGTTTAATTTACTAGATCCGTAAATGTTAATATCTTAAGATCGAGATCAACAGGTTTTCCCTTCAAGGTCACTTCAAGGTCATTGATTTTTCTCATTCGTTCGGAGTGGGCCTTACCGAGACGAGGAGGCAATCAATCGAGCGGACCTAAATCCCCCGGTCCAACCTTTCTCCGCAACGGGCTTCAGGACAGATAGATAGATAGATAGATAGATAGACAGACAGACAGACAGACAGACAGAGAGACGGGGGAGACAGACGCGGAATGACGGAGAGATAGACAGACTGACAGACATTTAATTGGTGTTGCCGCAGAAGTGAAACGGTCGAATTATCTGCAGCCGTTTATTAAAGTACGGAATACGAGATATATTATGGTATATATATATATTATATAATAGATTGTGTCAAAAGAAAAATGGACTATTTTTTCTTTTTTTTTTTTTTTTTTCAAAATTTTCAAAATTTGAGCTCTTAATATTAATATTGAGAGGCACTACATACATCATAGCGATTTTCTATTTATAACTCGTCAACGGATTAACGTACTGGAATGACTAATACATATTCGGGTAGAGAATGAATTGTTCTATAAAAAAGGTGTTTTGTCGTTTTTCGATAAATATACTGATTCAAAAGTTATTCAAGATCAAAGTTCAATTTATGTATGATACAATAACTTTTGAACCGATATGTTTATCGAAAAACGACAAAACACCTTTTTTATAGAACAATTCATTTTCTACAAGAATATATATTGGTCATTTCAGTACGTTAATCCGTTGGTGAGTTATCAAATTAAAAAGAAGAAAACAATCGTTTTCTCAATTTTTTAAATGAATGGGAAATAAAAAATCGCGATAATGCATCTTTTAATATTAACATTAAGATCTTCAATATTGTGAAAATATTTTTTTTTTCGTCATTTTGAATAATATTATCGATATAATTTTCGAAATAAAAAAAAAAAAAAATCGATTTTTTTGATACAGTTTATTACACACCGGGTGAGTTTTATCAAAGTTACGAAATTGGCGTGGTTTATTTATGCTAAAATGCAATTTTTCGTCTAATTGAACAACTAGAGAATGAAAAATCAAATTCTTCCATCAAATTATTCTTATAATTCCAACTTTGACGGTATCCCATGTTTTATTTTTCTAAAAATCATATTTTAACAAGTGAGACTAAACCTCTGATAAAACTCACCTTGTATATATGTATACATATAACTAAATGCAATGACGGTATTTAGTTGCATGGTATTAATAAGTGAAGGTAAAAAAACAAAATGCAAATAATTAATAACAAATTGAAAAGGGAGGTCCGTAAGACATATCTAATCTGTTAACACCGATTATAAGCTACTGGTACTATTGGCTATTAGCTAAGCTACTATTGCGGCTGAAATGAACTGGAAATAGTTTAATAAGATATGTGTTAAAAAATTAAGTGATTGATAGGTAGATGTATGTAAAATTGTAATTAATGGTAACACCTATCGTGCGTAAGATTGGTTTGCATCTATGTACACTAGACTGGGCTAAAAAAATCGACTATTTTTGTTTTCAAAGTATATCAAAAATACTGTTTGGGGTGACAAACAAAAATTATTGTGAGAATTTGAGTCTTTAATATTAATATTAAGAGGTCTATCATCGCAATTTTAGATTTTTTTTTTCCTGAGCGGGTTTTTCTTTAACCTTGAATAACTTTTGATGGAGTGAATTTAGCCAAAAATGTTACGAGATTTTTTTTGTAGAGCATTTGATTTCCCATAAGAATATTTATCGGTTTTTTCCAGGTACTGATTTTTACATGAATTACAAAATTTCAAAGTTGAAAGATTAAATTATAAAACTATACCAATTTTTAAGTCATGATTGTAAGGAAACGGTTCATCTGACGGAAAATTTCAATCAGACCTTTTTTGTAGAGCATTCAATTTGCTTCAAAAAATATCTTTGGGTCAGTTTTGTTTAATTCAATGGTTTGGGAGTTCTGAGACGAAAACTCACTCAGGAAGAAAAAATCTAAAATTGCATAGACCTCTTAATATTAATGATAAGGACTCAAATTCTCACAATAATTTTTTTTTGTCATCCCAAAAAATATTTTCGATATACTTAAAAAAAAAAAAAAATAGTCGATTTTTTTGGCCCAGTCTAATGTACACTTGTCATGGATGGAAGAAAGATAATAAGAGGCTTGTTTTGCAGGGATTGATGATCCGAATTTAAATATTACCAATTTATGGTTTTTAGAAAGGGTATATATTTATTCCCGGAAGTCTGCATAGTCGATTTAAAAAATCTTAGAAACTTTAAAACACTGAGGATTCAAAATTCTCAAAGTTGAAGATCCGAAATTTGAAATTGACGCATGGAGCGCCGTGCTCTGTGATTAAATTTTCGGACTTTTCTTTTGTCGGATTCTAATTGGACCGATCTGATCTTTCGCAATTTTAATGTTCTTTAAGTTCAACATTTTAAAAAATTCCAAAATTGCCTAAAATACTTTTGAGATTCGGAACTCTACCCGCGGCTTCATATACTTTTCATCGCCTTGGGACTTATGTAATTACCGGATAAATATTAAGTATATAAAAAAATTTGTGTTATCATTCAAAAATTGAAACTTTAATTTTTTTTTTCTCTCGTGAAAGCAAACGTTCGAATTTTACGAAATCTGGAAATCTTTTATGCCTGTCATTTGAATGTAAAATCTTGTAAATTCCAAATGTTGTTCTTTTTCTTATCTAGCAGTTGTTGAGATAATGCGGTTAGTTTTTTGTACAGACCTTTCATATTTTTGACTTTATGACGATGGGAAGGGTTTATCAAGACTTAGATCTGATTAGATTTTGGAATCGATCGCTCCAGTAGTTTGAAAGTTATTCGAAGAATAACAATTAAAAAAAATTCTTTCATATTTTTAGCGCATAACTCCTAAACTGTTTGTGCGATTAGTCTCAAAACTTAATCAGATTTAAGTCTTGGATAGACCTTTCGATTGCCGTAAGATTCATAAAAATCGAACGATTAGTTTAAAAGATATTGCACGACAAAAATTTCTTTTTTTATCGTACGATACCTTTGGAACGAATTAACCGATTTGAATGACTCTTGAGGCGATCGAAAAAGTATACCAAGACTTAAATCCAATTAAATTTTCGAATGAATCGGTCAAGTAGGAGTTTCAAAGTTATTCAAAGAATAAAAATTGAAAATGAAATTTTTTCACATTTTTTTTCGTATAACTCTTAATCTACTTGACTGATTAGCCTAAAAATTTAATCAGATTGAAGTCTTTAATATCTCTTTCAATTACCGAAAGTATTACTGAAATCGTTTGATTAGTTTCAAAAATATTGCACAATAAAATTCTCTTATATTTTTTAAACTTGAAACATTTCGGCGGAAAGTTTTAGTTATGGCCTATCGTGGTCGGCCAATTTACCTTCTTGTTGTTTTACCTTTTCTTTTCTTTTATTTTAGTTATATTATTTTTTATTCTATAACAAAAGTCATTTTGTTTTTTTACCGAAATCAATTTTTTTCGCGTATCCAAGAGGATGATAAAAAGTAATTAAAAAAAAAAAAAGAAATGTACTACATAGTATAAAATAAGTTGATAAATAATATAAAAACTGTAGTGAAAAAAATTTAAAAAAAAAAAAACGAGGGTTCGTTTCGCCGTGATAAATTGAAAATTGTGAGACTTGACGTTTTTTTTTTTTCCTTTTTTTTTTCTCCTTGAGTTAATATAATGAAGAGAAGATTGAATTCTTTGTATAATTCTTCTGAGGGTTTGGATCACTTGAGGGATTTTTTTATATTTTTTTATATTTTTTTTGTAAAATCTCTCATAGCGGCAAATATGAATGTAATGAGTTCGCCGTTGGCACTTGGCAGCGGACGGTTGCCTCCTAAGAATAAGCTAAAAAGAAACTTTTGACATGGCTAAATCCGAGCTTCTTTTACTCGACGGTGTAAAAGTCCTCTTTTCTCTCTCGGTGTATTTCGCAGTTGACTAAAAAAGTTGCGGGTAGATAAAAGTAAAAGTCAACTTTTATACGGACAGTGATTACAGCGAACAACTTCTTATTTTATCATACTTTTATCTTTTATTTTATTTTATTTTATTTTATTTTTTGTTATCTTTTAATCCACTAGCGAGGAACATACTGTCTCGCCAATATATCTACTTGCCACGATTCACTTCCACAAAGCAACATGATAACATTTTTCTAATCATTACAAACTGTTGCCAGTTTAATCACATCTTTAAGTTTTCAGACTTCATATAGCAGGGTCCAAAATGGGCCCCTTAGTAAAAAAAATAATGCTTATATATTTAGTTTTTTTTTTCAACCGATTTACTTTTTGCCCCCCCCCCCCCCCTAAAAAAAAAAATTTTTTTTTGAGCCATCTTGATCCCAGGGGCCCATTTTGCCTAACCCTCCTCTATATGGTGTCCGAAAAACAGATAGAAAAAAAATATGGAAGGTCTGTCTGATAAACTAACTTAACCGGATTATCTCAAAAACTGTTAGATAAGGAAAACCAAATTAGAAATTTGTAGGATTTTGTATTCAAATAAGGGGTATAAAAAATTGCCACATCTTGTGATATTTGAATGATTTGAAGTTTTTTCTAAATCGACTATTCAGACTCTGAGAGTAATACTTTTTCTATAAACTGTGAATCACGGTGATATTAAAATTCGAAATTTTGAGACTTTTCGAGACTTTTGAAATTTGAAATTTCAACCTAGCTCCACAAAAACTACGAAAACAATTCGAAATTTTGAGACTTTTCGAGACTTTTGAAATTTGAACCTAGCTTCGCAAAAACTACGAAAACAATTCGAAAATAATTCGAAATTTTGAGACTTTTCGAGACTTTTGAAATTTGAACCTAGCTTCGCAAAAACTACGAAAACAATCAGGTAAATTAGCTGACCACGATGAGCCAGACCTAAAACTTTCCACTCAAATCTTTCGAGTTAAAAATAAAAAAAAGAAACACCGTATAGAAATTTCCTAAAATAATTATTGGTATAGGCAATTTTCAGATGAGAGAGGGTAGAAAAAAATCTGACCTTGTATTCGTGATCAATGATCAAAAAAAAAGAAAAAAAACTTTGAGATATCAATTTTTATTCGAATCTGTCGATACTTTGACGAAATCTCATCGATTGAATAATTTTTTTCAAAATTTTGTTCTTCAAATATCTCGAAAATTACTGGACTGATAAAATTCAGAATCTAATCAGTTCTAAGTTTTATTAATCCGCGTTGATTGATATCAAATTCATCAAAATCCGATCATCCGTTCTCGAGATATAGTCGGACAAAAAAAAACTGATCATATACATTCAAACACACACGCAGACGTTCATCCGAAAATGATTGGAGGTGATTTTTTTGACCTTGAAACTTAGAGATCTGGTGAAAACTGAACTCTTCATCTTTAGGGTGATTGGAAGAACTTCCTTCTTGCTTTGAGTGGGATCTTAAAAATTTATGACTATCTTTTATCACCAATGTGCTGTGCAGATTTCGGTTTTTCCTTTCCTTTCATCAACTCGAAAAACGGAATATTACACATCAGACATACCTATTCGCGTATCTAATGCCTTAGGGTGTAGTTTATGCGATGTATTTTCCGATTGTGGTATATACCAAAGGATAAAGAAAAATAAAATAGCTACTGCAACGTCGAAACACTTCTTGATGAAAGTTCTGAACTGAACAATAAGTTTTAGATTTGTTATAAGAGGTTGGTTTTCCGCATATATAGTAGTTTTGGTCTACGTATAACGTTCGGTGGGTTGCAGACAACAGATACTTTACAAAACCTCGAATATATCCAAGTCAAACTTTAAATTGGTGAAACGTCTGAGCGTCCGACTGGTGCAGAAGCAGAAGTAGCAGCAGCAGCAGCAGCAGCTGCTGGCTGCTAGCTGCTGCAAGTTCTGCTTATTGGGGACCACCACCGCTGCAGCAATCTTGGTACCGACTAACAAGGAAAAACGAAGCCATAAGAAAAAAAAAATGAAATGAAAAAAAAAAAAAAACGAAAAAATATATATCCAGGGTTTATACGTTATAGATATACACATGGGGTGTATTCACATCTACATGCATACACCGACTCGTTTACAAGCTCAAGAGATTTCATCTACTTTTCCTCATCTTCTTCTTCTTCTTCTTCTTCTTCTTCTTCTTCTTTTTTTTTTCCTTCTTCTTCTTCTTCTTGCTGTATGGCATTTTTACGTGAACTGTGAATCAGTCCTGTCTTATGTCAATGAGATTTCCTCCTCGATTAACCAACGCCATTAATTTCTCAGATAAAAGATGAGTGCAGCATACATAAAGAAGTCAAAAACGACTGTGCAGATACATTAACGCATATATCATATGAAACTCATAATCAATTTATGTTTTTTTTTTTTTGTTTTTAACTTCCCGCTTTAGCAAGAGGGAAGTTAACCCCGAAAATAAAAAGTTGAGTTTTCACCAGATCTCTACGTTTCAAGGTCAAGAGAATTACCCCCGAACATTTCTAGATGGACGTCTGTATGTATGGATGGATGGACATGTGTGATCACTTTTTTTGTTTGGCGATATCTCGAGAACGAATGATCGGATTTTGATGAATTTGGTATCAATCGACGCAGATTCTCTAAACTTAGATCTGATTAGATTCTGAATTTGATCGGTCTAGTAGTTTTTGAGATATTCGAAGAACAAAATATTTAAAAAAATTATTTAATCGACGATATCTCGAGAAAGGATCGACGGATTTGAATAAAAATTGGTATCTCAAGGTTTTCTCGATCGTTGATCACGAATACAAGGTTAGATTTTTTTCACCTCTATCATCTGAAAATCGCCTACCAATAATTATATTAGGAAATTTTTATACATGTGTTTTTTTTTTTTTTTTTCTTCGAAAGATTTGGGCGGGAAGTTTTAGGTCTGGCCCATCGTGGTCAGCCGATTTACCTGATTGTTTTATACACGATTGTCACTAAACGGAGTGCGTTATACATTCCTAATAGCAAAAACGGTTTCGGGTTGAGAAAAAGCCTAGTAAGCACGTTTTTACACTCTGAGAAAAGTTTACCAAGGATTTTCGAAACCGGATGTATGTGACCGTCAATTTATTGTGAGTAGGATTACCGGTCGAACCTCAGAATCGAATTGGATAAATTTTGTAGAGGATGGTGTTTCCGCCGTGAAGATGTGCCAATAAGTTTTTAAGCCCAATTTCACTTACGGTTTCAAAACGGCAGTCCCTGACTTCGTTATTTGAGTTAAGGCAAAAAAATACCGCGCGGTTGTGTGCGTGATGCAAAAAAAAAGTGAAACTTTTTTGAATGAATCCGCCTAATTTATTTTCATGTCAGATCAGATCATGTCGAGGTCTAGCAAATACCGGAGGAATGTTTTTCACGTGGTTGGAAATTTTTTTTTCGGAATTTTAGATGACACGTGACTATGGGATTTTATCTTCTATGTTAAACACATGAAAATGAAGGAACTGTCTGCACACTTTCTAAGTCCGATATGTATAAGATCAAAAAAAAAAAAAAATATCTATCGTGTAATTTGCAAATTTGATTAAAAAAGAAAAAACAACGATTTCTTTTCATTTTCTGTTGAAATCGCAATCCGATTTTATTTTTTTTTTACAGGGTTTGCCTTCGAAAGTGCAATCTCCAAGATATAAAGAAAATTTTTAAAGAAAAGCATCATTTTTTATTTATTTATTTATTTTTTTTTTTTATATAATTTGAAATTTCGTAGATTTTTGAGAAAAAAAATTTTGCATATCAATAATCAAATCTTTACAATTCCGAAACTAAATTAGATGTTTTGAACGAGATTTCGATTTCAATTGAAGGGAAACATTTATTGAAAAGAATGGGAATGAAAGTTAATGAATTGCTTAGAAAAAAAGAAGCGATAATTGAAATGAAAGATAATATAGGTAAAATTCAAGATCATGGATATTACCAAACAACTCAACGACAAGATGTTGTTCTTCAGACACTGAGTGTAGAGCGTCTTAATGAAAGATAGGAATTAAACTACTCAACAAAATTAGCGAGTCAACCTGATTATACCAAGTCATTTTTAAACGCCTCGACAGATTCACTTGAAATTTATACCAAAGGTAGAGCAAAGTGTCCCCAACTTGTACCTAGACTCACAACTCTATAGGTCTGAGGGTTGCAATGGGGCGCCCACAAAACCAACGTCAGACCAATAAATAAAGTCACAAGTTTTCGGTCTGTGGTTTTGATTTCATACCTGCACCTGTAAAAGCGTTTAAGCCTCAGATCTGATCAGTACCCTTTACACATCCTTCAGACTCACGACCGCGCCTACTCAACCCCTAAATTTCATCCCTTCCAGCCATATGGGTCGGGTAGAAGATTCTTAAACTCTTTTGGAGACTGACTTCTCGAATGAGTTGCTAAGTTGTGCATAAATTCGTATTCGCTCTGTTGTCGCAGAGTTTATGGTTTCGCATGCCTCTAGCGGAAGCTTCTAAGGAATTGATGACCAGAATCATCACCCGTAATGATGATGACGGGTATTCAATTCGGTCCGTTGCCCTCAGTATAGGAAAAACATTTTTTTGGGCACGGATTCGGCGTCGAAACCCAAAGTCGTAGACCTGTGACTTTGATTTTACGCATAGGGTTGGTTTTTGGGATGCCACATCGAGACCCTTAGGAATACAGAGTCGCGACTTCAGGCACAAGTTGAAAACACTTTGGACTAGCCCTGATATAAATTTTAAGTGAATCGGTTAAGGTGTCTTGTAATGGTGGGCCATGCTACGGGTGACCCGCTAATTTTGTTGAGTAGTTTATGACTACTCTCAATCTGTAGACTTTAATATACAGAAAACGAATCCGAAATTGAAATACCTGAAGTACTACCGAAGTCTATTGATTATTTCATTGACGAAACATCGAACAAGAAAAACTATCGAATATTATCAGAGATATAGGAATCAATAGGTGATATTTCACGAATGTAATATCTGAAGTCCACAAAGAAAAAAAAAACAAAAGAAAAATAACCGCGATAAGATCTGTTTCGAAAAATTTGTTTCTATCTTTTTTTTAGGTAGGTATATATGTATATATAAAAAACGGAATTCTATAAAAGTAGTTGTACAAAATATACATTGCGTGTGTAATTTGCGAATCATCCATTTTTTTTTTTTTTACTTTTTGTTTTACACCTGATGTGCTTTTTGGGGGATAAATTGCTCTCCAACTCAACTTGACAGCACAATTCGACAAAGAGGAAGGGGGGGGGAGAGAGAGAGAGAGAGAGAGAGAGAGAGAGAGAGAGAGAGAGAGAGAGAGAGAGAGAGAGAGAGAGAGAGAGAGAGAGAGAGAGAGAGAGAGAGAGAGAGAGAGAGAGAGAGAGAGAGAGAGAGAGAGAGAGAGAGGGAGGGAGGGAGAGAGAGAGAGGGAGGGAGGGAGAGAGAGAGAGAGCGAGAAGAAGAGAGAAAGAGAGATCGAGGTGGTCCGTTTGGTTTGTTACATCGTCCGTTTACACGCGTGATGAGCAAACATTAGACGACCATAGGTAGAGGGGTGGTGTAGGTTGATATTGTGACGGTTTGATAACCCGATAGTATCGTATTTCCGTAGAACATAGTATGTAGTAAAGGCACCAGGCACCGAAGTATGCGCGACGCGACGATACGTTCGATAAACCAATGTATCTATGTATCTATTTATACATATATACATATATATATATATATATATATATATATATATATATATATATATATATATATATATATATATATATATATATATATATATATATATATGTATATGTACATGTATACATATGTACACCGTCACAATTTTCAGTCCTCTGTTATTAAGCCGTGGGAGCTTTCGAGCTTTGAGCTTTGTTACGTACGTAACACTAAACCTATCCAAGTACATACATATGTATATTATACATGTATATATATATATATATATATATATATATATATATATATATATACACACATATATATACACATATATATGTGCCTGAACCGACGCGTTACGCATTAATTTTCTCCTCTTCTAATTAAGTCTACGTCACATTCGTGATCTACACAGGTGAACACGTCTTGTACGACTGTATACATAGGTGTACGGTAGGTATATAATATAATATAGTATAGTATAGTATAGTATAGTGTATCCTATATATGTATATATTTTATAAACCCGAAACCTTATATACGTGTCAAGTTATATCAGCACGAATGAATCGCAAAAGGATAAGAAGAAGAAAGAGGAGGAGGAGGAGGAGAAGGGAAGATGCGCAGTAGTAGGTATTATTATGTATGGGATAAAGTGAGTGAGTGAATATATGGACTGGCGCGGATTGATGGACCACGAAGTGTATATTATCTTCTATCTCGTATTTGATGAAATTATTTCATTTTATTTTTTCGTTAAATCGTTGGTATTTTTTATATAATATATATATTTAATTTTTTATTTATGATGTTTTAAATCGCAAACTTTTCAACCCCGTTTCACCGATTCGAACGATTTTCAGAATTCAAGGATACATCGGTCTTTAAAGAAAAAAAAATCCCAAATTTTAAACGTATTTGACGTTTGAAATTTCAAATTTTGAACTATTGAACCCCAAAAAATTTGCGAATGATATATAATTCTCTTTTTGTTTTTTTTTTTTTTTTTTTTTTTTATCGATGTACACCTCGTAATGAATTATGTTCAAAAACTGTAGATATATTGAAAACAAAAAAAATTGTTGATATTTCTTTTTTTTTTTTGAACAAAGAACAACAAAAGATAAAAAAAAAAAATAACTAAAAAATTTTATTAAGAAGATTTTTTTATTCCGGAGCAGCGAATAACGTTAGGGAAAATACACTCGCAGTTTGGTGGTTCATATATATCTCGACTCACCTTACCCCAACATAAATCGCCAATTCTTCATGACTCTCGCAATTATTTAATTACTAATTACGTTTGCAGAAAAATAATAATAATAATAATAATAATAAATAATAAATAATAATAATAAGTCATACCTTAATTCGGGGTTAATTTTCGTACGTTTTACAAAACGCAGAATTCTCTCTCATTGCACGTGTTTTGAAAAGATATTATTTAACAATTTGAAATTAGCAAAGTAAATTTTTGGCCTAATGGTATATAAAAGGTAATGGCAGAATTGTTTCAAGCGGTTGAAATAAAAAAAAATATATATATAATAAAATCTCTAATGTCGCGGTTCAATTAGACAAAGTTTAAATATCTTTAATCTAGATTCAATATGAAAGGAGTTATAATATCACGGAAGATATTTAGATTGTTTGAAGTTGGCTATAATGATAATTTATTATATAGATCGATCTTCATTTAATTAATGATGATATTAATTTATTGAGGGGAAAAAAATATTTAAATGACACAAAAAAAAATTTTTTAAATAAAAAATTATATACGAAAAGTTGAATATGGGTTGAAAATTTTCTTTCACTTTTTTTCTCTTTTTTGGTTTTTTTTTTTCATCATTTTTATAAACTATCAGTAGGTACTTAGCTACCTACTTTGGCTGAATAGTCTTGACGGGCTTATTACACGTACCAAGGCAAAGCCGGATATTCAATTACACAAATTAAACCAGCTTTCTCTCTTAATCCACCTTTTATCAAATTAAGTCTCACCGACGACGACGACGACGACGACGACGACGACGACGACACAAGCTACAGAGAATCTCTACCAACGCTACCTCAACGCGCGGGCGGATTACCCACGGCCTTGGAATAATCCTTGAATATAAAAAAATTAAAAGATTAAAACAAAACAACAAAAAAAAACGAAATATAATGAAATAATGAAAAGATAGTTAAAATCACGTATTTTTCTTTCTTTCTATTTTTTTGTTTTTTGTTTTTTTAAGTCACATGATCATAGCTCTCAGTCTAGACGAAATTATTATATGTACACATTTTTTTTATATACTAAACTGGATTTACTTAACAAACTTTTACTTTCTGTGACTCCAGTGCATATATGAGTTTCGATTCTCGTATATTAATTGTAAGAGGTGTAGGTGTGTGTCGACATTAATCTCAATTGTGGATTTAAATGGGACGGTTTTTTTTTTTTACCCTTTGTTTTTTGTTAATAGAATCGTCGAATGCAAAGGAGCTTCTGCTAAATTGGTCTTAAATGTTAATTGGCATTGTGTAAGAACTGCGACTGCGAGTAATAAGGCTTGTAAACATATATATACATATCGCTTAAATTATTTCAAATGATTAACACCCCAGTAACATATATACAGTGTAGTCCATTTAACTCTGCCACTTGATTTATCTCGAAAAATACTACTCCGATCAAGTATTTAGTATAGTAAAACTTTTAGGGTTCAATCGGGGATAGAAGTTAACGTTATTGGATTTTTCAGTGGAGACGTCGCTGAGGTCAGGGGAAGATCAAGTTTTTTTTTTTTTTTTTTTTTTTTAATAGAAACCCATATTTTTCATTAAGTAATTTTGTTCCATTTGAAAACTCAAACGATTTTTGTATGAAACATTTTTTTGTGAGATATCAATTTTTCATGATATTCAATTGAACAACTAGAGATTTTTCAATTTTTTACAAGATTTTACCCCTAAACTATCAAGTTTTGAGAAAAATTCCAAGAGATAAAAAGTCCGTAATTTCATGCAAAGATTCTTGGAGAATAATTGCTGAATTTTTTCCAATAATTTTTTTATTGCAGCTTTTTCAATTGCATGAAAAAATAAATCAAAAATTGTTAAAAAAAAAAAAAAAAAATTCTGCAATTATACTCAAAGAATCTTTGCATGAAACTATGCACTTTTTGTCTTTTGAAATTTTTCTCCAAACTTGATAGTTTAGAGGTGAAATGTATTCAAAATTTGAAAAATCTCTAGTTGTTCAGCTGAATAATATGAAAAATTGATGTCTCACAAAAAAATATTTCATACAAAAGTCGTTCGAGTTTTCAAGTGGATCAAAATTACGTAATGAAAAATGTAGATTTTCATTTACAAAAAAAAAAAAAAAAACCCAAAATTGACTTTCCCCTGACCTCAACGACGCTTTCGTTAAAAAATCTAATGAAAAAAAATAATTTTCAACCTTATCCACGACATATATTTAGGTAGGTACTGATTAAAATTGTCGGGTTCTAGATTTGGCCAACCATATGGTGTGTTATTGCTGGTTTAAAACGTAATCGTCATCAATCATGATAAGTGTATTTTAATCTATAGTTATTTCGAACAGTCTGAAGCAGATAATCGAATCAAAATTCGATTTTAAGTGTTCAAATATTGAAGAAAAAATAATGCATTGTGCTATATAATAAACTCACATCATTTATAACTTTGAAACTAATTTTCCCCGAATCTAAAAATCTCGAATATAGTCGAAGAAAAAATGAAACAAAAATTGAATAAAATCAATGCATTAAAACAAACAAAAAAAATCGTAAAAGAAGATAATCAAACAACGAATTTTTTTTCGGTATACTGTAAATATATTAAACTGGGCCGAAAAAATCGACTATTTTTTTTTTTAAGTATATCGAAAATATTGTTTGGGGTGACAAAAAAAAAAAATTATTGTGAGAATTCAAGCCCTTAATATTAATATTAAGAGGTCTATCATCGCAATTTTAGATTTTTTTTTTCCCGAGCGGGTTTTTCTTTAACCTTGAATAACTTTTGATGGAGTGAATTTAACCAAAAATGTTAAGAGATTTTTTTTGTAGAGTATTTGATTTCCCATAAGAATATTCATCAGTTTTTTTCCGGGTACTGATTTTTACATGAATTACAAAATTCCAAAGTTGAAAGATCAAATTGTAAAACTATACCAATTTTTAAGGCATGATTGTAAGGAAACTGTTCATCTGACGGAAAATTTCAATCAGATCTTTTTTGTAGAATACTCAATTTCCTTCAAAAAATATCTGCGAGTCAATTTTGTTTAACTCAATGGTTTGGGAGTTCTGAGACAAAAACCCGCTCAGGAGAAAAAAAATCTAAAATTGCGATGATAGACCTCTTAATATTAATATTAAGGACTCAAATTCTCACAATAATTTTTTTTTTGTCATCCCAAAAAATATTTTCGATATACTTAAAAAAACAAAAAATAGTCGATGTTCTTGGCCCAGTCTAAAATATATATCCTTTAAATATCCTTATCAAATTTATTTTCTTCTCTATTTGCAGTAGTTTGTTCTTCATGATGTAGAAATATATTCTCGGAATTAAACGAGACTTATATATATATACCCTGCAAAGTACTAGACCGTAACCTTTACACCACACGTTGCTACTACTTTAATGTACAGGGTTGACTTAAGACGGGTCATGTAACATAGACCTAAGAAATTCCGTTGTTTATATACATGCTATAGGGTAAAGGTGTAAGTATACAGTCTCACTCGGCTTGATAACCGGACAGTAAAGAAAGCGTAACAACCTTGTAGTACACAGATACCTACCTATATCAAGTTTTATAAGTAAAGGTATAAGATAAGAGGTGAGGCAAGGTAAGGAGGGAACAGCAATCGGAATAGCTGTCACTAAAAGTTAGAAACAGAGCAAGAGGGCGCGCGCGAGTCTTTGATGAAGAGTATACATATATATATATATATATATATATATAGAAATACGGTATGAGAAGATCGAGACTCAGATTCTATAGCGCGGGAGTAGGTAGTCTTGATTTCTGACTTCTTAGTATTAACCGAAGCGAATTGGCTTTTTGTCGACTAGACGTATTTCTCGCTTCTAACTCCTCGTTTCTCACTTCTCGCATCGAGAACCAAAGGCTGATCTCGTGAGTTGAGTCCTGAGTCGAGGTTAGGCGATGCTACAGAACGCTAACGTGTCGTCGACCTCGAATCCTCCAAGATGCTACTTCTACTGGCTGACTGGCTGCGGCTATGTTCACTGCTCACTTGCTCACGGTGCTGGAATCTCGCCGCGAGACTCGCCGGAAGCTATACTATACTCTATACGTTCATCGTTACGGTGTTGGTACTGATGCTGTTCGCCCTAAGCTTATATAGTTCGCTTATTCCATATATATACATACGTATATCTATCCGCACGATATATTTCATCCCGCGTTGTATACCTAGCGATATTCTTACGTCATGGTCAGATTAATCTGCCCTAAAAATTATTAAACGATTATAAAAGACGCTATACGCGAGGCCACAAGTGGCTAAAATTTATACTCAATAAGTTGTTAATGCAAACGGAAGTAAGAGCGATCAACGTGGATAAGCAATGTAATTCTGTGTCATATCATTACTTAATTATGTATATATGGGTAATTGATTGAACTTGACCTCGGTTTGACTTGGAAATTTTTTATTTAGTTGTAAAATTTGTTTTGCATGTGTTTCATGTACAAAAATGCATAAGAAAAATAATATTTTTTATACAAATTTGAAATATTAGAAAGAAAAATTAATCATTCAAGACCTCGATTTAAGATACATCATGGTTTTTTTTTTTTTTTTTTTTTTTTCATTGAGGTATCGATGTGACAACGAAAACTTGTTGAATACGTATACGGCAAAACGATGAATTCCGAAAGATAGAGAAAGAGAGAGTTCCTGTTTAATACATTAAACGTAAAGAGAGGTAGGTATATAGGTAAACAATATATAACTAGAAAGTAGATTTTCAAAGATACCTAAGCGATGAGTAGGTAAGTATAGATACATACAAGATATCTTCGATTAAGTTATAACGATTATATATTAAAGGTCACACAATTAGTGGTATAAATATATCAGAATTTAGAATATTATAAATTTTATTATGAATGTATACAAAAAAAAAAATAAATAAATAAATAAATAAATTAATTAATTAAATGAAGAATAAAAAAAACTTGAGAATTAAGAGATTTTTAGTACTCTGAATAGTTAACTGATTTATTCGTTTTCTATTACCTCGATTCCATTATAATAATAACAATAGTCGTAAAGATTATTTAACGATTTATTTATTCAGTTATATATTATTATCTATATCTACGTAATATTATATACATAACTAATTTTGAATTTAAACTTGCGAATAATTAACGCAGGTATACCTACACGATTATATCTTTGTTTGAAAAAATGATGAAAAATTCGTTGTAACATATGAAAATATTTCAACAGTCATGAATAGTAAAATAAATCCAGCTTCTAATTTTTTTTTTTGTAACGTTTTTCTATATTTTTTCAGAAAAAGCTTGAAAACAGTAAGAAAGAAAATTCTCCCCACTCCGGTTATTTAATCAGACTAAAAACAGTTAGCAATTATTGTGTTTTAAATTGACATTGATGTGTTGAATTCTGAATTATCGTGTTACTTAAAGAAAAGAAAATAATATTCTCATTACGGGAAAAAATGTATAAATAAATAATTTAAATAAAAACTAAAATTATTTGTTCAAGTTAGCCTGTAATGTCCCTTATATACATATATACGCATCGATATATAGATTAGTTTCTAATTCCTCATTCTAATCTCAATCCGCTAAATCCTGTCTATCATTATTTCTAAAATTGTAATGTTTTTTATTTTATTTTTTTCTGTTTAATTTTCAATCTATTTTTATCTATTTTTATACCCAGCGATGACGTCACACTGTTTTAACTATCGCAAAAACATGTATATGTGTGCACACGTGCGTGTGTATGTGTATGTGTAGATATATTAAACATGCGGATGCGTACATATAGATGGAAATAAAAATCAAACAATATGATATACAATAAATGAATAAATCGTAAATTACAACAACAGTGGGAATCGATCTGTATATAACACATGTATGTGTATAATAAATATCTATAAAAGGCGTGTTAAATAATATTTTAAGTATCGTATGTTATAAATAAACTTACAGCGGAAAAAAATATTCTTCAATATTTAAATCATCGAGGTCGTAATTGTAGTTCGTAAACTGAAGTCTAGCTGTAGTAAGTTTAGAATGAAAATTCTCCTCATAAGAAATACGTCTTCGTAAATAGTTGAAACTCCGATTTATTTTTATAATAGATAAAATGAGCACTACATGTGTTGATTCACTGTCGATAATTGATATTTGAAGAAAATATATTAAATCATGATCGAAAAAATGTGTATATATTTAATATTTGGGTTTTATTTTTATTATTTATTTATTTTTTTTTGCTTGTATTTTGTTTCACTGTAAAGAAAATATTAAATAAACAAAAAAATTGAATAAACTAAAAAACAAAAACCACCTTGAATAATTTCCACGGAATAATTTTTATTTCTAATTCACTTTTCAAATTTTTAATACAACTTTTATATATATATTTTAATCACTGATAAAATATTTTAACGAATTGTTTTCACCGTCTTTTATAACATGAAAAAAGTAGTTTATAAATTGATTAGATTTATTGTTCATTAATAACGACGATTTTTCACTTCAAATATCACAGGGTAAAATAAATCCGGTCACTCAACTACGGGTTGAATTTATTATTCTTATTATTTGACTTATTTTTTTTTATTTCTTTTTATAGCTTTAAACAACACGCCGTATTTACAGCTGATTTTTAGAAATCAGGAGACGGACGTCGCGACGTCCCTTCGCGTTGTGACGGCGCGGCGTCTCGGCAGCGACTGGCATGACCAGTTCGACGCCTTCGGCGCCGCGCCGGATCTAGGGAGGCAAATGGGACGGCGGGGTTTATACCTATACGACATTATAAAGCGCGATATTCGAGGTCTGCGAGAATCCGGTGACCAAACGTCGTTTATTTAATATTTTTTGTTTAGTTGACAGAAAAAAAACCTAAGATAACAAAAAAAAAAAAAAAAAAAAAAAACCAAAACAAAAATCGGGCATTATCGTGAACAGATTATTCTGCTTTAATGGCATATCATTGACAAGTTTTTCTATCAAACTTAATTTATTCACATATATTATAACTGAATTCGATTGAATGAATTAATGTTCGATTCGAATTTCTACTGCAAAAAGACAAAAAATAAAAAAAAAAAAACACCCAAAATTTACTATAGAAAGAAAGAAATAATTGTTATCGGTGCACAAAGATAATACTATAAGCTTATAAAATCGATAACATATAAACTTAGGTACATACAAGTCTTAGTCGTTAGGACCCGTATTTATCGATTGGTTATCAGAATTTAAGCAAATGATAAATTAAGCAATGAATTCAATAACGAAATATGTAGGTTACAAGTTATACGTGATCTATTATAGGTATAAGTAGAAATGTAATTATTACTATTATTATTTAATCGAAAAATCTTCATATTTCATGGTAGAAATTAAAAAAATGATGAATAAAAATATCAATGTTTGTTTGTTTGTTTTTTTTTTTTTTTTCTTTCTTTTAAATGAATATTTCTATTTACCTATTCACAGCAAATATAAAACTCTATTTGCGCGTCGTTGAATATCGGTTTTTCCTCGTTATAAGTAAACAGTTTTCTTTTTTCTTTTTATTTTTTCTTTTTTTCTTTTTCTTTACATTTTGATAAATATAATAACGAACGATTGATTTTTTGTTGCAAAATTGTATAGGATTATTTTTATATTTATATATAGATATATTATTCGATCGTTTCTTTTTTATTGAATGAATCGACGTCTTGGGTTTTTTACCTCTCTTCTCTATCGAGAAACAGAAACGGGTGCAAACATAACTGTATACTGTGTTTTTTTTTTTTTTATATCTTCTTTATATATAGGTAGATAAAAATAAAACCAAATACGAAAAAACAAGAAAGAAGACAAAAAGTAAAAAAAAAAAAAAAAAAAAAACAAAATCAAAAATAAAATTAAAAAAATGTGTAAAAATAAATCTATAGATAAATTGGAAATATGAGATGAATCATCAGCGAGCGTGGTGGGAAAATAACGACTTGATTAAATCCAACGTAATATTTTGTATAAATCTTATTGTTTTCAATTTATTACTTTTATAAAAAAAGTATTGGTTTTGGTCGAAAAGTGACTTTTGCTAATTTCAATGAATCTTCACGTTTTCGACCCTCTAGAATCCGAAAAACAGGTTTTTGGAAAGATGTCGGTCTGTCTGTCGGTCTGTTCGACAAACTCGGGCGGTGATCTCGGAAACGGCTCGATGAAAAAATCTGAAATTCACAGGACTTTACAATCAAATGATGGGCATGAAAAATTTCCATCTCTCGTTTAATTTGAACTTCCGGTTCTACCGGAAATGAATCGATTTTCGTTGTTTTACTGACAAACCTATACATTTTTCTCTGTATTACGTTTATAAATGAAAGAATAAATTCTTCCGAGTTGAGAATTTCATATATACAGGGCATTCCTTGCCAATGACACCAAAAAAATTGTAAATATACCCGAATCGAATTAGAATGAAATGCACTGTATAAAATTGTTGCTTGTCAATATATAGGGCGTTCCTTGCCAATAACAAGAATAAATGATAAATATACCCAAATCGAATTGGGATGGAATGCACTGCATAAAATTATTGCTTGTCAATATATAGGGCGTTTTTGTTTTTGTAATATTTTTAATTTTAGTATTTTTTTTTGTTTTTCGTTACTTTTTTTATATACTGTTTCTTTCTTCCGGAAAAACTATTTTTCCGGCTTGCTTTTTTTTTCTTGTTTTTTTTTTTTTTTTAGATATACGATTTATACATTAGACATTTTGGGTGTAACGTCAGATGTTCCATTGACCTCTAGTACATATATGGTATATGTATATACATACATACGTACATATATTACATAAGATGAGTAAATCGGCTCTTACTTTTCAAACGAAAGAAATAAAAAATAAATGAAAAATAAACCTCTCAGCATATATACACCTAGATATATTTATAAATATATACTCGAGAGGCTTTACGAGATAAGTACTTGATGCAGACGATATGGAAAGTAGCGAAAAATTTGAAGTGATATAAGAAAGTTTTTTTTTATTTTTTATATCTTATACTGTGTAGTATAGTAAGAGTATAATGAGAAGATTTCTTACACCTAGATAAGAATAAAGAATAATAAAAATATGTACCTGCTAGAATTCAAAACAAAAAAACAAAAAGTAAAAAAAAAAAAAAGTAAAAAGAAAGATTTGTTTTTTCAGAAAAATCATTAGGCATATTAAATGTATATTGAACCGAGATAAGCGTAAAATTTTAGAGAACGAAACTAACAAACTATATGGCAATTCAAGTGCCGTTATATTCGTTTGCATATTTACTTATATGAGTTGTAACAGAATGTATAATTATCTATTATGTAAATTAAACTGAATCTGTATAGCCGTTTCTATGGACGTAAACGGTCAAGTCACGGTATTTGACAATGAACAAAAAAAAAAAAAAAACAAAAAAAAAATTGCCAAATTAATAAATAAATAAATGAAGGAATAATTTATACAACCGTTAATATCTTATGATTATAACATCTGAAGTCTAATGAAGCAATGACAATAATTGAAGCCATGAAGACACATTATATGCATATACAACTGTTTAACATCTAAGTACTGATATACGTAATACTTTACGGTTTAGATAAGTGTGTATGTAAATACATACGTGTAGTATATAGATCTACGTGTAAACTTTATTTATGACACTAATCGATGTACATACCTACGCAACTGTTCTATCACTCGTTGAATAATGTGATAGGTACTTATATACGTTTGGTTAACGATGAAGAGAACATCTGTGTAATTTTTTATATTTTACTTTTTTTTTTTTTTATATTCAAGATTAAATATTATGCAGTAAAATTTCAAGTTCATTGGAGGACTTTTTTTCTAAATGTACAGTAAATTACGATATTTATGATATGTAAACTATTCAACAAAATTAGTGGGTCACCCTTAGCATGGCCCGCCATTACAAGACACCTTAACCGATTCACTTAAAATTTATATCAGGGCTAGTCCAAAGTGTTTTCAACTTGTGCCTGAAGTCGCGACGCTGTATTCCTAAGGGTCTCGATGTGGCATCCCGAAAATCAACCCTATGCGTAAAATCAAAGTCACAGATCTACGACTTTGGGTTTCGACGTCGAATCCGTACCCAAAAATATGTTTTTCCTATACTGAGGGCAACGGTCCGAATTGAATACCCGTCATCATCAGTACGGGTGATGATTCTGGTCACCAATTTCGTAGAAGCTTCCGCTAGCGGCATGCGAAACCATAAACTCTGCGACAACAGAGCGAGCACGAATTTATGCACAACTTAGCAACTCATTCGAGAAGTCAGTCTCCAAAAGAGTTTAAGAATCTTTTACCCGACCCATATGGCTGGAAGGGATGAAATTTAGGGGTTGGGTAGTCGCGGTCGTGAGTCTGGTGGATGTATAAAAGGTACTGATCAGATCTGAGGTTAAAACATTTTTATAGGTGCAGGTATGGAATCAAAACCAAAGACCGAAATCCTGTGACTTTGATTATTGGCACGGCGTTGGTTTTGTGGGCACCCCATTGCAACCCTCAGACCTATAGAGTTGTGAGTCCGGGTACAAGTTGGAGACACTTTGCACTACCTTTGGTATAAATTTCAAGTGAATCGATCAAGGCGTTTAGAAATGGCTCGGTGTAATTAGGTTGACCCTCTAATTTTGTTGAGTAGTTTATCAAAATTCGAGAAGATCAGAATACAGACAGTCCAAAACTCCGAAAATCTGAAAATTTAATGGCGAAGCACGACGCTCCGGACTATTGGCCTTCCAGATCTTTAGCCTTCGGAATTTTTAACCTCCGATATTCTTCGATTTGAAGTCTTTATACCGTTCGGAACTTTTATAATTCAGAACTTCAATGTTCCATCTTCTACCGTATAATTAATTCTTCATCTTCTACCGTATAAAAAAATTCTCAAATCCTACGGTTACAATGATCATCCTGTTTATTTCAAACATCATTTACGATATTTCAATTATTATACATACGACGATTTTTTGATTAATTATTGAATCAAAATTATTTCAGATTTATTTTCTACATATATGAGTAGGTACTATACAAAAAAAAAAAATACGATATATTATATAGATATTCACCAAAAATTTAATACAGATAAAAATTGAAAAATAAAAAACATACCGCTCTCACTTGACATGGCTATATCTCTGGCACTAGGCTGTAGCTTCATTAATCTGAAACAAAAATTAAAATTAAATTATAAATCAATTGTGTATCACGGGCGGAAAGTATAGACAATTTCTCGCCTCGTTTGCTTTAGAGTGCATGTAAAAACGAGTAAAAAGTCATTTTATTTTTCGCTTTAGTGCGGTAAAATGCTACTTCCCATCCTAGAGCTCACTTTACCGTACTAGAGCGTAAAAGAACCACTTTCCGCCCGGTTTACATGCACGTAATAGCATACTTTCGATACAGGTTAAACAAAAACGATTTTACGATATCACGGGACTTTATTACACATATGAACCCTAAATTATACAATTGGTTTGATTAAAGTCCGGGATAAACAAATTCAGATGCTGAAAATCCCGATTTTTTTAATTCTTTTTGATTTCAAACGATATTTGACTAAAATCATTTAATTGATACATTACATTGAGTTTGGATGATACACGATATGAATTTTAATAGAAATGATTAGCCAATTTGTATTTTTATTAACAAAGTAAATAAAATATCGGATATATGAAATTTTTATGTATCAACGATTGAACACAATTATATAGTTTAACGGTTTGAATAAATTTTTGATTATTAATCATCTATATCTACTGCGTACATATGTACTGTATGTTATGTACATATGTACATACATACATACGTATGTGTTTATAGCAACTTGATAGCACGTAGATATATCCTACGTTAGTATTATAACATGACTAGAATCAATTCGTATACGAATAACAGGCACGAAGTTGTGAATAAAACGACAAATTAACGTGATACTCGATGGGAATGCGAACCACGTCACATTTGTATCATAATTAATGACGTTCGATGAATATTAATCGAATGAGCGACAATAAAAACACTGTAAATCGTCATTGTGTAGTACTGTAGTACATCCTCGAGTTGTGCGGGTCCCAGTTGTTGGCCAACTCTGAATCGTATATATATACAACAACCAACAGAACATATACGGCCACCCTACTGCCACGAGGGAATTTTCAGTATTATCGTTTACTGTGAGGGGGTAAATACCGTAGGTACACGTGCATTATGTAGATTAGACCGGTACAAAACAAGCTTGAAATTATAAAATTTTGATTTTTTTGTATCGTTTGTTCAGAATAATTTTTTATTTATTTATTCATTTTTGTTTTTTATACTTTCCTTTCTCGAAACACTGTCACACGCTTTGAGGAAACATTTTACAGACTCAGTTTTTTTTGTTTTTTTTTTTTCACCATTAATTATTCATATTTTTATACATAATTAAAAATTATTTTACAATCTATGGCCAGTCCTCCGCAATCGAGCCTCGGCTATTCAATGTTGGCCCAAGCTTGGGCAATGGCTCTGGGCAATCGAGCTTCTGCTCTTTCAATTTTGGTCTAAGCTTGGGCCAATTTTGATCAAATGCTGTATGCCAAGTCTGGCACGAAGTTATCATCCCAGATTCAAACCAAGTTTGGGCCAAGGTTAAGGAGTTTTGGTGCAGGCCTGGGCTTAGACTGGGCCAATAATTTCCTATATGGGAATGCCCTAACATAATGTAGAGTTAAATTTATTATAATTGTATATTTTTCTTTAGATTTCTTTCTGTTTTCCCATTAAATATTTTATACGTGAGTTTATATAAATGATTGTTAAATTATCCTGATAAATATGTACCTTGTACCTAGACACACATTAGGTCGGAGATAAATGTGATACAGAAGTATATATAAAGTAAAAGTGACGAAAAAAAATAAAAATAAAAAAAACAAAAAAACAAAAACGAAGAAAAGTAAGAAAAACTAAATGTGAACCGAGTGAAAAGACCCCAACAAACTTCCTGAATGATTGAGGAGCAATTTCTTTATACATAGAGAAAGAGAGAGTGAGAGAGAGAAGGAGAAAAGTGAAGGTACAGGGAGGACAAACGCGGGCAAGCGAATAACTGGGAAGGACTAGGAACCGACCGGGACAGGAGAGTGCAAAGTTTGACGATGATTTATTCGGTATTATTGATCGAGGCAAAACGGTGGAAACTTGTTCTTGTCGAGAAGGGTAGATCGATCGTTCCTCCGTTCCCATAATCCTTTATATACGGCTAAAATCCCCGTAGTAGAAAATCGTCCACGGGGTACTGGAGACTCAGTCTTCAGTATACGTATATGTATAATATACGAATATATAGCTAGTCGAAGAGACGCTGTTCAACGAAAGACGTTAAACGGACGCCTAGCAACGTATTTTTCAAGATGAGATCGAACTCCTCCTCCCCCTCCTCCTCCTCATCCTCCTTCTCCTTATCCTCCTTCTCCGTTACCTCTGCTAAAAGGAGCGGCTCCATTAGTCCCCATTAAAATCGCATTTTCGTAACGGAATCGAATAACTTGAAGAATATCTCGAGCCCGAGTAGGTACTCAATAAGGTATCAATACTTTCGCACTCAGTTCGCTTAGGAGGATCGTCGCTACTGAGTAACAAAAAAGATCCTTTTTAATCATTAAGGAAATTGAAAATTATAAGAAACATGCAGGAAAGTTATCTGACCTCGATGGACAAAGCCTGTACCAACTTACAATTCGGATTTATCAAACTCAAAAAATTATATTCTAAGAGTAAAAAGTTTTAAGAGATCCTGTAACCATTTAACGTTTAATTTTCAAACTATCTTTCATCGGCTAGTATTGATACGTTAAAATATGAAGATCAGATCTTTATTTTGAGAAATTTATCTCAAGAGAAGGTCAACAATTGTTCAAATTCATAAAACCTACGAAAGGCCCAGTGTCGGGCCAGTACCATTGCCGACGGCTGGTACCGATTTTAGATTGTCCAATGCTGGCCCAATGCTGGCCCAACGCTGGACGTTGACGGTCGGCTGTCGACGCTGGGCCAGTGCTGGGCTGTGTTAACAGTATCGATAGACACTAGCTGCAGAGTTTATAGGATTGTTGGCGAGCCTGTATTTTTGATATGATTTTGATTTGTTCAAAAAATGTTCGTTTTTGAATAACTCGAAAACTACTAAACCGATTAATTTCAAAATTGAATCAGTTTTTAGTTAGACAAAACCGTATCGATTGATATAAAGTAGGATGAAATCCGTTGATTCATTGCCCAGATATCGTCGTATAAAAAATTAATCAAAGATGAAAAATGATTGGAGGTATTTTACTGAACCTCAGAAAAGCGAAGATCTGGTCATTTTAGGGGTAAAGTTTGAATTATAAAGAGTATCGAAATCGTCGAAAGTCTTTTCAGGTCTATGAATTTATTTCTAATACTTTCTGATCGTTTTTCGATTTAATATATAACCACAGCTTGATATTATTGATTGGACCCAATATCGCGTTATATCTATTCCTAACTTCTTCTGCTTTCCACAGTTATTACTTTTCTCTGTTTACTTTCTCCACTAACAATAATCCACCACAGTGTTTATTGGCAGGTCTCTATTCCATTTTTTTTTCTTTTTTTTTTTTGCACCAGGTGGCAATGACTTTGCCTCAAATATTTATCATCGAGCTTATATCAACTCGGTAAAATCAAACCGAAAGAAACGCGAGATTTAACTTAGTATTAATTATTTCAATTACAATTTTCAACGATTTTTATAATTCCAATTTTTTTTTTTTTTCTCTTTCAATCATCGTAGAAATCGATTCAATTTTTCGATTCCAAATCAACTAAATTCATTTATAATTATCGTCTTTTAAAAAATGTCTATTTAAATATTTATTTATTATACTGTTTATCCGTATTTATATTTATCATGAATAAAATTCTAACTATACATGTTATCCTTGTGTATGATTAATCATTCTCAATTTAGAATTTTATTTTCGTTGATTTTTACAAAGAAATTTATAGCCTCTCGATATTCATATTCAAAAGATTTATAAAGCGGCTATTAGAGTAGATATACCTACACTATATTGTAAAAGCCTATTTTTTTTTTCAATTTATTTTTCCTTCTCCAAGGTAAAGTATTCGCGATTTGTAAAAGTCGAAAATTCTTGACTTTAGAATTTACAGCATATGAACGAAAAAATAAAAAATGAAAATCTAATTTTATAACGGCTTGTATCGTATCTGGTTTAAATCTATTTCATCGCAGAATCTGATATCCCTACAGCAAACTCAACCAATTGGATAATATCCTCGACTGGGGGCACGATTATGTTCAATTTACTTAATTTATAATTATATCTATAATTTTCGCTCATGAAATATAATACACTAATGTATATAATATCAGTATGTATCTTTTCAAAGCAATATTACATATAGATAGACATATATATTTTTTTATTCGCTTATAACCAAAAATCCTTTCCTATAAATTTTTTTCTAATTTTATTTTCTGTTTTTTATTAAATTACTCAGTCAGATTTAACGCTAAAAAAATTTCCCGCTATGGTATTTTACAGAGAATCAAATTCTCCATAAAAAGTATGCTTAGAAGTATTTCTTTTAGATTAATAGTTTAGCCGTGAGAAACGTTCAAAGGCAACTCTCAAAATCGATAAACTCTAAATCGTTGAATTTGCGGATTTGGTTCCTCGGGCATTTTTTTTTTTTTTTTTTTTTGGAGAGAATTATTTGAAAAATTTATTGAATTTGAAAAGTATTGGATAACAATTATCCGTCGTTTAGTAAAATGTTGGAAAAACGTGATCAGCATGGAAAATTTAAAATATGAGAGAAAAATTCGGTTACGTAATTTGTACCAAGAATTTAGGGTTTCAAGAATTCATATTTGGGTCTAAAAGTAGGTAAGTCATGGACCCTCCGTGCTATAACTTTGCTTTAAAATAGTATTTCCTACTCTTAACTTCGTTTAGTTTATGGATTCTGAAGGAAAATTTAAGAAATCTTATTTCTTAGGGGTTTTATACGCCTACGCTTACGTTCAGTGACTCGAAAACTTTGAGAAAAATTCTTTCGATATATAAAAAAAAGAAAGAATAAAAAACGGATAGGTTTTTTATCGCGGTCTTAAAGAGCCACTAAATGACTGTAAATCGCAAGGCTACTAGTTTATTGTTAGCATAATCCCTGACACTAGCGTCGAAAGGATATAAAACGAGAAAATACAGAAAAGACAGACGGCCTGAACTCGTCCACATTTATCTAAATTTCACTGCGAACCCGACATTTATCTCAATAAAATAAATTACGGATCAGGGGCCAAAAAGTTCCCTTCAACCAAACGGCCATGACTGAACGAGACGAGATTTCCACCAGGAAAATAATGTTTTACCACTCATCCCCTGTCCAGTTTTCGCTTAGTCTTTCTCTTTTTTTTCTCTCTTTCTCTCTCTTTCTCTTTGTTTGTTTGCCTCTGCCTTTTCCCTTCGATAAATTGTTTTTTATTTTTTTGTTTTTTATTTGTTATTTTTTGGTTTTTTATTTTGTTTTTTTTTTTTTCTCTCCCTTCACAATAAACGTACGTACGTATATTTGTACAGAAAACACGTAACGAATACACGTCTAAGTTTCGAAAATGTCATAAAACAAAAAAGCAAACCAAAAAAAACAAGCCGGAAAAACAATTTTTCGGGGTACTTTTCATCAAAAAGAGAAAAAAGGATGGGTTCGTCAGGGAAAGAAAAAGTATAAAAAAGTAATGAAAAACCGAAAAAAAAGATCAGAATTGAAAATTTCATATAAAAAAATGCCCTATATATTGACAAACAACAATATCATACAGTGCGTTTAATCCCAATTCAATCTGGGTACACTTACAATTTCTTCTTGTCATTGGCAAGAATCGCCGTATATATTGACAAACAACAATTTTATACAGTGCATTCATTCTAATTCTATCTGGGTATATTTACAATTTTTTTGGTGTCATTGGCAAGGAATGCCCTATATATATGAAATTCTCAACTCGGAAGAATTTATTCTTTCATTTATAAACGTAATACAGAGAAAAATGTATAGGTTTGTCAGTAAAACAACGAAAATCGATTCATTTCCGGTAGAACCGGAAGTTCAAATTAAACGAGAGATGGAAATTTTTCATGCCCATCATTTGATTGTAAAGTCCTGTGAATTTCAGATTTTTTCATCGAGCCGTTTCCGAGATCACCGCGCGAGTTTGTCGAACAGGCCGACAGACAGACCGACATCTTTCCAAAAACCTGTTTTTCGGATTCTAGAGGGTCGAAAACGTGAAGATTCGTTGAAATTATCAAAAGTCACTTTTCGACCAAAACCAATACTTTTCTTATGTCACCGTAGGTGATGAAAAGTAAAAAAAAAGAAATAAGTGGAAAATTGAAAATTAATCAGTTACACGTCGAGCACTTTATTCTATTTTATTTTTCAAAGTACTAATTAGACACTTACTGATAATAATAATGATAATAATAAATGAATTTATTATAGGATATCTGTAAAACGAGTATATCCTGAAGATCTTGCGTAACGTAATGTATAAACTAATGACACACCGTAAATATGACTCACTAACTAACTAACTAACTAACCTAACTTAACAAACCCAGTTTAACACGGTAAGAGATCGTATAGATCCTTGAAATAATCAAATCCAGTCAAATCTATCATACGAAAGGCAACTCCTAAGTCAACCATGTCAATGCAGTGCATTAAAAACCGAGTGCATATTATAGCTGTACACTATCTAGCTTGGATCAAGTATACTAGCAGTTCTATCTAAGGTGTGAATGATAATAATTTCAAGATAAAGTCCCGACTAATTTCTTAAGCTGTAATTAAAAAAAAATAGCAAATAAAAAAATTTAAGGTAAAAGGCAAAAAACTTATTTACATTATACATTTATTTTTTTATACCTATATAGGAGGAGAGAGTGAGGCAAAACGGGACAACTACAAAGCACTATTTTGAATAATTTCGAAGTGTCTTATTTTTACCCGCTGCAAACTTCTGAATTTAAACACCATGTTGCTTCGAAAACTGAATATGATTTCAAAAACTTTATATTCTAAATGATTCCGTTAAATTGTCTTATAGAAATACAATTTTCCATTAATTTTTGGGCGGCTCATTTTACCCCATCAATACATCCCGATTTTCTGTCCCGTTTTACCCCATCGTCCCATCTTGCCTCGCTCTCCCTTGCGCATATTCCTGAACAGTAGGGTGAGCCAAAAAAACTAACCTATCGCAGTTATGGCTTCAAATAAGCCTATTAATACTGAGAAAAAAATTCTCCCGTTAGAAAAAGTTTTTACCTCAATTTTAAAAAGTGTCACTGGCCATTTGAAATTTCCCATTTAAATAACACGTAAAACAAATTTTTTTCACTAAAAATATTATAACTTTTGAACCGTTTGAGATAAAAAATTTGCGCTAGCATATTCTTGTAGGGCATTAAATTTTCTCAAAGAAAGTCCCCGGAGTCGGATTTCTAAACTCAATAATTCGTATAGTTACGGGCCATGAAAGTCTAAAATAAACAGAATTTTACGGATTGAGGGCGTTGTTTTATCAAAAATATCAATTAAAATTAGATGAAGTGAGTAAAAAATGTAATTTACACACTAAGGTCATAAATTAAATAGAGTTTTAACTATTTTATTTGTAATTATTGCATTTTTAGTCATTAATTTTTTTTTTTAATCATTAATAAAAATTTCTTTATTACAATTTATTTAAGACTTTCATGGCCCGTAAGTATACGAATTATTGGGTTTAGAATTTCGACTCCCGGGACTTTTTTTTAGGAAATTTAATGCCCTACAAGAATATGCTAGCGCAAATTTTTTATCTCAAACGGTTCAAAAGTTATAATATTTTTAGTGAAAAAAATTTGTTTTACGTGTTATTTAAATGGGAAATTTCAAATGGCCAGTGACACTTTTTAAAATTGAGGTAAAAACTTTTTCTAACGGGAGAATTTTTTTCTCAGTATTAATAGGCTTATTTGAAGCCATAACTGCGATAGGTTAGTTTTTTTGGCTCACCCTATTGAACAGTCTAGATTATTCATTGCCTTTAAAACAGTAAATATAACGAGATTATTTGACTTCGAGATATAGTTTATACCAATCTACAACTCGTGGTAATAAAAGTCAGTTATAAATGTTAAATTTCGATAACCATGTTCATGAAATTAATTGATTTATATAAAATCGCATTCGAGTATAAAACGTGGTATCTGTATATATGTACTCGTATACAACAACGACGAATATCGGATCGGACTTTTTTATAAAAAATTGCTCGATGTGTTCGAGGTGATTGAGATGCGAGAATTAAACTGGAAGATATGCAGATTTTTTTTGTTTTTTATTTTTCATATCAAATTATACGTTTCATAATTTATTTATCGTCAATAATCTCTGAGGAACTTATTTTATATTTCCAATGGTATCAGAGTTGAGTGAAATTCAATAAATTCAACGGATAATTACCTACGTTTCCATTTTGCACTTAAGGATCGAGTCAGTTCCATTACATACGTATCGATAAACATACACGTACTTAACTATACATATGTAATCACGAATTTCTGTACATTTCTAAATTTCCGATATATGTTATGAATTATATATTCATTCGTATTTACTACATACTGCAGTTATACGCGTATAACTTCAAGGCATATATATATGTACATAGATCGCGAAATTTTTGTTTTAACAGATAAAAAAAAGATACTGCAGGATAAGATCAGATTTTAGTTTTAGACAAAAAAAAATCACCTATTTCAAGATTTTCAAACTATGGTCAGTAAGTATCCGATCCGGTTTACGGGGGTGGATATATGTTCAGGATGAAAAAATTAGAGATCTGAAAATGTATGCAAAATGGAATATTTTTTGATAATCCTAGTCCATACCAGAATCACATTAGTATTGAATAAGATTACAAAGCTGGCGCCAGTTTAGACTAAAATTGACTTCGAAATTGAGTCGACAGTTGACTCATGTCATCAACACACACACAACAAGGTCACAACTACGATTTCAATCAAGCTGATCACAACCGAGTCAAATTGACTCAAGCTCATTTTTAAACGGTTGCTGTGTGAAAACTATCAGTCCGATCGGGACCGAAAAAATACTGAGAAATACTTTGAACATTCTAGAATAAGCAGCAAAAGTCGGTATATCGAAATTCAAATGGCAACATGTTGAAAAAAAATCGTAAAGGGATCAATACGCAAAAAAAGACACTTTTTTACTAAAAAAATCATAACTTTTTGAATTTTCAATATTTTTGAGTAAAATTATAGTGGACATACTCGTGAGAAATGGTAAATGCTTTTAGAGAAAAAAAATAGTGTTATAGTCCGTGTTCCAAAAAAGGTATTTATTTTAAGAAAAAAACGATATTTACCTTCGAAATTTAAGCTCGGATGATTTTGACCCGCGATGACCACAAAGAGTTAATATTTGTGGTTTGAATAAAAATCCAAAACAAGATATTTGTGTATTATTTACATCAGTTACCACAATCCTTAAAATTTTGTATAATTTCAACATCCTGATCATGTTAACAAAAATTTTTAATGACTATAAGTTCAATTTTGCTTAATCTTTTAGTTTTTGTTTTACCTTTTTTGAAATTATTCATCAGGTATGATTCGCATCCCCAAAAATTTAAACCCCCTTTCGAATAAATCCACCGGTGTATATCTATACATACTTATAAGTTTCTACTGTACATACACGAGAGTGTAAGGTTATATATGGACACACATTACACATGCGCGATAGCCTATATATAAATACATATATACATACACCTATAGAGTACTATAAACCACACGAGTTGTACAGGGTGCTGGCTTTGGCTTTGGTTGGCTCATTTCCAACGTGAAGGGCTCTTTGGACAGGACGAAGTGCTCCACCAATATACCTACCTACCTACCTACCTAACAACCACGTTGGAAGCTCTGCAGGCGGTAGGTGAGGTAGCCGATTTCAGACTGATTTCCGTTTCACTTTGGTCAGTCTTTTTATTTATTTATTTATTTATTCATTTACAATCTCGAGCTCAATGATATCATCCGGAAATACAGTCACGTATAACCGCAGCCTATTACCTCAACTACAAATCAACGAAAGAGTAAAAAAAAAAAGAGTTTAGAAGAAGAAAAAAAAATAAAGGACTTAAAAAATTTTCTCAAATAATATCAATAATTCTTCCAGATGATCAGAGCTGTTGTAAATTTCTTTTTTTTTTTTTTCACTTGTTCTGTTTCTTCTTCTTTAATTTATTGGAAGAACTTGCAAGGTTGAAACCGCACAGCTGTAATATCTACCCTCCTCATTCAATTTCGACAAATTTATTCTCTCTCCGGCAGACCCGAACAGACCTTCACTTTACTCCACCTTTTATCATTATAACAATATAAGATAAGAGACTTGGGGAAACACATAAGAGTAGGTTAAATTTTCTTTTTTTTTTTTTTTTTGTCGGTTTGTGTAAAAATGAGATTCACCTTCATACAACTGTAGCCAATTCCCAGATTTTTCTCTTGGGGATAATATTATACTCGCGGTTTTATACCACTCACGCGCTTTCATTCGGCTACACAGTAAAATCTGGAGGAAAACCAGTTTTTTTTAGTAATCACGTAGACAGACACGAAAAATTTTTGCCCTAAAATAAAAAAAAGAAAAAAAAAAATCAGGAGACCGGTTGACCTGTGGGTCAACCCGAAAACTTCCGGCTGTATTAAATACGTTACAATTAATCGATACTATTGTGTTTATAATAAATTAAAGAAGGTTATAAGTATAATTAGTTTTCCGTATACAAATCTTTCTTTTCTTCAATTTCTATTCTTCGAATAACTTTGAAACTACTCGACCGATCGATTCCAAAATCTAATCAGATCTAAGTCTTGATGAACCTTTTCGATCGCCGCAAGAATCATTCAAATCGGTTAATTCGTTCCAAAGGTATCGTACGACAAAAAGAGAAATTTTTGTCGTGCAATATCTTTCAAACCAATCGTTCGATTTTGATGAATCTTACGGCGATCGAAAGGGCTATTCAAGAGCCAAGTCTGATCAAGTTTTGAGACTAATCGCACGAACAGTTTAGAAGTTATGCGCTAAAGACATGAAAAAAAAATTGTTTTTTAATTTTTATTTCTCAAATAACTTTGAAACTACTCGACCGATCGACTCCAAAATCTAATCAAATCTAAGTCTTGATAAACCCTTTCGATTACCATAAGAACCATTCCAATCGGTTGATTCGTTCTAAAGATATCGTACGACAAAAATTTGTTTACACACGCACACACGGACGTCCATCCAAAAATAGTCAGAATAGCTTCGTAGGACCCTAAAACGTCGAGATCTGATGAAACCTCGATTTTCGAAAATCGGACCGAAACCAATAACTTCCCGTTTTTATAAAAATTTTCGATTTTCATTACGGGAAGTTAAAAAAAAATAATAATTTATACGCTGATAATTTTCAGACTAACTAATTAATCATCCAATTAATTCGGTACCTTTTCCTTTTCCTTTTATTTTTCTTTTTTTTTTTTTTGAACAGAACAACAAATCAACCCCTAAAAAAGTAAGGAATTGGGTTTTAGATACAAGGAATACGATATGCGGAAAAAGATAATCAGAGATTTAATTAGCGAGGTAGTTGAATTACGGAGAAAGGCATTAAGAAAGTCGGATAAATAAAAGATGCGTATTAACTTTTTGCAAAAAAAAAAAATACTAATTTTTATGTTTCTCTTTTTTCGGACCAATTGTATAGCTGCTCCTCGGGAACTGAGAAGAGATCTGATTGAGATAAAGATTAGAGAAAGGGGTGCAAGTGAAAAAAAAAAACAAGGAAACAAAAAAAGTTAATAATAAAAAATTTTCTAAACCTCCGTAGAAAATATTTGGACTATCAATTTAGCCGAGAAAAAATACAGGACCGTATAGAGGAGACGGTGGGTTAAATACCCGGGGAACCCCCGTCACTCTGAGGAACTCCAACGCCCCATGTCAACGCTTCCAATAAAAGCAGTGGATCCGGGGGGAGGGGGCTGATGGGGGCCTAGAATTTTACCCTGTGACCCTCGTCAGAACCCAAAACGAAGATAAGAAGAACTTACGAAGTATGTGGTGGTGAACCGGAAAGAACAATAAACATTTTGTCAAATGTTTCGAAGGTTAATGTTTTTTTTTATTGTTTTTTTTCCCCTTTTTTCTTGGAGGATTTCGTATTTACGTCCCTGCAGAACCTACGAAACGTGAGGATTTCCAAACCCCCAGGGGTTGACCGTAACACTTTTCAAATATCGTATATACCTATATACCAACACTTATTAGATCCATGAAATTTTTGTTTCGAATTCGTTTATTTTTTTTTTTACTTTTCATCACCTACGGTGACATAAAAAAAGTATTGGTTTTAGTCGAAAAGTGATTTTTGCTCATTTCAACGAATCTTCACGTTTTCGACCCTCTAAAATCCGAAAAACAGGTTTTTGGAAAGATGTCGGTCTGTCTGTCGGCCTGTTCGACGAACTCGCGCGGTGATCTCGGAAACGGGTCGATGAAAAAATTTGAAATTCACAGGACTTTACAATCAAATGATGGGCATGAAAAATTGCCATGTCTCGTTTAATTTGAACTTCCGGTTCTACCGGAAATGAATCGATTTTCGCTGTTTTACTGACAAACCTATACTTTTTTCTCTGTATTACCTTTCTGAATGAAAGAATATATTCTTCCGAGTTGAGAATTTCATATACATAGGGCATTCCTTGTCAATGACACCAAAAAAATTGTAAATATACCCAGACCGAATCAGAATAAATGCACTGTATAAAATTGTTGTTTGTCAATATATAGGACGATCCTTGCCAATGACAAGAAGAAATTGTAAGTGTACCCAGATCGAATTGGGATTCAACGCACTGTATAAAATTGTTGTTTGTTAATATATAGGGCATTTTTTTATGTGAAATTTTCAATTCTGATCTTTTTTTTCGGTTTTTCATTACTTTTTTATACTTTTTGTTCCCCTGACAAACCCATCCTTTTTGTTTTCCATTTGATGAAAAGTACTCCGAAAAACTGTTTTTCCGGCCTATTTTTGTTTTAGACCAGAACAAAAATTCTCATAGAAAAATTTGTTGTCATCTTGTGAGACGTTGAAAACAATTTTAAATCTGGAATTTTTGTCGTCGTATGAAACCGCTGCTAACTTCCCATATTAAAACTGTTAAACCCTCAACTTCGAATTTCGTTTAAGTTAGTATTGTTTTTTTATTTGTTTTCATTTATTTTTTTGTTTTATTTCTTCAAAAAAATCCACCGTCCAGAACAATAGGGGCTACTTTTCTGTATTTTTTTTATTTTTTATTATATATATGTTGTAACAGACGAGAGGGTTGGGTTTTCTTTTTTTATATCCAAAAAGTTACCTCGGCAGTAGCTAACTGGTAAAGAGGATCTAGTTGTGGGTGAGGCTGTGTGAAAGATATAGCCGAGAAAATAGTGAGGGGTTGGATTATCCCAACTCGCTTTCTAGAACTCGAGTAAATAAACATCTTAAAATCCCTGCGAACTATTTTCCTCTTTTATTTTTTATTTTTTTTTTTATTACCTCGAGCTGGAAACAGAAGGAAAAGTCCAGCAAGCAGGCTCAACTCAACTCAACTCAACTCAACTAAATCCAAAGCAAGTCGAAACCCGAGTTAACCGAGCTGATCGAAACTCGAAAGATGGCGGAAAAAGTTGTGTCACGTAAATAAAAAAAGTTTTTTTTTTTTTTTTTACGGTAAAACGTACAATCACGGTATTGTATTTTTTTTTCTCTTTTTTGTATTTCCAAATTCCATCCGGTAGTATAGACTTTTTTCAAAATTCTTTTTGTAAGTAGCTTGCGTTTATATCTATTGACAGACTAAGATATAAAAAGTGAAAATCTGCTACAGGAAGCAGTAGCTATGAATGTACAATGTACATACATGTATATTATATATAGATATTTTATTTGTGAAAAAATAAATCGAGGATATATACGTCTATAAACGAATTTTTTTGCCGAATAAAAATTTACGTTTTTTTTTTTATAACGCCAAGCAAAGAAGGAACCTTCAAATGTATATATAAAGTGAACGTGGGTTCCTACACAAACGCCGTTTCCCCATTTCGTCTCGAATCTTAATGGCAGTAGGGGTGATATTTTTGGAATAGCTGACAAAGGGCTGCGTGTGTTGCGAATATTTAGCTCCTAAATTTCAGTATTACCTTTACCTTATACCGGTTAAAGGTATATATACATATATACCATGAATAATATAGTTCCTAATTGCTTTCCCGACGAGATCTATATATGCATAGCTATATAATACATAGAAGAAACGTTCAATTAGTCTAAAACTGTGAGGAAAAAGTTATTTAATTTTTAAAAAAATTTTATATCAAATAATTGAATATTTATTTATTTATTTAATTTTCTTCATTGATTTCAAATTTGAATTCTAGTCCCACATAGGTACGTATCTATATGTACTTACGTGTATATGTATGTTACATAGAGTCGCGTATGTGGAGTGAATGTAAGTTAAAGTTCAGAATTGCAAATTGAAGTTTTGAGTTCAGAGCCCTTCGCGAATAACCAATTGTTTCGAAACTGAGGTTCGTCGTATACGATTTTCACAAAATTCGACGAAAATTGCATGTCAAAAGTTCTGGATATTTGAACAGGTGAAAAAAATATATCAAATGTAGAAATACTTGCATATACGAGTACATACGGACTTTCATACAGTCAATCAATTTTTATACCTGTCTTGTTTCAATTGCAAATTTTTTTTGTATAATATGTAAAGAGAAAGACGAAAATTTATTAGCTCGGAAAATTACCGGAAATTAGATCGATGATGTAAGACTATTTAAAAATGGAAAGTTGAAGAGACAAAAAAAAAAAAAAACTTGCAGTCAATTTATACTAACGAAGATACAAGTGCGGAAATAAATGAATATTACTAGCTGTCTTGTAGATAGAAAAACGAAAAAAAGAAAAAAAAAAAAGAAAAACAAATAAAATTTAATAGTTATACGTATTTGATTTGCCTTTGATAATTTATTACTGTCGCGTGTCACGTCTCGGTACAGTAAAACGATGTAATACTTTCTCTATCCACCTAATTGAATTGTTTAATTTTAAACAAACCTGAGTTAAATGACAATTTAGTGGACATGTGTCGTTGTTAAAATGAGTTTATTCCAATCGATACATAAATATAGCGAAATGTTTAATACCTATTTCGCGAAAGAGATTCCTTCGATAATTTCATCGGCAGAAATTTATTCTATAAGAAAGTGAATAATACAAGAGATATATAGAAAAATAAAAAGAAATTAGGGAAATTATATGGTTATATTTAATTATTTATTATTCTTACAGCTCAATGCAGTTATCATAGTCACGCGATATCGCGTAATAGATGCAAAGAAATTGTCCGGATCATGTCTCGATAGTGTCGCGTGTATATACATATTAGTTTGAAAATAAAAATGAAATGATAAAAAGAAAGAGATATAAAACGCAATCTATTATGCAACTACGGTTAATAATTTTTTCAATCAAAAATTAAAATTGCTTTAGAACCCAAATAATTATCGAACTTGTAGTTTTTACAATTCATAAGTGTGCACGTTCTTACGAGTATGAAAAAGAGAAAAAAAGTATACGTACAGCATATTTACGCGCGCTAGAAGTTAAACTTAAGAGTTAAGAGTTAAGACTTAAGACTTAAGATTTAAGACTCGAGACTTAAGACTCAAGATTTGAGACTCAAGACTTGAGACTTAAAACTTAAGATGTAAGACTTAAGACTCAAGACTTAAGACTCAAGATTTAAGACTTAAGACTCAACACTTGAGACTCAAGACTTGAGACTCAAGACTCAAGACTCAAGACTTGAGAAACGGACTTAAAGTTCAGGTTCCTTTTTTTCTTTAACATATGACTTGAAAAAAAGTTCAAACCTCTTTCACGCGATTTCTGGTCCATACAAGACTTCATCAGCTGCAAGATCTCGTTCATCCTTTTCTATTTCCTTTTCTTCTATTTTCCTCTCGAATTTCTTTCGTCCCCTCGTTTTGTTGTTACTCGACATTCAGCGCCATAACTTTTGTAATTTTTCGAATTTCTCTATGAACTTTTTGTTCAATTGTTCGTAAAAGTTGCAGCTTTGAGAATCAATAATTAAAAAATAAAATAAAAAAATGATTTTTCAAATTTTCAATACGCCTGTACCCTCTCAAACACACAATTAAATCCAGCCATATGTAAACGAGACCACTATGTGATGACACGAGGGTTTTCAATTAGATTCAAATATGTATAGTTCAAAGCTCTTCCAGAATCGAGCTACCACCTTCAATCGTCTTTCTATTTTGCATGAAGGCCAAGGCTCGCGAGTAACGCTTAAATATATATCAGCACATGGTTGCATATGCATACATACGCGTATAACCGTAAGAACGATGGAAAAAAATAGATAGAAAAAGCAAAGGATGCATCTGTTGGACCAGTAAGCGCATAACGTGTCGTATTTCATTTGTATAGCTCAGTTTTCTTCTGCACATTAGGATGCTATGTATATGTAGCAACAGATGGAACCTCTCGGAATTTATGGGTAAAACATGACGGCTTAGACAGTGCGTCGTTATTACTTAAAAACTGTTAAATATCTCTAATAAACTATCTAGTAAATCATCAAAGAGAAGTTTCCCAGAACTTATATATATCTAAAGAAAGAATTTTTTTTTCAATCAAACAGCTAAGCGCGGTATCCTTTAACAGTATAATTAGGTAAAGTTAGGATTTGCTAGCCCGCCTTTCCCACAGTTTAAATCCAGTCAAAGTAAAAGCTAACAAGTTCTCAGAAGGACTTGACCGAACCCACAGCTTTGATTTTACAGTTCTTAAGTCTCCGATTGTGCAAAAAACAAAACTTCGCAATCTACAGATGAAAGAATAATTCTTCAGTGGGTATACCCATGAAGTGGGTTGACCCATTTTATTCATTTATTTTTGCATCGAATTTCGAAATTGAAAAGATTTCTTTGTCCTAAATATAAAATAAAAAAAATGGATGCAAACTTTCTCGAAAAACAAATCCTGAATACGATTTAGTTTAGGACACAAATGATGAAGTTCCCTTTTTAAAACTCATTCATTAATTTCTGAATCAGGATCAGATCATAGTAAGAAGAAATGTTAGTCATCCTGACCACAAATAAACTTTGGCTTAGTCAAACCGTCGACAAGCTAGCCATGTTAGAATTCCCAAGTGGACAAGGTCGGATGGTCATTGGCCGTTTGGATCGCCTTAATGATATCACACTCCTTCGTCAAAGAATTATGAGATGTCCATATGTTTAGCAGATGACGCAGAAATCTTCATGCCTTGTTGAGCAGACAGGCCTATATTATGCGTCTGTTCATGCGTATGTAGAGATCATTAATAATCACTGAAGACAATCGCCGTTATTCTATTTGTACTATTTAATCAATTGAAGCTTCTAAATTGAAGAGGAATGAACCAAAAAAATTTTTATATTTAAAAACTTGATGTCTGCTCATATGGAAAAAGCATTTTGATCATGTTTGAAATTTTACGAAGTTTGAAAAAAGCTCCTTCAGTTACAAATTTCCAATTCTTAAAGTTCAAACGTTTCTACCTCACTTGTACTTTTGCTGTTCAATAAAAGCTACTTGTTTTTCATTAACCCCGCTGGATAAATGTGATTGAATAATTTGATCATTTTATGAATTATCTATGTTGTAATGGTAGCAACAATCATTCCTTAATTGTTACACTACATTCTAAGTTCTGCAATAAAATATGAACTATCTGATTCAGAAAGTAGCCAATTATTTCTCGAAGACATATCAGACGGCGTGTATCTGTGTAGGTGGATTTATTGTATCCTCAAGAATTCATACACATAGTATATCGCCTCCAAGTCTAGTACATACAACCGTGTATATATATATATATATATATATATATCTTTAGTGGATTAAAGGTCAGAGGCAGTAACAGCGATTCCACCCATCAGCCTTTCTCTTTCACTGCACTTTCAGCAGGAGCCTCAATTCGATGTGTCGATCTTTTTATATCCGGTGATCGTAGGCGGTGAGGATGATTATGATATCATAGTAACAATATGCAGACCAATTTTGTTGTCAAATTAATTACATTTGCTTTCAATGACTTTGCTGGTTTTTAGTTCTTTTTTAACTTCCCGCAATGAAAATTGAAAATTTGCATAAAAAAGGGAAGTTATTGGTTTCGATCCGATTTTCGAAAATCGAGTTTTCATCAGATCTCGACGTTTTGGGGTCCTAGGAAGCTATTCTGACTATTTTTGGATGGACGTTCGTATGTGTGTGTGTGTGTGTGTGTAAACAAATTTTTGTCGTACGATATCTTTAGAACGAATCGACTGATTGGCATGGTTCTTATGACAATCGAAAGGGTTTATCAAGACTTAGATCTGATTAGATTTTGGAGTCGATCGGTCGAGTAGTTTCAAAATTATTTGAGAAATAAAAATTAAAAAACAATTTTTTTTCATGTTTTTAGCGCATAACTCCTAAACTGTTCGTGCAATTAGTCTCAAAACTTAATCAGACTTAGGTCTTGGATAGTTCTTTCGATCGCCGCAAGATTCATCAAAATCGAACGATTGGTTTAAAAGATATTGCTCGACAAAAATTTCTCTTTTAGTCGTACGATACCTTTGGACCGAATTAACCGATTTGAATGATTGTTGCGGCGATCGAAAGGGTTCATCAAGACTTAGATCTGATTAGATTTTGGAATCGATCGGTCGAGTAGTTTCAAAGTTATGCGAAGAATAGAAATTGAAGAAAAAAAGATTTACATACGGAAAACTAAGAGAATGAGAATTTAAAAAAACTGGAACTTTTAAATGTAAATTGCAGAAAGGTCAAAACCTCGAAACATTCAAATCTCGGAAAATTGGATTTTCATAATCTTTTGGATATTCGAGAACCCTAATAAACAAGATCATATGAAATAAGTGGTCCGGCACTTCCGCTACTTCGGCCCTTCTATCTTGACAGGATTCGAAATTTTTACCATTCGAATTTCTGCAGACCTTTTACGCTAATAAATTAGGATATATAAACTTTCTTGCATACTCACTATTCGAAAATTCAAACAGCTCTAACTTTGAAGTATTCGAACCTTTCGCCAAATCGATATTTTCAATACTTATCTTCGGAAAAATTTATTTCTGTGTGCTCAATTTTGTATTATCTATTTTATAGATTTTCGCAATATATTTGTTATTTGAATTTTGAATTCTCGTTGTTTTTGACAATCGTAATATCGCTAATTCGACATTTTCAACTACCGGAATTTCCACCTTCATCCATATATTAATTTATTTACTTACTTTTGAAGTCTGTTCATTAACCAGTTTAACGCTTACCGGATTTGTACAGTTTTTTCTCGTTTTTTTTTCTATCTAAAAAAAATTTTACTCGTAAACTTATAACAACTTCTTCACTTCCATTATAATACGGCTTTTAATTAGTCAGACGTTGCACTATACTAATGAATTTTCATAATAAAATTCGTGAATAATAATTCTGAAAGAATGGCACAGTTTTTTTTTTTTTTTATGTTCTCGAACAAAAATTTTGTTTTTAACAATTGGCCCCACTTCAGCGTAACACCCTTCATATACATTCCCATATCCCCTTCGGAATTTTTTTTTTTTCTCTTTTTTTTTTTTATTTTAATTAAGTACCTCAAGCTAAATTGCATATTCGTATATATTCGAATTCAATTTCTATCCAAGCTTTTCCACTTGTTCCTCTCACCGAAACCACATTGCACAATATTGGATCCACATTTTTTAAACATCAAAGGCCAAATACCATTCCAGGAATACCAAAAACCGTAGGATATTATATTCTCATAAAAATGTAATAAAATTTTTACTCTTTTTTTTTTTTTTTAATCAGTTTTTTCGACGATCTTCTGAACGCGGATGTAAAACGCAGCGATGCAGAGTTTAGTCTATGTTAATAAGTAGTAAAAAAAAAAAAAAAAAACAACAACAAAAAAAAATAAGAAACTTAGTAAAACTAGTCGTAAAGTTGTTAACTTATAAGAATATTCTTTTAAAAGGATAAAGACTAGTTTATCTAAGAAGTTGAACGATGCAGATTGTACAGTACGACGTCCTCATTAGAGTAAGGTAGGAGTTTTCCTGGACTTGATAATCAGTTTTTGAATGTCACCTACAGCCAGCCACGAGGAGGCTCCGCTATATGCGAATATTCGTTAAAATTTAATGAATTTTCCTGCCAGTACCTACCTAGTATGAAAATTACGCAACTTTCTCGATATTTAAGAGAGCTTTTCCCACCACTAAAGTTTACTTCGTACCATACCGCGCCTGTACCCTCTTACAACTCCTAAGCCCCTAGCTCTACCTTTGCTAGAATAGCATAGCACAAATATTCGGTAAATTTATTAATTTTAAGTAAATTTTTGGTTTTGAATATATTAAAATTGAAATTTATTTGCGATGATATGTTTTTAAGGAACTCAATCAACACTTATAAAATTTCTACACTTTTAAAAAAATTATTAACCGAATGGCGTACGGTTGGAGTCGAGTGTTCTAAAAAATTTCAAACTTTCTTTCACCTCAATTGCCACAAATTGCAAACTAATTATTAGAAAAGATCGAATCTTCGCGAAAAAGAGAATAAATTTTGGAACTATGGATCGCATTTTGTTTCATATTTTTGCAATTATTTTTTCCATAAATTGTACAATTCGAAATTTCGAGTTTATTAATTTGAAAACTGATGTAATAGTTTCCAATTACAAGTTTCGCGTCAATCGCTAATTCCAGTTTATTACAAATTGTTTCATTTTTGAAGTGGAACTGCTTTTGACGTAAGTCTTATGTCTTAAGTTTAAGTCTTAAGTCTTAAGTCTTAAGTCTTGAGTCTTAAGTCTTAAATCTCAAGTCTTAAGTCTTAAGTCTTGAGTCTTAAGTCTTAAATCTCAAGTCTTAAATCTTAAGTCTTAAGTCTCAAATCTAAAGTCTTAAGTCTGAAGTTTTAATCCTTAAGTCTTAATTCTTACGTCTTAAGTGAGAAGTTTCACTTCTAGTTCGCAGAGCACGCTGTAGGCACAATTTTTATTTCAGTTAAACTGCATTCTATGTAATTTTAGTCAATGCTAACAAATATAAATTAGCACGGAAGCCAAAGCTAGTTGGGAAGTCGTCAGATCACAAAGCTGTAGGAAGTTACGAGGATATCTAATTAAGGGTTCAACTCAAACGAGAGAAATTCTGTAGGGTGCGTTAGTCTGAAGTCTCGGTTAGTTGGTTCGTCAGTCTTCAGTATAAGGTACATACCATATACATACATAGATATATATATATATATATATATATATATATATATAGTGCAGTAGCAACGCCTTTGCATACGTTGCTGAAGATTGAAGAGGACTTAACTTTGGTGAAACTGCAGCAGACATGAAAATCGTCGTTTTTTCTTTCTTATTTTTGTATGTGTGTGTTTTTTTTCTTCATAAAATAGATAAAATAAAGTATATTTCTGCATAAGGAAATTATAATTTCTTAGAAATTTCATAACGAATAGTTTGCGAGTTTTTGCGAAAATTTTAACGAAGGTACTCCAAAGTTTAGTTTAAACTGTAAACTGTAAACTGTAAACTAGAGGCGACACATGGACGTCATCTTATACCTTGGGTATAACGACTACGTTAAATCTACCAGTTATACACGTTATAAGCATAGCCCAAGAGGTTTATACTATATTTTCTTGAAAAAAAAAAAAAAAAAAGAAACAGAAGTGAAAAAATAAACGTTCTCAAAGAATTACTCGAGAAAATTAATATTATTTCAAGCATAAGAAGAAGAAAGAAAAATGAGGTAGAAAATCATTCCAGAATTTTAATCCATGAAATTTTAGAGGAATAAATAAAAAAAATAATAATCTTTGTTTAATATTTTTAATTATTTAGTCGTTATTTGTGTACGCGTTTGCGTTAGTAATTATTTACTAGAGTCAAGGATTTCTTTAAAATTCAATTTTATGTAAGGAACAATAAGGAAAATAAGAAAAAAAAAGAAAATGACGAAGCTCAATTCATTATAGTTCAGGCGGAGCTCAGAAACTGATAGAAATAAAGTATATATAAGAAAGAAGTATAGAAAGAAAAGCTTCCGAGTGTATAAAAAAAGGAAATAAAAAAATAAATAAAAAAAAAAAAAAAGATCTGAAACAGAGAACGGCATCTCTGCAGCAGTTTCGTAAACTGAATTATTTAACAGAAACGAGTTTCCAACAAACTTTTCCTAATCCACTACCGGTGCTGCTGCAATTACGTCAGGTAATTCGTATTTTCTTTTCTAACCAAACCAAAGAGTCAATGGACGTCAGAATTAAAGACTTTCTTATTACTTAAATATTATTATTGTACAATATGTTGTTAGTTTACCCCAAAATTACGAAATCTGGTTCAAGTTCTAAATTTCAAGTGAAAATTAAAAATTTTAATATTACCATGTCCCTCTTTTCAGATTTAAGAGAAACAAAAAAAAAATGCGATTGGTAAAATGGTTCCGAAAAATCTGAAATTTTTTTCAAAAATCCGGTGTGACGTATGAAAATCTTTCAGCAACCATCCATGGTAAAATAACTCCCGCTTCAAATTTTTTTCTCATTTTATTTCGGAAAAAGCTTGAAAACAACAAGAAGAAAAAATCTCCCCACTCCGGCTCTAAGTTTAAAAATTTTGATATCTGACACACGATTTTTCAGAATTTTATCAGATTTTTAAATCGTATCACATCAATACGTTCGTTTAAAAAAAATTGTAGAAAATACAAATCGATTTAAAAGAATCTAAAAAAAAAACAACTGAGTGTCTTTCAAAGTAAGAACAATCATATGAAAAATCGGGGGTCTAATCTGAAAGGTCAAGAGTCAGACCCAGGTCGAAGTGGTATAGAATGCCTCATATAAACTTACTGATTCAACCTAATACCAAAAACATCGTTTCCAACTACTCAACGATCTATAATAATACTCATTAGTTTAATTGAGGAACGAATGAATTATAATATGGTATGCAGAGTTCAATTCTTTGACGTAGACATCAGAATCGCCTTGAGTCTATTTATGAATGATAATTCAATACTATTTGCATATAATCGGTGGAAAACTGATGCCTCTATATATGGTCGATCGTGTGAGACGGTCTTTGAACGTTTCTATACGATTCAGGGTCGACGTATAGCTCTACTGGTATTTGCTTGGCTAATATTTTGTACCGTAAATCGAAATATATATATACATACATATATACATAGGTATATAATAACTACGATACATAACGTCTGTATATCTAATTAGGTAAATAATCTTTGGCTTCTGTCGATTGAGGAGATAAAAAATAGCGTAAATATCCAGATACTGGAAAGCAAGTTATCTATTTATTTTCAACGTTGAATAATATAAGAATTAAAAACGCAATTCCCGCGAATCCAATCACGTTTGTACCGTTAATCAGAAAATACGTGGGAAGTTCATCGTTCGTATAGATATATACGAGAATAGCAGTAGTTAGGTAGGTAATTACTACTAAGCACGTCTCATGTCTCGTTTATATCGCATTTTATATATACGTATCTAAAACAGATTTTTTAAACACACTTGTATATTAATGAGGATATGTTTAATCTCATGTACATATATGTACAGGATGTGAAAATTATACTAAATTTCAGGTATTATATTCTACGCAATGTCAATCACGAATCCTCATGTCAAAGACCCTCGGATCTTACATCATGTGGCCGTCAACACAGATTGAAATAAGGTCTGTAAAAATGACATAGGTTTACTGTTGACTCAATTTCAAAGTCAATTTTAGTCCAAATTAGCTCCAACTTCGTGAGCTTACTTAATACTGACGTGATTCTAGCGTGGACTAGAATTATCAAAAAATATTTAATTTTACATACATTTTCAGATTTTTAAAGTCCGTGTACTAAAAAAATACAAAAATTTAAATTTTCTACATTTTTTTATGGCCAAACGAACAAACATTTTCACGAACTTTTAGTCTACGACAGACCTAAGTGTAAGGACTACAAGTAAAAAAAATCATATATCAATAGGACTAATGGTTAGCTAGTTATCAAGTCAACAACTAATCTATACCATTTTTACAAAGCTTACTTCGATCTAAGCTGATAGCCATATGATATAAGATGCGAGGGTTTTGAACATCAAGATTTGTAGATAATATTACGTAGAATAACGGCCTTAAACAGGACATCTGTGTATAACGTACCTTAGTTACCAAAATCCCCTAAACTGTGTCGAATTTTTACATCCTGAACGTACGTGTTCATCTTAAGCAGAGTCAAACCGATTTTTTGCGATCTTAAAAAAAATCCTGTCAACATTGAATTTCGAATGAATAAATTCCGATCCTCCGCGAGAATGTCGAAAGGTTTGAAATTTCGTCTTCAAGATACTTTTTCTTTTTAATTTTATGCACGTAGGTACTTAGTGAAAAATTTGTCGCTAAAATTCAGGTAAAGTTTGATTACAAATTCGAAAATATCAATTCAAGGAATAAATCCCATATCCATATGTCCCTGCGTGTTTGTATTGCAAACGTATGATAAGATACATACGAGTTACATACTCGGTGTCTCGATAAATATCAGTGAAAATAAAATTATTTTTGACATTTTAAAATCCGATGATTAAAAAATGATAAGAAATGCGGTAATACTTAATACTATACAGTTGAACGACCTAAGTAATCTTCCGTGACCGTGACCTAAAATGAACCCGGAATTCTACTACATTGAGGAAAACACGCGAAAGGAAGAGCAGCCACGAGGGTATTTGCGATAAAAGTTTCACATTGGAAAGTCAAACGGTTAGACGTTCATTTTTGTAAGTAGGTCGTTAAGTCACTGTCTACCGTTTCGCTGATCTTAAGATGATGATGTCTTGATGTAGGTGTATAGGTTTATTTAGTCCGTATCTGTATATTTATGATACGATAATATTTATGGTCAGAAATGGAGATAATCGATAATTTGATGTTATCATAAAAATGTCGAAAAAAGTTATCGATTCGATACGAAAAAGAAATTTTTCTTTTTTTTTTTTCTTATCTTAATTTCGTATTAATTAAATAAAGGCAACGATGTTTATATCCAAAACGCGAATTAAGAAGTTTAACGAACTCATAATCGTGGTGAATCATAAAACCTGAAACAGGTACCTAGTCTCCCACGTTAATCGCGTTATACGAATCAGATGGATGGATACTCTGAACGAACTAATAAACGAAAACGTAGATTAGATTAAGTTATATGGAATTTTATCGAGATACGAATTAAAAAGCGGTTTCTTATTCATATTAAACTTTCGTAAATGTCAAAGCTCGTATAATCCCTTCTTAAGAAATTTACTAAAAATATTTATAGCCCTGCACGAATAACACAAAACGTTAAAAAAAAAAAACATTCACAACTTACACGTAGAAAAAAATTATATAAAATGAAAATATACAAAATATTTGCTCTTATCTTTGGAATAAAATGACTAGACAAAAATAAAAAAAGATTTTATATCAATTTAGGATAAAATAAAAATTGGGTTAACGATCGTCAGTTGGAAACAAAATTACCAAATACGATTATTAGCTTTTCAAAGAATTCAAAGAATTTAAAAGATCCAAAAAAAAAAAGAATGATGTTGTTTAAATTTCTAACCCTAATTAACTTCCGGTAATTTATATTAATAATGAAACAAATTTATACTTCGCTTTGAGAATACTCGAGATTTGTAATCCGTTTTAAAAAATATTATATCTATACCGAGTGACTATAATACTTTATCGAAAATTTTATCTTAATCGACTCTCGCGTTAGGGGTGGCAGCGTAGGATATGAGCTGAGAATTGTAAATTATACACGTGACTATATAGTTTCAAAAAAAAATTCTCAAAAATGAAATACATATGATTACACGTCTCTAAAGTAGGTAGAGAAGACTGGAGCACGACGGTCCCTCTTCCAAAAACATTTAATAAGAAAAAAAAAACAAAAAAAAAAAATTGCATCGTTAAGTTTTCATAAGTTTGACATATTTTCTAAGTTTCAGAATGATACGAGATACCCATGGCAAGACACCCCCCTTCCTCCAAATCCCCGAAAAAATTTCTTTAATAAACCAAAAAAAATTTTTTTTAGTATAATTATTTTTGTTCATATTTCCTCCTGCGTATATACAAGTATAGGTAATTTGTATACGTATAATCGATTCTACTCGCATGCGTCAGCTGCATATATCCAGTTAGAATACCTAAAAGAAAAAAAAAAAAAAAAAACAAAAGACAAAAAAATTAAAGAAGAAAAAGTAGTAAAAAAAAAAAGGCAAAGACGAGTAAAAAGAACCTTATACTTACACACGGGTTAATTGAATTCAATATACCTATAATACCTCAAGGCAGACGAGTTTAAGCGTAAGAAAAAAATCAAAGATATATGAACCGTTCAATGTTCGAGTATTGCTGTAAAACATTGATCAGGTATGTATGTAATAACTACACATTACATATATTGTTCAGGTATGATGCATACACGAAGAGAAAATAACCTTTTGATTAAAATAAAAAAGAAAAAGGGAGAAGGGGGAGGGGGTTGGGGGGACGACCTTCGTTGTAGTAGATTTATAATCTTATACGTGTATATTATTTATACCTAAACATGAAAAAAAATAAAAAAATAATAAAAATAAACAATTTATAAAGAAACAAAAATAAAAAAAATCGTTTGGAAAAATGGATGATGATGCATGGCGGCTGCGAATATATATTCAGTTTACGTGTACAGTAATCACTTTTTTTTTCTATACATATACCAGGGAACATGTGAGCTATGACGTAATTCCTTGGAACGAACGAAATAAGTAAAGAAAGAAAGAATAAAAAAACTAAGTATACTATATGTATAGACAGATTCGATGAGTGAGAATTAGAAAATATATTGTATAGTATTGTCGTTATGTATAGGGTGTCGCAAAATTTACGCACTCGATGTATATATCAGCGGATTCCTTGCGAAAAATCGAGACGAAAGTTATATATGCAAAAAAGTCCGCGAGGACTTAGTTTTCTTGTAAAATGAATTTATTGGCGAACCAATCAGTGATCGGATTTAGAAAAGATCGGTTAAAATGAACATCGCCGCTAGCCCAATTACCGAGAACAAGACAATAATATGTCGAGTTCCTCGCTCTACCCGTCTTGCTAGATTTTAGTCAGTCTTTTGTAAAGCCGAACGCTTATTGGTTCGTCGATAAGTTCAATTTACAAGAAAACTAAGTCCTCGAGGACTTTTTTGCATCTGTAACTTTCGTCTTAATTTTTCGCAAGGAATCCGTTGGTATTTAACGAGTTTGTAAATTTTGCGACACCCTGTATATTACACTTCAAGGAATTTATTTTGTGATAAATGTCTTGTGACGATTGTGAATTTTGTTACTTACAGTTTGAGGTATAAAAAAGAGAAAAAAATCAAAAAATCTGGGAATATCCTGAGGTGAATAATTCGTCACAATATATCTTTTTTTCATTTTATTGAATTAAACGAGTGACATAACGTTGAGATGTAGACGGAAAAAAAAAAAAAATTTTTTCTTTGATGATGTATGAAATTTAGTAACGGTTCCACTGTAGGTACTGTTATCACGCGTTATTGGATTCTAGTTATGAAAAATTTATATCAACGAATTTTTATTCCAAAATAGAAGTGAGAGAGATAATTTAAAAATAGTTAACTTCTAAATGTCAACTGTCTATTTCCATGTCAATGAAGAGGAATCTCAGCTGAGTCAGGGCGTCAGGTTGGAAGTTGAGAATTTATTAAAGTCCTAAAAGGTAAAAATAACGAATTGATTTTAGACGATTTAGAAATTTTTCGAAACATTAAAAATCAGAATATTAAAATTCGAAAAGTCCGAAATTCCGAAAGTTCAAGAATTTGAAAATTTGATCAACGCTGAATGCGTAAATTTCAAATTCCATGCAGTTTCGGCATTTCGGAATTTTAAACCCTCACTGTTTTTTGATTTGAAAATTTTTTAAATCGATAATTATGCAGACTTTTAGGTAAATATTTACTTTTTCTAAAAACTGTGTGATCGGTATTATCAAAATTCGGAACTTCAGCTCAGCTGTCTGAATCAAACCAACAGTTTGAAGTTAAAAATTATTACACATGAATATTCTGATGTCAAAATTTGCGAACAATCAATTTAATGAACTGAAGACCTTAGATAATGAATTCAACTTTACGATTACACGAAAGTAGATAATCCGTATAAATTTAAACTCATTCTCAAAATCGAATGTAATAATTTGAAACAAGGGATTAAAACCAACTTCACAGAACATAAATTTGTTTTAAAAAATGGCAAATGTTTGACTAATCGTTGATTAAAATTCAAAATTATTTGGCGATCGGTATGTAAAAAATCTAAAAATAAAAAAAAAGTCTAAGAAATAAGAAACGACGTGATGAATAATTACCACGTCCTTTTGGCATTCTATCCATAAGGTAAGTACATACCTATAGGAGTCAAGTAAACGTTTATATTCAATCGATGTGTCTCGTATTCAATCGATGTTTCTACATCGATATCCCATAACGTAATGGACACAAGGATTTCGTACAGATTTGGCAATGGAATAAACGAAGACTCTTAATCGTAAAACAAACCTTGAATTAATCAAAGATAGGTACTGGATCCTTATGTGACAAAACAAATCCGCCTTTAGAATCATTGATTCATTCAATTTATAATGAAATTCTCCATCTTCAGTAATCCAAATACGATTTAATCGTAGCTGAAATGAAATTTCTTATAATAAAATCGTATTCATTCCTGCAGATCGAAATCTCAATCCAAAAATTTTCCCCTCAAACTATATACGTAGTAGGTAAATCATCCAAGAAAAAAAAAATCTTCTTTTCTCAAAATAGCAAAAAAATAAAACAACTTAAAAAAGAAAAAAATAAAAAACGAATTTGAAAAGATTTTTAGGAGCATATTGTTTCATTTAGGTAGTATTTTTGAGAGTTTTATCTAATTTTCGTTAATTTTCCGAAACTTTTTTCTCTCCAACTTATTTTTAGAACAGCCTTTTCACTTTCAGTAATACGGTTTTTAATTAGTAAATACGTCGTAGTACTGTAGGTAATAATGAATTTTTATTATATAATTAGTTATAGTGATTAGTAGAACTTCAGGGTTTTTAACTTTTTGATTTTTTTGAAAAATTCAGTTAATTGGTACCTATAGCAGGTATTGAATAATTATAATATATTGATAAAATCGACAGGGTTACCTAACGATTGGTAAAGTTCACATGTAGATATGTGACTGTACATATACGTTGTTGATGGATTGAAATGTAACCTTCGCTGCAGCAGCAATGAGTGATAAGTATATATACATATATATTATATACCTATAAGATATAAAATAAGTATCGTGTAAGAATTTAAAAAAGAAACTTCCACAGTACGTGCAGAATACAATTAAATTTAATCCATCCCCCCCCCCCCCCCCACCAAAATATAACCGCGAAGGTTAAGTAATCGAAGTAATCATCATCGAGGTCTCACGTACATACATCGCGGATGTATGTAATAAATGTATGTATTATAATCGAGCCAAAATTTAGATATCTCTACGTCATTGTAGATAAATATTTAAACCATAAGCTGAGACAAAAATCTATTATATAATGGGCAATTCTATACCATTTCGACCTGGGTCTGACCCTTGACCTCTCGGATTGGGCCCGCGATTTTTCTTATGTGATTGTTCTCGCTTTGAAAGGTATTCAGTTTTTTTTTTTTTTTTTAGATTTTTTTTAAATCGATTTGAATTTTCTACAAATTTTTTAAAACGAACATATTCATCGATACGATTTAAAAATCTGATAAAATTTTGAAAAATCGTGTGTCAGATATCAAAATTTTTAATTTTTAATTTTCAAATCGATTTAAAAAAATCTAAAAAAAAAAAAACTGAGTGCCTTTGAAAGTGAGAACAATCATATAAAAAATTACGGGCCCAATCCGAGAGGTCAAGGGTCAGACCTAGGTCAAAATGATATGAAATGCCCCATATATAGTTAAGATATATAAAATGTATATATGTGAAGGACAGTTTCTCTCGATTCTAAATTACGTCGATAAATAATAAATTGCGATTGTTATGCAGCAATTCGAAAACTGAAAATTTATTAGTTACCAAACCCGTACCGTATATCAACTAGTGCGTCTCAACGAAACTTTCGATTTCCAAATTCCAGAATAAAATTTATACGATCGTCAAAATACTTGGTCAGTAAAAAGTGTCTTTCTACTTCATCGACAAAAATACGTAAATAGTTTACTTGATCATAATAAGCCAAGCACTATCGACAAGTTTTTAATAAATCGAAAATATTTTGTCAAAAACTGAAAAACAGCAAGAAATAATACAAAAAAAAAAAAAAAATTTATACATATTAAAGAAGATGGTTAAAAAAAAAAATATGATGACAGAATTGTTTGTTTGTAAGTTTCACCACGTGAAACGGAACAGGACGTGAATCTTCGCTATAAATAGTCGAATTATACAGTTAAAATTATACATATATATATATATACATATAAGATGATAATTCGTAGTTCTTCTTCGGATGAGAAGTTGTTAGAAAGGATTCGTCCCACGGCCTTGATCAATGCAGTAGTAGTTAAAAGAATAATAATAATAAGTAGAAGAAGAAGAAGAGGATTCCTAGCTTCTACATGCAATGATGTCGATGACGGATTCGAATTAACGCTTTATAATCATGACCTCAGTCTATGTACGCGTCATGGTTCAAGTATTCTCACACATATACGATTGCCGATGATCAAACGACGAGTTAATTAACTACAAGCTATTCCTATTTCCTGTATACTGATAGTATTTCCACTAAAGTAGATAGTTTAATCAACTTTGAAAAGAAAAGATCCTTTCATTCTCATTATGGTCCTCACCAACTACCCCTTCAACATCGATCACCAGCCTTAGACTTTCGGTTTGTCGACCTACTTTATAAACCTCACTAAAGTCTAAAGTCTTGGCTAAGACTTGGTGTTGGTTAGAGGTTAGGTTAGGTTAGTTAGTTAGTAAGTAAGTTTCATATTACTTTATAGCTACTTTGAGTATCAACCAAACACAGGGTATCAAGAACATGCCCAGGCGTTAATTAAGTCTGGACATGTTAATCAATTTAATATACTGATGAGGTAAGCTCTCAGCGGGTTGTTATAAGCTGTTCATTCTCTGTTGTTCGTAAATATTAATATAAGAGAATAAAAAAAATTTGAAATTTAAAAAAGGTGGATATATATGGGACATTCCAACTATAACCGAACAGCCATTTCCTCGACATTTTTTTTTTATGATGCCAATTTTTTCTCAAGTACTTTTCGACAAAAAAAGACACACGTATTCCTCAAAAAAAATTATTCGTCATCCGGTTCGAGTTTATGACTTTTCAAAGCAAAAAAAAAAATTATTTTCGACTAGAGTGTATCCTCCGATTTTTTTCAAATAAATTCACTAAAAAGTACATTAAAAATCGCATCTTTTGGTGGCTATCTCATCGTGGAGAAATGATTTTTTGATTTTTTCTATTTGGATGAAACTGTGAAAAATGTGTTTTATTCATAAAAAAAGGAATAAGTAAGCTTACTTGTCGGTAATTGTAACCCTTGCCATGAATTCGTCAATAAGAATAATAACTGAAGAATGAAAAAACATCCACGATTTGCAAAAGAATTCATATCCGAACACCTGTACTTACCAGTACTTACTCGTTTTTTACGAATAAAAACACATTTTTCACAGTTTCATCTAAATAGAAAAAATCGAAAAATCATTTCTCTACGATGAGATAGCCACAAAAAGATGCGGTTTTTAATATACTTTTCAGTGAATTGATTTGAGAAAAATTGAAGGATACACTTTAGTCGAAAATAATTTTTTTCTGCTTTGAAAGGTCATAAACTGGAACCGGATAACGAATAATTTTTTTTGAGGAATACGTATGTCTTTTTTTATCGAAAAATACCTGAGAAAAAATTGGCATCACAAAAAAAAATAAAATGTCGAGGCAATGGCCGCTCGGTTATAGCTGGAATACCCCATATATATATATTTAAACAAGTAATATTTTCACAATTGAAAACATCTACAGATTCGAAGGGTTTATTTCACCAGTTAATATACTGAATAATTTCAACAGGATTAAATCCCGAAGGGAACAATTGCGGAAATAATAATTCTCTTCGTTGTTGGAAAGGTATGAAATTCAAGCGGCAAATATCTACCGTCGAGAATTCGCGTTGCAAAAAAGATAAAGAAGAAGAAGAAGAAGAAGAAGAAGAAGAAGAAGAAGAAGAAGAAGAAGAAGAAGAAGAAGAATTAAAGGTATTAGGAAAAGACTCCAAAGTAGTAAAATCACTTCATCCAGCACTTGGTAAGCTTGATAAAATGATAATCTAATCAAAATGATAACTTTGTCGAAAATACATTATCTGTCAAGTTAAAATTTGATAAAATTTAAGATTCGCGATTATTTATAACTTCTGTGAATTTTCTATAACCAGAATTTGTATTTCACTTGATAACCATGATACCATATACGTTCTAAATGTAATGAAATTTTTTTCACGTTTAACCTTCTCCAAGTCTTTGGATTTCATTTTGATATTTATTAATGTATTCTCTTTGCTAATTTGCTATAGGTAAGCCCTTGGAAAAATGTTGATTTATTTTATTTCAAATAAAAATTATCTGTCCTATAAAAGATCGTGGTCATATATCGATACCAATATAGTACAGGACCCTCCACATCGAATATATAATCAATAATAATTATTATATTTACTTCTATAGGTTAAATATTTTCGCTCGTACATGTCCGACACCAGTGATTGATTTCACTATACCTTTGCTGTACGAAACGTGTAATAAATTCACGTCAAAATTCAAAACTGATCAACTTATACATCGTTTCTATATATCAAATAAATATCGGTATAACATTTTTTTCAATCGTACATTATATATATATATATATATATCTTATTCTATAATGTAGTAAACTCTGTGTGCGGATGATCATTGAGGTTACTGTGTTAATATATACCGTGTTCTATTAAATCGTATATATATATATATATATATATATATATATATGATGAGTACAGTCATTATTCAGTAACTTAGCTCAATTATAAAACAATTTTAATAATAGCTTCAGATATATAACAATATATATAACATACCTATAATATTCGCATCAAATTATAGTACGAGGATCTATACGCGTAAAGGCATTAATTATTATTATTATTATTATTTTATTAGATGTTATATAATTTGTTTAATGAATTATTGAAATTATTAGAAAACAAGAATTTCCAATTATATCTGTATAAATATGATGCTTTACTTTTATAGTTGAATAGATTTTTTTTTTTTAACTTCCCGCAATGAAAATTAAAATTTTCAAAAAAAAAAGGGAAGTTATTGGTTTCGGTTCGATTTTTGAAAATCGAGTCTTCATCAGATCTCGACGTTTTAGGGTCCTAGAAAGCTATTCTGACTATTTTTCGATTTTTGGTATGTGTGTGTGTGTGTGTAAACAAATTTTCGCGGTACGATATCTTTAGAACGAATCGACCGGTTGGAATGGTTCTTATGGCAATCGAAAGGGTTTATCAAGACTTAGATGTGAATAGATTTTGGAGTCGATCGGTCGAGTAGTTTCAAAGTTATTTTAGAAATAAAAATCTAAAAACAATTTTTTTTTCATGTATTTAGCGCATAACTCCTAAACTGTTCGTGCGATTAGTCTCAAAACTTGATCAGACTTAGGTCTTGGATAGTTCTTTCGATCGCCGCAAGATTCATCAAAATCGATTGATTGGTTCAAAAGATATTGCACGACAAAAATTTCTCTTTTTATCGTACGATAACTTTGAAACGAATTAACCGATTTGAATGATTGTTGCGGCGATCGAAAGGGTTCATCAAGACTTAGATCTGATTAGATTTTGGAATCGATCGGTCGAGTAGTTTCAAAGTTATTCGAAGAATAGAAATTGAAGAGAAAAAGATTTGTATAGGGAAAACTAATTATACTTATAACCTTCTTTAATTTATTATAAACACAATAGTATCAATTGATTCTAACGTATTTAACACAGCGGGAAGTTTTAAGGTTGGTCCACAGGTCAACCGGTTTCCTGTTTTTTTTTTTTGTTTTTTCTTTTTTTTCCCGTCAGATTGATTCCCACATTCATCGTAACAGTAGATGTAGATAGTCGGTTGTCTCCGTTCAGTTTTAGTGCCGTTTAATACATAATAGAAAAGGAAAGTGGTGTGAAAACGACAATTTAGAATTCTGCAATGAAATAGTATATTGTCTACCAAGGGCGTAAAGTGGGCTTTTTCAAACCGAGTATACTGCAAACACACGAGGTAAAAAAAGCCCACAAACCCTTCGTGTGCACCATATTTATTGTAACACAGGTTTTGATTTTCGTGTTTTTTTTTAACCCAAAAGTCAAGTCAAGTAAAGATTTTTGGAGTCGCGGAGTCAAAATATCGTGAGCGAGCGTAAAAGTCACTATTACGCCCGTTACAGACTTTTGGCGCCTCCTCGCAACCTTTTTTCGCTCTACTGGTCAGAAAACGGTCACTTTAGATCCACTTTTCAGGCACGAAAATCTTGAAAATCGTACCTGTGTGACAAAAATTAATTTTATTCATTGCCATCTGTCGAAGAAAATTTTAATTTAAGTTAAATAGGTATAGTTTTCTAACTCCGCTTGGTTTATTTCTTTAGCTCTATTATATATCGATCAAGTGACTTGTTCTTCACGAGTTTTAAAGGGAAATTGCTATTTATCATAAAGCAAGCTCTTTTGTGCTTGAATGTGCGGAAAACTAAACAGTCAGTTATATAAGTACGAGGTATATCGATCCTTTTAAAGGCTAAACGCTTTAAAACGAGTCAGCTAATACCTACCGCAAATTTTTTTTAATTTTTTTTTCGTGGAAAGAATCGTTGGAATTTTTAAATTTGTATATCTAAATGTACATAACTGCGTATAATCGACGATTTCATACGACGTGATCACATTCCACTTGTATAAATATTAATAATAAAAATCCCTCGAGGTTCATTTTTTACTTATTATTTTAACGAAATATTTCATTTTATGTTCCTGTAAACGAAAAAGAAAAAGAAAAAGAAAAAGAAAAAAAAAGAAAAAAAAAAAATTAAAATTAAGAATTATTTCTATAAATTTTTAATATTTCTTATTTTATTTGTTCGTTTCCTCTCTCCCTCTTTCTTTTTCTCAGGGTAAATGAAGAAAGTTTTATACATAATATTGTAGAAATAATAATAAAATTTTTTGGAGTTTACAAAATTTGTTAAACACATGTATAATAATTTTTACCCCCCTTCCCCCTTTCTCCGTCCTCCAGGACTTAATTTTGGAACAGGATTATAGTAAAAATAAAAAAAATAAAAAATAAAATAAAAGAATTGTGATTCGTAAAATTTCGATAAAGTTTTATATATTTTTATTTTATTTTTTGTTTAAGTACCCGTAGTTAGAAATTCGTGTGTATAAAAATGAAAAACAAAAAGTCGTGGTCACGCGCCGGGATGACCATAGCGACACTTTGTAACTCGTATACTCGGTGATATATACGAGGGACTCGGAAACCGTGTGTAATAAACTAAACAATTTTCTCTATTATATTTCCCAGCCTGGTCTACCGAGTAATCAAATAAAATGAGTAGAGAGGAATGGGAGGGGGGACAGAACAAAAAAAAAAAAACAAAAAAAAAAAAAAATAAAAAGTAAAAAACAAAAAAGCTTTACTGAACTTTCGCCTTTACTTTGACCACGCTGCCCTCACCGAATGTCTGGCTGACGATTTTTTGTCATTTATTGAAGTCACGTGAAGAAAAAGAAAAATTGTAAGCAAAAAGAAAAAAATTTAATGAGATAATGAAAAAGGAAACTGATTTTCAAAAAGTAAGAATCACTATGCTGTATATAGGCGTGGTATGAGGTTCGATTTGGTAACATTGTGAATAATTTATTATACCTATATATGGGCATGTGAGTTGGGCATCGTTCAATTACAAAACGGAAACATGTTACCCCAAACGACTACGAGGGCAACGGAAAATCATTTCAACTCTAACGACAAATTAACGACCAAGGGGGGACCCGAACTGTTCCTATATACAGTTTGATACTAGCTTCGATATATACATGGAAGGACACGCGTTCAATACTGGCGCATTACATGAAATGATTTATTATTTGCGATAAGACTACGTGGAACGTATATGACGGGGTGGATTTTTTTTTTTTTTTTTAATTTTTTTTTTTTTATACTGAGTAGGTAACGAAGATAATCAAAATGACATTCTTTTTGTTACACTTAATTTTTACTTTTTTATCAACTTTTTATGATAAGGAAAGTATTTTGTCATTTTTAGCTCGATATACAGGGTGGGGAATTTATAGTGACCCAGGTCATTTTCTCCTAATCGAAGTTAGATACGAAAAAATGTTTCAAACATTAGTTTTATGGTTTCAAGGGGGACACAAGATAGTGCTTATGGTTTTTTTCTAAAGTGAAAGTATCAAGGTCATTTCATGGTCAACTTTGGTTTTTCAAAGGGAAACCTATATTTTTTTTCCCATTAAAAAATTAGAAACTTTTGTTTGAAACATTTTTTATTTTGTTGAATTCAATTTGAACTACAGGTCGGAATTAGAGAAATGGAAAATACCTTTCCAATAAACTCAACTAATGATCTCAAAAACGGTGAGATATAAAAAAAAAAAATACAAAAATATATCAAATTTACAGGATTTTACATTCAAATGAGACATGGGCATGAAAAATTGCCGGGTTTGAAAAATATGCAAAATATAAAAATTTTTCCAAGACATATTTTCTTTTTCTTTATTTTTTCTTCACTCCTGTGAGGACTATTAGGAATTAATTTTTTTATTTTATTTCAGTAACTAAAAAAAAAAAAAAAAATTAGCCGAAAAATATGAGGCAGTCGCATCCCACTTTCTAATCATGATAGATATTACTTATTTATGACCCAGTAAATATGTGGAAAAAATTGGAGAATTTTAAAAATAGTGTTTCTTCAGTTATCCCTTTTTTTTTACACAAAAAACGATCGTCGCACCACCTAAAGGAGTATCGAGAAAATTCTTCTTCTTCTTCTTCTTCTTCAAAAAAAAAAAGAAAATTAGGCTTTTTTTGAAGTGGAATCAATGCGAATAAAAAGTTATCCAATGATCTGATGACCTGAGGGAAATAACTCTTCGATTTCACTTGGAATGCCCCATATATTAAAATATATCTAAATAAAATCGTCGGGAAAATTTAAAGAAAACAATAAAATTTTGACACTTGACACATTATGATGACTATAGTTGAATACATTAAGTACCACCTCGGTGTTAATAAAGTATTGGCGTGCAGCACGTAATTTCATCTTCTATATGTATAAGAATCTCAAGCTTCTAGAAATGTATGCGCGGGTAAAAATAAAAAAAATAAAAAATAAAAAAATAAAAACAGAATTGAAATTGAAGAAAAAAAAAAAATTAAGCACAAGGTGGATAGGGAGAAAAAGAAAAAAAATAAAGAAAAAAAAAAAAACGAGGCAAGCCGGAAGCGAGACGATATTAATTTTGCAAAAAGAACAAAAAGAGAGGAAAAAAAAAAAAACCTCTATACATATAACTGCCGCTGTTACTGCTGGTGCTGCTGCTGCTGCTGCAGGTTTATGAGAAAATAGCGTGATAGCTGAGTTGATCGACGGTGCATCTGCCTTGCTGCAACGAGTCAAGATACTATGTGCTGCATGCGAGATAGCAAACCGGAGTAACTGCCGTATAACGGCATAATTTAACCGCAACTTCTCTTAAATAGGTGCATGGCCGAGTCTAGTTTGCAAGCAAGGGAAGGAAGGAAGGAAGGGGAGGACTAGAGCTGTTTTACGCCATGTTAGATATTAGGTATACGTGTATATATATATATATATATATATATATATATATATATATATATATATATATATATATCTATATATATACCCTACATATATACCGTGCGAAATTTTCACCACTTTCCATATTCTAGTGAAGAACGGTAGCGCGGGGGCGATTTAAATAGAAACAAAAAAAAAATAATAAATGTTATAACGTTATGCTATTAGTGAAAAAAAAAAAAATAAAAAACAAAAAAGAAAATAAAAAAACAAAAAAAAAAAATGGATGCTAATTGCTAGAATATTAGACATGGGTTATAATTTTTGTCTGGTGATATGTATAATATATATATGTACTGTATATACATATACTTTACCCCTCGTGAAATTGATATTACCAAAGGAACGGGAGGTAAAAGGTTTTCTTTTAAATATGTATAATACACTCGTGAGTATATCACGAGTAAAGGAAGTGGGGTTATATAGTTAGGTACCTATAGATTCTCACGTTCGTTTCGTTGGTTGTAAAAAGTGAAATTTATATTTACCACGTAATACTACATTAGAAATAATAATATCACGCGATTTTATAATTTTTATTTTTTTTTCTCTTTTTTTTTCTTTCTTTTTTCCTTAAGAATATTTAACGGACCTTTTATCAAGTCGTTATAATATTGAAACGAATTTGGTAGGCAAATTGAGACTGCCAACTTTCGACCGAGAACTCTTTTCAACGATCTTTATCTTAGATATAAAAAAAAAAAAAAAAAACTGCAGTTTTTACGTAGATATAGGATCAGGGGTTGAAAAACGGGAACGCTAAGGAAATACTGTAGGATTTTCGTGAACTCAAATATACTGAATCTTTTTTTTTTTTGTCGTACTTCTATTTGAAATATATAAAACTATTTTTTTTTTTTTGTTATTTCAGTATTTTTTTTTTTTTTTTTTTCGGGTAAAACGAAGTGCCTACCTCCCTCCCATTGAATAGATTTCAATTTGAAAAAAAAAAAAACAAAAAAAATTTAAGAAAAAATGTTTGAAAAACGTTTTTGGACACTTGGAATTGCTCAAAAATGATAATAATGATGATAAGACTAATAAATGACGCTTTAGAACTATTTTGGAAATAGAAATAAAAAATTAACAAAAAAAAATCTACCAAATTTTTGAGGTATCCCGTTTTGCCCCCCCCCCCCCCCCCTGGCTCTTCCAACCTCTCGTTTTGTTTTTACGTAACCTTTTTTTTTATCGATATATATATCAATTCAACTTACAGATACTTAAATTTAAGGATATCATCTTTATCGGCCACTTGAGATGCTCGTTATTGGGTTCCATTAAAACTGATGCAAATAAGGTGAAATTGAAGTTCCGAATTTAAAAGATCCTAAACGATCAAGATTACAAATTTTTAGATTATTCACTCAAAGTTAATTTAGAACAGGTGTTTTTTTCTCGAAAGTTTGCATAATTGATTAGAAAAAAACAAAAAAAAAAACAAACCTTCTAATCGAAATACATCGTCATTTGAAATTCGTAACATCGAGCCTTGTCCACCTTTGAATTAAATTTTGGAAATTAATTTTGAAAAAAGAACAAATGTGATATTATTAATTTCTTAAATCCAAAAGAACTAACCTATCGCAGTTATGGCTTCAAATAAGCCTATATACTGAAAAAAAAATTATCCCGTTGGGAAAAATTTGCAGTTCAATTTTAAAAGGTGTCGCTGGCCATTTGAAATTTCCCATTTAAATAACACGTAAAAAATTTTTCTTTCACTAAAAATATTATAACTTTCGAACCCTTTGAGATGAAAAATTTTCGCTAGCATATTCTTGTAGCGCATTAAATTTCCTTAAAAAAAAGTCCCAGGAGTTGAATTTCTAAACTCAATAATTCGTATACTTACGGGCCATGAAAGTCTAAAATAAATTGTAATAAAGAATTTTTTATTGAATATTGAAAAAAAAAATTGATGACTAAAAATGCAACGAATTCCAAATAAAAAAGTTGAAACTCTATTTAATTTATGAACTTAGTATGTAAATTACATTTTTTACTCACTTCATCTAATTTTAATTGATATTTTTGATAAAAATAAAGCCCTAAATAAGTAAAATTCTGTTTATTTTAGACTTTCATGGCCCGTAAGTACCTATACGAATTATTGAGTTTAAAAATTCGACTCCATGGACTTTTTTTTAGAAAATTTAATGTCCTACAAGAATATGCTAGCGCAAATTTTTTATCTCAACCGGTTCAAAAGTTATAATATTATTAGTGAAAAAAATTTGTTTTACGTATTATTTAAATGGGAAATTTCAAACGGCCAGCCATAGGTACCTTTTAAAATTGTGCTAAAAATTTTTCCTAACGGGAGAATTTTTTTCTCAGTATATAGACTTATTCAAAGCCATAACTGTGATAGGTTAGTTTTTTTGGCTCACCCTCTAATGGATATGAAATTGTATTAAAAAGAAAAAAAAAAAAATATTCTGATGCCGGAATTAAATTACAGAATTTATTCTCTTTTAAAGATGATTCTTTTCTTTTAAAGAAGATTCTTTCACAATCCTGACAATTTTTTACATATATAAAATATCAAAATCACAGACTAAAAAACAAAAAAAAAAAAGTCCTATGCAAAGTAATTCAACGTGTAATTCCAGTTTATTAATTTGATTTTATCATTATTATTATTATTATTTTTCTTCTTTTTTATTTCGAAATCGAAGACCAATAAATTTATCACCATTTTCAATGAATTATTTCAAAAAAATTTCTGAACGTATTAAAACCTAATTTCTTATTGATTTTCTATGACTATATAAGGGTGACCTCGGTATAGACCGTGATCGATATGTATGTACATATTGTTTGAATTTTGATAGTAGGCAATAACTATTATACGCAGATCGAAAGGCGTATAATAAAAATTATTGTAAGGTATATTGTAAACGTAATTAACAATGGTTAAATAGTATTTCAACCGTGATATAGCTTCTACGGTTCTACGGTACATATCCTTGTCGAATTGATTTCCGGAAATTTTAAACGGTACAATCGCCTGATATCCATATCAACGTTGAAAAAATTTCCAAACACTTACCTAGATACCTACGGGTATTATCCTGTCGTTGAAAAAGACAGCTTCAAGATGTAATAAAATCCTCTAAGCTTATTCAACGAATTGAAAAAAAAAGTAAAGATAAAGAAAATTTTTTTTAATAAATTGAATGGAAATTTTGAAATATTTTACTGATTAATATTTAGATCCGATTTTTATATGATTAAGAGAAATTCATCAAAGTCATGAATCATTGTTTATATATCGGACTTCCTCTGTTTTAGTATAAGAAAGCAAGACGTGAAATCAAAATTTTTCACTTTAATCGATGGTTTTTTTTATCGCCAAGGTGGTGAAAATAAAATCGTTTAAATAGTTTTTTGCCAAAATTTTATTAAACTCGTTCATAAAATAATCGAATTATAATATCATCAGAATATAAAAATATTCGTATGCAGAAATGCGATGATAAATATTGTGAACGGTGAAGATTGGGAGGTGCTAAATATCGAATTAGCGAAAAAATTTAATACTTCAAAGCTTGAGCTTTTAGAATTTTAAAATAGTAAGTATCAAGATATTTTATAAATTCTAATTTATTAAAGCGAAAGAGCAGTAAATTCGAATGGTAAAAATTTCGAAACTTGTCAAATGAAAATCCAACCATATCGAAAAAACCAAAAATAAATATAACAAGCCGGAAAAACAGTTTTTCGGAGTACTTTTCATGAAGTAAAAAAAAAAGATGGGTTTGTCAGGGGAAGAAAAAGTATAAAAAAGTAATGAAAAACCGAAAAAAGAGATCAGAATTGAAAATTTCACATAAAAAAATATCCTATATATTGACAAACAACAATTTCATACAGTGCGTTTCATCCCAATTCGATCTGGGCACACTTACAATTTCTTCTTGTCATTGACAAAGATCGCCCTATATATTGACAAACAACAATTTTATACAGTGCATTTATTCTGATTCGATCTGGGTATATTTACAATTTTTTTGGTGTCATTGACAAGGAATGCCCTATATATATGAAATTCTCAACTCGGACGAACATATTCTTTCATTCAGAAAGGTAATACAGAGAAAAAAGTATAGGTTTGTCGGTAAAACAGCGAAAATCAATTAATTTCCGGTAGAACCGGAAGTTCAAATTAAACGAGACATGGCAATTTTTCATGCTCATCATTTGGTTGTAAAGTCCCGTGAATTTCAGATTTTTTCATCGCGCCGTTTCCGAGATCACCGCGCGAATTTGTCGAACAGGCCGACAGACAGACCGACATCTTTCCAAAAACCTGTTTTTCGGATTCTAGAAGGTCGACAACGTGAAGATTCGTTGAAATGAACAAAAGTCACTTTTCTACCAAAACCAATACTTTTCTTATACCACCGTAGGTGATGAAAAGTAAAAACTTTAGGAGTTGAAGTAGGTAATGATATTTCTTGCATATTGCGGTTTGAGACTCCCGATAGATATTTTCAAGTGCATGGTTATAATATTAAAGATAAAAATATGTAATCTGGTATGAAATAAAAGTAAGCATTAAAATTTTTACGATCTACGTTCAGAGTTTTAAGCTCAGGTCGTAACTTAACTTGACTTAACGAAGCGCAACTCCAGGTAAGGTATAAAGCACGAGGCACAAGGATATATATATATAAGCCATAAGTTATACATATACACTAGGATATATACTAGAAGTGTGTAAGCCAGGATGCTATATCCGCAGTGAAAATCTTATATCATAACGTCGCATGGAAATCACCTGTTAAATTTATTTACATTAAACCATAAAGCGTTACATCATGGCCATAATAAGTGCTATATAATATATATAAAACTACAAAACCAAAACTCAAACCATCATCAAAATTGGTGTAGGAAATTTTACAGAATTTTTTTCGAATTAGTATAAATCACGATTTTTAAAATCCTTCAATATTTCTTGAATATACCATAACAAGCTAAATTTATATGGGGCATTCCATACCATTTCGACCTGGGTCTAACCTTTGAACTCTTTTTTTTTTCAGATTGAAAAATAAAAAAAAATTGCAAACAGTAAAATGGTTCCAAAAAATCTGAAAAAATTGTCAAAAATCCGTTGTAACATATGAAAATATTTCACCAACCATTCATAGTAGAATAACTAATTTTTTAAACGTTTTTTTTTTTTTTTTCGAAAAAAGCTTAAAAACAGTAGGAAGAAAAAATCTCCACACTTCGGCTCTGAGCTTAAAAATTTTGATATCTGACATCCGATTTTTCAGAACTTTATCAGATTTTTAAATCGTGTCGATAAATATGGTCGTTTTAAAAAATTGTAGAAAATCCAAATCAATTAAAAAAAAAAAAATCTAAAAAAAAACTGAGTGCCTTCCAAAGTGAGAACAATCGTATAAAAAATCTCAGACCTAATCCGAGAGGTCAAGGGTCGGACCCAGGTCGAAGTGTTACGGAATTCCTCATACATAAGCAGAACGGCTGAACGAGAAAAAAAAAAAAAAAAGTTAATAAAATCAATTCACACCTTGTACATAGATATATGTATATACCGTAATAATCAATTAGTAACTAATTAATAATAATTAACCAACGATACGCGTTGATATAATTGGCTTTTGTCACGTGACTACCACGGGTCTCGAAACACTTTCCATGTTAATTATACTCGTCGGAAATCGATCCCGTCTACATCTACCGACTATATATATATATATATATATACGTATATACGTATAGATATATTATATATGTATATATGTAGGGTAGTACCGAAATAATTATATTCCCTTGGGATCAAAGGTTACGTGAAAATAAAAGTAAAAAAAAAAAAAAACAAGGAAAAGGAAAAAAAAAAGAAAATTGCAAATTGGAAATAATAAAAATCGTATTGAAATGATAAACAATTCTGATTGAGGGTAACTAACTATAATCTTTCCTGTACCTATATACATATGTATAGATAAAATAATTACACAAGCGTATAATGAATACACATTTCTAACGTATGGTGATACGTAATGTTTAAGTTTTACGTAACGATATAAAATACGTATGTGCACTGACCTCGATGAGACGGAAGGTCTTAGATAAAACACATCACCTTAGTAGGACAGGGATTTATCAAAAGATCATTTAAAAGGGTTAGATGGTCAAATAATGAGTATCTTTTTTTTTATTTCTTTCTTCGTCTTTTTTCTTTAGAATTGCGTAAATAACTAATTACTATTTAGTTATATTTAGACTGTATTTTAATCCGTGATTATGAATATTATATACCTTATACCTCCTTAATACTCTAATGATTTACAATTAGTGATACGGCTCTCACTTCTCTTTACATGATGATGATAATAATTTGTTACAACAAGATCTTAACCATCATTAAAAAGAAACACATTCATTTCTTTCAGTTAAATGATTTTACTACTAATGCTTCTTATATACTGATGTTGCTGCAATACCTACGACATTTATCACATGTGATGAGAATTACCTTCGTAGATTGAAGCTAATAACATTAGAGTCACGTAATGCTACAAGGACTTTCAATCTATGGAGATTTCTGTACTGGAATTAATATTTCAATTACCATTAAATGGCCATCATTTCTTTCTTTTTTTCTTTTATTAACTTCCCGCAATGGAAATTGAAAATTTTCATAAGAAAGGGAAGTTATTGGTTTCGGTCCGATTTATCGAAAATCGAGTTTTCATCAGATCTCGACGTTTTGGGCTCCTACGAAGCTATTCTGACTATTTTTGGATGGACGTCCGTATGTGCGTGTGTGTGTGTGTAAGTAAAAAAAATTTTGTCGTACGATATCTCTAGAACGAATCGACCGATTGGAATGGTTTTTATAGCGATCGAAAGGGTTCATCAAGACTTAGATCTGATTAGATTTCGGAATCGATCGGTCGAATAGTTTCAAAGTTATTCGAAGAATAGAAATTGAAAGAAAAAAAGATTTGTATAGGGAAAACTAATTATACTTATAACCTTCTTTAATTTATTATAAACACAATAGTATCAATTAATTCTAATGTATTTAACACAGCGGGAAGTTTTAGGGTTGGCCCACAGGTCAACCGGTTTCCTGATTTTTTTCCTTCTTATTTCGCAATTTTGGTCGAAAAACGAAACTGCACTAATCGTTGAAGATTTTCTCAGAAAGCTTTTTTGCAATAATTTTACAAATTGTTCACGTTTTTTTCCTTCTAGACCCCCAATAACAGATATTTTTTATTTATTGTTTTTCATAATTAAGCGTAATTTTTCAATTCTTTCCGTAAATCTTTTTTTTTTTTTGTCTTTTGAAATGGGACACTTGAGACAAATTTTTTTAGAGGCATTTTCAACGTCTACGAGTAACGCTGATTAATGATACTAACCATAAGCCGACGGTTATACGAGCCGCTGCAAGTATCACCGTTAATTATTATTATTATTATTATTTTTTTTTTGTTAAAAATTTTATACATAGAAATACATACATATACATACATTTAAAAATATTATACCAGCATTGAAACGATGTAATTATATAATTAATCAACCTGGGCAGCAACCCGGTATAATACATAAACCTATCGTTTACACGGTCGTGTAATTACATTCTGGTCAATTAGCCCTGTATCCGGGTTGTTAATTCAAAATAGTAACGATTATACGGTCTGCCTCAGGGGGGTCGACGAACTTAACCATGTACTGAGGTGTATCTCATAGATCGATATGTACACGTATGTGTGTACCTACATCCTAACTAACTAACAAACAACGTACGGTATTGAATAACTAAAGAAATTTTTTTGAACAAAATAGAAAAGGAACAAGCCGGAAAACCAATTTTTCGGAGTTCTTTTCATCAGAAAGAAAAAAAAGTATGGATTTGTCAGGGGAAGAAAAAGTATAAAAAAGTAATGAAAAACCGAAGAAAAAAATCAAAATTGAAAATTTCACATAAAAAAAATGCTCTCTATATTGACAAACGACAATTTCATACACTGCCTTTAATCCCCATTCGATCTGGGTACACTTACAATTTCTTCTTGTCATTGGCAAGGATTGCCCTATATATTGACAAACAACAATTTTATGCAGTGCATTCATTCTAATTCGATTTGGGTATATTTACAATTTTTTTGGTTTCATTGGCAAGGAATGCCCTATATATATATGAAATTCTCAACTCGGAAGAATATATTCTTTCATTCAGAAAGGTAATACAGAGAAAAAAGTATAGGTTTTTGGAAAAACAGCGAAAATCGATTCATTTCCGGTAGAACCGGAAGTTCAAATTAAACGAGACATGGCAATTTTTCATGCCCATCATTTGGTTGTAAAGTCCCGTGAATTTCAGATTTTTTCATCGAGCCGTTTGCGAGATCACCGAGCGAGTTTGTCGAACAGGCCGACAGACAGACCGACATCTTTTCAAAAACCTGTTTTTCGGATTCTAGAGGGTCGAAAACGTGAAGATTCGTTGAAATTAACAAAAGTCACTTTTCTACCAAAACCAATACTCTTCTTATATCACCGTAGGTGATGAAAAGTAATAAAAAACTATAAAGGGAGGAGTAATTTTTAGACGCGACTGATCCCTCGTTAAGTTTTTCACCGAGGATTAAAACCCTCTACTACATATACAAAACGAACTCTGACCTCTGAACGGATTAGCCAAAACGTGACCTCCTATGCTCTCCAACCTTCGCCAGGGTGGTTTACCTGAAACAACGCCAACGCAGAACAGCTAAACGCAGTAAAACGACTCTACCACCTAACTAGACCGAGAGCAGTTCTATATATGTTTAAAGCTACGTCGTATGTACTAACGAGGGCCGTTAGTTTTAACAACAATTGTGGGCAACGCGCCGGAACACAGTACCCAGTCCCCTTTAGCCCCTGACCACTGCTAACTGAACTGCAATTGCGAGCCAGATGGTTTAACAAATTACATCGTCAAATGGTGCAGTTTTAGCTTTGTTAACGTGTTCAGTGCAGTATAGTCCAGCTTTGCCCTGTAGCTTTTAAGAAGTTTTATTTATACACATCTGTGTAAATGCAAATATTGGCAAGATGGGGAAATTTTTTGAATTTCTTAACTTTATCTCATTTTTTATTCCGAAAATAGATGTCGGGTTAAAATTCCGAATTTTAACAGTTACGTATGATCAAAATTAAGAATTTTTTTAGGCAATTTTGAATTTTCGGAAAGGCAAAAGCTTCAAAAGTTCAAGAATCCAAAAATTTTATGGAGAGGCTCGACTCGATTTTTAACCTTCGATGTGTTTCGGTTTGGAGTTTTTTTAAATCGACTATCCAGACTTCCGGGGATATACATTTTCTAAAAATTGTTAGTCGATGATATCAAAATTCGAAATTTTAACCGTTCAGAATTTTTTTAAATTCGGAACTCTGACGTGGCCGTAAAATCAAGTCGTAATGAAGACGAATTACACTATCCGAAAAAACTCTACGAATGATCTCAGAAATGGTGAGATAAAAATAAAATCTAAAATAGGCGTAAAAAAAAATTGCTAAATCTCGTTCAATTTGAAAATTTGTTTAAACGAGAAAAACACATGCCGGAAAAACAGTTTTTCGGAGTACTTTTCATCAAATAGAAAAAAAAGGATGGGTTTGTCAGGGAACGAAAAAGTATAGAAAAGTAATGAAAAACCGAAAAAAAAGATCAGAATTGAAAATTCCATATAAAAATAATGCCCTATACATTGACAAACAACAATTTCATACAGTGCATTCATTCTAATTCGATCTGGGTATATTTACAATTTTTTTGGTGTCATTGGCAAGGAATGCCCTATATATATGAAATTCTCAACTCGGAAGAATATATTCTTTCATTCAGAAACGTAATATAGAGAAAAAAGTATGGATTTATCGGTAAAACAGCGAGAATCGATTCATTTCCGGTAGAACCGGAAGTTCAAATTAAACGACACATGGCGATTTTTTCATCCCCATCATTTGGTTGTAGAGTCCTGTGAATTTCAGATTTTTTCATCGAGCCGATTCCGAGATCACCGTGCGAGTTTGTCGACCAGGGCGACAGACAGACCGACATCTTTCTAAAAACCTGTTTTTCGGATTCTAGAGGGTCGAGAACGTGAAGATTCGTTGAAATTAGCAAAAGTCACTTTTCTACCAAAACCAATACTTTTCTGATATCACCGTAGGTGATAAAAAGTAAAAATTGCCACTAATCGATTTCATTTTCAGTAATTATTGATGAGAATGAACCTTGTATGAATGATTTAAAAATAATGATATTATTGTATGAAAGAATATTTTAGAATTAATAAAAAAAAATAATATCGAAAGTGTATAGATAATTTCGAAAAACTGAAACACGGTACCTATACCTACTCGCATATAAGGAATCTAGTTAATTCTCCTACACGTGAAGCGTGTGTCTCGTATTTTTTGAAACTTTTCTATACAGCCTAAAAGTTTGGTAGAATTTTAGCAAGTGGTAGAACCTCCACCGCTCTGGTTCCGAACTTTTCACTTACTGCCAAAGTTTGTTCATTTCTCGCCTCTGGCTCCACGCAATACCTCTTCTCTTCTCTTCTCTTCACTTTTCTCCTCTCGTATTCACCACTCACGATATAGCAGAATTGCTGTTGCCTCTATAAACCGATCATCTTTACCTATAAATTCTATATAAATTGATAAAACTAAGAAATACAAAATCTCTTTTGACCGGAAAATAAATTTATGAGTATTATAATCGAAAAAAAAAGAAAGAAAGAAAAAAGAAAAACTAAGCCAAGAAGAAGGAAATACTCTGCAGTGATCGTGGTAACAGCTGAAACTGAACACCACATTTGCCAGATGGTGAACAACGGTGCAGCCTATATAAGCAGATAACAGGAAGTCGAGGTCCAAACGAAATTTCTAAAACCCATATTCTGTACAAAAAAAAAAAAAAAATTAAGAATTATATTACATAATTCTGAAGATTTAATTATTTATAGACAATAATCAATCAAATCGAATAGTTTATACGGTTTTTTTTAAATAGTCTGACATGTATGAAACAGTTTTGGCAAAAATTAAGATAACGTTCATTCAGATTAAAAAAAGAGACAAAAATATGGATTATTTTTATGTACATTCAGACGTCTGTTTCTGTTCTAAAAAAAAAAAAAAAAGAAAAATATACATTCGTACATGACAGCGAGATGTGACTCGACAAACCTGGTTATCTGACATCTGGAAACCTGGAAGCGACGTTTCTAGACGATGATTTTCTGTCTAAATTACAGCAAGGAATTTATATGCACCGATCATAGGATATGGGATGGTATGGTACAGTATAGTTGGAAGCGAGTAATATTGCCCGAGTAGAATTGTGTCTTTCAAGTTACGTTATACGACTACGCTAATATTATGCATTTGAAACTTGGGAATAGGAATAACGATGGATCTATAGATCTGTATAGATATTTGCAAAGTTTATGGAATAGGTAACAGTTTTAGGTTAAATGTAGGTATACGTATTATTGACATATGCAAAAATATGTACATTGCATATACATATACACATATATTTGACCGCAATTGTAGTTACAGAGATTAACGAAGCCTTTAGGCATAGTTATTATCAATTCAAACATCAAAACTAGCTATTCTATATGTATGTGTTAACCTGGTATAATGAAGTTGAGGAAATTTGTTTGCGTGATGAGTATGAGAACTGGGCCAAATCTATGTATATATTGGAAACATTAAATGAAAGATAAACTACTGATTGATGTTTGAAACTATTTAGTTGAGAAACTCAGAATGAAAACAAGGTACTTGAAACAAGATTTCACAGTAGGTACTTCTCTCATCATCCTACAACATGATGTAATTACCGGTATTACAGTCAAGTATAATCGTATAATCAGAATGTAGGTTGACATTAAAAAATTAAATGCTGTACCGTTAAAGTGGCAGAACAACATATTATATATATATGGCAATTTTTTATGCCCAATTATCTTAATTTAAGATCCTGTAAATTTAAGATTTTGGTTTCGGTCCGATTTTCGAAAATCGAGGTTTCATCAGATCTCGACGTTTTGGGGTCCTACGAAGCTATTCTGACTATTTTTTATTTTTGGACTAATTTTAGATGGACGTCCGTGTGTGTGTGTGTGTGTGTGTGTGTAAATAAATTCCTGCGGTACGATATCTTTAGAACGAATCGACTGATTGGAATGGTTCTGATGGCGATCGAAAGGGTTCATCAAGACTTAGATCTGATTAGATTTTGGAAGCGATCGGTCGAGTAGTTTCAAAGTTATTCGAAGAATAGAAATTGAAGAAAAAAAAGATTTGTATAGGGAAAACTAATTATACTTATAACCTTCTTTAATTTATTACAAACACAATAGTATGAATTAATTGTAACGTATTTAACACAGCGAGAAGTTTTACTGTCGGGCCACAGGTCGACCGGTTCTCTGATTTTATTTAATGAAACCATTTTTGAAATCGCTCGGATAATTTAAATTCATAAACTTCAAAAATCGGTAAAAATTAACAATATTCCAAGATTGAAAATAATTACACAATACTGTTAATTTGAGAAATACCTTGTAAGATTTTTGGTACAAAATTGAAAGTCGATTTTTTTCGATACCTACAAACGTACGATTTGATTACTAAACGATCAGATTTGCAATTTTTTCATCTTCATTATTTCAATGTAAAATCATGTAAATTTCAGATCCTTTCATCAAGTCGTTGTTGAGATTATTCGATGAGGTTGGCGGACAGACAGACATCTGACTAAAAAAAACAACCTATTTTACGGATACTAAAAACTCGTAAAGATGAACACAATGAATGATTAAAAGTCATTTTCAACCATCTTGACACTTTTTTTACTCAAAGAAAAAAAATAAATAAATGAAATAAAAAATGTAATTATTTTGTGGGCCAGTTTGAAGTTCCTAATTTTAATATAATCGACTCAAAGTTTTGGAACGAGTATACCTTTAAAAAATTCCATAGCTGTCGATTGAAAGAACTTCAAATCGTAAACCACAAAAGGTTCAAAATCCTGAAAGCTAAAGTCCCATTAAAATTTCAAATTCTTGAACTTTCAGAGTTTTGGATTTTCAGTCGGTTCTTTCCCTGCAGTTTTGATATTCTGAACGTTAACGTTTACGGAATTTCGAAATTGCCTAAAATGAATTTCCAATTCCAACCGTTCGGAACTTTTAAAATTCAAAACTTCAACCTTGCCTCATGACATTTCAAATACCTTTGTAAATTTCCCATATAGAATTCCCTATACATACCTAAGCTACAGTTGACAATCCAGATAGTAACTACCACGTCGATTTGAATTTTTGATAGCGTTCTGCAAGGGCGGATTTCGATGTTATGCATAATCCATAGATCTTGGCGAATGCATAACGATATTATTAGCTACGTCCCATTGGGCTTTAATAATCGGTATAGCAATCATCCCAAATATCGATCACTCTGTTTCATCGATGGATATAAATGTCCGTTTCGGTGGCTAAAACATCCGCTAACCGGAAGTAAACATCCGTTTGCAAAAGGGCTCTGGCCCTGTCCTCTATACTCTGCAGTCCATTCATCTGTACCGCAGTTTCAGTACGGTAGTATATCCTATATCTAAACCACGACAAACTGGTGTGCAGTATTACTGCAAAACTGCACCAAACACATTTCCGTAAACTCGACTAGGAGTAAAATCCACTATTTACTAACCGACTTTTCTATTTTTCTTAAGACTAGAGAAGACGGGAGACATAAGAGAGGCGGGTAAAACTAAACTGAGAAAGAAAAATCCTCTCGTATTTATCTCCCTCGGTTTTAAACAGACGGAAAAGTTTAGAGTTAGTTCTTTTTTTTTTGTTTGTTTTTTTTTTTTTTTTTTTTTTTTTTTTTTAGGACGGCTTTCCGCAGTCCACAAGTTGCAACTTTGTCAGATAAACCCTCTCCATCTCATATCTTTATATATATATCTCTCTTTGTCTCCGAGTTAATTTTTTCTTTTATTTTTTACAATTTTCTGTATTTTTTCATGCCAATTCTTTTTGCAGTCTTCCTACGTGCTGCGAAAGAATCCCATGCCTAGTAGTAGTAGTAGCCTGTCCCGCTGACAGACGTAGATTTTCCGCGAGGGGATTCCGCAGACGTTTGTCTACCCCTAACCCTAACCCTGAGTTAATTTCACCACGACGTGGCACTGTAGAGATCAGCCTCGTAATTTTAGCCAGGCTATTAGGGATTCTAGAAAATTATAGTTATCCCAGGAGAGGGAATTAATTTAACTCGTCCTTGACCCCCTCGTACAATCCTCGTGTGTTTGAGCGTGTTTTGAACCAGTTTCAGACGGTAAATCTTATCCATATACCTACCTTACTATATACACCTATACGCATTAATACTAACCTAAATACGTGTTCCAATTTACAAAACTACTGTCTAGTACATTATTACTATATATGGGGTTCTATTAATTATCACAAACACTGACATCAGAGAAAACTAGATTTTTATAAACCGAAGAGCTCCCTTGAGGGACATTCTATGTTATATGGATATGATTATGGCTGCTACGTGTATTAGATTCGCAGTATATTAATGTTCACTTTATATTTTGCAAACGAAGATGTCTGCGATAAATTTTTTTTACACAATTTTTTACCAATCGAGATATAAAACTGTACTTTTTTTTTTTTGAATAATATATACATATTTGTGAGATACAGGTAAGAGGAATAAGTCATACTTATTCATTCCACTGGTTTGAATAAGTTCAAAAAATGAATAAATTATTCAACAGGTACCGCAATTAGAACGGTCACTCGTTACAAACTGAAAATGACAGATTTTCTATGTACATACATACATACATACATACATACATTTCTGGGTTAAAGACCAACTGTTGTACCGTCGAGAATTGAGTGAATGAACAAGCAGTTTGAAAGGTATAAAAAGAATAATCCATTATATTAGATTTATGGGCTTGAGACTATAAACCGTTATCGGAATATCGGTTATGAAGTAAGTAAGGTATACGTATATACATTTAGATTAGGTTAAAACATTTCTAAACTCTGCGCGAGTACCAACCTAGTGCATTGATTGAAATTTGAAGTAAAATCTTGGACATTTTTTTTTTTTTACATTCACTTTCGTTTGATATTTTGCCATTTTTTACTTTTCATCACCTACGGTGATATAAGAAAAGTATTGGTTTTAGTCGAAAATTGACTTTTGCTAATTTCAACGAATCTTCACGTTTTCGACCCTCTAGAATCCGAAAAACAGGTTTTTAGAAAGATGTCGGTCTGTCTGTCGGCGTGTTCGACGAACTCGCGCGGTGATCTCGGAAACGACTCGATGAAAAAATCTGAAATTCACAGGACTTTACAACCAAATGATGGACATGAAAAAATCGCCATGTGTCGTTTAAGTTGAACTTCCGGTTCTACCGGAAATGAATCGATTTTCGCTGTTTTACCGACAAACCTATACTTTTTTCTCTGTATTACCTTTCTAAATAAAAGAATATATTCTTCCGAGGTGAGAATTTCATATATATATATATAGGGCATTCCTTGCCAATGACACCAAAAAAATTCTAAATATACCCAGACCGAATTAGAATGAATGCACTGTATGAAATTATTGTTTGTCAATATATATAGGGCGATCCTTGCCAGTGACAAGAAGAAATTGTAATTGTACCCAGATCAAATTGGGATTAAACGCACTGTATGAGATTGTTGTTTGTCAATATATAGGGCATTTTTTTTTATGTGAAATTTTCAATTTTGATTTTTTTTCGGCTTTTCATTACTTTTTTATACTTTTTCTTTCCCTGACAAAACCATCCTTTTTTTTCTCTTTGATGAAAAGTACTCCGAAAAACTGTTTTTCCGACTTCTTTTTTTTTTGTCATTATGGAATCAAAAAAGAACTTTACTTATGAACTCACGATTTTCTTATAATCGAAAATCAGTTAATTAGTGTAATTCGTTTTGTGAGACAAAATGAAAATCATTTGCAGAGACGGTCGATGCTTATACTAAATTCGTTCACTGGGGAGTCATTAATATTCATAATGTTAAAGTAAGAAGTGTGAAACCGAAAAAAATAAAAAACCAGTTCAATTAATAAAGTTAACCGATATAGAAGACCTTGCAACTCGGGTTTGGATACTAGTTTCTAATTAGAACGTTCACCTGATTTTTTAAATTATGGAAATAACGGTTCAATAAGGCTGAGTTTATGGCGGTTAAAATTATGAACCCAATAAAATTTAGGTGGAATTTAACATCGTGGGATCAAGATGTAGAAAAATTTATCAAAGTTCGAAATAACGGGCTGATGGATAATTTAGGGTAGGCGAAATAAACCGACTATTTTTTGGTTCTGAAAGATCCTTTGAAAAGCTTCTTCTTTATGATCAAATAACAAGACTCGGAAAATCTGAGCTCTTAATTTTAATATTTATTTCCTATTTAAATAACATGGAAAATGTTCTCGTGGCACACTTCGATTTTTATATCTCAAGTTCTAATCTATTTGGAAAAATTCTACATAGCTACTTTTGTTCAAAATTAAACGTTCTACAAAAAAGGTCTCTTGGTCTTTTTCGCTAAATCTAGCCATTTCCAATTTGGTTATTAATTATTAACGGTAATTAATCATGACTAACTTTGAATCTGCTAAATTTATCGAAAAAGACCAAGATACCTTTTTTGTAGAGCATTGAATTTTGAACAAAAGTAGTTATACAGAATGTGTCCAAGTAGATGACTTTTTGAGATATAAAAATCAAAAATTACCACAAGAATATTTCGCCGAGTTATTTAAATGGGAATTAAAAAATCGCGATGAGGGATCTCTAAATATTAAAATTAAGGGCTCAGATTTTTCGAGACTTGTTATTTGATCATAAAGAATAAGTTTTTGAAAGAGTCTTTTGAACAACAACAAAAAAATAGTCGGTTTATTTAGCCGACCTCTAAATTGGATATACAATCTTACGAATCGTGACTTGATAGTATCAGCCAAGTACCTACGCGTTTGTTAACTTGAATTGAAAACGAAGTTAAACTAAGCAGTATAATTAGTAACGAACCTTAAGAGAAACGCTTTAAGGAATAATAACGAAGTGATTCGATGAGGTAGATACGTATATGAATTCTATAACAAACTCGAGAAATATTCTACTCGCAAGGTCGTACAAGAATAACAATCCGAGAATTTTTTAAACAGATTCGTTATAGTCAAAATTATTCAAAATTAAATATTTTAATAACGAGATAAAAATCGATGACAATTTCAACATTAACGTCCTCGAATCATGCAATGTCCTTCACTTTGTGCAAAATTTAAAAATTATTTTTATTACACGTGTATGTTACGAAACGTATGAAATTAGTATATTGCCGCACTAGAACGCACTTTTCTGCCCTAGGGTGGAAAAGTACTACTTTCCGCACGGTTCACACGCAGGTAATGGCAAACTTTCGGTGCAGGTAGGAGATAAAGGACTTTACACCATCCTGGAAGGATCGAGGGGTACAATTACAATATCCCAGAATATTGTTAAAATAATTGATTTTACACTAATTTTTGTGTGTTGCATTTTTTGTTTAATCTGAAAGCAAAAAAAACGGTCTACTCTGATAAACATTTGGAGTCGAGTTGTGAGATAATTTGAAATGTTCGAAACGGTAAATTTCCGAATTTTAATACCACCAATTACTAATTTTTAGAAAAACTAATTCCTCGGAAATCTGCATTTCGAACTTACCGAATTTTAATATTCTGAACGTTTAACGTTACCAAAAATTCAAAAATCGTCTAAACAGTTTTAACATTTAGAACTTCAACTCAGATCCCAAATTTCAAAATTTTCTATTAGGATTTTAATCCACAAATAGAATTTAGACGATATTCTAAATCTAAATACAAACGAATCCTTTTAAAATTACACGCAATATTTTATAAAATAAGTAAAAATTATTCTCGATTATTTACGATATCTATAAGATCGAAAGGAGACGCCGAATTCTATCGGTCTTTCATCGTTCACTGGAGACAGACGAGGAACGGACCTAGAAGAGAAGAGAATCGAGTATAAGAAAAGACAAGGAAAATAAATGGGATTGTTTTCTTGGTAGCCACAGGGCAAGGAAGGAAGAATCTACACTGGTTTGGGTTCTGTTTCTTCTTGAAAATATCCAACATTGTATACATGTGCAGTAGGGAATTCCATATAAAGATACGTCTGTAACGTACAGTAGTGTGTGTGTGTGTGTGTTTTTTTTTCTTTATACGTGTTTGTCTTGATACCCTATATATCCCATATATATATATATATATATATATATATATATATATATATATATATATATATATATATATATAGGTATATAGGCTCGTATATAGATAGAATAGAAATCCACTGGGATTTCTGACAGACCCTTGCACCGTCTACCTCCGTTGCCACGCTTCTCTGCACGATCTGGCTATTCGTCATTTTAGATGAATCGCTCCCAACGGAGACTCCAATTCGTCCTCGATATCACTTAACTCGAACCAACTCTGGGATAAAGATTCGTATATGATTCCCAATCTCTGAACTAAGATGAAGAACAATGTATTTATCTAGACAACCTGGCAACCTGCAGGCCTCAGGACTCGTGCTCTCGGAAATACAAAAAATAAAAATGAAGAAAAATAAAAAAACTCTGACAACCTATTCCATTCACATATATACGTATCGATGAAGGTACAGGGTGTCTTCTGAACTCGAAATTTTTCATACATTCAGAAAATGGAGAAGAAAAAATATTAACAAAAATTTGTTTTGTTTTTAAAAAAATTTTTACATACCTTTAGTCGACTTTTTCCTTTTTCCTGTTTTTTTTTTTTTTTTTTTGTAAAAATTTTCGTTTTGACGATTTTGAATTTTTAGAAACGTTGAAGTTTAGGATATTAAAATTGGGAAAATACGGAATTCCGAAAGTTCAAGAATTCGAAAATTTGTTCAAAAATTATTTCAGAGAATTAGATAGTTAGATATTTTACTGACACCCTGTAAATATGCCGAGTTCTCAGCGGTGAGGAAAAATGAATGAAAAAAGATTGGCAAAGTCAGGGAATAGAAGCTGGTCCTGGTGCTATTGCTACTGCTGCTGCAAAGACGTAGGAGTACACAGGAACAGCTGTGTCGACGTGAGATAGAAACTGGAATATACGAAAGAAGAGAAGAAGAAGAAGAAGCAGTAGAAGAAGAAGAAGAAGAAGAAGAAGAAGAAGAAGAAGAAGAGGAAGAGAAACGGAGAAGAGAGAATATAAGGGAGGAAAATGGGATATATAGGAGTGTGGAAAGAAAGAGGAATATTCTAAAGTCGATTTGCCGCACGTGGAAGGAATCGTGAGATTTGATGCAGCGAGATTCTGGAGCAAAATACTTTATTTTCAAAGAAGCGTACGTCAGTCTTACATCTCCTGACTTAGGTACGTGTAGTCGTTCCTTTACGAGTAGCATTCAACTTCACCCTTTACAAAACTTTTTTACTTTTTTTTTCCTGCGGTTGTATCGTTTCAATAAAAAAAAATCTATTTTTCTATTTTTATCTATACCTCAAATTATTGATATTTCAAAATGCTTAATTTTTTTTTTTCAAGACACTACCTTTTTGAGTTCGATAATATAGACACGGATTTACTAATTAGCTACAACTTTTCCAAAATTTGATAATTTTTTATTTTTATTTTACATATTTCCTCTCTGCATGTCAGAGGCAAAAACCTATAAGTCCGAAAAATTTCTGGACCAAGGTATACACTTGGGAATATGAAAAAAATAAAATTTTCAAAATATTAGGATTATGCAATTAGGATTTTTTTCGAATGAGTAAAAACTTGTCTCTGTGTAAATTAGCATCACAATTTTGTGCGAAACTTGAAAAATATAGCCAAAATCATTTACAAATTCGAATATTTGATGAACTAATTTGAATATTTTCAAAAACTTTATTACGTATATTGTGAAAATGTATGAATCTTGATATCTGATCAGATTCTCCAAATAAGTAACTAATTCTACTAGTTCTATAGTATCCTGCACCTGTTGACTATATTTACCTACCTAATTCTCGCAAATTTATATATTTCAACTAAAATTTACTGCAAATTTCTAGTCAATGACGCGATTTACTAGCACGGTGTAAATATTAGCGATAAATGTTTGAACTATCTAGAATATTTCAATGCTGATGATTCGTATAGCTATAGGTATATATAATACGAGTACGTATATCTAAAGTTTGTATAGCTAGAATATTCATAGATTAGTTAACACTTGTCGAATGATTATAATAAGGTATAGAAAATTAGCGACAGAAAAAAAAGTATGTAATTATCCGAACTCGAAATGGAAACAATTATCCATTTTTTTTTTTGCTAAAAACTGCCCACATAGAATATAGTTAGAAAAGTGAACTCTATTAATCGGATGAGACAAGTCGATGTTTTTGTTTTTTATTATCTCATTTTTTCAAAAACTTATATTTCAAGGATTTCAGGAGACTCTAGTTTTGGATACGATTAAATAGGGTTCCTGTCAGTTTGAAAATTGTAAGAGACAAAAAAAAAAAATCAGGAAACCGGTTGACCTGTGGGCCAACCCGAAAACTTCCCGCTGTGTTAAATACGTTACAATTAATTGATACTATTGTGTTTATAATAAATTAAAGAAGGTTATAAGTATAATTAGTTTTCCCTATACAAATCTTTTTTTTCTTCAATTTCTATTCTTCGAATAACTTTGAAACTACTCGACTGATCGACTCCAAAATCTAATGAGATCTAAGTCTTGATAAACCCTTTCGATCGCCGCAACAATCATTCAAATCGGTTAAGTCGTTCCAAAGGTATCGTACGACAAAAAGAGAAATTTTTGTCGTGCAATATCTTTTGAACCAATCGTTCGATGTTGATGAATCTTACGGCGATCGAAAGGGCTATCCAAGAGCTAAGTCTGATCAAGTTTTGAGACTAATCGCACGAACAGTTTAGGAGTTATGCGCTAAAAACATGAATCAAAATTGTTTTTCAATTTTTATTTCTTAAATAACTTTGAAACTACTCGACCGATCGACTCCAAAATCTAATCAGATCTAAGTCTTGATAAACCCTTTTGATCGCCATAAGAACCATTCCAATCGGTCCATTTGTTCTAAAGATATCGTACGACAAAATTTTGTTTACACACACATATACGGACGTCCATCCAAAAATACTCAGAATAGCTTCGTAGGACCCCAAAACCTCGAGATCTGATGAAAACTCGATTTTCGAAAATCGGACCGAAACTAATAACTTCCTTTTTTTGTGAAAATTTTCAATTTTCATTGCGAGAAGTTAAAAAAGATAAAATTAAAGAAAAACTGTTCAAAGCATCATTTTATAATTTGAATATATATTGAAATATACCCGAGATGCTTTCTAGCTTTGAGATGATAAATGTTGCAATTATAATATAGAGAAAGAGAGATATTACAGTGCAAAGAAGTAAAGTATTCCCTGAATACCATCGCCTTCATCCGATCTGAGCTTTTGCTTTTTCAACTCTCATTGTCAGGAGAAAACAGTTTCCAATTAGACTTTCATATTCTATGACTACAAATGAGTCTGCGGATATAGGTAGCTAGGTATGTATTGTACGTATTACATGCATAAGGGCTAGAAGACTTTTGACAAATTTTACATTTATATTCATGAGGTCAAGCTTGTACCTTGTAACAGCATGGACATATCCTTTCCGGAACAAAAAGTATCGATTTAAAAAATAAAAAATTTCTAAATTCCCGCTTCTAGCAAGAGAGAAGTTATTGTAATCACCCCGAAGATAAAAAGTTGAGTTTTCACTAGATCTCCACGTTTTAAGGCCAAGAAAATCACCTCCAACCATTTTCGAATGGACGTCTACGTGTGTGTTTGAATGTATATAATCAGTTTTTTTTTTTGTCCGACGATATCTCGAGAACGAATGATCGGATTTTGATGAATTTGGTATCAATCGATGTGGATTATCCAAACTTAGAACTGATTAGATTCTGGATTCAATCGGTCCAATACTTTTCAAGATATTCAAAGAACAAAATTAAAAACAAAAATTATTCATTCGACGACATCTCGTTAAAGGATCGACAGATTCGAATAAAAATTGATATCTCAAGGTTTTTTTTTTTTGGACCGTTGATCACGAATACAATATCAGATTTTTTGAAAATCGCCTAATAAATATTTTAGGAAATTTCTATACATGTGTTTCGTTTTTATTTTTTTTTTTTTTTAACTTGAAAGATTTAGGCGGGAAGTTTTAAGTCTGGCCCATATAGTGGCCAGCCATATACCCACATCGAGTACATACATAAATTGTAAAATAAAATATCCTATAATTAAATCGGTATAATTTTATTCGTCTAACGGTTTCGTATCTCTTGACGGATATACCTTATGGATTATATAGGTACATACTATAAGAGTTCGATAAGTAGATACCTACTTGAACTGAAGTGTTTGAATGTCGATAATTTATTTAGCCTTGAATATATAAATGATACAAAGTACCTATATTAATAGTTAACAAGATATTGTTAACACGTATGTTCAATTAGAAGGCTGCAGATATATATTCAAGGTGAAAAAATTTTTCTACTTAATCTAAGATCATGATCAGATTAGAAACGACTTTATGAAAGTTTTGGGATTAATTTGATGATTAATTCAAGGTATCGTTTATTATCAATGCTAATAAACATTTACACATATATATATTTATATAAGTAATTTGTTTCCGCGTTAATTATTCATTAAGAAAGTAGTTATAGGTATACAAATATACGCGAAAGTAGAGACCAGAAAATACACGTGAAGTGATTCGTAATTTTGAAGATATCAGACTTTACGTAGAAAAATAATACGATATTTATCAACTTCCCGCAATGAAAATTGAAAATTTTCACAAACAAGGGAAGTTATTGGTTTTGGTCCAATTTTCGAAAATCGAAGTTTCATCAGATCTCGACATTTTGGGGTCCTAGGAAGCTATTCTGACTATTTTTGGATGGACGTCCGTATATGTGTGTGTAAACAAATTTTTGTCGTACGATATCTTTAGAACAAATCGACCGATTGGAATGGTTCTTATGGCAATCGAAAGGGTTTATCAAGACTTAGATCTGATTAGATTTTGGAGTCGATCGGTGGAGTAGTTTCAAAGTTACTTGAGAAATAAAAATTAAAAAACAATTTTTTTTCATGTTTTTAGCGCATAGCTCCTAAACTATTCGTGCGATTAGTTTCAAAACTTGATCAGACTTAGCTCTTGGATAGCCTTTTCGATCGCCGCAAGATTCATCAAAATCGAACGATTGGTTTAAAAGATATTGCACGACAAAAATTTCTCTTTTTGTCGTACGATACCTTTGGAACGAATTAACCGATTTGAATGATTGTTGCGGCGATCGAAAGGGTTCATCAAGACTTAGATCTGATTAGATTTTGGAATCGATCGGTCGAGTAGTTTCAAAGTTATTCGAAGAATAGAAATTGAAAAAAAAAACAAGATTTGTATGGGGAAAACTAATTATACTTATAACCTTTTTCAATTTATTATAAACACAATAGTATCAATTAATTGTAACGTATTTAACACAGCGGGAAGTTTTCGGGTTGGCCCACAGGTCAACCGGTTTCCTGATTTTTATTTTTTTTTTTGTAAAACCGAACTCAAAATAATTAACGAAGTGAGAGTAATGATACATAATAATGAAATTAGATCGGAGAGAAATCTTTTGTTTTTTGATTCTATTTTATTTATTTTTTAAAAATTTTTTTCACCGGGAAAAATATGATTTCGTTTCCTCTATATCTCGGCTTCGAACAAAAGCATCTGTATATAGGCATTCAGTTAGCAAATCGCACACTCTCTGCGTAGGTATAATTTATCGTCATTATCCCGTAATTAATTCGTCTAATTGGAAGAACGGCGAGCTCGTGCACCGTTCACTTGGTTAAATTAGCTGCTCGCTCAGTGGTTGGCTGCACTAAACCGCAACTAAACTTCGTTTCTCATTTTCATACCTAAATAAAGTTACGATTAAAAAAAAAAAAAAAAAAAAACTAAAGTTTATTATTTTTTTGAAACTTTTGTACCAAAATCTTTCAGAAATTCTTTCGACAAATTTTATTACAAAAATCTATTATAAAGGTTAAAAATGAATGAAAAATCTATAAAATTGATAAACAATTTCTAATTATATGTGTATCAAACTTTGTAGTAATTATTTTGCGAAAAAAAAAAAAAAAAACTAAGTCGATGGACAATTTTTTCTGATTTTTTATTTATTTATTTTTTTTTTTCGAAGGATAAAAGTGGTTTGAAAAAAAAAGAAAAGAAAATTATTTTCAACTGGTTTAATGAATCGTGTAGATAATAAAAATGTTGAAAAATTCTGTAAATTATGATATTATTTTCGTTCTAAATGGGTATAAAATTTTTTCAAAGGTATGTATATGATATGTATATATATATGTACGTATATACATACTATGCGGAATACATTACGAGTAGAATACACAATTCTTATCAGATTCAAATGCAGATAAACTTTTTAATCAGGCATAAAAAATGAGTGAATATATTAGAATGTGAAAAACAACTTATATTATTTACGTAAGCCATTGAAGGATCGTTAAAGTTGAAAAACGAAAGATAAAAAAAAAATAATTCAAATTAATCATTCGAAACTTGTAACACATAGATTAAAGAGAGAAGAAAATGTTAAAATTATGCAAAACAAAATTAAAAGAAAAAAAAAAAAACATTCTCATAAGTTCATAGTGTTAAAAAAAAAACCGTTGTTTAAAGAATCTGAAAAGTTGCGGATAGATGCGGTGAATAAAAATGTCTGATGTAAAAAAAATTAAAGATAAAAATTTTTAACCGGGACTGGTTTGAGGTTCCAAATTTCAAAACTTTCGGACGGTAAAAATTCCAAATTTTGATACACATTGACTCTGCACAGTTTTTAGAAAAGTATATATTTACCCGGAAGTTTGAATATTGAATTGAAATCAAAAATCGTATCGGAGATTCGTGAAAATGAACAAATTTTGGCTTAAGAAGACAAACGAAAAAAAAAAAATAAATAAATAAGAAAAGGATCTAAAATTCGAGGTGTTTAAATAATATAAATAGTATATACGTTTGAATAAAATTACAGCAAATATATCGACAATAAGTTTTATCTGACAATGATCTGACGATTTTTTTTTAAAGTCGATTCGTGAAACGTTTCGTTGAGTTAAGGATTGACATATGGAACAGGAATTGTGTTGAAAAATTCCCCTCGGTTATATACCATATAGTGGTTTTTACATACAGTTTACCAATCTCGATGTTCCAGCAGCGTGAATCCATACAGCTCGATTGAAGCCATATTACATACCTACATATACGTAGGTAGGGTACGTACGTTCGTTCGTTCGTTTTCGCGACAAAAAGTAAATTACTAGGTAGATATGCATAATAACGTAGCGGGGAACGAAAAAAAAAAAGAAGAAAAAAAAACGAAAAAAAAAAAAAAAAAATTCTGTACTGTACCTACAGTCCTACTATTACCGTAGCTTTGGAGTGGAATTTTTCCTGTACAACCTTTTAATTTCCCGCGGGTAGATGTGGAGGAGTATAAAAAAAAAGAGGGGTACAGAGAAAAAAAAAAAAAAAATGAAAAAGAAAAAACGAAAAAAACGAAAAGTAAAAACGAAACAGAGAAGAGTCGCGATTCCCATGGGTGACTCAACTACCGCAGGGATTACGGCTAATTCCAATGTCAGATAATTAGATTTTACGCGTAAAGTAACGGAAGAGAGGATAGGAGGCCATCCTCGAGCAGGAAGCAATTTACCATTAATCTGCCTTCTGTCTTGTTATACGTAAGTCCGGATGAGAAGATGAACGCGAAACTTGCGGGGAAAATGGCTAGTATACTTATACACATACACGCGTTTAACGCACACACACACATGTGAATAAATACATATACATATGTATATATATATATATATATATATATATATATATATATATATATATATATATATATATATATATATATATATATATATATATATATATATATATATAATATGTCTATACACTTATCTCCTGCTCAGACGGAAGCAGGAGCTTAACATTTAAGCTGTGCACCGATCGGTGTAATTTCTTAGTCAGACCCCGCATTGCTAACTTATAACAGAAAAGCCAGAATTCACGAGAAAAACAACTTTTCAGCTACTTCATCCCTTCTTTAGAGTTTTTTTTTTTTTTTTTTTTCTTTTCAAAGTTTGACAACAAGTCTTTAACTTTCACATACCGGTCAAAGTTTAAGTTTCTTATCAAAGTGAAGAAGCCAGTCTTTGAATTGGGCTGCTGAATACCGTTTTTGTTTTTTTTTTTTTTTTTTTGTTTTAGCGTTTCATCAAATTGGTGATAAGAAAAGTATCGGAATATCTGTCTTGATATTACTTCAACGAATCTTGAAAATATTCATAATTAAACGACAGAATGATCGAAGATCCGTGCGAAAAACTCGTGGAATTATTTTCGAAATTGCAAAATAAATTTTTTTCAAATTTTATTGGATTTTGGATATTGGATATTGGAGCTATTCAAGACTTCAATTTGATTAAATTTTGAGATTAATCAGTCAAGTGGATTAAGAGTTATGCAAAAAAAACCGTGAAAAAATATTATTTTCAATTTTTATTATTTGAATAACTTTGAGACTGCTACTTGACCGATCGATTCCAAAATTCAAAAAGATTTAAGTCTTGGGATACATTTTCGATCGCCTCAAGAATCATTCAAATCGGTTAATTCGTACCAAAGGTACCGTACGACAAAAAAAGAAATTATTGTCGTGCAATATCTTTTAAACTAATCGTTCGATTTTTATGAATCTTACAGCAATCGAAAGGGCTATCCAAGACTTAAATCTGATTAAGTATTGAGACTAATCGCACGAACAGTTTAAGAGTTATGCGCTAAAAACATGGAAGAATTTTTTTTTAATTTTTATTCTTCGAATAACTTTGAAACTACTCGACCGATCGATTCCAAAATTTAATCAGATCTAAGTCTTGATAAACCCTTTCGATCGCCATAAGAATCATTTCAATCGGTCCATTCGTTCTCAAGATATCGTACGACAAAAATTTGTTTACACACACACATACGGACGTCCATCCAAAAATAATCAGAACAGAAACTCTGATGAAAACTCGATTTTCGAAAATCGGACCGAAACCAATAAGTTCCCTTTTTTTCTTTGTTGTTGAAAATTTTCAACTTTGATAACGGCAAGTTAAAAATATCTGCTTCTTTTTAGAATTTTATCTAATTTCTAAGTTCACCGTAATATTTCGCAGGTCTATTGTTGATGCTAATCGAAGGGTCTTATCACCGTGGGCGTTTAGGACTCGAAGACAGGAAATGTTTCGAACAATCTCCTCCCGATAGAAGCAAAAGCACGGTTTTAGAACAAACTTTTCACTAAACTACGTCCCAAGACGTTCTACGAGAAAACCCTAGAGCAAGTACCTACCTCTCTTAGATATATATAAACTTTTAAAAAGTGTTCAATGACGGATATCTCACATCTATAATAATCTCAGTAAAAAAAAAAAAATAAAAAAAATAAAAAAGAACAAAATTCAATATAGGTAAATATCCGTATTATTGAATTAGACTTTATACTTCATACTCTAATGTTAATCCAACCCACTGACTCAATCAAAAATAATTAGTATAACTTACGTTAATGACATATTAAAACAATTATTAATAGAGTGTCCGATTATTTTTCAATTCCAAAACTCTCTGAGAATTTCAGATTTTTTTTTTTAGACAGAAATTGTTATTCTTTCAGGTGAAATTGAAGTACGAGAATATTTTTTAAAAATTACTAGAAAATAATTTATCAAATATACAAATATTATCATAAACTTTAAAGTTTTTAAAGAAATTTGAAAAGAATTTAAACCCAAAAAAAATTTTGAAAATAAACCGCGTGGACATCTTTCGAGTAATTTCACAAAACAATAAAAATTGGTCGTTAAATAATGGATCAACAAATTTCAAGGTTTTTAAAAATTAATACAAAAAAGTTTCTTAAAAAACAGAAGTATTCAATTTTGTAGAAAAATTTTTAAATCTAACTAAATTTTCAAAAATTTAAGGATCAAGTTTGAGAAAACTTCATCTGAAAATAAATTCGTAATTTTAACCGTATGGAATTTTTAAAAATCGGATCTTCTACCCAGTCCGAAAATTCTGATAAAATTACTAGAATAAAGAAAAATAAATAAATAAATAAAAATCAGTATAATCGATTTTTGAAGCAAGAAAATTAATCACTTCAAAATTGAATTATGATTCTCACTTTTCGGATGTATAATTCGTATACATGTGTATACCTGTAAATAGTTTATAAAGACATGAATATGATTTAGATAAGATCTGTAATTGACATATGTAAAAGTTTATCCAGAGAAGAAACAAGAAACAAAAAAAAAAAAAACGCGGTATTAAAGAGCTAAACACCCACGGTCACACCATACTTACGCAATATACTAGATAACAATGTAGAAAAATGTTATACAATTTATACAACACGGGATATATATTTTGGTTACGTTTTTTGATACGAAATTTCGACTTCAATATCGACTATAAAATCACATAGATACATAAATAAATATATACACGCGTATTGAAAATGGGAGGGGGGGGATAGGATAAGATAAACTGCGAGGGTTCAGTGTTTATGTAACTTACGATTAGATTCTGTGGATGAATCTGGTTCGACGATTCTGCACGTTTCATGTCCTGCAAGAAAAACTTGTTGAAAAAATATATACCTATACTGTATCGAAAAAATATATAGAAAACTCAAATTAACTTACATATAGGAAATAAAGTCATATGACACTCGAGTATAATAGGCTGTGATTTAAGATAATTTGATAATTCATATTCATGAGCATGCAGTGCAGCTTAGACGTTTAGGATTATCATGAAGAACCCAATTCGGAACTGATTAGCTCTTGAAAATTTCTTAAGCGTATAATAGTGGGAATGAATAAATAAACGTTCTAAATTTATTTAATCAAAAAAAAAGGAAACGAAATTTTCGGGGTTGTGAGATTCAAGACTTAAGACTTAAGACTTAAAAGTTGAGACTTGATTCTTTATACTTGAAATTTAAGACTTAAGACTTGAGACTGGAGATTTGAGACTTCGTTACCCTGCCAAAAGAAGTTTCACTTCAAAAACAGAAAAAAAAAACAAAGTGATACGTAATTCCAGTTTGAATTAATCAGAGATAAATATTCAGGAATAAATACACCACCTACCCCATCATCACTTCCGAGATTCACTATTATTGAGATTTTCCTGGACTGGAACCGACAGATAATTTGAAGAAGACGCGGAAATGAATGAGGGTCATTTTTCCTGACTTTCTTTTATTCTTTTCTTTTACCATCTTACTTTTTTTTTTCTCTCTTTCTCTTTCTCTCTTTCTCTTTCTCTCTATCTCTTCCTCTTTCTCGGCATCATAACTTAGAGAGATAAGATCGTTAAAGGACGGTAAACGGTGTCTAGGACACGCGACTGACGGACTGACACAGTGCAGTACGCGACTACCATGACAAGCACGCATTTTCTTTTATTAGACGACGTAACGACGCGAGTGGGATTACATACTAATGTGTAAGAAGCTGAAGAGCGGAACCTGTGGTTAACGTCCATCAAACCAAAACATCCGGCTATTTTTTATTTCATTTCTGTTTTTCTTTTTATAAATATTACGATTATTATCGTCACGAGTAAACAATATGCGATATAATAATTACCTCGAAATGATAGCAAAATAATATTTCAAAAACAAAAGAAATAACAAATAAAAAATTTCAGAAGAAAATATTTTTGGAGAACAAAAATTATTTTTAACGGTTGTACTTTTGTTCAATCAGACAGCAGTTTGAGATGTCTGGAGCTGATTGAGACTGAAGTAATCGATTTAACAGCTCGCGTATTGTAAGATAGATAGAAATAATTAAATATACGAGTGGAATATGAATAATGAATATATATCTGAAAGTATTTCAAGAGTTGTGCAACAGCTCCGATAAAATGTTAACGATAGTTAAATAAATCGCTTTAAAAATACGTAAATTTACAAAGAAATTATTCATTTCTTATCGGAAAATGGAACAAATCGATAGAGAAAAAAAAAAAAAATTAAATTGACAAATTTATTTTTAATATTTTCTTACATTTTAAATAAATTATGATCTGTGTACAATTATAAGCATAAATGTCGAAATTTCATAAAGATTAATAAAACCTATAATATAGGCTCGAAGATGCGAAATTTCAAGGTAATCTTGATTTTATTTAAAAATAGGAATTGGAATTTCGATAAATTCTGTTCAACGTCAGATACGTAGCAAACCCAACTGATACAAAGCACGTTGATTGGATGAAATGAAACTTACATGACCCTGAAAACTCCATAGCATTACCATTCGATGGAGAAAAATCAATCCAACGACGCATTTTTATTCTTATACATATAAACGAGTAAACTTTTATATCAAATATTTTTTTTTTACTCTGCATTAATTAAAGGGGTACATCTATGCCCAGAATCTAAAATTTGTATACATTTTCAAGGATTGTAACGACTGATGTATAAATAATACACAAATATCCTATTTTACGCTTTTAGTCTACGCAATGTCACCCACAAATCTTCATGTTAAAGACCTTTGCATCTCACATCATGTGGCCGCCAACACAGATTGAAATCAGGTCTGTAAAAATGACATAGGTTTACTGTTGACTCAATTTCAAAGTCAATTTTAGTCCAAATTAGCTCCAGCTTCGTGAGCTTACTCAATACTGACGTGATTCTAGCGTGAACTAGAATTATCAAAAAATATTTAATTTTACATACATTATCAGATTTCTAAAGTCCGTGTACTAAAAAAATACAAAAATTTAAATTTTCTCCATTTTTTTATGGCCAAACGAACAAACATTTTTACGAACTTTTAGTCTACGACAGATCTAAGTGTAAGGACTACAAGTAAAAAAAATCGTATATCAATAGGACTAATGGTTAGCTAGTTATTAAGTCAACAACTAAAAATGCCATTTTTCCAGAGTTTACTTCGATCTATGCCAGTAGCGACATGACGTAATATATTCGAGGATCTTTAACATCGAGATTTGTAGATAACATCATATAGAATAAAGGCCTGAAACAAGACATCTGTGTATGACGTACCTTATACATGTATACCCCCTTAAAGTAGGCCATCCCCTGTACATATACGTGTGCCTAAATTTTATACAATTTTTTTTTTATAACACAGCTAGATAGGTCTACATTACATGTACGCGAGAACTGCGCATAGGTCATCACGACTCATGAATAAATTTCACTCATCTAGGTATGTCAGCCGTGCAAATTTAGCTTCAAGTTCAATTTCCCTATATGCTATTATACCTATTTACAGCATATGTATAGAAACTTTGAGCATGACCTTTCAATCCGTAAATTACCTACGTATTATTATTATCATTATTATTATTTTCGACTCAGACCTTTGCGTCAGTTTTGATTAGCCAAAAAAAGGGATAGCAGGATACATTCGCCCAGCTTAAAAGATATCAGCGAAAGGATTTAGGGATCAGTGAAATGAACGAATACAGTAATATTTTCATTGAAATTCATACATCCTATATAATAACCATATAGAGGAAAAAACATTTAAAGATATGAAATAATAATCAAGAAATGTTATCACATGTTTACAAGAGAGGAATACCAACATTATTATATAATGGCGTCATCAGGTGAAAGTGTCGATAAAATTCGCCGTCTTATTTCTCCGCCTTTCATTCTTGACTTGGTGGATAATGTGGCTGATTATGCCTCTGAAAGATCCGAGATTTGTTAAACGATCATTTTCTAGCTTTATCGTTTTCCGAGTTATACGCATATTTACACGTAAATATATATTCGTAGATTATTTCATTATTCGCATTCAGCTATACGTATATCTGATGGTAAATACTATTTGATTAAATACTTAAGTTAAAAAAATCAGGAAACCGCTTGACCTGTGGGCCAACCCGAAAACTTCCCGCTGTGTTAAATACGTTACAATTTATCGATAGTATTGTTTTTATAATAAATTAAAGAAGGTTATAAGTATAATTAGTTTTCCCTATACAAATCTTTTTTTCTTCAATTTCTATTATTCGAATAACTTTGAAACTACTCGACCGATCGATTCCAAAATCTAATCAGATCTAAGTCTTGATGAACCCTTACGATCGCCACAAGAATCATTCAAATCGGTTAATTCGTTCCAAAGGTATCGTACGACAAAAAGAGAAATTTTTGTCGTGCAATATCTTTTGAACCAATCGTTCGATTTTGATGAATCTTACGGCGATCGAAAGGGCTATCCAAGACCTAAGTTTGATTAAGTTTTGAGACTAATCGCACGAACAGTTTAGGATTTATGCGCGAAAAACATGAAAAAAAATTGTTTTTTAATTTTTATTTCTCAAATAACTTTGAAACTATTCGACCGATCGACTCCAAAATCTAATCAGATCTAAGTCTTGATAAACCCTTTCGATTACCATGAGAACCATTCCAATCGGTCGATTCGTTCTAAAGATATCGTACGACAAAAATTTGTTTACACACACACACACATACGGAGGTCCATCCAAAAATAGTCAGAATAGCTTCCTAGGACCCCAAAACGTCGAGTTGTGATGAGAACTCGATATTCGAAAATCGGACCGAAACCAATAACTTCCCTTTTTTGTGAAAATTTTCAATTTTCATTGTGGGAAGTTAAAAAAGTACATAAACAGAATTTAATCGATATACATATATAACGTGTTGCCCCTTAATGCCCATCGCTGCAGTATTATAGTAAAGCTTTCTTGAGAATTCCACTTCCGTGATTATCTATGACCCAAGAAAACGAGCCAGATTACCCGGAGATGTTTCAACGTTAACATCATGTTCTATAATTACTACCGTGCCAATATAGGCAGCTGGTAATTATTATCATTGACGAAGACACGCTCCGGTGACTCAAGTCGAAGATTACATCGTCTCACATAGTGGCCACTTATAGAGATACCCAACTGAAAATTCGGTATCCTTGACCGTTCGATATATAATTATTGAACAATCTTCCCATGTATCCTACTAAAAACGTTAAGAAAAAAAAGTGCAATAAAAAAGAAACAAACAAAAAAAATTATCGGGTATAAAGTATTTCCGGTATAAATTTTTGATCAAAAACGGAATTTTCTTTGGTGACGTATACATCGTTTGCAAATACGTATGGGGCATTCCACGCCAACTTGACCAATGTTAAACCCCGACCATCTCAAAATCATTTCATGTTTTTTTTTCTAACACTCTACTCGGTAAAAAACGCGACTTGAATTTTTTTCAAATTTTTTTATTAAGCCGTTCATTTTTTATAAATTTTTGAAGTCGATTGCAAATGCCCATTTTTTAAAATCTGAAAAAATTCTCCAAAATCCAGTGAATGACACGAAATAACCCTCCGTTGAGGAAAACGTGGACCGAATTTTTGTTCTATTTTTTTATCACTTAATTCGGAATTTTGAAATTATATACCCAAAATTAACACGGGTTCAAATCGTAAACGTCAAACAAGGGTCAATTTACTTGTAAATTTACTTGTAAATTGACCCTTATTTGAAGTTTACGATTTGATCCTGTGTAAATTTTGGGTTTAAAAATTTCAAAATCCCGAATTAAGTGATAAAACAATAGAAAAAAAATTCGGCCCACGTTTTCCTTAACGGGGAGTGTTTCGTGTCATTTACCGAATTTTTGAGAATTTTTTCAGATTTTTAAAAATGGGCATTCGCAATCGACTTCAAAAATTCATAAAAAATGAACGGATTGATAAAAAAATTTGAAAAAAATTTAGGTTTCGTTTTTTACCGAGTAGAATGTTAAGAAAAAAAAACATGAAATAATTTCGAGATGGTCAGGGTTTAACACTGGTCGACTTGGCGTGGGATGCCCCATATTTTTTTTTTATATTATTATTCCAAGTATCAGGAATTATGAAGAGGAATCTTAATGATCCGCATACGTAAGTCGATCTTTGAAAGAATTTTTATATAATTGGATATTTGAGCTGAACGAATGTCGGTATATCTACCATATAGACGGCCATATTGCTTAATGATAATTGACAAAGACGTCCTTGTGTGTTTCGCGGTCGTCTGGTCGATCGTTCGCATTCCCTGAAGGTAGAGACACGCCTCCGTGGTAACTTAAGTAGGATTTTCTTGTACAGGGCCTTTAAGTCGTATATATCCTACTCTTAAGGCGACGCAATAGTCGTCGATTGACTCATGACCAGACGTCGATAACTACCAATTACAGTTTTTCTTTCATTTTTCGATTTTTTTTTTTTGTTCTTTTGTTTGTAATTCTAAAACCAACATACCGATCAACTGTTTTTTCCTTTCGGATTACAAACAAAAAATTCGAAAATCCATTACTTATGGAAAAATAAAAAAAAAAAACAAATGCACTCCATGGACTAAAAAAGCAAGCAATTCCTTGACGTAGTCTGAAAGTCACAAAAAATTCATGAGAAATTGTAGTTTACTTTGCGCATAGCAAATACTTCTCGTGAAAGCAATATTGAACATCGTTTCACCCTTCGATGCTCTTACGATGTTTAATATTTCGTAAAAATTTGTAAATATCGAAAATAGAAGATCGTGTCATTAACTGAATTTTCTTAAAGCAATGGATTCATCTCTATCATATTCTACAACATACTGTTGTAATTTGAATCGATTTCGTTGATCATTTTATCAATGAAACAAAAAATAAGATCGAGGTTATCTCGGTCGGTAAAAAAGGATTATTTTCCTAGCAAGAAAATTCTTGATTAATGCATTGAAATCGATTGTTTTCGCTTAATTCTACAAATGATTAAACTTTTACTTTAATCCTTAAAAAACGATCTTTACATTCGATTCCGCATAATTATATTTTCTTCTTCTTCTCCTCTGTATCTAATTTCTCTAAGAGTATCGTTCATCACGAATGAATAAATAAAATTCATATATGATATTTAACTAACCGTTTGGAAATTCACAGCCTACGTTAATTTGACGTTGTTAAGTAAACGATCTTTGATGTATATTTAAATATAATTAAATACTGGAAAAGAGATATGGTGGACTGATGAAATAAGGTTAGAAACCGTAGATCGCCATGTGGGGCAACGACTCCCAACGGATCGATAATTATCTGGAAGACGACTTGGGCATCGATATACATATATCTATCTGATCGATAGATCCGTATCTAATACGTATAGATCCAGCTACTGCAACACTTTCGAATAATGGAATTGATTGAAATTAAATAGAATTTAATTAAACTAAATTAAAAACTCTTGAGTGAACATTATTTGATGAATTGTTGGCAGACGTATGCCATTATTAGTGACAATATATGATTTGGTATTTACGATAAATGCTTAAACCTCGACAAAGAACAAAACGCCAAGTAGTTACGTGGTAGCAATGCCCTGCCAAGGTCATTTTATTACGTACTAACACACATACACATGACGATATCCACGTATGTACATACATACGTATGATTTCTCTCTGCCCCCTACCTCTCACCCTCAATCATTCTCTCTTTTTATCTCTCTTTGTCTATATCTTTATCTCTCTTTCTCTTACTTCTGGGTCGGTTAGTAACAAGACGAAGATCTTGACTGGACGAGGATATCTCTTTAACGGGTGTTCCGAAAGTGTGAAATCTACAACTCGAATTCAAACATGTTGATTACTAAGAAAGTGTAGGTAGGTATATACACACACCTTGAAAGTAATTTTTTTATTCTCTTCATCACTTCTACGTTCTAAAAAAAAAAATTCTATTAACCCAGTTCTTTTTCCAAGTTTATTATTAGCATTTTGAGACATAATTTATAATTATTTCAAATTTTATAGAGCCTTATACATTACGTATGATTGATTACATCGAGAAAAAAAAAAGTGGTTTTCGTTGGGTACAAATGTCATGATGATTATAAATAATTTTATTATAGGATCTTTCTCAAAAGATTTCTGATCGTTTACGAATGATTTCAAATAATTTGACAATTTTTTTTGTATTCATTGAATCGATTTTATATATAAAATTTTATTCAATTTTCTGAGAGATTCTATCCAATTGAGTTGATTTTCTTTCGCATGTAAAGATTGTAAATTAATTTTTACCATCGCACTTAATCTAAAGGTTGAATAAAATATCTGACAATGAATTTCCGGTACCAAAGTACACCTATATATGATCTACATCGTAATGAAAGTTTGATTTCGATATACTATATGATCGTTTATCTAAATAATGTCGATCAGTTGAATGTGCCAATCGTTACAGAATTACGACATACACCCTATGTGAATTTAAACCGTGATTCACTGTCGTCGTACTGTCACTTTCCACGTACTTTCAATATGGCTGCAACAACAGACTAACAATGACCAATCATTTGCAAATTTTTTCGAGTATATAGGTACAGTCAAAGCGATTATAAACTAGATCAGCATGTACACCTACATGCGTATAATGTAAATTATATAGAAGAAAAAAATAAATAATTTTGTTGTGAAATATTTTTTTAAACTAATCAATCGATTTCAGTGAATCTTTCGGTAATTGAAAGAGATATTCAAGACTTTAATCTGATTAAATTTTGAGACTAATCAGTCAAGTGGATTGAAAGTTATGCGAAAAAAAACGTGAAAAAATGTTATTTTTAATTTTTATTCTTTGAATAACTTTGAAACTACTAGTTGGCCGATTGACTCCAAAATTCAATTGGATTTAGGTCTTGGTATACCTTTTCGATCGCCTCAAAAATCATTCAAATCGGTTAATTAGTTCCAAAGGTATCGTACGACAAAAAAAGAAATTTTTGTCGTTCAATATCTTTTAAACTAATCGTTCGATTTTTATGAATCTTACGGCAATCGAAAAGGCTATCCAAGACTTAAATCTGATTAAGTTTTGAGACTAATCGCACGAACAGTTTAGGAGTTATGCGCTAAAAACATGAAAGAATTTTTTTTTAATTTTTATTCTTCGAATAACTTTGAAACTACTCGACCGATCGATTCCAAAATTTAATCAGATCTAAGTCTAGATAAACCCTTTCGATTACCATAAGAACCTTTTCAATCGGTCGATTCGTTCTCAAGATATCGTACGAAAAAAATTTGTTTACACCCACACATATACAGATGTCCATCTAAAATTAGTCAGAATATCTTCCCAGGACCCCAAAACGTTGAGATCTGATGAAAACTCGATTTTCGAAAATCCGACCGAAACCAATAACTTCCTTTTTTTTACGGGAAGTTAAAAAAATAGCGATTAGAAGTAATTATTCCTATCTTATGAATCGAGACCTTAAGGTTATATGTTAAGCGTGTTAAGTGAGTTGTAATGGAATTTCAAGTAGGTAGTCATAACCGCAAAGAGCATGTAATTTTGAATTTAAAGTAACTGAATAAGAAACATGTGTTTCATTAACTCAAGAGTATGTAGGTATACATCTGTCTAGACACGTGTGATCCATCTTATGAGAATTTAACCTCCTACACAAAATTTCCATGTGTCTGTGTGTATGATAAACATTATTGCATCGATAAGAATCGCTAAAGTACTCTCAAGCTCTTACGTCTAGGCATTACCATTACTAGTCCCACTTACCTTTTTTTTTTTTTTATTTTATGTATGCATACATATGGCAGAACTTTAAAGTGAAACCAGCTGCAGCTCGCGATATTACTAAACATAGAAAAAGTAAATGATAATTCATACCTTTAAACAATTTAACAACCGGCCTAGATAATCTTTACGGTTATGTAAAAACTCTGAGATATTGTATAATTATTAGAAAAGTTTTGGTCACGGTTTTAGTAATGTGATTTTAAAAAAATGGGACAGATATGGAGTTCAGAAATTTTTAAATTCCGAACAGTCAAACACATTTCTGTTAATAAAGATTTTTCTAAAAATCTTTCCTAAATTTTTCGAGAAGACAAATTTTGAATAAATGTTTAATAATTTATATAATTTTTTATTATAACGTTCAAGTATCGTAAATATAAAATAATTCATGTAAGACACAATTGGTGCTTGATTTCTTCAGTTTTGGATGAAATTACATTTAATATTATAAAATTCGAAGGTTTTTTTTTTATAGCTAAAAGTTAGAAACTTATTTTTTATCAGGAATTAGACTGCAGATTTAAAGACAGTGATTAAAATTTCAACAACTTCACTTACTGAAACTTTAAATCCTCATCCCAACTCTTGAATTGAAGTATCCAACTTTGTTTGCTGTGAATCGAGTATACACGACAAGCACCATTGAATAATTTCATAGAAAATCTACAACCCCTACCCCTTCGATTAAGCGCAATTATCGATTTATAGCAGATTATTAAAGCTAAAGCGTAACTGAAACGTGTAACGAAGTGGAAACATCATATCACCGTTTACGTATCCAAAAAGACATTTCAAGGTTTTAATTTTTGGCAAATTTTATTCTCCCCGGAATATTAAATAGAAATTTTATTGAACTAGTTTAAAAAATATTTTACACATTTTTTTTTTTTTTTTTAAATTCGTAAAAAGCTCAGATATTTTTTCAATCCTAAAGAAATCTTTTGCGCTATATTTTTCACGCTAATATTTATAGAAATTGATTTTTCTCACTGATCAGATTATTTTTTTGATTTTTATTTATCTTCTTATTATACACAACCGCATAATAAATTTTTGAAATTATCAACAATTTTTCTCCGAGACAGTGCAAAGAATAAAGTAGCAAAGTTGACGTGGAATTCGCCAGAAGATTATTTTCAGTTGTTGTGAATTTTCATATACATTTAGGGAAATTCTTTAGTCGAAAAAAAAATTGTTTAGATATTTAATAAAATTCCCTGACTTTTATATACCGTTTAGTTTTTTTTCTTCTTTCTATATTTTTTGGTATTTTTATATTTTTGTAATTTTTTTCAGAAGATTGAAGATCGTTTTACAACCTAAAATTATCCACCTATTATAATCACATCGAATACTTTTCATACGACTAAAGTTTACGTAGTCATGTTCTACTTCAAGTATAAATGCCATAAGATATTCATTTATATATCCATGTGTAGTATGTATGTACAGAGTTCATTGAACTGTCTTCAAACGTGTTTGCCTTACCTAGTCTAATCTCAAGTTTCACGATCAGATCGAACTTCTTACGTGTAAATTATTTCTGCTATAATAACAGGACTAATTTTTATTTTTCATTCTTTATTTATAATTCTTCCAAGTATATAAAATTTAACACATATCAGGTACGTGTAAATATATGTATATACCTCGAAAATTTTATTTTTTGACAAGTAGATAATTCCGAACAAAAAAATCAAGAAAAATAGAAAGAAAAAAAACTGTATAAAATCTCAATTTTATTACTAATTTTCAAATGAATAAATAAAATCTTTATTATTCAATTTTTTTTACCTACATTTCATAAGCGATAAGGAATTGTGAGATCTCAACCATTGTCGAGATATTTCCAGAGGCAATTTAACAGTCAACTTGATCGTGACATGGATTACAATCGTGTTTAATAATAATAAAAATCATATCTTTTGCTTTCTAACATCGGAATAGCTTGCACTGTAACATTGACAAATCACTCCCTCACAATCTACGGTTACAAATGTCAATAGCGTATGTAAAAGAAGTAAAAAATAAAAAAAAAAGAAATTGAAATTTGTGAACCTCGGTCTTAATTTTTCTGTCTCTATTTCCATCGACTTTCGAAAAGTTTATTATTAAACTCTCGGTTATTGCTTCAGAATGAATACAGGCGTGTGTAATAATGCTAAAACCACTTCAAGCATCGTAATTCTTGATCACCGTGCACGTTATTATGTGTTTTAATGAAATTGATACGCAGGCTCAGTCTACCAGCCAATTTACACTTTCGAGACTTACTACTCGTATATTAATATGCAGATTCGTGAATCTGGACTGTACAATTGGCGTTGAGACACCCTTTCAAATGATAAGATGTCGAGATCCGACCAAGGCACGAGAGGAGGTCGTCTAGACCTTGGAATTGAATAGACTTCCGGTAGCGTTAAGACCAACTCTCTTGACTGACACATGAATGTGAGTTTTACATGTGTTTCGTATTTAACTTCTTACGTTTCATTTTGTTTATTTATTTTTTGTTGATAATAAGATTCCTCATAATTATATAGAATTTAGAAAACAGGAAAAAAACGAAAGTCTGAGTTCGCAATATCCGAAAGATGTAAAAGTGAGACATATTTAACGCATTATCACCCACAAATCTCGATGTCAAAGACTCTCGGATCTTACATCATATGGCCGCCAACACAAATTGAAATGAGGTCTGTAAAAATGACACAGGTTGACGGTTGACTTAATTTCAAAGTCAATTTTAGTCCAAATTAGCTCCAGCTTCGTGAGCTTACTTAATACTGACGTGATTCTAGCGTGGACTAGAATTATCAAAAAATATTTAATTTTACATACATTTTCAGATTTCTAAAGTCCGTGTACTAAAAAAATACAAAAATTTTAATTTTCTCCATTTTTTTATGACCAAACGAACAAACATTTTCACGAGCTTTTAGTCCACGACAGATCTAAGTGTGAGGACTACAAGTAAAAAAAATCATATATCAATAGGACTAATGGTTAGCTAGTTATCAAGTCAACAACTGATTTATACCACTTTTACAAAACTTACTTCGATCTGAGCTGATGGCCATATGATATAAGATGCGAGGGTTTTGAACATCAAGATTTGTAGATAACATGACGTAGAATAACGGCCTGAACCAGGACATCTGTATATAACATACCTCAGTTGCCAAAAATCCTCGAAACTATGTCGAATTTTTGAAGCTTGAACATGTGTGTACCCTCTTAAGACACGAAAATATTAACTAACAAGTTTTATGTTTCCTAATTTCCTTCTATAGAGAGAAAAGCCTATAAGTTAATAATTTGACCCGAGGTTAGTGGTCATCAATCTTTAAAATATACATCATGACATGCATATATATATATATATATATATATATATATATATATATATATATATATATATATATATATATATATATATATATATATATATATATATATATATATATATATATATATATATATATATATATATATATATATATATATATATATATATATATATATATATATATATATATATATATATATATATAAAAATACTACACGTAAATTTATCTATTTATTAATACGATGAGCGTAGTTACAACTAAGCTTACGTATACATTTTTAGTCAGACACGTTTTACAACGAACTGTTAATAAATGTTAACCAGATTCGATGATCTTTGCTAAATGCTGTAACCCCAAACGCGAGTTGAGTAAGCGAACACTCGACTTCTATGTAGTAAATAAGTGTGACTTTGGCTAATTTCAACAAATCTTCACGTTTTCGACCCTCTAGAATCCGAAAAAAAGGTTTTTGGAAAGATGTCGGTCTGTTTGTTGGCCTGTTCGACAAACTCGTGCGGTGATCTCGGAAACGGCTCAATGAAAAAATCTGAAATTCACGGAACTTTACAACCAAATGATGGGCATGAAAAATCGCCATGTCTCGTTTAATTTGAACTTCCGATTCTACCGGAAATGAATCGATTTTCGCTGTTTTACTGACAAACCTATAATTTTTTCTCTGTATTACCTTCCTGAATGAAAGAATATATTCTTCCAAATTGAGAATTTCATATATATATAGGGCATTCCTTGCCAATGAAACCAAAAAAATTGTAAATATACCCAAATCGAATTAGAATGAATGCACTGTATAACATTGTTGTTTGTCAATATATAGGGCGATCCTTGCCAATGACAAGAAGAAATTGTAATTGTACCCAGATCGAATTGGGATTAAACGCACTGTATGAAATTGTTGTATGTCAATATATAGGGCATTTTTTTGAAGTGAAATTTTCAATTCTGATCTTTTTTTTCGATTTTTCATTACTTTTTTATACTTTCTCTTCCCCTGAAAAACCCATCACTTTGTTTTCTATTTGATGAAAAGTACTCTGAAAAACTGTTTCACCGGCTTGTTTTTATATTGTCAATGAAATAGGTATTTTTATATTCTCTATGTTATTTCATTGATTAATTTTCGTTTCTTTTTCACTTATTTTCTAATTGCAGTTACTGCATTTCAGAATCCGGTGCTGTAGACGTTAGAGAAAAGTATGAAAGACATGAGATGACGCGTAAGAAGAACAGAAAACTCTTTCAATTTTCTTTATTGTATTTGTCGACGGATATCTCTTTTGAGTTTTAAGTGGACTCTAGGCGCTTGACAAATTTCACTTCCCCTAGATAACAATAAGGACGTTTTATCTTCAGGTTCATTTCTCAAGTTATATAGTAAAACTCGGGGGGATTAAACTGCGCGAGAGGGGATGCTCCTTCTTTTTCCTTAAATTTCAAATACAAAAAATCAAAAAAAAAAAGTAAAACGACGATGAAAAACCGGACGATTTTTAACTCAAGTTTAATCCAATCAAAAATGAAAATAAAAGGCAATTATTTAGACAAAATTTTTGGACGCAGTTTCCAAAATAAAAATTAAATCAAATTTGAGAAATTAATTCAAAGTCGAAAAATTTATCAAGTTTGTTAATAATATGACACTTAAACGATGCTGCAGCTGGTATATATCTGGATATAAAATATTTATGCACTGGTGAAAGTCTCCTCTCGTAGATTACGAAACGCCGGAGGAGTTGTGTCAGCGATTCGTTTTGAATCGTGGTTCAGAGACTACTTGAACGCCCCCGCGGCTGTGGATTTACCGAATACCTCTGTACCTCTACTCATCTTCAAGACCTCGTACCTGAAGCTACAGTGGCTAAGCCTGCCAATTTAAAATACTGAATTCTAATCAAGAAACTCAAATTTTACTTTTAAATGACGAAGAAAAATAAAATAATCCTTTAATGTGAAACGTGAAATGATTAGTCGCGGATTTTAAAGGGGGGATTCTATTAATCGGGTGAAAAAAATTGATTTTGTTTATTGCATTTTATTGATAAGCAGGTAAATCGGTTGACCACGATGGGCCAGACCTGAAACTTCCCGCCTAAATGTTTCAAGTTGAAAATAAAAATAAGGAAAATTTCTAAAAATAGTCAAAAACGTCGAGATCTGATGAAAACTCGATTTTCAAAAATCGAACCGAAACCAATAACTTCACTTTTTTTTTTCAATTTTTAATATTCATAGCACAAAGTTAAAAATTCATAGATATCTACAATGACAAACCCTGTAAGTTTGAAAAAATAAACAGGCGAAAACTTTCTCAAAGAAAAAAAAAAAAACATCCCAAAAATAACCCAGTTTTGTACACAACTGATAGGGTTCCCCCCTTAAAAAATAAGAGGGCATAATATTGTAGAAGAGGGTGGTAATCGTGTCGGGTCATCTTAGGTCAGGTCAGCCGGTTTACTTTTCTTGATGTTTCGCGTGCTTTCGCCATTAACCTTTGAGTCAAGTCGCGAAATGGATCTGGTCCGTTACCGAATAGAGAACACAAAAGACCGACTAAAGCACGAAGGCGTTGTTCGTTTTTATGTCAGAAATAGAAAATTCTATACGTGAATTTGACGTTGAGTAAATTGCACTTTGTTAAATAAACGCCTGCGTTTGGCAGGTTAATACTTATTAAAGATTACAGTATAATAATTACCCCGTAAAGTGAACGTATAGTCAATACCATTACCAGCTTATATTTCTCTCCATTTTTCTTCGTATTTTAATTAACCAATTTTTTGAAATACCAGCTCAAAGATTCTAAGAGATTTTTCAAGATTCCAAATTCGGTTCATCAAAGATTTTTAAATATTTGGAATTATTTCTAAAGTGATTTAACAAAGATTTTCTAAATTATCAAAGATTCCAATCGATTTTTACAACGAACTTGAATGTCCAGATTAACGATTTTTACAACGAATTTGAATAACCAGATTAACGATTTTCACAACGAATTCGAAAATCCAGAATAACCATTTTCACAGCAAAATTGAAAATCCGGAATAACGATTTTTACAACGAATTTGAGTATCCAGAATAACGTTTTTTACAACGAACTTGAATATCCAGATTAACGATTTTTACAACGAATTTGAATAACCAGATTAACGATTTTCACAACGAATTCGAAAATCCAGAATAACCATTTTCACAACGAAATTGAAAATCCAGAATAACGATTTTCACAACGAATTTGAAAATCCAGAATGATGATTTTCACAACGAACTTGAATGTCCAGATTAACGATGTTTACAACGAATTGGAATAACCAGTTTAACGATTTTCACAACGAATTCGAAAATCCAGAATAACCATTTTCACAACGAATTTGAAAATCCAGAATAATGATTTTCACAACGAACTTGAATGTCCAGATTAACGATGTTTACAACGAATTGGAATAACCAGTTTAACAATTTTCACAACGAATTCGAAAATCCAGAATAACCATTCTCAACGAATTTGAAAATCCAGAATAACGTTTTTTACAACGAACTTGAATATCCAGATTAACGATTTTTACAACGAATTTGAATAACCAGATTAACGATTTTCACAACGAATTCGAAAATCCAGAATAACCATTTTCACAACGAAATTGAAAATCCGGAATAACGATTTTCACAACGAATTTGAAAATCCAGAATAATGATTTTCACAACGAACTTGAATATCCAGATTAACGATTTTTACAACGAATTTGAATAACCAGATTAACGATTTTCACAACGAATTCGAAAATCCAGAATAACCATTTTCACAACGAATTTGAAAATCCAGAATAATGATTTTCACAACGAATTTGAATATCCAGAATAACGATTTCACGCAATTTCAATAAAAATTCGAAAAATTGCGAATCATTTCACTTGATTTAATAAGATTCTGAACAATTTCAATCGACTAATTGCGTATAGCTACACCCCAAGAGTGCTCAACCCTTCAAGGCGGACAAATTTGTATCACGCGATCGAGTAATCGCTACTAATTAATTGAAACTAGTATATATATTCGTGTAAATAATTAAACCTTGGATAATACAGTAAAATAAATCGCTAACGTTTTCAAGAATTCGAATAATTGATTCGCAATTTGTTGCTTCGCAGAATCCGAACACTTTGTATTTAATTTCATTCCTAATTCATTCTGAAATACAAAACTACAGTTTTCGCACTCCTGAAATTAGAGAAAAGAGAATAAAAAATAAATAATGAAATACCTAATTAAAATTGCCAACTGCAGACTCGCACCAAGAAGGATTTAACTCATTCCTCAGTTTCCGCCTGTGTTGTAACGCAAAATGAATATAAAAAATAATTAAAATTTTACTTCTAATCATAATAAAACAACAATTAAATAATATTACGAGGTTCCAAAGGCCACGGGTCACGGTTTGGCGATTTTTATATAATATTATTCACGGTTTATATTCATACGACGTATCGATGAAAAATTGTCGAAAAAATATCTTCGCTATTGTAAATTAATATATTTATGAATTTTCTTCGACTGTGAAGTAAATTGAAATTTGATAGACGAAGGACTGAACGAAGGGCGACGGGCGACGGGACGCACGCACTTCCGGTTATACCTACGCTCATCCCATCGTTAAGTTTGACGATAACGGATTTACGCGGCCATCAGAAAGACTTTTGCGTTAACGAGCGACGGAAACCATAAACTGAGAACGCGAACCCTCAACCGCGAAATCCCACGCCATTTATTATAGCCAGGTTAAAGGCACCTACGTTCTAAATATATATGCATATATACCCGGCTGATATTCCCACAGAAAAAAATATTACCTTTTATTTTTTTGATAATTTTTTTTTTTTCATTTTATTTATAACACGAATGTTAATATCACTTACTTACAATTTTTGGAAAGGGTATTTGCCCCGAAGTCGATTTAGTAATTTTCAAAACGGTTCAAAATTCTGAAAGCTAGAAGTCTGAGAAACCAAAACTTCCGAATTTGAAATCCATGCATGGAGTGGCGTGCCACTTCATTAAAATTTTGGATTCTTGGACTTCCGGAGTTTTTAGCTGCCTGTATTCCGATCTTTTCCATTTTTAATATCCCGAACTTGAATGTTTCTGAAAATTTGAAACCGCCAAAGTGGAACTTTTGAAATTCGGAATTCGAAACTGGCCTCAAAAAGTCACAAATATTTAAGTAGGATCGGTTAACTTTGCCTTAAATTATTGCGAATTGAAAATAAATTCCGGAATTCGAGCAGTAGAAAATTCTGCTTTCAATATTTTCGAAGACAAAAAGCCAGAAAAACAGTTTTTCGGAGTCCTTTTCATCAAATAGAAAAAAAAGGATGGGTTTGTCAAGGAAAGAAAAAGTATAAAAAAGTAATGAAAAACCGAAAAAAAAGATTAAAATTGCAAATTTCACAAAAAAAAATGCCCTATATATTGACAAACAACAATTTCATATAGTGTGTTTAATCCCAATTCGATCTGGGTACACTTACAATTTCTTCTCGTCATTGGCAAGGATCGCCCTATATATTGAAAAACAACAATTTTATACAGTGCATTCATTCTAATTCGATCTGGGTATATTTACCATTTTTTTGGTGTCATTGGCAAGGAATGCTCTATATATACATATATGAAATTCTCAACTCGGAAGAATATATTCTTTCATTTATAAAGGTAATATAGAGAAAAAAGTATAGGTTTGTCGGTAAAACAGTGAAAATCGATTTATTTCCGGTAGAACCGAAAGTTCAAATTAAACCAGACATGCAAATTTTTCATACCCATCATTTGGTTGTAAAGTCCTGTGAATTTCAGATTTTTTCATCGAGCCGTTTCCGAGATCACCGCGCGAGTTTGTCGAACATGCCGACAGACAGACCGACATCTTTCCAAAAACCTGTTTTTCGGATTCTAGAGGGTCGAAAACGTGAAGATTCGTTGAAATTAGCAAAATTCACCTTTCTACCAAAACCAATACTTCTCTTATATCACCGTAGGTGATGAAAAGTAAAAACTTATACATATCAAAAATTTAAAGTGCATTTGCAAACTCCATTACCGGTATTGGTAGCTTAGACTTTGAAGGACATTTTAATAATGTATGATGATGTATTGCTGCAGCAAGCAATTTTAAAATGTAAGTATAAATTTGATTATAATCGACACATCCTGTTCCTATGTAATAACTAAAGTGTGTTCTTCTTTAACCCGTACGCTTCCCCAAGTGAGACTCAAGCATGAGAAGAATGATAACAAGAATTTTAGTAAACTATGTGAATTAAAGAGGTTGGCTCGTCAAAAATCAATATTTTTTTTTAAATTTATCAAAGGCTAGTCAAGACATTGGGTATTCGTATGATTATTATATTTGTGATCTGATGATGTCCCTAAAAATGCAATAAAAAAAAAAAAAAAAATACCAAAATTATGAACAAACTTAAGATATCGATTTTTCATTTTAAATCGCTTTCAAATGGTTAAAAATCTAGTAGATTCGTTCGATTTCACTCTTCGATGGTTTTTTATGGTCAGAAAAATATTCTCCACAATCCCACTAAGTCACTTTTTTTCATCGCGTTGGTGACGTTGAATATTCAATTTTACAAGATTGGACCTTGGTCGATTACGATCAACAAATAACGATATAGAATTCCCTATTGACGAAAAAAAAAATTTGTTACAGTAAATTTGTGAAAAATACTTGTCTGAACAAAATAAACCATTGACGATTGAAATCGAAACAATCTACTAGATTTTTAACCATTTGAAAGCGATTTAAAATGAAAAATCGATATCTTACCGTTTGTTCACAATTTTGGTATATTTTTTTGGGGCTTTAATTGAATTTTAAGAGATAGCATCAGATCACAAATTTAATAATCATACGAATTTCGAATGTCTTGACTATCCCCTGATAAATTTAACAAAAAGTATTGATTTTTGACTATAACCAATCTCCTTATTTTTTTTAATTCGTTTTAGATTCTTTCATCAGATCATGTCTTTCAATAATTGAAATTCTGTTTCTTTAATGTGACTTAGAATTAAGATTTCATGAATGGAAAATCCGATGACTCTAAGTGCAAAATTTAGAAATTATAGATTTTTCTAGTACCTAAACGATAAACACGGTTTTTCCAAACTCTATTAATTCCGAACTAAATGGGTACATATAGAAACGAGTATGAATTCAAAATATTGTATACCTCAGTAAATATAGACATACACGTGTATGTATCTAGACTGTAACAAATCGTAGATAAGCGATTTTAACACACTATTTGCCTTGGGCTACTAACAACCTCGATAAAACTCTGCAGGCGATTCGTTGTATCGAATATTGAAAATTTTTATACACATTTAGACCCACGGCAATATTCATACATGACGTAAGAAAACCCACGTAATAACTAGATCAGTAAATATAATATATGTGTAATAATAATACGTTGTGAATAATTATTGCATATGGAAATAATCGCAAGTATACTCAATCGATTGATCAAACGATTCATTTTATTCAAAATTATTTTTTATTCAAGTTTTCTTTTTTTTTTTTTTTTTTTATTGTTTTTGCGTTTGGAATAATTGAACCAGCGATTTTAAACCAGATTTACAATGTTCAAAATTTTGTTTAAGTCGAATTGGCGTCGCTTTCGGACAAAGTACTTCCGCGATCGCCGCTAGGTGCAAACTTGGCGCTATACTTTCTCGCATGAAATGGACAGAGTCAATAGCTCGGAACTCGCGCGGTTTAGAACTATTATATATGGGACATTCCACGCCAACTCGACCAGTGTTAAACCCCGACCATCTTAAAATCATTTCATGTTTTTTCCTAACATTCTACTCGGTGAAAAACGTGACCTGAATTTTTTTCAAATTTTTTTATTAAACCGTTCATTTTTTATAAATTTTTGAAGACGATTGCGAATGCCCATTTTTTAAAATCTGAAAAAATTCTTAAAAACCCAGTGAATGACACGAAACACCCCCCGTTAAGGAAAACGTGGGCCGAATTTTTTTTCTATTTTTTTATCACTTAATTGGGAATTTTGAAATTTTTAAACCCAAAATTAACACAGGATCAAATCGTAAACGTCAAATAAGGGTCGATTTACAAGTAAATATACAAGTAAATTGACCCTTATTTGACGTTTACGATTTAATCCTGTGTTAATTTTGGGTTTAAAAATTTCAAAATTCCGAATTAAGTAATAAAAAAATAGAAAAAAAATTCGGCCCACGTTTTCCTTAACGGGGAGTGTTTCGTGTCATTCACTAGATTTTTGAGAATTTTTTCAGATTTTTAAAAATGGTCATTCGCAATCGACTTCAAAAATTTATAAATAATGAACGGTTTAATAAAAAAATTTGTAAAAAATTCAAGTCGCATTTTTTACTGTGTAGAATGTTAGAAAAAAAACATGAAATGATTTTGAGATGGTCGGGGTGTAACACTGGTCGAATTGGCGTGGAATGCCCCATATATACTTAGCAAAGGAGATCAGTTAACGCAATTACTGTGGGTTCTCATACTCTCTTATTGTATAGATAATGCGATATTTTTTTTATTATAAAGTTCATTGACCTTTGCTGAGATGCGATACAACAACCATTACTTAACAAAAAAAAGAGTATTTTCCGTCTATCTTTAAGCTAAGATTCTACTTTTTTTGAAAAAAGAATCGATACTGGTTATTAAAAACTGTATAATTATTATCAGATTTCTTTTACCCCGGTTGAAATTGTTCAGCGATGTTCATTTACATACAGAGTTTATATTATTTACGGTCAACTGACTCTATAAGTAAGAATTTCATTCCAACCTTGAACTCAAGTAGAATCGTACAATAGAACAGAACTATAATAGGTCGCGCATACTCCAGAGTATTTAGAGCAAATCGAGACAGTCATACGTCTGTTAAGCAGCATTACTTCTGATTTCAGACTCGTAAAACCCAGAAGAAAAAAGATTTGCAAAACACGATTTCTTAAGTCACAATCCATAGTTAGAAGATAGAAAAAGATCTGATTCCGAACAGGATAATAAAAAGCAAAAAAATGTAAAAAATTATAATATTTTTAATTATATTTTCAAAAATTATTATCAAGGAAAAAAATTTTCTAATTTTAGTCGATTTTTATGATAGGTGTGTGTATATTATCGAAAAATATTAGTTCAACAACCTTAGTTTTTCCCATCGACCATTAACGGTATTTCGAAAAATAAATTCCAACTTGAATGAAACTTATAGACACATAAATATACGAATGAAGAGTAAAAGAATCTCGCCTTCAACCACATAAATGTTCTATTCTCACCGTCTAAATCGAATAACGAAACTGTATCAACTGTGGTTTAAGCGATTTAAAACTGTAACAATAAACCGCACCCGGTTGCAGTTTCAAATAATTCTATAATTCGTTCGATCGAACGCTTCGATATTCACGGTTGAAGTATCAAAGTTATTTATCTATATTATACGATCGAATATCAAACCGGAAATTTATGTTATTATATTATTTATTATGAAATCGGATGATGATCGTTAGCGAAAATACCCTTCGTATATTTTTATTCTCAAAGTGAAATTCCTTATGGGACTCATGATTGGTATGGGAATTGAAATGCTGAGAGCGTCAGTTCGTCATGTGAGACTCATTGTAAATATAATATACCGAGATGTTCTCTTGAAACAAAACAATCGATAACGCAGACGTCACATAGTTTAATTTCATTAGTCGGCGAGTCCATCTTGCGACGACATTTGAGTCTGTGAGACAGGAGAGCCAACTTGCATGAGATTCTAACCTCGAAAATCCGTATCAACTGCTTAATTGGCCACCAAAAATAAAGTTTGAGAGCTAAAAATCGGGACGGCCAGCCTGCATTAGCAGACGACGAAACTCGCGCTTGCGCTGTTGACTTGAATATATTCCTCAGTATAAATATATATATAAGGCATTTCTTGGCAATGACAAAAAAAAAAAAAAAAATTTTAACTATACGCAGTTTTGTTATTATTATGTGAAATATGTGATTGACTCTGATAATATAGGTACCCGGAGTCCATGAGGAGGAAAGTCCCGTCACACCGTTATCTTTTTATTTTTTTTTTATAAATAAATTACAGTATTACGCAAATTGGATCGAATTGCTAATCTTCTTCTTCTTCTTCCTCCTTCTGTTCATCTGTAACGTTGAAGTAGAAAGTGTATATACGGTAAGCCATATCGCAGGCGGAGAAAATAAGAACAAAAATAATAAAAAGAAAAGACAAAAAAAAAAAAAAATGAAAAATCGTTCACGGTATTTCGCACAATGGAAAGAGAGAGAATCGTGCCTCATTTATGCTCCGTATATATACAGAGAAAGTCAATCTTCAATCTTACCTCGGTAATTAGGGTATAATACAGCAAGGTAGGTAGTTTAGGTACTCATATACGAATAATGGCGTGTGCAGCCCGAATAAATACAGCCGCATCCACGACTGCAATGTTACGACTAATTAGAGCTGGTTAATTGGAGTCAGACACCTCGAGAGCGAGAAGCAAGGGGTCTTTTTCTTCCGGCTATAGTAAATACGACAAAGCGATGAGATTCCAGTTCGTTATGTACCCACACGGTTACCTCTTTCTTTTTTTCTTCTCTCTCTCTCTCTCTCTCTCTCTCTCTTTTTCTTGTTTATTTTGGCGCATTTATCATTCAATAAGGCTCAAATTTACTGCGAAACTTTACCTCCGGACACCGTAACAAGAGTTATTTGAGAACCGCTTCGTATGTAGGTACGGGATCAAAAAAAAAAATCCCAATAAAAAAAAAAGAAAAAATATGCAGCAACTCTAAGATATTTTCTTAAAGAATTTCGAAAGGTGGGTTTATGTATAGAAAATCAAATACCAAAGTAAAAATGGAAACTACTAGACTGCGAATTTTTTATACAAATTTATCAAATTTCAGTTTTATAATAATAATTATAATTATTTTTTCAAATATTATAGTTGAAAGAAAAGAAAAGATGAATAAGAAAAATCGCCCTATCCCTATTTTGGGAAATCTAAAATTGATTGTCAGATTAAATTGTAAATAAAAATTTGAGATCCGTGAACTGATGGCTTTTACTCTAAATGCTTTGTAATAGGTTAAGAAATCTTGGACGAAATTATATCTTTGTCCGTTTTAATAGAGCTCTGAGAGCAGAGCAAAGCATATCTTCTTCTTCATCCCGGAAAAGTAATTATTAGCTTCTCTTATTAAGTTTTATATAAGAGAAAATATCGTAAGTCTGGTTCACTGATCGTTGCGGGACTAAATAACAGATGATACCCGATTATAGTCTACATCAAAATATATACATCGATTCTGATTTCATCGATCTATTTTGGATAAAAATCTTTTCTAAAAAAAAATTCTTTTAAAAACAGATAATTTATTCAAAAATGATCATTCGTCCGAATTTTTGATATTCAAGTAGATCGGGTTTATATCTCTGAAAATGTTTCAACAACCATTCATAGTGAAATAACTCTCGCTTTAAATTTTTTAAACGTCTATTTTCGGAAAAAGGTTAAAAAAAAACAGTAAAAAGGAAAAATCTCCCCACTCCAGCTCTATAAGTTTAAAAATTTTGATATTTGACATACACGATTTTTCAGAATTTGTTTCAGATTTTCAAATTGTGTCGATCGATATGATCGTTTTAAAAAATGGTAAAAAATTCAAATCGATTTGAAAAAATTTAAAAAAAAAAAAAAACTGCCTTTCAAAGTGCGAACAATCATATAAAAAATCGCGTACCTAATCCGAGAGGTCAAGGGTCAGATCCAGGTCAAAATGACATCATAGAATGTCTTATATAATAACATAGGTGATCTAGTTTTCTTCAAAATTTTTTTACGAGGGTTTAGACGCTATTTCATAAAATAGTAATTATCTTGAACCGTAGACAGTCGAGTGTGAAATCTGACATAATATCTAGGTTAGGCAATTTTATTGGACACAATGTGGTGCCGGGCTATGGATGAACGTGAACAGATGTCACGCGACGAAAATTTAATCTCTCTATAACCCCGACGATGTATATGTGTATGTATATATATATGTATATATAGATATCATATATCGCGTTTACATAGCCACGTTATATTATTATTAAAAAAAAGGTCCAAAAAAAAAAAAAAATTAAATTTATATCACAGATTACGATGTGAATTTAGTTAAAAACAAATTTTTATCAACGTCGTTTATCATCCGCAAAATTACTGTAACAATTTTATTATCTAATCTGAATAAAAAGGTAAAACCCTGAACTTTCAGACCTTTTCCAAATGAGTTACTCTTCCCAAATTATATTCAACAAATCAAATTCAATTATTACATACCCCCTAGGTATATAGATATAATATATACCTATAACATATGCTGTCACAAATTTTGTGATACGTAAATAATTTATATTGACAAAGGTGATAGTCATGTCTAGAATATTGAAACCAAGGTTAAAGTTCCGAAGGGTCAAAATTACGAATTCATTTTAGACGATTTTTAAATTTTTTATTCAGAATATTAAAATTGGGAAAGATCCAAACGCAGATAGCTTGAAACTCGGAAAGTCCAAGAATCTGAAAATTTATGGAAAGGCACGTACGCTCCATGCGTGAATTTCAAGTTTCATATCTTTGGCTATAGAAATTTTAAACTTTTGGTGTCTTTTGATTTGAAATTTTTTCAAACGATTATTCAGACTCTTAAGGAATTTCTTTATCTAAAAATTATTAAAATTCAAGATTTTTATTATTCGTTAATTCAAAAACTCCGGATTATCGGTCCCATAATTCTGCACATTATTTAAATACATCAGTTCGTCGATAAAAGCTGTAAAAGCCCACTGATTAAATTACACATTTCGATAATTATAAAGCAGAAGCAGATTCGAAAATTAAAAATTATTAAATTATTTTATTGACTCTAGAAATTTTTAATGATTCGGTTCATCCGACAAATCGATTAATATTCAGTTGAAAATGAGAATATTTTCAATTTTTTATGTAAATATCGTGTGAATTTTAAGGTATATATATATGGATTGTTTAAGATGCATAGAAAACGCTGACTGACAAACGAAGCAAAGCAAACCCGTGAGACAGATAGGGTAAGTTACTTCGGTCGATTTGCGGGTTATCGCATTTCGCAGGCCGCCAGTCAGTCCCTTTGGCAGGTATAGGTAGATATAAAGATACGTGTTTACCCAACGAATAGGGATCTGTTTTATGACTGTGGATGTATCTAGGCTCATTTCGTTTGCCTTCACCGTGTAATTTGTCGATTTTATCTATAGAGCTAGGTACTATATGTATATATACCCTCGATGCATGCGATGTTATTTATCTTCAAATTTTAGGTAACTAATCAGTTATCGCCATTTGTTTTTCTTCTTAATGTTGGGTCACCCATATAGCATGGCTCGCCATTACCAGACACCTTGAACGATTCACTTAAAATTTATATCAGAGCTAGTCCAAAGTGTTTTCAACTTGTGCCCGATGTCGCGACTCTGTATTCCTAAGGGTCTCGATGTGGCACCCCGAAAACCAACCATATGCGTAATATCAAAGTCACAGGTCTACGACTTCGGGTTTCGACGTCGAATCCGTGCCCAAAAAAATGTTTTTCCTATACTGAGGACAACGGTCCGAATTGAATACCCGTCATCATCAGTACGGGTGATGATTCTGGTCACCAATTTCGTAGAAGCTTCCGCTAGCGGCATGCGAAACCATAAACTCTGCGAAAACAGAGCGAATACGAATTTATGCACAACTTAGCAACTCATTCGAGAAGTCAGTCTCCAAAAGAGTTTAAGAATCTTCTACCCGACCCATATGGCTGGAAGGGATGAAATTTAGGGGTTGGGTAGGCGCGGTCGTGAGTCTGGTGGATGTGTAAAGGGCACTGATCAGATCTAAGGTTTAAACAATTTTATAGGCGCAGGTATGAAATCAAAACCACAGACCGAAAGCCTGTGACTTTGATTATTGGTACGACGTTGGTTTTGTGGGCACCCCATTGCAACCCTCAGACCTATAGAGTTGTGAGTCTGGGTACAAGTTGGGGACACTTTGCACTATCCTTGGTATAAATTTTAAATGAATCGATCGAGGCGTTTAGAAATGGCTCGGTATAATCAGGTTGACTTGTTAATTTTGTTGAGTAGTTTATATAAATATTAAAATTTCGAATGTTCACAATTTCATGGGTGTTTTAAAATTCGGAACTTCAACCCGACGCTAATAATGTAAAAAATGAAAGAATAAAACAAAACAAAAAAAAAAAAAACAGAAAAAACAATGGGATTCGGAGTAAATTTTGTCGGGGACACTAAATCGGACCTGCTGCAGCAAATCGCTGGAGACATACGTGGCTCGAGAGCAAGTAGGTGTGGTAAATAAGAAGAAAAAAAAAAGTAAAAAGAAGAAGAAGTAGTAGAAGTAGAAGAAGAAGAACGAAATTACTGCACTTTCTCGTGAGTGGACGCCGAGGAGGAGATGAAACGTGACGGAAATAGCAAAGATTACAAACTAGAAAACTATCCTCACGATCAGACAAGGGTTTCCTGTGTGTTCTTAAGCTTTTGTCGAAACCGCTGACCCTCGTTCTACGAAGGCTAACTCAAATGCTAATCACAACCGCGTACTCTACACTCTATACATACCTATATACATTCTATGTATAATAATATATATATATATATATATATATATATATATATATATATATATATAATATAGGTACATAAGGTTATCGAGCTTTCGTGACGTGACCTTATCCGCGACGTGAAATAGACATCGACGATATCTGCGTGTCGAGATCAGCTGGTAAAGCCAGCACCAGGCGCGGAATTATCGTTATTATCATTCATTGTTGTGTTGCTGTTATTTATACTGATTGCCAGTTCGTGACTACAGCATACCAACGTAAATCGACAGTTTGAAAAATAATAATCTAGACATTTTATTTTCTCGATTATATATCTATGTACATACATATATGTATAATACAGCTTAAAAACATACCTATCCAAATTTTTAACCTTAACTTTAAATTATAACAAATATAAAACTCAACACATCTTTTTTTTCTTATACACATAGATCTGATCAATTTTTCTTGCCATTTATTTGACCACAAACCCAGTTTAAATATTCGCCAATCAACCAGCTAGCAGAATTGTAGATATCGTAAAACTTCAAGAAGATTCGTTGCTTTCAATCTTTTTTTTACAAAAGAAACAAGCCGGGAATACAGTTTTTCGGGGTACTTTTCATTAAAAAGAAAAAAAAAGTATAGGTTTGTTAGAGAAAGAAAAAGTATAAAAAAGGAATGAAAAACCGAAAAAAAAGATCAAAATTGAAAATTTCACATGAAAAAAAAATGCTCTATATATTGACAAACAACAATTTTTTATAGTGTATTCATTCTAATTCGATCTGAGTATATTCACAATTTTTTTAATATCATTGGCAAGGAATGCCCTATATATATGAAATTCTCAACTCGGAAGAATATATTCTTTCATTTATAAAGGTAATACAGAGAAAAAAGTATAGGTTTGTCGGAAAAAAAGCGAAAATCGATTCATTTCCGGTAAAAAGAGAAGTTCAAATTAAACGAGAGATGGAAATTTTTCATGCCCATCATTTGGTTGTAAAGTCCTGTGAATTTCAGATTTTTTCATCGAGCCGTTTCCGAGATCACCGCACGAGTTTGTCGAACAGGCCGACAGACAGACCGACATCTTTCCAAAAACCTGTTTTTCGGATTCTAGAGGGTCGAAAACGTGAAGATTCGTTGAAATTAGCAAAAGTCACTTTTCAACCAAAACCAATACTTTTCTTATATCTTATATTATAAAAGTAAAAACCGAACGTACTTAACTCTGGAAAGTAACTAATACACAATCTACACTATAAGGGAATATTTTTTGTAATTTTTTTTCTGAATTTTTCGTCACCTCCAAATTCGGAATGGCATCTAAGAATTCTTTTTACTTTTCATCTGCACCTACGGTGATATAAGAAAAGTATTGGTTTTGGTCGAAAAGTGACTTTTGCTAATTTCAACGAATCTTCACGTTTTCGACCCTCTAGAATCCGAAAAACCGGTTTTTAGAAAGATGTCGGTCTGTCTGTCGGCCTGTTCGACAAACTCGCGCGGTGATCTCGGAAACGGCTCGATGAAAACATCTGAAATTCACAGGACTTTACAACCAAATGATGGCCATGGAAAATCGCCATGTTTCGTTTGATTTGAACTTCCAGTTCTACCGGAAATGAATCGATTTTCGCTGTTTTACCGACAAATCCATACTTTTTCTCTATATTACCTTTCTGAATGTAAGAATATATTCTGCAGAGTTGAGAATTTCATATATATATATATAGGGCATTCCTTGCCAATGACGCCAAAAAAATTGTAAATATACCCAAACCGAATTAGAATGAATGCACTGTATAAAATTGTTGTTTGTCAATATATAGGGCATTTTTTTATGTGAAATTTTCAATTTTTATCATTTTTTCGGTATTTCATTACATTTTTATACTTTTTTTCCCCTGCAGACAAACCCATCCTTTTTTTTCTTTTTGATGAAAAGTACTCCAAAAAACTGTTTTTCCGGCTTGTTTCTAATGTACGATACTTTCCCAATAATTTTTACCAAATTTAATCGATAACTTGCATGAATATAAATAAATATATCGAAAACTTAGGTATATGTATGTATACTTTCGTTTCAGCATATCGTGCGATTGTGTTTTATAATGCATATATTGTATTGTCGTCTGAATTCGCAGCAATATTGTTGTATGTAATTGGAAAGATTAGAGATTGTAGATTTGGTTAATTCAAGGATTTCCTGCGGCCTTGCATTACCTTGGCTTGCCTTGGGACAACGAAACTAGAATAATTCGTACAAAATTCAAGATCTTGATCAGGTAATTACCTGAATACGGTATATATATTCTATATGAAGCAATTTCCGACAGGCACGAACGTTTATATATATATACGTATATGTAATATCTACATAGATTTTGTCTCGGTACAACCTATACTGTCGGCTTATTTCAATTCTGGAGTTGTTTGGATAAATTAACTTCGGACATTCCCACGACCCTTCAAAATTGAAATAACACCACCCTAGAACAAATAACCACAGTACTATATTTCCATTTTACAATTTTTCCCCTCTTTTGGATACGTATGTACCTCGTATCTCCATGTTTCACCCTTCGTTATATATTTGAGTACAAATAAAAAAATTAACCAATAAAACATAACCAATTTCCTATTATTTTGCAGTGTGCTAACTAGAAATAAGGTACTACATATCCGAAACTAGTTTTTCGATGATATCTCAGGATCCGCTTATGATATCAAAATGAAGGTGAATATCGAAAAGAGAGATAATTCAATTCTCTACAAAAAAGATACAATACACTTTTCCTGTATCTTCACTGGTCTCGCTGTATTTTACCGTGGAATATGTAACTAATTACTACATTTATTGTACAATGTCAAAAAATGTTCAACCTAAAATTACAGCAAAACCAATAAAGATACAAGAAAAATGTATTCTACATTTTATATAGAGAATCTAATTAGCCTTCTTTTTGATACTTACGTTTATCTTGATATCATTAACGGTTCTCCAGATATCATCGAAAAACTATTACGGAGCACTTTTTTCCAAGAGAACACGATTCGAGCCTTGTAGGTATTTATTAGAATTAAAGCTACAGAATTACGTCTATCGATTCTCGGTAATAATTATAAGAAAAACGAGCGAACGTATATATAACGATGAAAAATAATTAGGGATCATGTGTATTTTTTTGGGCTACAAAATTCGGAACTTGTTACTTGTAACTCGATCTTATAGCCCGCGGCAAAAGTCCATCAGGTATATAACTAAGGTACATGTATATGTATACCTAAATACCGAGCCTTATATACTTGGCTAAACTTTCTTGGCTCTAACCTCGACAGAGGAAAAACTTTTTGGTACTTTTTTTTTTGTATAGCAGTTTTGTATTAAAACCTCAAATTTTTTACCGACACTTGATGATAATCTTAAACGATAATCATTTAGTATAGGTGTGCAAAATAAATATGATGCAAGAAATAAGAAAGCTAAGTATATATTAGACTGAGCCAAAGAAATCGACTATTTTTTTTTTTTTCAAAGTATATCAAAAATATTGTTTGGCGTGACAAAAAATAATTATTTTGAGAATTTGAGTCCTTAATATTAATATTGAGAGGTCTATCATCGCAATTTTAGATTTTTTTTTTTCTGAGCGGGTTTTTCTTTAACCTTGAATAACTTTTGATGGAGTGAATTTAGCCAAAAATGTTAAGAGATTTTTTTTGTAGAGCATTTGATTTCCTATAAGAATATTTATCGGTTTTTTCCCGGGTACTGATTTTTACATGAATTACAAAATTTCAAAGTTGAAAGATCAAATTGTAAAACTATACCAATTTTTAAGGCATGATTGTAAGGAAACGGTTCATCTGACGGAAAATTTCAATCAGACCTTTTTTGTAGAGCATTCAATTTCCTTCAAAAAATATCTGCGAGTCAATTTTGTTCAACTCAATGGTTTGGGAGTTCTGAGACAAAAACCCACTCAGGAAAAAAAAATCTAAAATTGCGATGATAGACCTCTTAATATTAATATTAAGGACTCAAATTCTCACGATAATTTTTTTTTTTGTCACCCCAAACAATATTTTCGATATACTTAAAAAAAAAAATAGTCGATTTTTTTGGCCCAGTCTAGTATATATATGCTCCCTAATATCTTGAGACATCGAATATGAGATGAACAGATGAGTATACATAATATATAATACAAAAGATGATCAATTAATCATTTATATATAATTACAACCCGTGATCAAGGATGATAAATTATCACTCGATTAGGTGTTAACGTAGGTATATATCTGATCATGGTTTAGTCACAGCTAATCGATTTTATAAAAGAAACAATTTTATTCATGAAGAATTTATTTAATGTAGGTATATAGGCAGCAAATATTAATTTACATTGAATAATGTATATATATATCTGATCGTAAAAATTATTCAGTGGAAAATTGATCGGACTAAATAGGCTGGCTATGTGATGTGTAATGATAAATATACAGAGAGCACGCGAGATATGAATTTCGTTGGTTAATTATTTTGTATATAGGTATATGATTTTATTGATGATGAATAAAAATCTTCGTGTGATTTAGAAAATAAATTAACTGTTTTATATGGAGTTTAGATAATTTATAATATATATCGCGTTTATCATTATGAAGAAATAGTGAAATTCTGAAATTTCGTGATATTCCGCTGTGCAGGTATTAAGTTTTGAAATAGTAAAGAGCCACGCCTGGATTAATGTAAAAAGGCGATCGAATTTATTGAGAAATTCTATGATAATCCGGTTATTAATTTATTTATTTGAATTTTATTAAAAGAGATGGGACTTCTTCGCGATTATATAGGAGACGTGTGCTGGCGCATTGACACCGATTAATTTATTGCGATGTTATACAACTTTCGCCTGTATAGTAAAAATTTTTTGTAAAACCGATATAGCGATTAGATGAAGAAAAAAAAAAAAAATATATATATATATATATATATATATATATATATATATATATATATATATATATATATATATATATTTTATTTTTATTACACATATCCTGTGTCACATTTTATTATAATTAATCTCATTTTTTACTTTTTATTATTTGCGATATTTATCTGCAGTTTTGAAGTATAACCCATTTGGGAATGTTTATTTTTTTTTTCTCTTTACGCATGAATCGAAGCTCGATAATTAAAATGAATTTATAATTGAATCTAAATTGATTTGAGACAGAAAAAAAAGAATCATAATTATAAATTACTAAATATATACAAAAAACTAAAACTAGTTTAGAGAAGAGATAAAGAATGTCTAACAAGAGATATTTAACGTATAGGATTTCAATTAATTACACGTTTTTAATAACGGTTTTAATTTTTTTAACGAAATTCTCTGATAATTGGTTCTTAGATAAAAATGAAAATTCAGAATTCCTAAGTCCCCAAAAATTCAGACTTTACTGCCATCTGTTGCCTACGTTCACGAAATACTACAAGGTAATAAAAATCTGCGTCGATATACACTCCTCTCCACATGCTTTTGCCATTCTCCAGAAAAAAAGTGTGGAGACAAAAAGTTTTGTATCTTCGAAAGAAATTATCATAGCTCAAAAATTTCAACGGGATTTTAATCTACGATTAAAAAACTTTCGAAAATGCTATAGTGGACTTGATGAAAATAAAGAATTCATTTTTTTTTTTGTTATCAACGATTGAATAAAGGAAAAAAAAAATCGAAATTTTCAACACGCATGAAACTCCGGACAGATTTCGAGACAGTCAAGTTATTAAAAAAAAAAACTTTAAAATGATAGGTCGAGTAATTTTTTACGATCATTTTTCATGAAGTTATAATCATTTGAGTAAAAAAGTGTAATTTTTTTCGATCGTTCATATCTCGAGAACTAAAAATCGTAGGAAAAAATCCCTGATGTATTTTTAAACCTTATTCAAAATTCTCAACAAATTCATGAAAATTCTATTTCTTATTTCGATCATTTTAGGATTTTTCTTATAACCCATATAAAGTCCCCTTTTTGTGGCATAAATTTTTCGTATATTATATATTTTTTTTTAAATACCTCGAACCGTTCTCGAGATATCCGCTTGTAGCGGTTATAAAAAAAACTCACCCTGTATGTAAACAATATATATCTACACAGTTTCGTTATAATAAATCGTTAATTTCCTGTCTCGCAATAATAAAATAGATGGATATGAATACATTGATAAAATAATAAGATGTCATTTAACATTTCACTCATAGCTATAGTAAAGTCTTAGCGACGACTACGACTCGCGGGCGGTTTGTCATTATAATACGTAGGATAGGTACTACCTACATAACGTTTTGTAACTGCAAAATCGTGGCGCCGTGAAACAAACCCGATCATTAAAGTGACGCAATTTAATTGCTCGCGGAATTCTATTAGGTAAAGAAAATTAATTATAGCGAAAATAACGATTTTCTATCACCATACCCACGATGTATACGTTTAACGTGTAGACGCCTCACTGGAAAATCAAGATATCTTAAAACCTGGTTTAAAATCATGAGAAAACCGTGAAAAAATAAAATAAAAATGATATCTATAAAGTTAAGAAATAGTAAAATAATAAATATCACAATACCGCGTACAAAATACTTTTCGAAATTGTTAATATAAAATAAATCAGTTCAAATTTATGTACATATCTATACCTGTATTTATTATTGGTGATGATTCTAAGTGAAGAAGAAAGTGTGTTGAAAATGATAAATGTGTTCCTGATTCTCGCCAGCTGATGTTCTCAAAACTTGCTTTAGATTTCCAACAAAAAATTAACGTACTATTTTCATTTTATATTATAAATAAATACGATACGAATAATAATTTCATTATATATTTAAAATGATGATTATTAATTAATTAGAAATTCACAACACGATAATAAATAAACTTTGTATAAAAATATATAAACGGTATTATAACATATTCGAACGTATTGACATAATGTGAAATTTTTTTCTATTTTTAACCGGACACTATACAAATAATGATGAAATTATATTTATTTTTTTTATAAATTAACAAGGTTATAATTAATATGCTGATCGTTACTGAAATGAGAACAAACGAGGGTAGATTCGACGACGTTACGATGTTGTTGTTGTAACATATCATAGATGGTTTTAATTAAACACTCTGATAATACATATTATATTATAATAGACGATATTCATGCGATGAAAATTACTTCACATTTATTTATTTATTTATTTCTTTTCTTTTCTTTTTTCTTTTCTGATTATATTTGTTCGTTTGATTTAACTCAAGCCAACATACATACAGAGAAAACTTCTTTTGTTGACACTCGACTGCCCTGTGGACGCCGACATGGTGCCATTATGATTCTCACTTCAGACTCATTGCCGGTGCTTGTCGATTGTAGCGCCACACTCTAGACGACAGATAAAATTTGCATCACAATATTCTCTGTGGGTATACAGTGAGCTACAGATTTCTACGCTACCGACTAAGTCAGGGAATGTTAAGATTTTAATCAATTACATACAAACGATTTAATAAACAGCCTGACTCGGCTTGATTGATAAGATCTTCTTCATGTTGATCATTGATAAGTTTACAATAGATATTTTATAAATTTGTAGGCAATATTGACCAAAAATATTTGTTCATAAATATTTATGATGAATATAATTGTGTGCTGTATGGGTATAATGTTTTCATTTTGATCGTTTAACGTCCCATCTCTTATAGATCTATTAAGAACTTCGAAAATTCTATTTGTTTTGGCAAAGCACGCATATTTTGACTCAGTGACATTTTCTTAAAGTGTTTCCATGGTTTACCTAATTTTATTAATAAGTAGATAATAGTTTCACTGCTTGGTATCCTTTTGCTATATCATTGACAGCAAAAATTATCACAGCCAAGTCGACGAAACTTCAAACGATGCGCTAAAAATTCGACATACATCGATCTATCTCGAACGGCCGACCGCCCAACCAACGCACAAATAAAATGACAATTAATTCGAGATTTCGAGTTCGAGGGGTCACGGATCTTTTAAAATTCGATGATTTCTTTGTTTTTCGTTTATCTTTTAAGATTCAATTCTTATCGAATGACAATTATTTAGAATATATTACTTAATTTCTAACGGAAATCAAGTTATTTATTTTTTTTTTTCTCCAATCATTTTCATTCAAAATTTGTAAAATATTTAATTTCATGATATTATTATTATTATTATTATTATTTAACGAGGCGAATAACAATGTCTATTGTATACTGTACGACAAAAGGCATGTTATTACTGCGCCGGGTTTAAATTTTAACTTTTTTAACAACTTTATACAATTATTATTGTTATTATTATTATTATTATTATTATTATTTATAACACAATGAATATCGATTTAATTCCATTTTAACAAGCCATTGTAGATTAAAATGCAGAATTTATATAAAAAAAATTACAAATCAAAACCTGTGTGGATATTTTTATAGTTTTTTTTATTTTTTATTTTTCATTTTTTTAATGGTTTCATTTATTCATTTATTTATGTACTTAGTTATTTATGAATATAAAAAGTCTTTGACTCTGTAGTATAGGTAAATTTAGCTTGAAAATGTTTTCGACAAAAAATTTATACCTGTATAAGTACCTACCTGCAGTACATAATTATCATGAAAATTCTAAAAGACGTTAGAGGTTTATTTATAGAAAGTAAAAATTTGTTGAACATTTTTATTGAATTATCGACCATAGTTTTGTCTTCAGATAAAACAGTTTAACAATTTTCTAAAATTCTTATGCATACACAAGTATACGTACCTATATTATATATTTCTAAATAATAAAGATCTTTAAGAGACAAAAAAAAAAAAAAGATAAAAGATAAGAAATGTAAAATTTACCACAAATTTAAATTTTTTAACTGCAATAAACGAGTGGGTTTATCATACGACGACTAAAGATCTTATTTGTAGATCATTAAATTCCCTACAAGAATATGTCTCTGTCATTTCTGTATATTAATACGTAGGGCGAGTTATTACATTCAGAAGAAGCGAGGAAAAGTTTTCCCACGTTATTCAAATGGAAAATATAGAAAATCGTGTACATACCTCTAAATATTAATATTATATGAACTTATATATCTTGAGAGGAATTTTTTTTTTTCATCACTAGCAACAATGTTTTTGTTATAAATTTTGAAAAAAAACTAAACAAGTAGTTGATTTTTTTGGCCCAGTCTACAGAGTTTACAAATCTAATCTAGGTAATCTCAATATACGAAACAGTCTTGAGTCTATAAAAAGAATTCAAAATACTAAATTTCAGATAGAAATATATAAATTCTTAACCTAGGATTCAATTAACACATTCGCTAATTATTCTGTTCAATCAACTGTAAATATCTAACGAAATTCCGCCACTATAATTCTTTTTCGGATATTAAAAAAACGTACAGGGAGATAAAAATGGGATAAAATCATGATTTTTTTTCTTTAATTTTTTATTAATTTTTATTTATACGAAATAATGACTTTTGACGAGATATAGTCCGCACATATAATCATCCTGGTTTACTAAAAATTTCTACAAGACTTCTCCCAACGGAGTTATAATCAGTTCACGAATTTCCACGTGCTGAGGGGTTCCTAATACGTACAAAACTGATTCAGCGATATCTTTTGCGTTAAGATAAGCAGTATGACAAGAAAGTTCTTCAATATCTTTATCGCTTAATTTATCATGAAAATTTTCAGCGCCTTCAATTATTTCTGTCGCCACTGTACCTGGACTGAGATTCTGCAAATGAAATAAATAAATAATTTCAAAATCAGCTCGTTTAATTCTCACGGTTTTATTAATACTCAAATTTCTTCAACCCAATATAAGGATAAAGACTTTTACCGTCACTTTGATCTTCCTTTTATCTCGTGTGCATTCCATCCTCAAAGTGTCAGAAATTGCACGTAAAGCATGCTTGCTTGCAGGATAGACATTCACGAAGGGTGGAATAATGTTAGGAATTCGATGGCCAGCGATACTGTGAGAGAATAGAAAATAGGATCTAATAATTTCTCACGTACCTATTTCTGACCATTTTTACTTTTCATCGCCTACGGTGATGTAAGAAAAGTATAGGTTTTGGTCGAAAAGTGAATTTTTTAATTTCAACGAATCTTCACGTTTTCGACCCTCTAGAATCTGAAAAACAGGTTTTTGGAAAGATGTCGGTCTGTCTGTCGGCCTGTTCGACAAACTCGCGCGGTGATCTCGGAAACGGCTCGATGAAAAAATCTGAAATTCACGGGACTTTACAACCAAATGATGGGCATAAAAAATTTCCATGTCTCGTTTAATTTGAACTTCCGGTTCTACCGGAAATGAATCGATTTTCGCTGATTTACCGACAAATCTATACTTTTTTTCTCTGTATTACCTTTCTGAATGAAAGAATATATTCTTCCGAGTTGAGAATTTCATATACCGTGAGGTTATGGGGAAGCCGTTCACTAGATGCAGGCAACCCAACAGTCAAATTTCCGAAGATTGCCGAAGGCAGGGTATTTGTCATTAATGGAAGGGGACGCGAAAATTTCTGTCAGCAGACATTTTAACTGTCAGTTTGTTAGGTTAAAAACAATTGTCAGAGCGAAATTGAAAAATCTGATCAGAATAAAGTTAATAAGCAAAATTCATCAATATTGATTTGCAAAAAAATTGCAACAGTTAATGAATGAATTATGACCGGTTTCACCAACGACGAATAGCTTTCATTCGTAAAATAACTTTAATCGTCGAATAAAAGTCGAAAATTTAATGTTAAATAATCTTCTGTTTCTAGTGAATAGAATTTAATCTACAATTAAAAGTTATTCGTCGTTGTTGAAACCGGCCATAATTCATTAATTAACTGTTGCAACTTTTTTACTAATTAATATTGATGAATCTTGCATATTAACTTTATTCCGATTAGATTCTTCAATTTCACTCTGACAATTGTTTTTAACCTAACAGCCGGACAGTTTAGTCGTCGATCTAGCCATCTAGCGGATTTCTCACCGTATTACACACATGGGCACAACACATCCATACATACGCGTTCATCATTATGTGTCCATGTGTGTAGTACGGTGAGAAATCCGCTAGATGGCTAAATCAATGTTCATTTCCTCTTAATGACAAATACTCTGCACCTTCGGCAATCTTCGGAAATTTGACTGTTGGGTTGCCTGCATCTAGTGAACGGCTTCCCTATAACCTCACGGTATATATAGGGCATTCCTTGCCAATGACACCAAAAAAATTGTGAATGTACACAGATCGAATGAGAATGAATGCACGGTATATAATTGTTGTTTGTCAATATATAGGGCGATCCTTGCCAATGACAAGAAGAAATTGTAAGTGTACCAATATCGAATTGGGATGACATGGACTGTATGAAATTGTTGTTTGTCAAAATATAGGGTATTTTTTTATGCGAAATTTTCAATTTTGATCTCTTTTTTCGGTTTTTCATTACTTTTTTTTATACTTTTTCTTCCCCTGACAAACGCATACTTTTTTTTCGTTTTGATGAAAAATACTCCGAAAAACTGTTTTTCCGGCTTGTTACTTTTGTATTGAAAGTTTTCTAGTATTAATAAAAAAAAAAAAAAAATAACAAATCGCAAAAAAAATTTGCCTGAGTTAATCTGCAAGACTGATTACAGAGTTTTTGGAGCATAATTTCAACCAGCTTGTAGCGCAGAATTCATCTGATTCCTGTTGATTCAGGACAGAAACAACCTTGAACATAAAATCCTCAACCAAAATTTTCCAAATACCTGCAGATATTTATTACATGACCATACTCTCGGTTTTCCATCAATTTAAGAGACTCCCTAGTGCAGATACAAACCGCCAAAACATTCACGTCGAAGATCTGTTTCCAATCCTCGGTACTACCATCTGTAAAAATTTTACAAATCAAAATTCGTCGAGTTTATAATTCAGATTTTGTTTAGGCATTTGATTTTCCTTTTTTTAGAGAGGGGGTGTAGGTTTTATCATCCATTCAATACGATGCTCCGGAAGTTTGAGTTGACCCTCTGTTTTAATCTGATTTAAAAATTCTGTCTTCCGGACTAGAATTTGAGTAATTTATGAGCCCGGAAATGCTGAAAACCTCGACGTTTTATTTTCATTTAATTTTTTTTGTTTTTGTTTTACTCTTGAGAAAAATAACGACAGCAACCTTCTGATAATCTCACCTGTTAAAGTAGAAAACCGAATAATACCGGCATTATTAACAAGGACATCGACACCTCCCAAATTATCTTTGATCCATCTAAAAGCCTCAAGGATATCCTCCTCCTTGGTCAAATCGCATTGACGGGGGTAAAAATTTCCTGAGTATTGATCAAGTTGGGAAACGAGATCTTCGAGGCGTTCCTTTCGTCTTGCCAAACCGATAACTTTTAATCCATTTTTGAGAAAAATTTTTGCTACTTCAGCACCGATACCAGCCGAAGCTCCGGTCACGATGGCAACCTAAACGCAAAACGCATCCAAGGGGTAAATTTAATTTGTCGGTAAATAATAATTATGTAACTAAATCCTCAGGGTGTATGAATTATTTTCATCAAAATTTAACCAACATTCCCCAGCTGCCTTAGGAGTAAAATTCTTCATCCGTTTCGCCGCATTTGCAAACGAATATTTACCTGAACTAATTACAACGAGGATTCACCCGAGGCAAATTTTCCTCGTCATATTATGACCATGTTGTTATAGATATAATATCTCGACAGGAACCCCTAACGTTTAGAAATATACAAGGTAGGTGTAAGAAATGGTGTTAAATATTTAAAATATAAAATAATTTTATAATTTTGCTGATTGCAAACGCGTCATATTTCTCATTCATCTAATTAGTCCAAAATTTAAACAAATTGAATTGAAATTTCATCCGGAAATCGTGACAACCGATTCCCCATACGATCTACTGCGATTTTAAATTGTTATCATTTTTGAAATCGTGATAAGAAACGAGAAGAAATTTTAGGAAATTGATGGTGAATATTACTCAGAAAATTTCTGGAATTCTTACAAGTGTTTGAAGGATTATCTTAAACCAAATATGTGACTCAAATATCTCAAGAATCTCAAATTAAAATTAGGATGAAAATTTCCGTACATTTTCAGAATTTTATTTCACGTAAAAATAAAACATATGTAAAAAAAATTCGTATAATTCTTCACGATTTTGGAAATAAGACCCTTTTTATGGGGTTTTTAGGTTCTGTTGAAATGGCAGTTCAGAAGGTGTAAGGAGGTCTTGTAGCTTGAATGTACATACACGAAAGAAGAGGAACAGGAAGAAAACAGAGGCGCTCCTGCATAGTTTGAATAATAATTAAGCCATTCGTAATTGAGGACCAAAATTGATTTTTAGCTTTTAACCTAAATGAATTTTTTTGAATCAAAAAAATTGTGAAAGTTCTCCAAAATGTATGTTTTCAACTACAACAGTCTCCGATCCGATAACTCGGACAGTTCGTCAGATAAAAAATCCCGAAAATTAGTTATTTTTGACTCTGCTAGGATGTATATGCCCCCTTAACCCTCGTCAGCTAATGATATTTTGAGCAAAACGATGGGTCGTTCGTGACTTTCCATTATTTCACAATGTTTAAACTTTTGAAAAAATTTGAAAAAATTCATGAGTCTTCTTTGAACCCTTAACTAAATGATAATAATTCGTCCCATCTGAAAAAAAAATTTTTTAATAACAATTTCATGCAAAATATAGAGAGGTGCAGGCATTTTTCAAGATAATGTTTAAAAAATCATAACTCCTGTAATTTTTTAGATAAATTAAAAAATCCAACGGCATTTTTTCAATGAAATGACAACCTTTTAGAAAAAAAATATGTGAAATTTCGAGGGTTAAAATCAGACTCTTATTTTTTTATATTAAATTTTTGTTTTTTCGTGTAAAATACGTTATGTCTTTCGTCGATTTTCACAGCTCCCTGGTAACAAGCGGAATAAGAGAAAATTCTGTGGCTCGGCCGTTAGGTTATCCGCCTCCCCGTAAACATTTTTCTTCCCCCGGTTCCAAATTTTTACCTCCAAAGGGTATACGAGAAATCATAACGAAAAATTTGACCCCGGACACAAATGACCCATCGTTAGCGACCTGCGAGCCCATAGTTCATTCAATTCAAGGTTAGCCTGAGTTACGTTCTGTTAGGTTATATTAAGCCAGGAAAGAGAATGATGATATATTATGTTACTCTGTATATCAGCGTATATAAACATGTGTATAAAGAAGTTTATACGATGTGAAAGACAATCAAGGATTCAAAAATCCTTTTGCAATTTTTAACTGTGAAATTATTTTTTCCAGAAATGATCTGTAAGACTTGTGAGAATAACCACACGTCTTCCAAAGCATGATGGTAACTTCTTGTGGTCACGATCTTATCATACTGACTTATTTATTTAGAAATGTTTCTGCTCATGTTAAGCATGACTGTGAGATTGCTAGTCAGACTTATTACCATTGGATACAGTGAAGCTCGTAATTCTATTTTGAAGAAATAGTCTAACCGTTTTGGGTATTAGTCTCACAAGAATACTGAAAAATATTCTTTGGAATAATCTCCTTTTGTATTCAGCAAATTCTGATGATGAACTGTGAATACTGATAACACCTGTTATCGAACTTACCTTTCCTATCCACCGTTCCATTGCCGACAGAGTTTCTGAATTACACAATAATATTTACCTCCGAAAATCAGAGGAACAAAAACTATACGTCGAAACTGGTTCCAATTCTACTGAATGCTAAAGCTACACTAACCACAACGGCCAACTCACAATGGGCATGAATATTCAGATAAGGCTGTCTGCTCAGTTTGAAGGCCAAACGCGATGAATACCGAGCGAGATGATAGTCCTTCTTTATCGACAAATATTGACTGTAAATCATTGATCATTTCGTTGATAAAACAGTTTAAGAAATCTATTCAAATTTTAACTGTACATTGCTCGAGTGGTACAAAACGATGGGAAGTCTGTGGCTTTGGGAAAATTTAAATAGAAATTATTTTATTTATATTTTTAATTATTTTTTGGTTAGTCTAGATGCCTTTTGATCTTTATTTTTCTTGAATAATTGACTTTTTTTGTATTCGGTGGTGTGTGAAGGTTTGTTTGATCGTAAAAGAAGAAACGGTCGTTTGTTAGTTTTGGAATAAAAACAATATAAGAAGAAACTGTCATCATTACGAGTTACTGATGTTTCTTCAACCGTTTACCAACGACTGTTGCATCGCCAGTTCGAGAAAGAGAATACAAACGATAAGCTTTTTCCTTTCTGTATATTAACAGACAGAGCTTTATATATACAGTGCCAAGACTTATGAAGGCTTTTTTGTCAATTGTGTATCAAAAGAAAGGAGCATCCCTTCGAACCGTAGAACCCACCGGATAAAACCTTTAATAATACAAGTCTGTTTGAAAAAGAAGATAAAAGAAGTCTAGACACATATATACGCACATACAAGTGTATATATGTGTTCTATGGATATATACAGTGCTTTATTTCCTTGGTCTAAAATTTCTGAATGGACTATACATCCATATGATATATAAAAACTAAATATAAACGAAATTAAATCGTTGCATTTGACGAATTTGAGGTAATAATGGCACATTGTTTCTATTCTATTTGATATCGTAAGGTTTCTTCTGTACATAAATTTTGAGTTTTTTTATTATAGTACAATTTTCAAAAATTTCGATTATGATATTCAAAAATATGCCACTGTTTCGATTTTTGATGCGAAATATATTCAAATTTCTTGTTGACCGAAATTCCTTATTTCATTTTGATAAAAAGAAACAAAAAAATGTTTTTCAAACAGACAAAGAATTAATGTACGACTGAAATACCGCGACTTATACTCCCACACAGTAGAATTGCTGAATGATGCTGTGTGCAGTTTTCGATAAAAAAAACTTGTTTTATACAGACTCGCGTGTATCCTCGACCCTGAAAATTAATTTACTGCGCATTGACGTTGTGATGCGATTCAATACATTTTGCTAGAGTTTAGTTACTTTCAGATAATAATTAGAAACAATTGACTGCATATATAGGGTGTACAATAATTAATCTTAGGCTTTAAGAATACAAAATAAAAAATGTAACTAAGTTCAAATTAAAAAAAAAAAAAAAAAATACCAAAATCATAGATTAATATTTACCGTAGTTTTGTGTTAATAAAATAATGGAATATCCCACAAAGACGGTTAATTTTTCGATTAAATTTATTATAAGTATACATATCTGACGTATATATGGGGCATTTCATGTCACCTCGACCAACGTTCGATCCTCGCATTTTTTGTTTTCTCTCCAATTAATTCATGTAATAGTAGTACTCAAAAAATGCCTATCTTTTTTTTTTTTTTTTCGACGCATACTTCATCAGTTATGGCGGTTCAAAAAATTTTCAATTTCGACCCATTTGTAAAATCTGAAAATATTACCAAAAATTCTATATTTTATTTAGAATTTTTTGGTGCAAGAGCCATAAAGGGACGAGACCTCCTTCTAGGCGTTTTTGGACTTGAAATATCTATAATTCAATCCAACCGTGTAGATCTCTGAGGAGAATATCTTATCGTTATATTTGGCAAGTTTTTGGCTTGTGAGGATTTTCTTATCGTAGAAACTAAGAATACAAAAATAATAATAATCATACCATCTTTTGGGTTTTTGAAAATACTTTTCAGCAATCAAAGAATCCAAACTCAGAAAATATATAGCAATTGACTATTCGGGTGGTTCTATAAGAATATCTGTCATATAGAAATTATTTAAGAAGTCTATAATAAGCAATGTGAGAGATCTACACGGTTGGAGTGAATTATAGATGTTTTAAGCCGAAAACGACCTAGAAGGAGGTCTCGTCCCATTATGGCTCTTGCACCAGGAAATTCTAAATAAAATATAGAATATTTGGTAATTTTTTCAGATTTTACAAATGGGTCGAAATTGAAAATTTTTTGAACCGCCATAACTGATAAAATATGCGTCGAAAAAAAAAAAATGGGAATTTTTTGAGTACTACTATTACATGAATTAATTTGAGAGAAAACAGAGAATGTGAGGGTCAAACGTTGGTCGAGGTGACATGGAATACCCCATATAATATAATAATCCATTGAGTAGGTAGTATAATACATGAGTCATTTTTACCTGTTCGATAAAATTGTTTTGAAAATTTAAAAAGCACGAAATAAAAACAGGTTTTAAATCTTTTCAATATAATAATTATATCAATACGGTGATAAATAATAATTGACTTTGAAATACATAAATGGTTATGGTATGTAGGTAGTCGTCTCTATTTTAAAAATGATAAATAGAGGAAATGGAGTGTTCCATACGGTGCAGGAACTTCGATAGGAACCTAGATTCAAATACGTTCACCTACTGGACGAATGGTCAATTCCGTTATCTGAAACAACAAAAATAAATATAATATCGCGTTATACATATGTCGAATGAAAATACCTGCAGGTATATGATCCAACGAAATCTTAGTATACTTATAACACTCATCATATAAATTTAAATCACGTGTTCAAATAATTACAGATATTTATATCCCTCAAGGACAAGAGATTTAGTGAAAGTCTTATACGACTTTGACGAGAAGAAGAATTCTTCAATTTTCGCAGTATATCATTTCTCAAAAATATACTTTTTTTTTTTGCTTTTTATTTTTTTGGTCGATAAAAAAAATCATGAAAATACGTTAATGCGTAATAAATAAACTCTTCAAGTTTGAAAAAGATCGGGTAAAAACTTTCTTTAAAAAAGAAACAAAAATTATACCGAAATTAACCCTGCAGTTTGGGACACGACTGATGGGGGTCCCTTAATTGATTAACTCGAACTATTATATGATCAAATTTGTGAATAGGATTTCATTGATTTTGAAAACTAACTGAATTTTTGAATTCCATTTTCTATACCGTATTAAATAATAAAATAAATGAAAATCTTATACCTGAACATTCGGGGGTGTGCCAAGTATGTAAAGAACCGCATCCGCGATATCTTTAGCTTGTAAAGATGGAGCATCATGATCCGCGACACTCTCGACCCAATCTGTAGTGTCCATAATTTCCGTTTTCACTAATCCAGGACTAAGACTCTAAAGAATATCCTGTCTCTGATTACATCGATCAAATGTATAACAATAGACAATCCCATGTAGGAGTTGCCAGGCTCGGGCCAGTCCTGGGTAACCAAGCTCTGGCTTTTTTGATGTTGACCCAAGCCTGGGCCAGACTTGGGCAACCAAGCTTCAGCTGTTTCAATTTTGGTCTAAGCTTAGGCCAACCCTTACTACCAGTCTTGGCCCAATGCTGTATGCCAAGCCTGACACGAAGTTATTATTCCAGATTCAAACGAAGGTTGGACCAAGACTGGTTTGCAACGTTGGGCCAAGGTTAAGAAGTGCAGTTGGCGCAGGCCTGGGACTATGCTGGGCCCGTCGTGATTTCCTACATGGGATAATTTGAAACTATAAAATTCTACTTACAGTTACTTTAATGTTAGTCTTAGCGGAAATTAGTTCTCTTCTAACAACCTCTGTCATCGCTGTCATAGCGTACTTGCTACTTGGATAAAGACTCAAGTGTCCAGCAGTGCTCGAAATCGAATGTCCAGAAACGCTGAAATCGAAAATTAATTATTTACATCTTTGCAGAATCAGCAAATAGATCATTTTTATCGTTTTCGACGATAAATAAATAAGAAATATTGTTCTAGTTTACCTGTTAATGTTTATTATATGACCGTCAACACGACGTGCTCGCATATTCGTAACTGCTTCTCGTGTGCATATCGCGACAGCAAGAACATTCACATCTAAAATACGACGAAAACCTTCCGTATCTCCACCTGAATAATAATTATTTTATTATAAATGAGTATTATGGTAATAGCTGTCTACTAATTATGCCTTATAAGTACACTTTGCACACATTCGAAACGATTAATATTACGACAATTATATGTATATATGTACAATCAATCATGTTTATTGATTGTAAAATATAAGAACCAACTGTTCATTTCGTTTCACAATTCATATACACTTAGTAAAGTTAAAAAATAGTACTTTTCGATACTAGGTGTGAAAAGTTAAAATTTCTGCCCGTTCAAAGCGGGCGCAAAATCTAATTTTGCGCCCGGTGTATCTAAAAAGTAATTTTCGAGATTTTTTTTTTTTTGGGAAACTATTGAAGTGACAGGAAGGGGATATAAACCCCCTTAACAAATAAAAATTAACTCATGTTCCATAAATGAATAACGTGCGATAGATTAACGTCAATGTTAATTATTTATCTTATAAACATGTTGGAAAATTTCTAAACGTTAATATAGTTTTAAATACGAAGTATTACGTGTACTATACGTATACGTACTCACATGTATAATCTACTATTGATTTTTAATGTACATATATACCGTAATAACAATTCTATGCATATATTACACCTAGTTATAATTTTAAGCATACTGTTAGCATATTATACTATGCTTATGACATATTTACAGCTGCCAGGAGTCCGGTTGCCCTTGAAAATTGTGCGTTATAGGATATAAGTGTGTACGCAGAAATCTTTGAAGTCGCAATAGATGACCATGTATGTATACATACTAACACATTTCATTATTTATTCATGTATATGTATATCCGTAAAGTACTCAGCGGTTTGGTACTCTCCAAGTATAATGAATCGGCGAAAAGTTAATGAGTTTATAAAAACTTGAATATCTTATATGTATACACGATTCGCAGAGAGCTGTATCAAGGATAACAAGATATATGCAATATAGATTGAATTCCAAACTGCACATAATCAAATTATATAAAAATAACCTTCGCGGTGCTTAATTACAATTTATCATCTTCCAAAGAGCGAAATTCCTTTTTTTTTTTTTTTTTTTTGAAACTCCAAACTTTCTTTTCTTTCACTTACTAATTATATTAGCAAAATGGGCAACCCCTGCGTTGTTTATCAATACGTCAATAGCTCCAAGATGATCTCTTATCCATCTAAAAGCCACCAATATTTCCTCTTCGTTACAAACGTCACATTGTACTGGATACAATTTTCCTTTTGCAATACTTAATGCCTCCGCTGAATCTTGCAAACGATTTTTTCTCCTCGCTAAACCCACCACTACCATCCCTTCACGGGCTAATGATTCCGCAATTGATGCACCGATACCTGATGAAGCTCCTGTCACTACGGCGACCCTACCCGCCCAACGTTCCATACCGTTAGACATTTTTTTTTTTTATTTTTAACTATTAAAAGTTTAATTGTTCTTTGATAGTTTTTTTTTAAACAGAATTTATCACGATTAATCACAGTTTTTTTCTTTATTTTCAGAAACTAGAAACTTTAGATTCAATTTTTTGCACTCAGAAGTCTATCCGCAAAACTCTGCACGATAATTTCGTTTTGTTTTTATTTTCCTTCTCTAATTGTGCGGGTGTTAATTATTTCTTTGCATAATGAACAAGGATTTGGAATTAGCAGAGTTTGTAAATGGATGAAACAACAAAAAAAAGAAAAAAAAAAAAAAAAAGAAAATTGCAATGAAAATATATGGGATTAAGTATGATTGTGAAACTGACCGATTCGCTTGTTAAAAACCAACTGAAGATACTATGCGATTATTCTTTACCTAAGTAGCGTCGAGACGATCCTTGACATCACCTTGTATACACAAACGTCGACATCTCTGAATCGTGTTCCCACTTGTTTTACTAAGAGGGATTGCTGCAGTAGGACTGACCACACGATGTATAAAAAAAAAATTTAGAATTTAAGTTGTGAGTTGTTAAGTTATACTACAAACATTTCAAAACTTGTTTAGATAATAAAATGACGTTTATGGTATAATAATTGGTTCCGGTTTTAGACACGTTTTTGATTTATTGCTATTCCATTACCTCGATGGATAAAATTTATAATAATTGAATTAAGAGTGGAAAATGGGGATTACAACTACTTCAATTACTCGATAAATTAGTTTTAAAAAACCTTTAAAACTATACTTTTCTCGCGAGAATTAACAATCCAGTCTACAGTCTGCTGCAGTAATGAGATATCGCGAATAGAGTAGAAGCTTAAAGAAAAACCGTTAATATTAAAAACGTGGAAAATTAATCAGCGTTATGTTATGGAATTTAATTTTTCATTTTAAGACCGCTTCAAAAAAATTGATTATTTTTCATTTTCAAAAAGTGAATCAAAAATATTGTTCCAAATGACGAAAAAAAAATGCTGTCCAAGTTTGAGATCTTAATATTAATATTAAGAGGTGCCTCGTCGCGATTTTCTATTTCCCATCTAAATAACATAGGAAATTTTTTTTTTTTAACTTTGGAATTTTATAACTCGTCAACGGATTAGTGTACGGATAAGACCATAACATATTTGTGTAGTGAATTGAACGCTCTACAAAAAAGGTCTCTTGTTATTTTTCGATAAATCTAGCTGTTTCCAAGTTGGTGTATTGGTTATTAATGGTAATTAATCATGACTAACTTAGAAACAGTTGGATTCATCGAAAAAGACCAAGAGACCTTTTTTGTAGAGCGTACAATTTTAAACAACAGTACTCATACAGAATCTTTCTAAGTAGATTAATTTTCAAGATATATAAATCGAAAAGTTCCACAAGACCATTTCCCACGTTATTTAGATGGAAAATAGAAAATCGCGATGAGGCACCTCTTAATATTAATATTAAGAGCTCAAACTTTGACAGCATTTTTTTTTTTTTCGTCATTTGGAACAATATTTTTGACTAACTCTTTGAAAATGAAAAATAGTCGATTTTTTCATACTATTTTTCTAAATAGTCTGCGGTAAAGTAGAATCCTAAAAAATCGTGCGAAAACAAAAAGTACTTTGCGCACACTTTACACGGTTTTAAAATCGAACTTTGCGCATAATATTTAGAAAATTATTTTTACCTTACGTTATAGAAATCGTTGAAATAATGACGCACGGTGTAAGCATAATACTGAACATAGAAGTTTGATTGACGTGAATTTATGTATGTAAATATATTTTTGAATACACGTGCCAGGTATAAGGTAATTGACAACTAATTCGCATACATAGGTCAAGGTATATTCGTATGCTATATTTAATCATGACGTATGTATGTATGTACGTTTATCCTTACAAAGATTTTCATCAAATTTTATATATTTAAAAAGATAAATTATTCACATTTTTCCAATTCAATCTAGTTAAGAAAATTTTTTAATATTGGTATATATATTTTATCGATTGAATCGATCGTTCTTTAGTTTTTTTCCTTTTTTTGTTACTGAAAAATTATAAATAGATACCACGTCACAGACTGATTTAATTATCAATATATTTTACCGTCAATTAATTAATTTGCATAATGATGATAATTATGTTCTAACTTTACGATAATTATATATTATACAGAGATTCTTATACCTATGTAGTACACTGTTACGTAATTAAACAAACTTTAGACTCACTTCGACAGAGTTGTGAAGAATTTAACTTCCGTAATCGTTAAAATTATTCTTTGGTACTCTGAGTTTATTGAAAAAAAAAAAAAAATATAAAAAATTACAAAAAAATAAAAAAATTTCATTACAGTTAGAAACAACGACAGTTGATTAGATTTCATTTATTTTGCAATCATGTAATTGATCAATTCATAAATCATCCGATTCATCAATCATAATTCTAATTTCTATTTTTTTAATTAAATAATCCAATGAGCCATTCGATTATTCAATAACCGCTTATTCATACAATTCCGTTCCATGTAAGATATGTAAGTTGCCTAAAGTCAGGCGGAAAGTTGTCTTTCTACAAGCTGGAAATTCTTAACATTAACAAAACGAGATTAAGAAAAATTAATACTCCGAATTTTGGGTGTTTGAAATGATAGATTTTGAGACTTGGGAGGTAAATTTTGAGTGAATGAAATTATTCAGACATGTTGTTAATTGTTATTATTTTTATTTTATTATTTTACATCCATCTGTATAAGACTGATTGGTGTTTTGAAATTTATCATATACCTAATACAGAATGTAGAATCGTGTTTATAATTACGTTGTTTCGTGTACACCTTGTGTCTAATCAAGTAATCAAATTAGAACTCCGTCGTGACAGTCCGCCTCAAGTGCGCCGAGACTGTTGGGTACACTTGAGGACTTAATAAGATGCCCCAAGGGGTTGAATAGTGAATTCCGAGATCTGTAACAATTTACAAATAACATTTATCAAAGGGAATGAGATATAGAACTAGCTTAGACAAAATCTGATATATAAATTTCGTGCCCTTGATTATACGTAGACCATAAACTATCGTCAAAAATTTTATATACCCTTGACACTAAGTTATAGAAATTTTCGAAAAAATTCCTCGCTAAATTCGAACCATAAAAAAAACGTTAGAAAAAATGTAGCAAAAATCTAACGTTTTAATTTTTCAAAATTCAAATCCTCATCAGAAATGAAAGAAGGATCTAAATTTAATAAATATATCTCCTATCCGAGATTCTTTGAGAAATTTTTTCCGGTTTCTTATAAATTGGATTTCGACATCTGCAGGAGACTGACTATCGTATAATCCATGCAGACATAATACATCTATAGACTTAGATCTATACAGGTATTTAATTGAATCTTACTTGAACGTTGGGTGGGGTTGACAAGATGTAAATCACAGCATCCGCAATATCCGAAGGCTCCAATCTTGGAATGTCTTCCTTCGATAGTGGGACATTTGCTTCTTCAGCTGCCGAATCCAGTATTTCTGAATTTACGGCTCCCGGACTAATGCTCTGTCAAATACAAACCGTCAAGATTGACGTTTACACTTCTTTTCAATAAATATCAAGATCTAATGAATATCAGGGGTGAATATACATCAAACTAATACATTGCAAGAAATATCGATTCTTACGTCTGACAATATTGATTTTATAACTTTAACAAACTGATGAATAAAATATTTACCGTTATTTTAATCTTCATTCCAGCTTGAGCCAATTCTTTACGAACAGTTTCAGTCAGGGCAGTAATTGCGAATTTACTCGGTGGATACAAACCTCTGTTTAAATTTATCACCTGATGACCAGAGACACTGAGAAAACAATAATTAATTATCAAAATTTGCTGCATAAGGTGAAGTTCACTTAAGAAAAATGTCGATTTTAATTTATAAAATAATTCTATCTTTCGGTTCCGAATGGTCAACTTTTTACATACATACCTGTTAACGTTCACTATGTGTCCATCGACTCCACGAGCTTGCATTGACTGTACAGCTTCTTTGGTGAAAACAGCAACCGCCAAAACGTTTGTTTGAAGAACCTTTTGGAATCCTTCTGTATCCCCGTCTTATTATTCGTTGAAAATTAAGAAATATTTTTTTTTTTTTTTTATAGGAATGATTCATCATAAACGTCTTCGTTCGATTCTCAAATTTTAATCTTATACAAATCGATGATCGGTAATGCAATACGTGAGATAGATAACGATTACTCATGCTGCTACTTGTGATCGTGTATTAAAAGCTTTATTCAAAGCTCTGGATGTCATATCTGACATTTAAGATTTAAATCATATTTTACAACTTAAAACCATGTCAAAAATTTAACAAAGATATACCGACGAGTGAAACCTGGACAAATCGAGGCATATAAATGCTTCTGTTGGATTATACCTCCGCATTACATAATCTGTTTATCAATGTTGTATAAACCTCGTTTTAGTGAATGAGACAAGAGCCTCATGATGAGTTAGCAAAAATTTTTATACACACACACACGTAAAAATATTATCGAATATTTTATATCGATCTTAAAAATTTTTTCGAGACTTTAACTGCCAATGAAATCATTCAAATTCTTTTCAAATTAAATTTTGGAAATCTTGGAAATCTTTTGGGATCTTTAAAAATCTATCAAGTCATTTGTAAATGTTGAGAAAATCATTTTTTGAATCCTTGAAATTTAGCGATTGAATGAGAAAAAATGCATAACTTTTCAAAGTCGTAATATCAAAATTTGAGTAGTTTAAATAATTGTCATAGTTACTTGTTATTTTTGAAATATGTGAGACTCCAGCGTTGTTAATCAATATATCAACTCCACCAGCTTTATCCTTGGCCCATTTAAAGGCAGATTGAATTTCTTCTAATTTAGTAACGTCACATTGTTTTGGATAAATTTTTCCAGCTGCATATTTTGTTTTTTCTTTCAGTGAAAAAAGTCGAACAATTTTAACGTCCAAAGCGAGTACGTTGACTCCATCCTTGACCAAAGCTTCGGCTATTGCTGCACCGATTCCAGTACCAGCACCGGTAACGATTGCTAATTTACCTATCCAACGATCCATGGTTTTAGCTTGTCGAAAAATGACTGAGAAATTCAACGAATAATCATTAGAAAAAAAAAATAAAAAAATAGGTATTTGATATCAATACCCAAAGGCAACAGGCAGCACACCGTATCTTTACGACAAGTCAATAATCTTCGTATCTATATGATATAGAAATACAGAATTGTTGTAGAGTTATATAAATAAATGTACAGAGGTGTACTTATACTGTCTTAAAACGTTTTACCTCATAACTTTACGCTACGTAATTCAATTACGGATATAATACTTAAGATAAACCGTATAAGTAGATTAATAAAATAGATTACAGTATATATAATCTAAGATAGATTTAAATTGACTACTTCAATCCAACATGTGGAATAAACGATTGATTGATGCGATGACACGAGATAAGATGCAATTAAGCATCTGAATTACTGTAAGCTATATAGATAAAATATATTTCAAACACTGTACTATCTTATTTTTTATTCTATGCCTATGAAGCCTTTGTACAGGGTCTTTTCATGGGAGTGATCCATAGGGACCCCCAATTATATGCAATTCATGGTACACACAAGTACGCTCTGTGTCATGAAAATAAAACAAAATTGAGGATTCAATGTCTCGATTTTGTTTTATTTTTTTTTTTTGCATGGCAAAAAGCGTGCTTGTATGTACCATGAATTGCATATAATTGGGGGTCACTATAGGTCACTTCCAAAAAAAGACCCTGAAGTGTAGAATAATGAAATCTGTTTTCTGCTAACCCTTTCTTGAATCTTTTAATTTTTTTTTTTATTATACTCAATTTCAATTTTTCGGCTATATAACCTAAACTGCTCAACAAAATTACCAGACACCTTGACCGATTCACTTGAAATTTATATCAGGGCTAGTCCAAAGTGTTCTCAACTTGTGCCTGAAGTCGCGACTCTGTATTCCTACGGGTCTCGATGTGGCACCCTGAAAACCAACCCTATGCGTAATATCAAAGTCACAGGTCTACAACTTCGGGTTTTGACGTCGAATCCGTGCCCAAAAAAATGTTTTTCCTATACTGAGGGCAACGGTCCGAATTGAATACCCGTCATCATCAGTACGGGTGATGATTCTGGTCAACAATTTCTTAGAAGCTTCCGCTAGAGGCATGCGAAACCATAAACTCTGCGAGGGAATACGAATTTATGCACAACTTAGCAACTCATTCGAGAAGTCAGTCTCCAAAAGAGTTTAAGAATCTTCTACCCGACCCATATGGCTGGAAGGGATGAAATTTAGGGGTTGGGTAGGCGCGGTCGTGAGTCTGGTGGATGTGTAAAGGGCACTGATCAGATCTAAGGTTTAAACAATTTTATAGGCGCAGGTATGAAATCAAAACCACAGACCGAAAACCTGTGACTTTGATTATTGGCACGGCGTTGGTTTTGTGAGTGCCCCATTGCAACTCTCAGACCTATAGAGTTGTGAGTCTGGGTACAAGTTGGGGACACTTTGCACTACCTTTGGTATAAATTTCAAATGAATCGGTCGAGGCGTTTAGAAATGGTTCGATATAATCATGTTGACCCGCTAATTTTGTTGAATAGATTACATAATTTTAAAAAGTAAGCTCTTCAGAAGTTTCTCAAAAAATTGGTGAGCTAAAATATCAAATAGTGTATTCATTATAACAATTTTTGTTTCTGGGGTGCAATCCACCCCAGTGTGTCAAATACGTCACTCCGCAGAAGTGGGTCAAGTTAGGGCTAAATGAATTTTGAAAACGATATTTTCAATTAAGAGGTTCGGATCATTTCTTGTCTAATTTTAATATAAAATAAATCAGCATCATGATGTTTTAATAAGTGTACTGATAGATAAGGTAACGTTAATTCATTACTTTAAAAAGTATAGCACACATAAATGTCTAATTATTCCTCGCATATGCTTTATTAAGAGGTACACCGAATAATAACACTTTGATTATTTATTTTGAATAAACACATTGAGTACCATAACCATAACAATAATTGAAATAAAAAGAAAAAAAAAGAAAATAAATTGAATCATTCTATTACATATTTGGGAGTACAGAAAGTGAATAATTCGGGTAATGAATATTTGGAAAATAATTAACTTGTCAGTCGTAATTATGACAATAATGATAATTATAATCTAACCACTCTCTAGATAATTAGGATTAAATAATATATAGTTTCATTTGTGAATATAATATATGTTATAATTCATTTGATAAGAATTTAGTCAATATTTGAAATAACTGTTGAATCAAATTGCGTTATAATTTACCAAGATTCGCCTAATGGACGAAGCGAAATATCTTGTACCTGAAAGATAAACGAAAATACATAATTAAAGCATATACATACCTACATTAATTAATTTAATAATAAATTACACGACGTATTAACGTGACCATTGAGACATCTATTTTCAATGACATACAGATTCATCTGTCAGATGAAAATATTAATTATTATATGAGGGGGAGGATCTAAATTTAACCATAAACAGGTGATAAAGCAAATATACAGTATAAATATAAAAATATAACAAGATAAGACTGTAATTACTACATTTACGATTAATGTCAATACATATTATCGAAATCATAATATACAGGGTTAGTCAGTTCAAACTCCGATAATGGGTGGAGCTTGGTTGATTAATTAGACCCTGTAGCTCGGTGAAAAAATTATCTCATAGAAATGAACAAGAGACAAAAGTTTTAGTAGATTTCATAATCTAAAGAATGCCGTTTGAAAATTCAAATTATACACACGGGGTATCGAGTTACAGGGTCTAATACATCAACCAAGCTCCTCCCATTCTTTAAGTTTGAACTGAATAGCCCTGTATAACCGCATCAGTCGTTCTTTGACCTTATACCAACAACAATCTTGTCTCGGTTTATTTAATGCAGAGTTAATTGATATGTGGAAGAAGCACGCCAAAAATTTCGATTGATATAACATCCGAATAAAAAAATCCTCTAAGTGACACGAAAATGTATTTAATCAGGTAAACCTTCAAAAGAGTATGATTATTGAAATTATAATGCTGTTATTGAACACAGAATGCGACAAACAGCTTTTCAATAACATTTTAACTCTCATGCACACTTCGCTTCATATATTATATTTCTTTCATCATCATACGTTGTTGTAATTTTATGTATAAATTTCATCATTAATTATCATCGTATAAATTCTGAAATAACATGTGTATGAAGAATTACAACGTTAACGTATAATCGATCTGTTGTTGTCACCAATACGTTTTGTATTAAAACTCTCTGCGATAATTAAGCTCAGAATTATGAGATAAATAATAAATTTGGGGAAATATATCATTCGGATTTCTTTTTCAAAAAATACAATTAAATCAGACGTTTTTTATGTCTCACCTGTACGTTAGGCGGTGTTGACAAAACGTAAATGACTGCCCCTGTAACATCGTCAGGTTGTAGTGCGGGCATGGATGCAAGAGTCTCTTCAGAAAATGTTGAGAAATTGGCCATAAATTCTGTCGCTACTAATCCGGGACTGATACTCTGCGAAAATGTAAAATTTTAGAAACTAAATCTCGATTAGTTGGCATAAAACGTATACTGATAATATAAGTATCGACAATAATTTCTCTCTATGTTAAAAATTGGTCAAATTTTATATGATTTTTGATTATACCGTGACTCGAATTTTTGTGGTTCTTAATTCGTGGCGTAAAGTTTCGGCCAATGCTGTTACGGCACGTTTTGAAGCAGGATAAACACTGAAACCAGGTACAGGAGGAATACGTTCCCCTGCGAGACTGTTAACGTGGATAATAACGCCGTCGACATTTCCTTCGCGCATTGATCGTACAGCTTCTCTTGTACAAATTGAAAGACCGAATACGTTCACGTCAAAAACAGCTCGCCATTCTTCGACTGAACCCTCTGCGAATTATTGTTGAAACAATATTTGATTAATTTTTTTTTTTTGAAAAGATTTCTCTGCAATTTATCTATTTTGAAAATTACTTACCTATCAATGTCGTTTCCTTTGCTATACCGGCACTGTTCACAAGAACTTCAACCGTTCCTAGTTCATCTCTGATCCAGGCAAACGCCGCAAGGACACTTTCCTCCTTAGAGACATCGCATTCCAAAGGATGAAGCTTTCCCGAGAATTCACTCAAAGCATCGCCAAGTTCTTGGACCTTCTCCTTCCTTCTAGCAAGACCGACGACTATCATTCCTGAAATAATTGACTAAAATCTTTAAGAATATCAAATTATATTTTATTTTATTTTCATTCATAATTCTTTCCTACAGGAAGAATGATGGGTGTTTATAAAATTGATGAGTTAATTTTTAAAGTGATTAATTTTTACTAAATTTTGATTAATTGTATAAACTTTATTAGGGGAAAATTTTTTTTTTTTGTTGGATTTTGTTATACCTTGACGGACTAATTCCTGGGCGACGGAAGCTCCGATTCCAGAACTGGCACCCGTTACTACGGCAATTTTGGAAGCCCATCGTTCCATTCTGTTCAAGTTCTAGCCAAGAAGTGACTGAGATACGCTTGAAGTAATAGGATCGCACTAACAGGGTTTGAAATCGATCCATTAAAAATCGTTTGAAAAATATGCCAACTGGTTTGTCAAGATATATGATATTATTCTGTGGTGATCCTCACGTATGACTAATAATCAAAGAGATATCTAATTCGTCCACGCTCCGGTTATCCCGTCTCATATAGATCGCGTGACACTCAAAAAATTTTATAATCCCAACTAGATGTACTGGGAAATAATTAATAACCATAAAAAGAAATAAAAAAAATTATAGAAAACCGGTTGACCTGTGGGCCAACCCGAAAACTTCCCGCTGTGTTAAATACGTTACAATTAATTGATACTATTGTGTTTATAAGAAATTAAAGAAGGTTATAAGTATAATTAGTTTTCCCTATACAAATCTTTTTTTCTTCAATTTCTATTCTTCGAATAACTTTGAAACTACGCGACCGATCGATTCCAAAATCTAATCAAATCTAAGTCTTGATGAACCCTTTCGATCGCCGCAACAATCATTCAAATCGGTTAATTCGTTCCAAAGGTATCGTACGACTAAAAGAGAAATTTTTGTCGTGCAATATCTTTTAAACCAATCGTTCGATTTTGATGAATCTTACGGCGATCGAAGAGGCTATCCAAGAGCTAAGTCTGATCAAGTTTTGAGACTAATCGCATGAGCAGTTTAGGAGTTATGCGCTAAAAACATGAAAAAAAATTGTTTTCTAATTTTGATTTTTTAAATAACTTTGAAACTACTCGACCGATCGATTCCAAAATTTAATCAGATCTAAGTCTTGATAAACCCTTTCGATCGCCATAAGAACCATTCCAATCGGTTGATTCGTTCTAAAGATATCGTACCGCAAAAATTTGTTTACACACACAGACACACCTACGGACGTCCATCCAGAAATAGTCAGAATAGCTTCCTAGGAGCCCAAAATGTCGAGATCTGATAAAAACTCGATTTTCGATAAATCGGACCGAAACCAATAACTTACCTTTATTTTGAAAATTTTCAATTTTTATTGCGAGAAGTTAAAAAAATTCGAAATTGATTCAATAAATTACAGATTTCGTGAATTTATCTCATTATAATCGTTTAAAAATCTTCGTTCAATTCGAAAAATTTACGTAACAATTATATAATTATCAATTCTTGCCATAAAAATTTTAAACCATTACCTATACGTATACGTGTGATGTATTACTATCGGTTTTACTCACCTGTATGAGAACTCCGATGCATATGAATTATAGACAGCGTTAGACACCGTTTGCGATGATATTAGTTACCTGGAAAGGGTGAAAATAATTGCTTATAAATATCGGGTATAAGGTGTTCCGATAATTTCTCTATATATTATACCACCTAATATTAGATAGAATATTATTCTTCAAGAACATCGACTGTCTTAAGGCCGTTTCACTACTCGTTAAACTATCCTTGCAAGGATATCATATTTTCATTATACGACGTTATAATTTTTGACACTTTAAAATGAGCAAGTGCATATATTTTACCGAAAATCTTTTACAAACCATCGGAGTTTTTGATTTCGGAGTAAAATGGAGTGGTGCTGTTAAAATGATACTATCCACAATTTTTGTCGGTACTTTTTATGCTACTGGAGTATGCGATCTGATATACACCGATAATAATTTCAGTCAATTTGCCGAAAATTTTAGTATACTATTAATTGGGACTACTGGATTTGTGAAATTTTACACTTTATTCTACTGTAGAGATAAAACGAAATATTTAAGAGACGTTATTAAACGCGGTAATCTTAGTGGAGAAGAATTAAATAGTGAAGATCAGTCGATATTAGATGAATTTGATACGGTTGGACTTAATTTTTGTAAAAAATATGGATGGGTGATATTCTTTGTAACCGAAGCATTCATGTTGCAAACAACACCAGGTATAATTATTAATAAAAAAAATTTCATTTGACAAAAAAAAAAAAAAATAAAAATTCCATTATTCAAATTTCAAATCTTCTTCTTGCTGCAGGAATGCTTTTAGGACACGGACTTCTACTTCCGTTTCCTGCTGTATATCCGTTCCATGTAAATTCAACAGGGCTATTCGCTATTGCTTATCTTCACCAAGCCTTAGGCACTCATATGTATCTTATGATGTATTTGACTTTTGACACGTGGTTTATATTCTTGATTCATTATACCTGCGGTCATTTTTGTTTACTACAAAATTTATTGGAAAAAATATCTGACACGGATCAACAACCTTCACAAATACACGAGAGGATTGTAAGATGCGTTCGGCTTCATCAGAAGATATACAAGTTTTCGGATGAACTTGAAGATATCTTTAACATATCTAATCTTATACAATTTCTTATTAGCACTGTAGCAATGTGCATAAGCGGTTATGAAGCTGTAGACGTGGTGCGTTAAATTGGATGGAACTAATCTACAGTAATAATTTTTCTTTTTTTTTAGCTTTGAAAAATAAAATTAAAGGAATAAAAAATTAAGCACAAGTATTGTATCCGCATTTTCAGGGCTTTGAGAAACCACAAATTTTAGTCAAACATGTATCCGCGGTCTATGGACAAATCGTGCAGTTATTGATATTCAATTGGTGTGGACAATTGATGGAAGAAAAGGTTAGTGATTAATGAAAAAGTGACGAAAATTATTATAATAAAACAAGCCGGAAAAATAGTTTTTCGGAGTACTTTTCATCGGACAGAAAAAAAAGGATGGGTTTATCAGGGGAAAAAAAAGTATAAAAATGTAATGAAAGACCGAAAAAAAAAGATCAAAATTAAAAATTGCACATAAAAAAAATGCCCTATATATTTATAAACAACAATTTCATACAGTGCATTTAATACCAATTCGATCTGGGTACACTTATAATTTCTTCTTGTCATTGGCAAGGATCGCCCTATATATTGACAAACAACAATTCTATACAGTACATTTATTCTGATTCGATCTGGGTATATTTACAATTTTTTTGGTGTCATTGGCAAGGAATACCCTATATATATATATATGAAATTCTCAACTCGGAAGAATATATTCTTTCACTCAGAAAGGTAATACAGAGAAAAAAGTATGGGTTTGTCGGTAAAACAGCGATAATCGATTCATTTCCGGTAGAACCGGAAGTTCAAATTAAACGAGACATGGCAATTTTTCATGCCCATGATTTGGTTGTAAAGTCCTGTGAATTTCAGATTTTTTCATCGAGCCGATTCCGAGATCACCGCGCGAGTTTGTCGAACAGGCTGACAGACAGACCGACGTCTTTCCAAAAACCTGTTTTTCAGATTCTAGAGGGTCGAAAACGTGAAGATTCTTTGAAATGAGCAAAAGTCACTTTTCGACCAAAATCAATACTTTTCTTATATCACCGTAGGTGATGAAAAGTAAAAACGTTAATTAAGCTGCTAAATTTTATCGATTCACTGTTTACAGATTCGATTTAATTATTGTTCGTATTTCAGAGTCTTGGAGTCAGCCACGCGATCTCAAGGGCGAACTTCTACAAACTAAAAGTTGACCATCAAAGAGACCTCAGTTTAATCTTGCTTCGTGCTCAAAAGCCGACTTACATAACGGCTGGAAAATTTTCCAATTTATCTCTGCTGAATTTCTCTAATGTAAAGTATTTCAATTTATAATTTAAGGCAGATATGTGAAACTATAATTAATATGAAAATATCGATAATTATTTCAGCTCATGCAGGCCTCCATGTCGTATTTTACTATGTTGACAAGCGTCCAGGAAAATTAAAATGCTGCAGATCTAAAATTGCTTAATGGCTACATCAATGAACGTAATAATTATCGAATCGACGTAATTTTAGACATGAATTTTCGACACTAGATTAATTAATTAAATGTACAGCAATCAATTCTTTTACAGATGCTTTATTATTTTTATTTTCCCCCGTTAACCCTTCGTGGTCACACCTCTGATTTCAATCAAGCTGGTCAATAATTAACCCAAGTCTATTTTTAAACGGTTGCCATGTGAAAAATTATCAGTTCGATTGAAACCGAAAAAATACTGAGAAATATTTTGAACATTCTAGAACAAGCAGTGAAAGTCAGTATATTAAAATTCAAATGTCAACATGTTCAAAAAAAAAAATCGTAAAGCGATTAATGTGCAAAAAAGACACTTTTTTTACTAAAAAAAAAATCATAACTTTTTGAATTTTCAATATTTTTAAGTGAAATTATAGTAAGAGATACTCATGAGATATGATACTTTTAGGAAGAAAATAGTGCTATGATGTGTGTTCTAAAACAGGTATTTATTTTAGGAAAAAAACGATATTTATCTTCAAAGCTCAAGCTCGGGTCATTTTGACCCGCGGTGACCACGAAGAGTCTAAAAAAATTAGCCCAAAATTTATCTCTCGATGTAGTCAGGATCATTAATGAACATTCTAAACACCATATACAACTATTCGTATTTCAGTATCAAGTATTATTAAATTAAATTTAAAGTACTTTAAGCGATTAGTAAGCAACCCTTCAAACTACAACCTGACTGAAATGAGATCAATATGTAATTGGTATTATGTATGTAATTGGTTTAAACAGTCATGTGAAGATATACAAAGTCGAGCTCGTTTCAATAGAAAACTAAATCTATAATTGTTTCGTATTATTATAGACTTTAAATATTTTCTAAAAACATGTATTTAGTAGACTGGGCTAAAAAAATCGACCATTTTTTTTTAAATTATATCGAAAATATTGTTTGGGGTGACAAAAAAAAATTATTGTGAGAATTTGAGTCCTTAATATTAATATTAAGAGGTCTATCATCGCAATTTTAGATTTTTTTTCCTGAGCGGGTTTTTATCTCAGAACTCCCAAACCATTGAATTAAACAAAATTTACTTACAGATATTTTTTGAAGGAAATTGAATGCTTTACAAAAAATGTCTGATTGAAATTTTCCGTCAGACGAACCGTTTCCTTACAATCATGCCTTAAAAATTGGTATAGTTTTACAATTTGATCTTTAAACTTTGGAATTTTGTAATTCATGTAAAAATCAGTACTCGGAAAAACACCGATAAATATTCTTATGGGAAATCAAATGTTCTACTAAAAAAGTCTCTTAACATTATTGGTTAAATTCACTCCATCAAAAGTTATTCAAGGTTGAAGAAAAACCCGCTCAGGAAAAAAAAATCTAAAATTGCGATGATAGACCTCTTAATATTAATATTGAGGACTCAAATTCTCACAATAATTTTTTTTGTCACCCCAAACAATATTTTCGATATACTTGAAAAAAAAAAATAGTCAATTTTTTTGGCCCAGTCTAATATTTAGGTATATAAAATTCGCTGCACATAGGAATCCACCTGACAAATTATTATTATAAAACAATTTTGAATTAAAATCGAACTAAAATTGTGTATTATAGTTATAACAAAAATTAGATCAGCATGTTGTAAAGTATACTCAACTTTCTAAACACTTTATCCAATTTTTTTTTTTTATAATCTGAATTTTATATTCGTTTAGGTTAACTTTAGATGACTGAAATGAACTTTGTGTTTTTTATTAAATCAGTCTATGATGATAATTCAATATTATACATATAGACAATTATTTGGTAAGTATAATTCTATATTTTACTCGAACATATATACGGCATGCGAAATCTTTTTCTCAGTATGGTAAATTTCGGGAAAATTATTCTTTTTATTCTTTCCTCAATGTAAGACGTCGGTTTTTATACTCAGTTGAATTTTTCATACGTGAATACCTAGACGAGGGTGCAGAAACCATTTCCTATATAATATCAGTCATCTAGAAAGAAGAAAAATAATTGCGTATAACTACTAGCTAGATTTTCCGATAATTTCTCTATTGCAATATTCATAGTAATACTGTTTCAAGGAAACCGAGTGCTTTATTGCGGTTTTACTACTAGATTCATTTTACTGGCGATACATATACAAATATTTTCGTTACGATTTTTTCAGACTCAATGAACGAGTACATTTACTTTAACGAAATTTTTCTCGAAATTATCGGTATTTTAAATTTTGGAATAAAATGGAGTGACGTATTTAAAATAATTTTGTGTATAATTAGTATGGGAACTTTTCAAACTAGTGGAGTAGTCGATCTTATAAATATAACAAACGATTTCAGTATGTTTGCTGAAAATTTGGGTATGCTTATGATAGGATTTATTGGTTTAGTAAAATTCTACGTTTTGATCTACAGTAGAAAGAAAATGAAAATATTAAGAGAAGTTATTAAATCTGATTACATATCCGGTAAAGAATTGAAAAACGAACACCATATTATAGATAATTACGATCGAATCGGACTCAGATTTTGCAAAACTTATGGATGGATATTTTTTACTGCTAGTCTTGGAGCATTGCTGCAAACATTTCCGGGTAATTCATCCATCTTTTTATTTCAAAATAAAAAAAAATGCTCATATTTCTTTATTCAAATTTGTAAAAATTATTTTTTCAGGAATGCTTCTAGGCGAAGGACTTCAGCTACCATTTCCTGCTGTATATCCATTCGACTTGAACTCAACAACTATATTCGTTATTGCTTATACTCACCAAATCATAGGCAGTTACATTGTCGTTATGATATATATGGCTTTTGACTCGTGGTTTATATTTTTGATTCATCATGCCTGTGGTCATTTTTGTTTACTACAAAATATGTTGGAAAAAATTGCTGATACGTATCAACAGCCGTTAGAAATACACGAGAGGATTGTAAGATGCGTTCGACTTCATCAAAATATCTACAAATTTTCAGATCAGATTGAAGATGTCTTTAACATATCTAATCTTATACAATTTCTCGTTAGTTCTGTAGCAATTTGTATAAGCGGTTATGAAGTTGTAGTTATGGTGCGTAAAAATTGGATTCAGGATCTTATCCAAGCAGAAAGAATAATTATTTTATCAGCATTTAAAATGAAAAGTATAAATTAAAAGAAATCTCCGTTTTTTTTCAGGGCTTTGAAAAACCACGAATTTTGGTTAAACACTTTTCATCGATATATTTACAAGTCGTGCAATTATTGATATTCAATTGGTGTGGACAACTGATAGAAGAAAAGGCTAGTGGTTAATAAAAAAGTAACGAGAATTATAATAAAAATGAAAATTAAACTTTGAAATTTTGTCAATGAATATAAATTCAGATTCAATTTAATTCTTATCCGTATTTCAGAGTCTTGGAGTCAGTCACGCGATCTTAAAGTCGAACTTGTACAAACTCCAAGTTGACCATCAAAGAGATCTCGGATTGATATTACTTAGAGCTCAAAAGCCGGCGTACATAACAGCCGGAAAATTCTCAAACTTATCTCTATTGAATTTCTCTAATGTACGATTCTAAAAAGTATACTTATAAGTCATACCTAATTAAAAATTAATATTTAAAATTAATTAATATATAAAAATATGAAAAATTATTTCAGCTCATGAAGGCGTCCATGTCGTACTTTACCATGCTGACAAGTGTTCAAGATAATTAAAACGCAATTGATATATAAATATGTGTCCAAGAATTATAAAATCGATGTAATTTAATAATATCTACACGAATAATTTTTTTACACCGTATAATTAATGAAATATACAAAAACCAGCCCATTCACAATTGCTTGATTTTTTTTTTTTTTTCTTTCGTTCATGGGTTGTAAAAGAAACTCAAAATTCATTTCTCAAAATAGTCTGCATCATGAATAAAAATTTCAAACCCTACAATGATTTTTACTTTAATTTTGAAGTATCATTAAATTTATTTCTCGACTATCTGGTAATTAGCCAACCTCGAATTACCACATCTGAAATAATATCAATGTTACTAAAATTTTGTAGAATAAGAATTGATCTCATTAGTTATATAGTTGTTAATATAATATTATACTCCGAATCTTTGTCATTCGAATCGTGAATCATCCATCAAGAATATCTCGTTAATTAATTTATTCTAGGCAAGATTTAAAGAGTTCCTTGCATAATTATGAAACCGATAATTAAAATAACAGATTTGATTAAACCTCTAATTATTTACAATTTTTAACTCGGTTCAATGACGGATGATAAGGTCGGTCAGGGATCGCTGCAGAAGTCAGATATGACCCGAAGACTAAAGCAAGATTTAATTTTTAGCAATTGTAAGTCAAGTCAGCTGATCTTTTTGGAATATAAAAATTATTATAAGGAATATAAAAAATTAATATAAAAATATAAAAATTGGCCAAAATAATACACCATTTAATTTCGAGACGAATACTTTCTTTGTTTTTTTCATCAGTGGCCCATTTTACCTCAGAGTCAGCTTTTTGCCAGTTTTCAATAAAATAATTCAGATAACAAACATTTGGTAAAAAATTTAAAAAAAAAATTGATCAACTTGCCCAATCTTTTTCTATAAACTGTAAAGACTAAACATTTTTGAACATGTAATAAATTATTTTTGTCTTTAAAATTGTGTCGCAATTAATTAGCCCGGACACTTACGAAAAATATGGTGTCTTATTTTACCCCACATTTCCTTGTGCCTATAAACGTTTAAATTAATTATTTTTCGCTAATACGAACTACCACATACCTACTGTAATCGTATTTATTTTTCGTGTTTAACAAACAGTGGTAATATTTTTAAAACGATTGATTGCGGATATCTGGTACGATTACGTGTTGTCCAACAGCCGGACAAATCTGCATATACATATAGATATAGGTATGTACGTACAATGGATGATTCATTGAACAAACATATTTTCCACAACTATTTACAACGCGAGATAATAACACATGCATATTGAAATTACGATTATAAATTGTGTTATGCTTGTGTATATTATAGGGTTTGCTATATGTAGAGTACATTGAATTTGAAACTTTTTTCTATAGGTATTTACCCGCAGCAAATATATGATGGAATGAGGTGATATATTGTAAATGGTAATTCAATGATGATGTTTTTACGGAATTATTTTATCCTGAGTAAAAATTATTCGAGAAAAACTGACAGCAAATGTTTATTACTCGAAAGTATTGAACTGCTTCTTTTCGGAATTGAGAGCAGTTTATAACAATCGGTTTTTTGAGACAGGTGTCTTTGAGAAATTTGATTAAATATATAATTTTAAAATATGTAATGATGTTCCAGATTTTACAAATGCATAAAAATACTTTCAGTTGGATTTTCCTTTTCTTTTGTATAGGTGAGTATGCTGATTGAGAGAGGAAGAATTCTATTATTGCAATAAATGAAGTTTTATTTGCCGTAAACAAGTATCTGTTATTTGTCTCAATATTCATGTATTTATAGTTTGCTCATATAGATTCTCTATTCGGTATTGAAATGGAAAATAATTTATTTGACTCGATTGTATACTTGCAGATTTCACTATTTGCGCAAACAAATTATTTATTTAATACTAATGAATAACATATTCGTAACAAACGTCCATATATTTGCGGTAAGTATAGAAATTTTAAATACGTTCATATATTTAGATAAAAATAAATAATTTTGTGGAGTGAAATACAAATAGATAATTCACTTGAAATCAACACATTTTTCTATAAGTGTTTATAATTTCAAGCTCGTATTAATTAATTCACCCAGCACTAGAGTAGGAAGTTTTGAAAAACTAATCATGCTCGATTCAATAAACTAAACTATACGTCGTTTTACTGTTGATCAGAATTATTGACGAGAATGATCAGAAGAATGGAACGAAGAGAGTAATCATGAAGAGATGCCCTTCCACGGAATAATAAAGTCAATCATTCTTTCGAATACCTGGGAATAATATTGACGAGAGATATGTTGTTCGATAATTCGATCTTGTTGTTAATATTGAATTCTGAATCGGGTGTCAGCTAACTTGAACAACGCAAGCTGAGAATTCGTACACTCATTAGCAAGCAAGTCTGCATGTCTGTGTTCTGCGAGAGAAACACCATGCGTATAATTATATCGATAAAGATTCCTCTGATGGCCGTGAATTGTCGGTGTTTACTGAAAAGTGTAATAAATCGTATAATCGTGTGGATAGTCACGTTAATATCAACGACCTTGTTAATCTTGGGCTGCACGTCAAATCAAGCGGTATAAAAGCGGGAATTTTTCAGAGCAAAGTATATTCCTTCGAGGTAACTCACCAAGTCAACACTCAGTAAACCAAGAAAAACCAAAACTACAAATATCAGAATGGATCGTTTCACCGACAAAGTCGCTCTAGTCACCGGCGCCAGCAGTGGTATCGGCAAGGCCATTGTCCAAGATTTGGTCCGCAAGGGAATGAAAGTTGTCGCCATGGCTCGTCGCATTGACAAAATCGAGGTACATCTTCGTTTATATTCATTTTATACGAAACTCTTCGCAAAATACGAAAGAACGCAGAAAATATGTTTGCTTTGAGACTTAGAAAGCCTGCAGAGATCTGTGTTTGCAATTCTGCTAGTACTTGGGTATTTGTATTCAAAACACATAAAAGGTGTATAAGTCGGGGGGGCGGGAGGTTAATTTCGACACGCTTAAAATTGTAATGATAAAAGGAATTCAATGAACCGTTTCACTTTCAGATGTACGGCGAAGAGATGAAGCAGCTTTCGGGAAAGCTGTACCCGCTACAGTGCGACATTACGAACAAAGATGAAATGATGCGGGCCATGCAATGGATAGAAAAGAACATGGGTACGATTGACGTCTTGATTAACAACGCTGGAATTGACACTCGCACGACTCTGATGGCCGGAACGATGGACGACTGGGAAAAGACTTTCAACGTAAATATTTTGGGATTGGTCGCAATGACCAAAGAATTCTTGATGATGAAGAAGAAGCAGGGGTCCATGGACTTCGGCTACATCTTCAACATCAACGACTTCCGGTGTTTCTCCCGACACATGACCCCAGAAAGAAGAATGTCCGCTGCGTACATGGCCAGCAAATTTGCCCTGAGGGGAATCACCGACTCCCTTCGTATGGAACTCAACGAAATGGAATCGAAAATCAAAGTCACGGTGAGTCAGGAAGAATCGGTCATGAAGAGCCGAGTCGATTTCACTCTTCTCGAAAGTAATGTTCGTTTACTCCGCTTGGTTTATTCTCAAATGCAAATTGTTTATGCCTTGAATTTCTATACTCCGACAGAATATCGCCCCTGGAATGGTCAACACTGACATGACTATGGAGTCCATGAAACGAAGCAGCCGCATGGTCCTGGAACCCCGCGATGTCTCCGACGCCATCCTCATGGCGATGTCTACTCGTGACACAGTCCTAATCCGTGACATGATCGTCGTCCCAATGCTCGAGATGTACTGAGCCGCTTAACGTCTACCTCAAATCGCTGACCACCCTTCCTAATGGTCACTCAACAGAACTTTTTCCTATACTTTAATGTGACTGTATTTATATAAATTATGTAATAAACTGTTCGATCTTTTTCACAAATAATTCGATCATACTTATTTCATTATTTTATACCCTGTTCCTATACCATTTTTCAGTCATTCTCATGAGACATAAATTCATTGGTATAATATATATCAAATGGCCGAAGCCAGAGGCTGGTGGATTTTGCATGGAATAGGCGAGTGAATGTCTTTCGTAAAATGAAATGTTTTTCTGAACAGTTCTAATCAATTTTTAATAAAAATCTTTTCTATTCGAATAGACAAACCTACTGTATGTGCTAGAGTCATGCTTATTCGAGGCTTGGATGAATTTTCCAGCAGAGACCCCTCAGATCGTCTTCAGACAATACTAAAACAATTCCCTTTTCTTTTCAGATTCTTATCTCAGCTCTAACACCTTCCGCCAAGAGGGTGGATTCCCCCATTTATAATACACGTGCTTCGGCTATATTCTCGGTATATATTTCACTGTAAGAGTAATAATTGTCAAAAAAATCTGTAACTATGAGATTTTAGTGGGCATTAATGCTATTCATCATGTAAATAATGTATATAATTTATTTCACTGGCAGTCGGATTAATTGAACAACATGAGTTTACCACCTGTGGTTATAAATACATGTTGATCGTATTCAGATTGTACAGAATGAAAAACAATTGCAGCCTATCGATTGGTGAATAATAATTGCATTAAAAGAATTTAAAAAAAACAAGCCGGAAAAACAGTTTTTCGGAGTACTTTTCATCAAAAAGAAAGAAAATGATGGGTTTGTTGAGGGGAAAAAAAAAGTATAAAGAAAGTAATGAGATACCGAAAAAAGAGATCAAAATTGAATATTTTACATGAAAAAGGTATATAATTGACAAACAACAATTTCATACAGTGCATTCATTCTAATTCGGTCTGGGTATATTTACAATTTTTTTATTGTCATTGGCAAGGAATGCCCTATATATATATATATATATATATATATATATATATATATATATATGAAATTTTCAACTCGGACGAACATATTCTTTCATTCAGAAAGGTAATACAGAGAAAAAAGTATAGGTTTGTCGGTAAAACAGTGAAAATCGATTCATTTCCGGTGGAGCCGGAAGTTCAAATTAAACGAGACACGGAAATTTTTCATACCCATCATTTGATTGTAACGTTCCGTGAATTTCAGATTCTTTCATCGAGCCGCTTCCGAGATCACCGCACGAGTTTGTCGAACAGGCCGACAGACAGACCGACGTCTTTCCAAAAACCTGTTTTTCAGATTCTAGAAGGTCGAAAACGTGAAGATTCGTTGAAATGAGCAAAAGTCACTTTTCGACCAAAACCAATACTTTTCGTATATCACTGTATAGCTGATGAAAAGTAAAAAAGTAACGATAATGATGATTATAATAAAACCGCCTTTACACATACCTACAAGAATAATATTTTTCTGAACGGCTACAATATTGAATTCTAACACTTATATAGGTGTCAAACAAATCTTCAATATCGTTCGTGTAATTGAAAATAATATTAATTCATTGGTAAAACATTAACAGTTTCTCTTACTAACTGGAAAAATATATACACTGTATACAGACATCGCATTTTTCTCTTGGTATGTACGTATAATTGCCACATATTCATCGGTGCAAAATGAAAAAACAAAAAAACTGAACATATAGCTGCAGTTCAGTTGACTTTATATCTGACCATTAACGTTTTCGACCCTCTAGAATCCGAAAAACAGGTTTTTGGAAAGACGTCGGTCTGTCTGTCGGCTTGTTCGACAAACTCGCGCGGTGATCTCGGAAACGGCTCGATAAAAGAATCTGAAATTCATGGAACTTTACAACCACATGATGGGCATGAAAAATTTCCATGTCTCGTTTAATTTGAGCTTCCGGCTCTACCGGAAATGAATCGATTTTCGCTGTTTCACCGACAAACCCATACTTTTTTCTCTGTATTACCTTTCTGATTGAAAGAATATATTCTTCCGAGTTGAGAATTTCATATATATATATATATAGGGCATTCCTTGCCAATGACACCAAAAACATTGTAAATATACCCAGACCGAATTAGAATGAATTCACTGTGTAAAATTGTTGTTTGTCAATATATAGGGCAATCCTTGCCAATGACAAGAAGAAATTGCAAGTGTACCCAGATCGGATTGGGATTAAACGCACTGTATGGAATTGTTGTTTGTCAATTATATATAGGGCATTTTTTATGTAAAATATTCAATCTTGATCTTTTTTTTCGGTGTTTCATTACTTTCTTTATACTTTTTTTCTCCTAACAAACCCATCATTTTTTTTCTTTTTGATGAAAAGTACTCCGAAAAACTGTTTTCCCGGCTTGTTTTTTTAAAATTCTTTTAATGCAATTATTCACCAATCGATGAGCTGCAATTGTTTTTCATCGATCAACGATCAACATGTAGTTATAACCACAGGTGGTAGACTCATGTTGTTCAATTAATCGGACTACCAGTGAAATAAATTATATACATTATTTATCATGGCAAAATAATAAAAAATTTGAGCTTCACTAATAGAATATTCTATAATCAAACGATTCATATATTTCTATCTATTTGAGGTACATTTTTTTTTTATTTACCAACCACCAATTACCTATGTAAGCTGTCTTACAAAGAGGGACTTCAGGAGACTGTCCTAGATCGCAATTAATGAACTATCAATCCATCAAAAAAAAATAGATTTATTACGAAAAGTCCTATCGAGAGTTTAGAATTTTTTAATATATTTTTAATCTTATTTACAATTCTTATTACAATTCTTGAAGTGTGTAGAAAAATCGTCATATTTCATCCAGTCAGTTCACTGATATTTTCCGATCGATTCTAAAAGGTGCAAAATTCCGGACAACCCGTTTTCCAAATACCTAGGCATATAGGTATATAGCTATGAGCTGCACGAATAGAATGATCTAACGATCTATATTGACTTATTGCTCGATCGACTATATAGTCGGCGATATTTCTACGTTGAACAAAAGAAACGTGATAAAGAAATAAATTGTTATCACAAGTATGAAAGTTAACTGCCAATTAATTAATTATAGATTCTCAAAGGTGCGGTTTGTTCGATTGTCCATTTGTTAAACATTTATTCTTTTTATCAGAAATACAAGTCGAAACACCTGTGTAAGTAGTTAAAAATAATAATGCGACTGGCTGATTGGAATAAATACTGGAATCTCGCCCACGTTCACCATATAATAATTTCTTGCAAAGTATTTTACACATTCATCATGAAACGCGTAAATTGTCTCCTTTTCGTCGTGTTGGTGTTCTGCCAACTCTACGTTCGGGTTAACGGTGCATCGCAAGGTCAGTAATATAGACATTAGGAGCCATTCATTAATTACGTAAGGGTCCCCAGGGGGAGGGGGGGTTATGAAAATCTATACATGCCCTTATCTTAGGGGGAAGGGGGGTAAAACCCATTATTACGTAATATTTTACAAGTCGAAATTTATTATTAAAAATCTATTTCTATTTCGGATGCTGAATGATTTTCTTCATCACATAATGTGCACTTCGATTTACATCTTATTTTACAAATTTTTATTGTTTATTAAAATTTTTAAATCTTAAGCTTTTACTATGAAATTTATATTCTTTAAGAGTAATTTAAAACTAGTCGATCATTATTTTAAAAGTATTATTCGTTTAAAGATTGTTTAACTGATTTATGTTTGTTCACTTTAAGTTTATTTAAAAATTTACTTTTAATTATAATAATAATATTCCAAAGACTAGATAGTTATCTAATAATATAAAGATAATCTATATCTGATAGCAATGATAAAGTATAACGTAAATTATCTGCTAAAAAATAAAAATCTTTGATTTACGTCAAACTATGAGTTTTAGTGTAACTGATCCTTTTCTAACAACGTTTTATTATTCAGAAAAACGAGATTGAATCTTACGTAAGAAGAGGAAGGGAGGGTTCGAGAAATCTTATGTATCCTTACATGGGGGCAGGGGGGGTCAAAAATCGTCAAAATCGTCCTTACGTAATTAATGAATGGACCCTTAGTTGAAATTTTTCCCTCAAAAATATTTCAGTGCTTATAAACGCTGCACCACAATTATCGTCAACCCTTAAATATTCATACAAGTTGTCAGGGTCTCTCGTCTTCCCTTGTCATGGTCCGTCAAAATTACGACGATACCCAAGTCCCAGTTCCCCCATTTTAACTATTACGCTATTCCACGCTGTAAAAATGAAAAAATAAAATTCTTATAATTATATTTCCCTACACCCCTTTCACTGGGTTCATAACCGCGTCAACACAGACATGACTCGGACTCGGGTCGACAGGAAAATGTTCGAAGAGGGGCGTTTCGCGAGTGGCCTGGTTGCTCTAGTCACCGGAGCCAGCAGTGGTATCGGTAAGCACATCGTCGAAGATTTGGCCCGTAAGGGGGCGCGAGTCGTTGCTCTGGCTCTACGGATTCCCTAAAACCAGGTACATATATCTTCGTTTATATTTATTTTGTATTAAATACATCAAAGACTTGGGGATTTGTATTCAAAACAGATGAAAGATGAAGGATTTCAGTCTTTTAATGTTTATCTATTCTGTTTATTTTATTTTCAAATGCAAATTTTTCAAGCCTTGAATTTTTATTATTCAACAGAAAGCAGGCCCGTAGTTGTGAAATCCCGCAATGACTCCGATGCCATTCGTATGGCGATGTCTATTCGTGACACAGTCCTAATCCGTTACACAATTATCGTCCCAATCCCCGAGATATCTTGATGTCTACCTCAGATCGCTGACCACCCTTCCTAATGGTCATTCAACAGAATTTTTTTCTATGATTTAATGTGACTGTATTTATATAAAATATGTAATAAATTCTTCAATCTTTTTCATAAATAATTCGATCGTATTTATTCCATTATTTCATATACCTTCCTTACGGATATAAGGTTAGCCAAATATTTATTCCGTCTGGGATGCAGAACTAATTATGTATAGACTTGCTCGTGGTCAGCTATAGCCTCAATTAATCTTCCGTCTTTTACATGAGATTCTTCTCTCTATGCAATACACACTCCTCAATTTTTTGTTATGCTCATCAGTTCTTGTTTTGCCGTTAGAAGTCTTGTTGAACTTCAACATTTTCCTTGCTGTTTCGTACCATTTGATTGCCTTTGGCCAAACTCCTTTAGTGAACAAATAGTTTTTAAACCTTATTATCAACACGGTGTGAAGTCAAATCTGCCTTCTTTTTAGAGGGTGTGCAATTCGTCTAAATTGCGTAGTATGATGATGTGAATTTATTGTCAAATAGTAGCATTAATGCCCACTAAAATCTCATAGTTACAGATTTTTTTGACAATTATTACTCTTACAGTGAAATATATATCGAGGATATAGCCGAAGCACGTGTATTATAAATGGGGGAATCCACCCTCTTGGCGGAAGGTGTTAGAGCTGAGATAAGAATCTGAAAAGAAATGGGAATTGTTTTAGTATTGTCTGAAGCCGATCTGAGGGGTCTCTGCTGGAAAATTCATCCAAGCCTCGAATAAGCATGACTCTAGCACATACAGTAGGTTTGTCTATTCGAATAGAAAAGATTTTTATTAAAAATTGATTAGAACTGTTCAGAAAAACATTTCATTTTACGAAAGACATTCACTCGCCTATTCCATGCAAAATCCACCAGCCTCTGGCTTCGGCCATTTGATATATATTATACCAATGAATTTATGTCTCATGAGAATGACTGAAAAATGGTATAGGAACAGGGTATAAAATAATGAAATAAGTATGATCGAATTATTTGTGAAAAAGATCGAACAGTTTATTACATAATTTATATAAATACAGTCACATTAAAGTATAGGAAAAAGTTCTGTTGAGTGACCATTAGGAAGGGTGGTCAGCGATTTGAGGTAGACGTTAAGCGGCTCAGTACATCTCGAGCATTGGGACGACGATCATGTCACGGATTAGGACTGTGTCACGAGTAGACATCGCCATGAGGATGGCGTCGGAGACATCGCGGGGTTCCAGGACCATGCGGCTGCTTCGTTTCATGGACTCCATAGTCATGTCAGTGTTGACCATTCCAGGGGCGATATTCTGTCGGAGTATAGAAATTCAAGGCATAAACAATTTGCATTTGAGAATAAACCAAGCGGAGTAAACGAACATTACTTTCGAGAAGAGTGAAATCGACTCGGCTCTTCATGACCGATTCTTCCTGACTCACCGTGACTTTGATTTTCGATTCCATTTCGTTGAGTTCCATACGAAGGGAGTCGGTGATTCCCCTCAGGGCAAATTTGCTGGCCATGTACGCAGCGGACATTCTTCTTTCTGGGGTCATGTGTCGGGAGAAACACCGGAAGTCGTTGATGTTGAAGATGTAGCCGAAGTCCATGGACCCCTGCTTCTTCTTCATCATCAAGAATTCTTTGGTCATTGCGACCAATCCCAAAATATTTACGTTGAAAGTCTTTTCCCAGTCGTCCATCGTTCCGGCCATCAGAGTCGTGCGAGTGTCAATTCCAGCGTTGTTAATCAAGACGTCAATCGTACCCATGTTCTTTTCTATCCATTGCATGGCCCGCATCATTTCATCTTTGTTCGTAATGTCGCACTGTAGCGGGTACAGCTTTCCCGAAAGCTGCTTCATCTCTTCGCCGTACATCTGAAAGTGAAACGGTTCATTGAATTCCTTTTATCATTACAATTTTAAGCGTGTCGAAATTAACCTCCCGCCCCCCCGACTTATACACCTTTTATGTGTTTTGAATACAAATACCCAAGTACTAGCAGAATTGCAAACACAGATCTCTGCAAGCTTTCTAAGTCTCAAAGCAAACATATTTTCTGCGTTCTTTCGTATTTTGCGAAGAGTTTCGTATAAAATGAATATAAACGAAGATGTACCTCGATTTTGTCAATGCGACGAGCCATGGCGACAACTTTCATTCCCTTGCGGACCAAATCTTGGACAATGGCCTTGCCGATACCACTGCTGGCGCCGGTGACTAGAGCGACTTTGTCGGTGAAACGATCCATTCTGATATTTGTAGTTTTGGTTTTTCTTGGTTTACTGAGTGTTGACTTGGTGAGTTACCTCGAAGGAATATACTTTGCTCTGAAAAATTCCCGCTTTTATACCGCTTGATTTGACGTGCAGCCCAAGATTAACAAGGTCGTCGATATTAACGTGACTATCCACACGATTATACGATTTATTACACTTTTCAGTAAACACCGACAATTCACGGCCATCAGAGGAATCTTTATCGATATAATTATACGCATGGTGTTTCTCTCGCAGAACACAGACATGCAGACTTGCTTGCTAATGAGTGTACGAATTCTCAGCTTGCGTTGTTCAAATTAGCTGACACCCGATTCAGAATTTAATATTAAAAACAAGATCGAACTATCGAACAACATATCTCTCGTCAGTATGATTCCCAGGTATTCGAAAGAATGATTGACTTTATTATTCCGTGGGAGGGCATCTCTTCATGATTACTCTCCTCGTTCTCATTCTTCTGATCATTCTCGTCAATAATTCTGATCAACAGTAAAATGACGTATAGTTCAGTTCATTAAATCGAGCATGATTAGTTTTTGAAATTTTCCTACCCTAGTGGTAGGTGAATTAATTATTACGAGCTTAAAATTATACACACTGATCGAAAAATGTGTTGATTTCAAGTGAATAATCTATTTGTATTTCAGCCCACAAAATTATTTATTTTTATCTAAATATATAAAACGTATTTAAAATGTCAATATGTACAATCGGTTCAATCAAATTATTTTCGGTTTCATCATCGAATAGAGAATCTGTATGTATGAGCAAGCTATAAATAAATGAATATATTTGAGACGAATAATGTATAATTATTTGCCCTAAATCAAAATTCACTACGACTGGTGAATTTGGCATAAAATGATCCACATATTTTTGCTTCCTTCAGCAAAGAGTAAGAATTAGCTCGTTACATTACATACATACAATTTCTGGACAAGTGAATTTCTATTAGAAAATCAAGTGTTTTTATAAGTCGTATCATTTTCAATAATTTTTTTTACAGGAAAAATCTTTCTTTCCCGTAAGTATAAAAAAACGTATCACATGTACACAATTCAAAAGAAGTTCAATTACGTGCTCTACGATGGATCCAGCAACAAATTTGATCCATGTGAAAAAGCTACTGATGAGCACGCAAAAACACTACAAAAATCCGCACGCAGAGGCTATGATGGTAATTTTTAATAAAATAATTTCGAGTTACAAAGATTGAAAAGTCGAATAGGATATATTTATAAGCATTACAACTAGCGGATATTATTATTCGGATTTCAACCAGAGACTCTATTATCACTTATACGTAATCCTCCGACCTATCTCTTTCAAAACCCCTCTTGCACTTTCATTTCGCACCTTTCATAGCTAAAAAAACTTTGGAGGTACGACAAGACACCAAACAAAGAAAATGAAATTGATGTGTCCAGAAATCTCCTCAAGGCAGCTACCAAGTTACTCAAGGAACCTGGTGAACCACCAGAAAAGGCACTTGCCATTATTAAGAAGGGACTGCACATGGATCCTCGTTCGCATCAACTTTATGCCCTCAGAGGTGAAATCTACACAGAAAAAAGTAGGATCAGATAAAGTATTTTACTCGATTAGCCATATGTTAATCCGAAACGTATGTAACGTGACAAAATTTCATATTCATGGATGATTTAACTCAAGGAGATTGGCAGAAGGCAATTAAGTGGTACGAAACAGCAAGGAAAATGTTGAAATTCGACAAGATTTTGAATTATGAAACAATAGCTGTTAGGTATAATGAGATGTTGAGAAATGTGTATCGCGGAAGAGCAGAATGGCACGTAAAAAAGGGAAGATTAATCGAAGCTGTAGCTGACTACGAACAAGTCTTAGTCTTGCATCCTAGACTGAGTGAAATTTTCGAATTACAGGCTAGTACGATCAACGATAAAATTTTATTCAATTTGTGGATAAAATCCAAAGATTTTTAAACAACAAATAATTTTCAATACTAATTATATAATACATCGCGTTTTGGTACTCTTAAGGATATGCTCTTAAAGTGTCTTCGAAAGCTCGAAGAGTATGAAGCATACCATTCAGCATGGGCCAAGTTCATGAAAGGGGCTAGTCCCAAAAGAACAGCAGATCTTATAACAAAATATGCAGAATTCAAAATTCATATAAGAGAAATTTCGACAGCACGTCGGATGTTACGTGAAGCAATTTCCTTGGACAAAAAGAACATTGATGCTCAGGATTTACTCCAAGTACCTATACGATTATAAAAAATCATGAATTTACACTGAGGACGAATATCTTGATTCGTAATTTACACTACAGGTCATATTGGATACCGGACACATTATGCTCGCTTATGCCATAATATGGTGCATCAATGGGTGTTACGATAAAGCATTAATGATAATTGATAAAGGAACTGACTGTGATCCTTACAACCCAGGTTTTACGGTGTTAAAAACAATCGTACTCCGGCTTTCCGGACGTTTTAAAGAAGCTTTGCAATGGCTCAATAGCGTTAACAACGCTTTTTACAAGCTCCTTGAACCACCCAACAATAAACGAGGGTCTATTATGGGAAATTTTACCGTTGATCAAACAAAGGAAATGTTGATTAACCAGTGGTATTTGATCATGTAAATTTTCATTAATTTATTCAACTGAATTTTTGTTAAATGTTACTTGTTTATTTTCATAAAGTTGAAAAAAGTAAAATTTACACCGAATAACTACGTCTTTAGATACGATATGGCGGTAGAAGATATGATCAATGGAAGGTACGAGGCTGCTTTGAAAATCCTACATAATGAAAAACTGTTGAAAAAATCTGTAGAACCGCGTTTATTGATTGGAGACTGCTTTATGCATCAAGGAAAGCTCGCTGAAGCTTTAAAATCGTATCTAAAGGCCCATGAAGATAGTATATCGAAAGGGTGTTGGGAAAGGTCAAAAAAAAGTCTCCTAATTACTCAACGTATAACAGAAATATTGAACAGTTATTCACGTCAAGCTATTCAAGTAAAAGATGTTGAAAAATCACTGAGGAAAGCTGATGATACACTGGACGTTTTTAAGGGACAAAAAGTGCCTTTAACACAGTTAGGAAGCTTACGTAGCGAGGCACTCATCTATACTGCAAGATGTCATTATCAGAAATCTAAGATAAAACCTACGTATTCGTGTCTAAAGGCGTTGACTGATAGCTTATCGTTTGGTAGAGGTGTGGATGATGGAGGTATCCGTGATTCTGTACTTGGGAAAAACCCGGATCTGGTAAAGAAGATTAGTTGTTTTGGATCTAAAAAGATATTCCCATACTGTACGAATATTTTAATGCAAAATTGAAATGGTATTGAAACAACGATTATATTATTTGATTTTTTTTGTTTTTGAAGAATATATGTATATATGTATTTCTTTTTTTTAATGTTATACAAATCAGATTACATTATTGTTGATTCAAAAACACGTAATTATCTAATTATACAAGTTTAGATAACAAATACTGTGTAAATTAACGGGGTAAATGTATCTATACATAGATATGGAGAATATAGGTATGTGATGTGATTCAAGTCTATTTCACGGCTATAATGCTGAAATAAAATACAAAGATATTCAAGAAAGTCAAATAATTGAATATAGTTTTTATAAACGTGATATACGTTAAATTGTCAATCTAACAAATTTGAAAAATTTGTTCATTATTTTTAGATAGAGAATGACTAGTGAATTTAATTCCATTTTTTATATGTATAATAATTTTCTTGGAATGATTTCGTAAACATTTTCACGTCTGAGTGGAAAAACATGATATGGATATCTCAAAGTCTGGTTGAAAAAAATATTATAAATATCTCAAATAGACAGCATGTTTTTCTCTACCACAATATTAGATATGGTGTTGTTTCACCGAGTTGTCGATGATTTTCAAATACAATAACAATTTCTCTAAGTCAGAAGGAGATAAAAATTCATAAAATAATTTTTTTATTTAAATCATATTAAATTCTATAAAACTGTGGTAAAATTTTGAATATTTAATCATTTCGTTACAGAGATGATGATATAGTTAATATTAATGAAGAGAGGTAGAAGGTAAATACATAACGGTTTGTTATTATTCATTACTTTAACTAGCGATGTCACGCTTCTAATACCTAACTATGATCAAAATTATTATTATTTTATGAATATTTATACACAGCGTGTCGGAAATATCTAACTCGAGATAATTTCGTAAACTGGTTATTTAGTACGCAAGTTTTTAATAAGCTAAATTCTTTCGAAGCCCCATATCTCCTTCAACGTTTTCTAAATAATATATTGAAAAATCCATAAAAGGTAAATATTTTGTACTAATATTTGTTTTTATGAAATGTATATTGTACTGTATGAAATAATATCATTAGATGTCAGGTATTTGAGAATTTTAAAGGCGATCCTTTTAATATAATTTAACTATGTATAACGGTAAGTTTAATATTATCACCTATCATATAAATTTAATACTCTATATTAAAATTTTTATAAGCTACTGATATCAGGGTTACCAAATGGATAATTGACACCACTTAATAAACTCGCGTTTTGTCTAATTTCGCGTTCTAAAAATAAAAAAAATCCCGCGTTTATAAGAGCTCAAATTACTTGTTCGATAGTAAGAGCATTCTGGACATACTTGATTCTGATTAAAAAAAATTCATTACAACAGAATTTCGAAATGGATTTAATACATCGTTTTTGTTCATAATATGTACTGGTCTTTTTTTAATCTCAGGAGTTTTATCCGGCCATGATATCAATTTAAAAGTAAATTATATGTATACTTATACACTTTATAAGCTAGACTTGAATTAAATTGTACCATCACCAAAATAAAATAAAAAATAACAAATAATAAAAAGATTATAGTTCGAGAAACTTATCGAATTCTATTTAACAATAGACAAAACTAATAGCAATATGTTAAATATTTAATATTTTAAGAAATATATATGTATGTATATATATATATATATATATCATATTTTTAGTGTTTATCACAGGTCAAGCGCCAAAGTAAATTATATATGACAGAATTTAAATTTTATACATCTATGTAGTACACCAAAGAGAAATTTTTAAAATAAATTGTTATCACTACATAACATAGTACCGTTACCCAAAAAGATTAAAAAATTATAAATAAAATAATCGTTATATCATCTATAGTTATTAAAAAATGATTGAATTGTAAATTCAATCAGTGGTCAGCGTAAATAGCGATCTGAATAAAATGTAAACATTTTTTTTTTGCGTATAAAGATCATTAATTTGAATCTTTAAATATATAACTATTCAATACTTTAATATCTTAAAATCATTTTTGAAATCTAAATATATACATGTATGCATACCTGTTTGTATCGTTAATTTTATTGGATTATCACGTAAGCAATATCCTTTGTACGAGGTTCTTTATAATTGAATATAAAGTAATATTTCAAGGCACTGAATAACACGTTGTTAAAACATGTGGTATACTTATATCTATATTGTATATAATATATCTATCTATCATCAAAATGTACTAAGAGGCACATTAGAAAACTTGTTTTTTTTTTTTTTTTTGTAATATCATTTCTTGTCAAAATTATAAAATAGGTTTAAGTCGTCTTGTAGCAATCTTTAAAGTCATTAAAGACTACGAAATAACAAAAAAGTAAATGACAAAACTTTGCAAGTCATTTACCTCCCGAGCATAAAGTGCTAGTTAGTAAGTTACCATTTTTACCAAATATCAAAATAATGTCTTCGTCTGTTCCATACGATTTTCTTGCCTCCTCCATGTGGTAGTAGGACATTGCGCACAGACCTGTATGTATCAATTTTTAATATTAAATTACCTATTAATATAATTTTCATTCATATTTAACTCACGAAAAATTATAATCGATGAATAAAATCATAAACAGTGCTTAATACACTCAATCCAAAAAGAAAAAGATCGAAAGATATGCCTCTATTTTAGAGAATAGTTTTATTTTCTCTTGGTTATTCTCAAAAATTTTTTTTTGTTTTTACCACGAATTTGATTTTCCAAAAATTTATTATGTGAACTGGAAGCCTGAATACTTACGTTCTCTGTATGTTGGGTTTCTGTAAAGAAACCTTTTTCTACTATCATTGTAACCCACAAGGACAATGTAATGACCATTATAGCTAACAGGCCAAGGAAAACAGTTTCTTAATTCACATGTAATTTTGTTATTTTTGCATATATCACACCATAGCAAGCTTGCATTTGTTAAAAGTATTATTGGTCCTTCATAAGTTAAATGCTTTATGAGATCTGCATTAGACAGAGACGTTCTTTCTATGATAATATCGTTCAACGGCGCATCCATAAATCTTTTGTTCACTCTGTCTTCGTCCTATTTGGTAAAATAAATGAGATTACATAAATTTTTAGTTTCTAGATTAAGAATAAAGAAAAATAAGAGGGAAAACCAGTTCAATTTTTAATTAATCTGAATTTCATAATAGTCTATTCCAAAAATGTACATTCTAAGATACAGATTTCATTTACTGTGAAAATTTGTCTATGTTTATGTTTGTTTTCTTATTCTTCACAGCTATTAACTACCTTGTGTAAAATCTTGTCATAAAAGTGTTCGCCGCGGTATCCAGGATGAACACCGAATGTAATAGTGCAATATTTATGCTTAACTCCGAATCGTTTCAAAAGATAACATAGATCTATACTCCATGTGCTGAAAATATAAAATTTATCATTTATAAGAGATGTAACAGGAAAAGCTTCCCAAGAATGAGATAAAACATGTTGATTAAAGCAATAAACTGGCTGATACAGTAGAAATCGAAAATAAACGTGAAAAAAAAAAATACTGATCGTATTTCTTTAAACTTTTCGATTGAATTTTAGTTCTGTAGTCCTTTAAATTATTTTGAAGAGAAAGTGAACAAAAAAATTGATAATTAAATGACGATTAAATTCTGACCCCAATTATTGCCAGTTTGTTTATCGTCTGATTATTTCAAGGCCTTGTGGCTATAAAATAAAAAAAAAGGAACAAAATTCAAGGACACTGTTAATCGAAGCCACATTTAATTATGTATATGTATATGTATGTGTACTTCCAAGATTCTGGGACTTAAAAATAAACATAATTACACATAATCTTAAGCAGTTATCATTCATTGAAAGTATGACATTAGGAATGGGTAAAAAATGAATAATAAACGAACAAATGTTACCTCTTGTCGAATTCCTCTTCTTTACAAACTTGATAAAAATTGTTGAAAAAATATTTCCTCTGTTCATCAGGTAGGACCATTAGAATACAGGAAACTCCGCAATCCCAATTAAACCGTTGTTTGACATGGGGTATTTTCAGTTCGACAATATTTTTAGCTTCTAAAGCGCCCAACGATCGCAATAACAATAAATAATAACATAGAGTTTTATAGGTTAGAATTATTCAAACGACATACACAATATCGCCTTATATGTACAAATATTTGTCAAATATTCAGAAAAAATAAAAATTAACTACAGTTAACATACATATGCATACTCACTAGCATTCTTTGAGCTACTCATCGTGAAGCAGACGCATTATAAATTCATTAAATAAAATCATGACTTTTGTAATTTAATGGTTTTTGCGCCATTTGACATTACTCTTTCCTAAAACGACACGCCCACTTTATTAATCGAGTTTAACAATAGCCTCGAAATTCGAGTCAAAATTTTAGCGCATCGATTATCGACGTACAATACAAACATGGCACTGTCCAAGTGCTTCAATTTTAGGTTAGTACGAATAGCTAACAACAATTTGACCAAAAGACGATTAACCACTACAATATTTAACCGAAATTTAGAAAAAGATGATAAAAGTTATGAAGAAAATAACGGAAAAGAAACTCATTTTGGTTATCAAACAGTTAAAGAGAACGAAAAAGCGACGAAAGGTAAGTCCATAACCTAAAATTCGTGTCCAATATTTATTTTATTTAATTTCTTTATTCGCTTTCGTTGATTAAACTAACGCCACAAACTATCAAATTGCAGTTCACGCAGTGTTTGAAAATGTAGCCGAATCCTACGACGTAATGAACGATGCGATGAGTTTGGGAATTCACAGAGTATGGAAAGACATTTTTATCCAACGATTAGGACCGACACATGGAACCCGATTATTAGATGTAGCTGGTGGTACAGGCGACATAACTTTCCGATATTTAAATTATTTAAAAAATACGAAAAATTCGGAGAGTGTGGAAAGCCACGTGACTGTATGCGACATAAACCAAGCTATGTTAGACGTCGGAAAAATTAGAGCAGAAAAACAGGGATGGACTATAGACAAAGGCCATAATATTCATTGGCAACAAGGAGATGCTGAAAAACTACCCTTTGCTAATGACACTTTTACTGCCTATACTATCGCCTTTGGTATCAGAAATGTAACACATATTGAAAATGTAAGAATTTTCATTTAATGGAAATTTTACAACCTTTTTGGCGACCAGTGAATGAATTAAAACGTTATTTATGCGAAAATATTAAATTTGGATTAAGCTCTTTAAATCTTCTGGATTTTCTCTGTTTATATTCACTTCTAATCAGCGGAGATTCTAACAAAAACATTTTTGATTTCAAGCTAAAGAAAATTCTCTGTTTACTGAATAACTGTTTTCAAATAAGTGTTGGAAAAATGTAGTTTTAAATTCTTATCAAGTTTGAAAACAAAGTAGAGAAACTTACTCAATTTCTGCTCAAAAATAATTCTTAGAGATTTTTAGATGTTCATTCAAAGTTCTGCATCAACATATTTACTCGATTACAATTGTAAAAAATTTGTTAGATTCAAGTAGATATCTATGTCTATTCCAATTTGTTATTTTTCAGGTACTTTCTGAAGCATATAGAGTCCTTCAACCCGGTGGACGCTTCTTGTGTCTTGAGTTTAGCCATTTAAATAATGATGCATTACAATGGTAAGAGATATCGGAGTGTCAAATAAAATGTATAAGAGTGAGGTAAATTGGTTCGCAACAAAATAGCCTTCTTAGTATTATAATTTTTAATTTGATTAACAATACGCAACTCTTTCTATCATAAATTCTTTACTATTCTCTGTACAATAAAAAATAAGTAAGACAGTTTCTTATATTCGATTTTTTGGTTCGAGCATATCATGTGGAAACAGTTTGTGATAAAATCTGAACATTATTTATTAGAATTGGAAATCAGTCTAAAATATATCTTCTCTCAAATATTTGTCACCAGTAACAAAATGAGCCTTAGATTTGTTTGAAATTTTATTATAATTTCAACAGATATTAACATTCTCAAGGATTTATTTAATATCCTGCATGCATGATATATTATTAAAGAGTATTATGGAATTAATGAAGGTATAGCAGCGGTGCAGAGCTTAAGGGTGGGAAATCAGCTGTTGTATGTGTATTGATTTACTCAACCCCTAGTGTGAACTTTACTTCTATTAAAGGCCTGATGCATTCTACATGATATGTATAGCGCTTTTGCCTAGATGCTCAAACCCTTTGCAGTTTGATTGAAAGTTAAATTATTTTGGTTTTTATTTTGTGTAAACAAAATTCAAAATACATTTAATGATACTCATTATTATTCATAGCTTAGGTAATATCTACTTTATCATTTCGCACAGCTTACTCTACCTATAGAAAAACTGTAATCAGTTTTCTTTCTGAAATATTGAAAGTCCACGTTTTGGTATACCCTAACGAGATTATTGTCACAAGTATAAAAAAAAAATTTTCGTAGCAAGAGTAGTTTCATAATACTGGAATAAATCAGTTGATTTTTTTTTATTAGTGTTTGATTGGGGTTTTTATATCTCATATTGTCTACACGGTGGTATAGAGGTTCGCTATCCTATGGTTATTGGTACTTCTCCCCTTCATGTTTATCCTGATACATCAATATTCTAAGGTTCTATTTATAGGTGCAAACGCACCACTTACCTGTAACATAAATAGCATCCCATATCCCGGTAGAAGTTACTTGCCTGGAAATAATTGCTAAAATTTTCTAATTAGTACTTAAACGAATTTAACAATTTATTATCTTAATAATGAAACTATGTGAATGATGCATTTGAAATAAAAGTTGTAAAGCAATTTCTCTGCATAATTATAACTTTATTTTTATATTTTGTAGTATTGTAGTGAAAAAGAGTTTAGGATTTCAATTAATAATCGACTGAATGTATCATAAAACGTGTGCATAAATTTTCCATAATTTTATCCTTAAATAGCAAATTTCATGATGTCAATCAAACAGAATAAACTATCAACTAATGTGCAAAGATTTTTTTTTTCAACCTATAGTATATATATGTAATATAATAATAAATAATACAATCTCTATTGGTAGTTTTCAGTTTGAACAAGAAAATTGTTGGAATGGTATTAAATTCCTATTGAATCAATAGAGAAAACGTTTGTGCTTGATCAATATTGACGAGGCAGAAACTATTATGCAAATACGATTGAAGCTTTGACTTTCTGTATTTCCACAAGGGCATGTCAAAGAACATTTATATTCAATTCTTGAATCCACAATTGTAGGCACTTTTCTGATTCTGTTTCTGCCGTCGGAGCTACAATTGTATAAATTTTATCAGAATAATTTTTTTTATGAAATATCTGTACAGATTTTACGTTTTATAATATTATTAACTAAACTTTAGCTAAGAAAAAAAAAAACATTTTTTTTTGTTACAGGATCTACGATAAGTACTCTTTTGAAATGATCCCAGTAATGGGTATGCTGATAGCTGGTCAATGGGAACCGTATCAGTATCTTGTAGAAAGTATTAGAAAATTCCCAAGACAAGATGAATTTAAGGTAATTTTTAAGCTCTTTGAAATATTTTGGAAGACTTGTTCATGGACTTGCCAAATAGTGAAATTGAATACATTTTAAATGTTGTTTTTTCTTCGATAAGTCACCTTACAAGTATAGTAGAATATTCTTTATTCAGTCTAGTTTATCTTGAAAAGCATTTCAACTGTTCAAAGAATAATATAATAAAGACAAGTCTTGTGTACATTTCTCATCCTCACCTGCGATAAGATAAGTATTTTTTTTTATTTATTTTCAGAATATGATCGAAGATGCAGGATTCAGGCAAGTTAATTATGAGAATCTGACTTTTGGTGTTGTAGCCATACATTCAGGATTCAAAATATGATTTCTTCGTAATTTAATATTGTATAAAGTTAGAAATTATATAGGTCTATAATTGTGTTATTAATAAATAAAATTCTGCCGCCATGAAAAATAAAAAACAGTATTGAATTGTCTGTATGCATCCCTTTTATTGAGCTTATTAGTTTCTGAGAATTCTAGCTTAATGGTATATTCATAGATTGGTAAAATATATGTTTTTTTTTGTTTGCAAAATATCTGCGGGACGTGACAAGGAATGATGTAATAAAAAGAATAACCACAAGTAATTTCAGGGACAACTGTATTAATATTTAGTAGTGAAAATAGCAGCCTCAGATAGAACAGGTAAATACACACGCAGTACATTCCATCCAGAGATCCACAACATTAAATTAATACCGTTCCCCCACAGGAATTTATCAAGGCTGTGTCTCAACTTTGTTGTTGTATAAATTTTTAGTGTATTTTATTTTATTTTATTCTATTATTTTTCAATTAGATGTTTAAATATTATATAATTTTCAAGTTTATAATTTATATATTCCTGAATTATTATCGATCATATAAAATGTTAACAAGAAATACAACATATGTTTTCCTAACAGTAATGATAATCATGAAGTGCCCTTATTACCTTCCATTTAATTATTTATTCTCTAAAATGTATACAATTATTATTAAATTTTTTTTATTTCTTATTTCTTTTTTCACTATGAAAACTTGAGACACACCTGCTAAAGCATTTATCTGCCAGATTTTTTTTTTCATAGTTATAAGACTCTGTTAGCTAAAGTGAGGTATCCGGCATATATCATAAATTTTCCTAAGTCTTCTTGATAAAACTAGTTAATACTGGGGCATATACGAAGATTGAAAAAGTATCTAGCTAGTAACCCACGAACACAATAATCGCTGCGAAATGTAAAGCTGGCGAGAGGACGCAATGCGATAGCTCCACAGAATATTAGGATCTGTGACGTCTCAAATCAATGGGAAACATATTTCGGGCTGTATAGAAAAAAAATAAATAAATAAATAAACAGCCAATACAGTTTTACTGGGATAAAATTTCAATAGCTGCAAAGACTTCTTCTGCTAGGACATAAAGGAGTTAAGTCCATTTGAATTAATTTATTAAGTTTTTTTTTTCGTTTTTTTTTTTTGTTTTTAAGCAAACGAAAAACAAGTACCATGTTACTGAAACTTAGTTAATTATCTATGTGTGTATAAGGCTTAAGCAACTGCTAGAGGATGAGGTATAAATATGATAAAAAAATTATTTAAAAGAATGTGGCTTTCAAAAAAACAAGTATACTTTATTATTAATTTATATTAAATGTAATGAATAAGTGAATGACACAGATTCCAACAATGGTCCAGACTTGCAAGACTCAAGATTTGAATAACCTCGATGATTTAATTAACTATTAAGCAATAATAATGTTTCAAGTGCTTATTTTTCATTAAATTGTGAGATTATGCATTCTAAACACTCAAAAGACGTACAATTTCTCTCCTAGTAATTAGGACTTGTGCCCTTATGTTCTGGCAATAATTAATCTCTAAGACGCTATAAAATGTTGTGAAAATATTAGCTAAAGAAGATATTATTTGCATACGGTAAATTTTTAAATCATGCTTAAGGCCTGAAAAAAGTTTTCTTTATTTATATTTTTTTTCGTTTTGAAAACAACAACCATTTCCGCATTATTATTATAATAACAATCATAATTTACTTTCAGCGAGCAAATCAGATTATTATTATTATTATTATTATTATTATTATTATTTTCTGAATAGAATATCGCACGTGGATTGCACTATGTATAAATAGCATATATGTATAATCTATTTATTAATAATGTTATGTTATGTATAATTAGCATATGGAGTATTGAATGATCAATAAATGACGATGGAACAAACAGACAGACAAAATTGCCCGAAGCAAATCTGGAGCCCGAACATACCGTTGATATTAAGTATGCATCGCCCTAATAAAACGCCAGCGGATATCCAGTGTCCGTTACAAAATACAACAATAGTAACACGAATGTTTCTAATAATAGTATTAAGTAATAATTCTTTTTTCTTTCTTTCTTTCTCTCTACTTCTCCTTCCTTCTATCTTCCTTTTTCTTTATGACAAATCGACATCCGATTGTTGTGTGTAGTAGTTTATATTTATCTTTTAATGTATATTTTAATATATATAATATATATATATATATATATAAAAAAAGAATTCTAACGATCTTTCATCGGCATCAGTTTAATTTTATTCAATAATTATTCATCTCATCTTATCAGTAATCTAAACAAACCGTCATCAACCAAATAAAAAATACAAAATACAAAAAAAAAAAACAAAAAAAAAAAACATTGAAGATTAAAAAGACAAAAAGAAAAATAAAAAATATTTTTGTAATAATTAAGTTATCCAACTAATCATTCACTGCGTGTAGCATTGCGTGGGAAAGGTTGGGGGGGGGGGGGGGGGGAGTGTGGGCGGGAAGGGATTAGGTAAAAGTAGGGACGATACCGAATTTATGATTACTTTTTTTTTTCATTTTTTTTTTCATTTTTTATCATTGAAAATTGTAATAATTAGCTTAATCGACGTTTGCCACTGATAATCATGGGTCGCATTTTTTTATTTTTTGTTTTTTAATGAAATCTCTGGCAATACGGTACACTAATACAGACTAGAAAAAAATAAAAAAAGATATCTTCACTTTTGACGTTCACAAGTATATTATATATACCAGAAAAATTATTACCATGAGAATAAGCGATTAGTTGCGAGTTTAGATGATCAACGGCAAAAGTCAGATTATACGTTCATAATATATACCTAATAGAAACAAGAACACAACAAAGTTTTTTTTTTTTTGTTTTTTTTTTTTTTTGGCATACGCAATACATTTCAATATGTAAGGTAGTATGTCAGTATATTATTTTTATTTATTTTTTTTTATTTTTTTTTTTATCATTTTCTTTATATAGATCCCCCCTGCCTTTTCAGATTTCTCTACACAAATTGATTCCTATTATTATTTTTTTTCAGAAGTCATCAATTTGTCACCAATATGTGGTAGTGGACAACAATGAGATTGTATTGTTTTTTCTTTTCTTTTTCTTTTTATTCATTTTAATATTTTTATTTCTTTTTTTATTACCTATTTCTTCTTTTATACTTTTTTCAATCTGACTCTTAATCCATTTATTATAATTTTAAAACGAGTTCTTATCATAAATCATTTTCTTTGCATTTCTTTTTTTTGTTGTTTTTTTGTTGTTTTTTTTTTTTTTTATCTTGTATTAATAATACAATATAAATTTCATGCGGCGTTATGATTCAATTAGGAAGGGGGTTTTTGGGGTGGGGGTTTTACAAAGGATAGAATCCAGCTTATCCGCTCTTAAAAAGGAGAATCGCTACCTGTCCCAGGTAAAAATAGATGAAATGTCTTGTCTCGTGCGTCACATAGCTACCAAAGTTACGACCAACGATGCAGTGCCACGTCGGATTATATTTCTTGTCAAACTCCTTCTTTATGAAGGCTGCAATGTCCTGAAACACGATTGAAAAAAAAATAAAATAAAAAAAAACATCCTCATTCAGTTAACATTCATTAAAAATAATTAATATATTAAAAAATCTATTCAAAACCATTTTCCAAATAGTTCTCATCTTCAAATTTTAAAATCCTGAAAACCCTGTCGATGCAAGATTGACTCCAAAAACAAAGTCACTAATTATTTTGACCAATTGACAATGAAATATAAAAACAAACATACTTATTGTTCATAAAAGTGGCTAAAAAATTATGATAATTAAATCAGAAACCGGAAGCTTGGATGTATGTATTTAACGTCCTTAGAGAGTTGTTTTTCTAGTTAAACTAAGTAAGTGATAGTTTTCATAATTAGTTTAGATAACTTCCTCCTCCCATTTGCGTAACGGTTAACTTCCATTATTAGAGGACACCTTAAGAAACTTCCGGGAGACATGTAAATTTCTATATTTAGATAGATCAAAATAGATTTAGGTGACGAGGGGGGAATGAGAGGAACAAGGGGAGGCAAGGTTTTATCGCACCTTTGGACCTAGATGGGCTATAAATTCTGTCCAATATCTTTCACATTAATGGCTACAGATTTTGGTTACATATGTGCTTAAGATCTTGAGAAATAACGACGGTAAATCATTTATTGTATAAATATTTATTAAAACAATAATAGCTGTAATCGGTGTTTGGATGATTTTTGATTTTAATTTTCTTGACTTAGTCCAGGTAAATAATTGATATGAATGATAAAATTTATATCACATGATAAGAAAAGAAATGAAAAATATTGTACACAGCGGCGAATCAACTCACCTTTTCAATGTTAAATTTCTCAAGTGCCTGAGTGGCGCAGTCAACGGCATCCTGCTGCATCTCCTCCGACATGTCAGCATTCTTTATCACAGCCTTGCGGTCCGACATTTTGTCTGGTCTGAAAAACAATGTTCACAAATTTTGTATTTTTTTTGTTTTTTTTTTTGACTTTACTGGTTTTGTTGGATTTTTTGGTCTAGGAAGATTAGTTAATACACTTTCATTGCTCTCAGACACGTTCAATGAATTTTGTTATACATGTATGTTGGTATGAAATGAAAATGCTCAATACTTTTTTTAGATAAAATATCCCAACGAAACTGAAAGTTTTTCTTTATTTCAGTTATTTCGATAATCAATTTATCGAGAAGATTGTAGATGGTTTTAATTAATTGGTAAAGAACGGAAGATGAGTGCATACAAAAGATTGTAAAAATCAAAATTGCCTTTCTGTTAACCCGAAAATATTTTCAATAATAAATATCACGGATTGTGTGTTTTATGAACTTTGAATTAAGATTCGAGATTATAATTATGATAGTGTAATGAATTTTGTATTATTTTTTTTCTAATGTTTATGACGAAGTTGAAAATTAGTTTGATGTAAAATAATGACAGTGATTGAAAAATTTTTAACGAAAAAGCGATGATGTGTAATATAGAATAAAAATATAATAGCTACGTAAACACAGCGAGTATAGGTGATTTGAAATGATTATTGAGTAAAAAAATATATCGCATTATCTGAATGCGATAGTAAATAAATATTAATCTTTTTTCCCACCTAATGAGTGTGAATTAATTATAAATGAACCTCGGAGGTAGAACACGCGCGATTTTGACAGTGGCGTGAACGTCAAATACCGGCATGTCAATACCAGATGCCAGATCGCGAGCAGAAGAGGCAGGATTCGAGAATATAAGCGGGCGGGAGCCTGGCGCGAGGAGAAGCGCGGGACGGGTATTGTTTTATCGATAAAGAAATATGTCATGCGATCGGCACGCGATCGGGAGTAAAAAGTAATGGTATTATAATAATCGTTAAAATATATGTCATATTTATTATTTGCATAGAGTTATACGAGGGGTAATACAGACCGCCAACCGAAGCCAAAACTTGACGTAAGATCATTGCCCCCCTGAAGTTGAAATCGAAATATTTCATAAAGTAGCAGTTAACATACCTTTTTTATAAGCTACTATTAGCCGGTTAATATTCAGACAAAGACTCGAGTCTCTTTCGATTATGTTTCACACAGTTTACCGCGGCAAACCGAATTTACTACGCGATTTTTACGCGCTCGAGACAAACACCAAAATTCCCTTCACGGGTTGAAGATTGGACCTCAACGTATCCAGACGCTGATTGGTCGAGGTGTAGGGTCTTCTATCAGGGTCTTCTATCAACCCGACATGCCTTGCGTCGTACAGCCCGCGCGAGAAGGGATACCAATGCCACATTCAAACGTTATTTTACTACGAACACGAACTAAATTTACATGTTTACGTATTTTCAATTCTATTTTCGTTTATTCTAATCAAGATTCTCTACTCATATTATCGTCAAACTCAGAATATACATAAAGTTTTTCCAATTTCAATCGAGACTGTACACCGCTATATACAAAAAATATACAAAGACTGTGTATACGATAATAAAAACACTACGATAAACTATAATGATTTGAAAATTTATCATTTCTATGAAAGAATATATTCGTTTATAAAATTAAAATTTCGTTAATTGCGATGATTGTGTAAATAATTGCAGATCCTTTCACTTACCTATATAGATACAATAATTTCTGATTAACAAAAAATTTTATATGCGACAGAAAAATGTGCCACAAATTTGAAGATTCAGATGTAAATAAACAGTGACATATGGGTCTGCTACAATCATCGGTTCCCTTTTATTTATATATTCGTTTAAAAAAGTTGTTAATGATCGATTTTTTCGAAAACATTGTTTCAACAATTGACTGACATCAAAACAGCGTCTATTACTAATCACAATTGAACTCTTCAAGCTTTTTATTAATTTATAACCAGGGTAAAGGATTGGATAAAGAATCTGTGTAATAAAAAAAATACCACTTTTATTCTGTTATCAATGACAATAATTTCCCATCTTAATTTGGACAGAAATAATCTCAACAAAAATATGGTAGACATTACGATAAATTCTTCCGGAAATCCCTCGGCCATCTTGTTTGTTTCGTGAAGGAGCACCTACTGTAGTAGCGTACGTGAACGGGCTGCTACGGCGCAAATAATATTAATTAACCGTGATTAAACTGTTAAATTGATTGATAATACCCGTAAATTAACTATGTCTCACGGTGGAAGAAACGAGTGTAGAATATACGTTGGCAATTTGCCACCAGATATACGCACTAAAGATATCCAAGACCTGTTCTATAAATTCGGTAAAGTTACCTTTGTTGACTTGAAAAACCGCAGGGGGCCGCCATTCGCCTTCGTCGAGTTCGACGACCCAAGGTAAATACTTTTTCAATCAATTCCAACATTTTCATCTACTCTATTATCCCACTAATATCATACGAACATTAAATAATCCCATCTTTAATTTTTCGCCCTCTTTATTCAGCCAGCTTCACAACCCTTACATATTCGACGTAACCTTGTAATACATACATACCATTATTTTATTCATCTATCAATAAATTCTGCATCGATAAAACGTTTCATCCAATTATCGTGCATTAGATAAGAGCCTTTTCAATTCGGTTGGATCATTATTTATTACCAGCTGCAAATATACTTGCGTAAATCTATCTCTATATTATTTAACTCATATTATACTACGCACTTGCGTATTAAATCAAAAAGTGTGTATGTGTGTATAGGTAATAACGATATTACGACACAAGATAAAGTTATTGCTATCTCCACGACCATGATATCTATCGAATTTCATCACGCTTGTATCAATTCATATCAGAACTGAACCATAATCGAGTATATCATCGGTTCCAAAATAAATCAGTCTGTATCGGAAAAAAAATTTTTTTAATTTTTTGAAATAAACAAATTTATAATAAATTATGCATGGCACGACTACGCGTGGCGAAGGTGAAGCTTAAATTCGATCTGGATATACTTATAATTTTTTTTTTGTCATTGGCAAGGAACGCTCTATATATTGACAAACAATTTTATACAGTGAATTTCATACTAGTTCGGTCTGGGTGTATTTGCAATTTTTTTTTTTTGTCATTGGCAAAAAATGTCTTGTATTTTGCTGTCGCATTTTCGTTACATCCGAGTTTCATTTTACGCCTACTGCGCAATATAAAGTTTAACTTAAGAAAAAAAAAAAACTTTATTTTTTATATATAAACTTTAATTTTCAAACACTTCAGGGATGCGGAGGATGCGGTACACGCAAGAGACGGTTACGACTATGACGGCTATAGACTGAGAGTAGAATTTCCCAGAGGTGGAGGACCGAGCAACAATTTCCGAGGAGGACGAGGCGCTGGAGGTGGTGATAGCGGCGGTAGAGGCGGCAGAGGTGAAATGAGTAATTCCCGAGGTCGCGGTCCCCCGGCTCGTCGATCTCAGTATAGAGTATTGGTAACTGGTTTACCATCTTCCGGAAGCTGGCAAGACCTGAAAGACCATATGCGAGAAGCTGGAGACGTCTGTTTTGCGGATGTTTATAAAGATGGGACTGGGGTGGTCGAGTTTCTGCGCTACGAAGACATGAAATATGCGGTGAAAAAATTAGACGACTCAAGATTCAGGTCCCACGAGGTAAAAAATGTTCACATTGTTGTTAAAAATTGATATTTAAGTAATTTCTGTAATTTTTTTTCTGTAATAAAATGTGTGATTATTTATTTATTTATTTTTATATGTTCATTCATCTTATTTTGTATTTTATTAATATTTTTGGATCATTTTAGGGCGAAGTTGCTTACATTCGTGTTAAAGAAGATCATAGCGGAGGGGACAGAGGACGCAGCGAAGACAGAGAGAGGGGTCGAACACGATCCAGAAGTTACAGTCCACGTCGTCGAGGTTCTCCTACTTATTCACCTTTACGACGCAATTATTCACGGTCACGTTCCCGCTCCAGGTCTCGCTCATATGATTAGTGTGTACGTATCAATAGTATATAAAAAAAAAAACGAAGTGATAACACGAGTGACTATTTCATCACTTATGCCTTGCCAAAATTTATTTACCGATCAATCGCATTGAATATATTTTCTAAGAAAGGCACAAAAATACAATGTATAACATTATTATTATTATTATTATTATTATTTTTTTTTTAACAGTCTTTGGAAAATCTAACCATACACTAATATTGTGAGAAATTTTTTTATTCTCTTTATTTTTTTCTTATCCAAGTATACCTATGTAGGTATGTAATCAACAAAAAATTAGCATTTTAAATCCACTAAATTTATTGTCTTATGTGACTAATTCGAAATAGTAAAAATAATTAGTCACAAAAAAATATACCTATTTTATGTTACGCATTATATTGTAACATTATATAACATGACTCTAATATCAGATATATTACTTATGCAAATTGGTCTCGACTTCAAAACGGTTACAAAATTATTGTTTAACTTGGTATATATTAAAATTCGGCATGATTCGTACAGAATATTTCTTTTTTTTTCTATGTTCATGTGTACAAAAAAAAAATATAAAAAAATCGCATAAAAAGTAAATGATTTGAAATTAGTATTAAAATAATGAATCGTATCCCCATTTTCTTAAAATGATGAAATTATCGTGATATTTTTTCTTCGATATAGTTTGAAGACGGGACTCGAGACTAGCATTAACGTAAAATCTGTAATTCACATGATATATGATGATGGGAAGTTATAATTTTTTTATAAATGTGCATCAACGCATTATAAAATGTTTCATTATTTTATATAGATTAAAGTTTTTAAGGTATGATGATTGTAATTGCAGGATAACAGATCTTTATCAGATGAGACCTCATGGTAGCCAAATATGAGAACAATGATTTGGTGATCATGAGAATTGCGAGACATTGTGCCGACAACCCCACTGCATCTTTTTACTCATAAACATGATGCACACCGCGTCATCTTCCGTCTTATGTTTAATACGTTTTATAACTTCTAATAACAAAAAATTATCTGAGAACACAAGTTTCAGTATTCATAAGTCATTAAATAGACTTATTGAAATGGATTGAAAATATAAACCTTTTTTTTTTTTCAAAAAAATATATAAATATATACTTTTCTTTGTTTTTCATGAGCTACTATAGCCCGCTAGAATCGCTATAGTAAATATATAATAAAAATTTAGAGAAATATTCAGTCCATTTCTATGAGTATTTAATGGGTAATTCTACATTATGTTTAAAGGATGTAAATCTGACAACAAGATACTACGACTATCTAAACACGTAATTTTAAGAGAGGCTCTGAATATTATTATAGAAAAAAAAGAAAAATATTCTTATCAATGGGAGCATCTGAATACATTTACATACATACATACATACATACATACATACATACATATAATAAGTAAAATATCCATTCCTTTGAAAATATTATGAATTGTAAATACAAATGATAGGTCAGAGTTGCTCAAGTCCAACAATCTCCCTTTCGCTAAATGAATATCTTGAAATCTTTGATTGGATAAGAAATATTTCTATATCAATTATTGTATCTCGAAAAATAATGTTTGAAAACTATTTTTGTGATTGCGTCGAAGAAGGGGAAATAAGCTTACAAGATATTGTCTCATTGCCTTTTATAATATACTTGATCCTATCTTAGACTTGATATGTGTTATATATATATATATATCATAAAAGAAATATGAATATTCATTCCTATCGATGTTGAAATAATTGGGAATACAGAAAAACTTAAACGCGTTTGGGGTGTTTAAAGCTTGGATCTAATTATTGACTTTTATTGTACCAAGAAACTAATGTATTTTTTCTTCTTTTGTATATTGGATTGGATTGTAACACAATGAATGAAAAACTGAAAACTACACGATGTTACTTCTTGGATGGATAATAATGCTTCGTTCATACTTGACGATGCGATGGGATGGAATGCATTTTGGATGGATTGTATGGAGCATAAATTTAAGAGGATTAAAGATAAGTCGCATTGAGGATAATCAGGATTAAGGTGAAATTTGGACAAGAGGAAATTCAGGAACAATCCTCAAACAAGGATATATCAGATTCGAGGATTATCGATTAGCTGGGATTGGATTCAAGCTGATACACATTGGCAAGTCCATTGAATACTCCGTCAAATTGAACGTGGCTATTATTTCTTTTTTTTTCTTTCCTCTCCTTTTTTTTATTCACATTTTTCGAATGACGGTCTGTTCACGTCTATAAATTGAAATACACGTTTTCAACTGCTTTAAACATCAAAAACATACAAAATTGTTCGCGATTAAAAATTTTTCTTCGTTTGGACAATATATCTTCCTTTTTTTTTTTTTTTTTTGTTTGTCTTTTGTAACATAATGAATTGAGAACATTCGTTATATACTTCCAAAGAATAAAGAAAAAAATGAAAAAGTCTTTAATTTTAATTTTTTTTTTTTTTATTCAACGGGATTTTTTTTTTTCTGGCTTCGAAAATGAACGTTCCAATACTAATAAAGAAGAGGACATTATATGATTGAAGTTTCTAATTTTGACGTAAACAGACTATAGTTTATTTGAGGATTTTAATATCGGGGGAAAAATAAATATGCTGCAAACGGAGCAGTGATATGGACAGGACTGGAATTTATTGGGATTCAGAAGCCTCGCGGGATTGGTTATTACGCATGGAGGATTCTTGGATCTGGATAAATTAAACCGGATAATAATAAACGCGTACCGTTTGGACTTGTCAAGTGGATGGTACAGGATATTTGGAGAAAGGAGATTGATATTTCGATTGGTTTCAATTAAACAAGACGTGAAATAAGGAAGGCGCCTCGCCGCATAGGGTTCATGGAATGCTCTAGGTCGGATTTGGACTTGCTGTCGCTTTAGGAGGAGAGGTTCAGGATCGTTACATAATAGTTGGATATCAATTTTTAATGGAAAATCAAAAGGATTGGATGGCTATTTGTAAGGTACTTGGGTACCCCAGTTTTAAAACTGAGGTACTTTTCCATGTTCGCTTTATGCATGCCTTTGCTTATACCCTCTGTCTCGTCTTCTTCACATAATGCTGACTCTCATTATTATAATATATTCTCATTCATTGGCTGAATGCATATAAAAAACAAAAAAATTGATTCTATGCATTAATTAACACATTTACCAAAGATCCGTTTCTCTAATTGGTTGAGTTACCTAAAAACACCTTTATTGTTACACATTTCTAGAATTTTTATTAGACCCATCGCTAGACTTAGCTTCGAAGCGAAGTTTTATTTTAATCCACAGAAACATTGGAGAATTATTTATTTATTTATTTATTTTTTTTTATCTTATCGTTTCGGTTCGTTTAGGGACATTTTTCTATATAAATAAACAAACACATACACACATACACCACCGTTTATAAAAAAACAACTCAAAAGCTTACACACAATTGCACGTACCAATACGTCCCTGTTATTAGTTGTTTGTTAATCAAATTTATCATGCTTTTTCCCTTGGATTGTCGCCATCGTTTGATTTTATTTTTAGGACGATTATGTAGCTAATTTGGTAATTACTTCCTTCGAAAATTCATTCATACTAAGTTTACTGTGTGTTAGCGGTGATATTAAAGAAAATATGCGATTTCAGTTATAACAATTAAAGTTTCGTATTATTTTACCACAGAGAGAAAAAATCACATCAATTGTGATCACTCATTTATTTTGTGCATGTTTCGATGACTATTTTTTTATTTTTTATTTATTTTTTTTATTTTCTTTATTTTATTTTTTTTTCACGACAAGCACTTTTTCAGATAGCTTTATTATAAAAATAGGTTCTTGTTGTGGAATCACTTTTTTTTCAAATTTATACCACGTATAGTAATCTCATTCCATTATTGTTTAATTGATATCTTCCGCTGGTAATTTGTATTTCCTGGGATTTGACATCAATAAAATTTAAGTTCAACATTTATACCTAAGCGTTTTTATTCTTCGACCATACAATTCATCTAATTTAAGACTGATGATTCTATACTCTACTTGATTCGATTACGAAAATAGAATCTGTAGTTTATAATCATATAAAACAGGTTTCATTATCAACAAGAAGAATTTAATAATTTTCATACCTAATCTGCAACGTGAGAATAATTAGAAAACTCTTGTTTTGGATTAGAAAAAATTTATGCTGATAATTCTTCTGCTTTTATGGAATGAAACAACCCATCTGATCATCTCAAATCATTAAATTTATCCAACATAGTTATAATAAGTTATCCGTTAAATTATTTACTCATAATATTCCACCACGATATCAGATGGTTGTTTTTCATGCATTATCTGGAAATCGCCATCCTTAAACGACGACCACAAGATACCAAGCCGAGTCTCATATCTTGTGCATCCGTTTTAAAACTGACCACACGAATTTTCTTGAGCTTCTTATTCTGCTTATAAACCAAGATAACACAGACTCGATACTGTGTTATTGCAATCCAAAAACGGCATTTATATGCCATGACTTTCAACGTTCGCTGATAATATGGGATGTAGTAAACTTATTGTTTCGCAACTTGCGCTATGTAAGACATCTCCGATCATTCTTTAGATAGTTAGTCTTGTATTTCATTCTTGGCTGACATTATGGCGTGGAATGCAACAGATCTGTTGTATCTCTACGATCGTACTAATGAACCAATATTTACTGAAATGGGTGACCATGAGATGGTTGTATCCGATGTACCGAATAGGTATTTGGTAAATATTCATCGGTTTTCTACAGAAAATCGAATCAATCTTCGTATCTTACTTTGAATTGAATTCAATTAACTTAAATCAGAAGATCGATGGTAAACACATTCAATTTAAAGATCCCAGTTTTTATTAAGTACAAAGACCATTTTCGATCATTTGATCATCTTTTGTAAGACACTAATCGATTCATTGTGAAAATTCAAACAGATATTGAACTAATTTTGAATTTTGATGTCCATATTTCATGGCGTAATTTGCCTGATAAATTAGTCTTCTATTATTTGTGTAATTCAAACTGGAGAAGCTGATTCTATGATTCATACAAATATGTAATCTGATGATGTGTCTTATTTGCAATTGTTTAAAATAAATTTACAGTGTACATGTAAGCAATAATATTAACATTAGTTGTCGAATCGTGAGCGTTAAATTGTTTACTTATAATATTCCACCACGGTATCAGACGGTTGTTTTTCATGCATTATATCTGGAAACTGCCATCCTTAAACGACGACCACAAGATATCAAGCCAAGTCTCATATCTTGTGCATCCGTTTAAAACTGACCACACGAATTTTCTTGAGCTTGTTATTCTGCTTATAAACCAAGATAACACAGACTCGATACTGTGTAATTGCAATCCAAAAACGGCATTTATATGCCATGACTTTCAACGTTCGCTGATAATACGGGATGTGGTACACTGATTGTTTCGCAACTTGTGCTATATAAGACATCTCCGATCATTCTTAAGGTAGTTAGTCTTGTATTTTATTCTTGGCTGACATCATGGCGCGGAATGCAACAGATCTGTTGTATCTTTTCGATCGTGTTCATGAACCGATATTTACTGAAAGGGGTGACGATGAGAAGGTTGCATTCGATGTACCGAATAGGTATTTGGTAAGTATTTATCAGTTTTCAAGAGAAAATCAAATTAATCTTCGTATCTTACTTTGAATTGAATTCAATTAACTTAAATCAGAAGATCGATGGTAAAGACATTCAATTTAAAGATCCCAGTTTTTCATTGAGTGGAAAGACCATTTTCGATCATTTGATCATCTTTTGTAAGACACTAATCGATACATTGTGAAAATTCAAACAGATATTGAACTAATTTTGAATTTTGATGTCCGTATTTTATGGCGTGATTTGCCTGATAAATTAGTCTTTTATTATTTGTGTAATTTATGTAGAAGCTGATTCTATGATTCATACAAATATGTAATCTGATGATGTGTCTTATTTGCAATTGTTTAAAATAAATTTACAGTGTACATGTAAGCAATAATATTAATATGAGTTGTCGAATCGTGAGCAAATCTCTTCATTTCACTGAAATATACAGCTGTTGAATTATGCCAAAAGTTATCAAATATGATAAACTTTAATAAACTAATTACAGTTGGATAGATATCAAGCCGTACCTCCAATAATATCTCGTGCTGGTGGCAGCACGACGATTCCTGTACGGGATATAGCAATTCCTCCGCTTGGAATAGTTACTGATCTTGGTCGTAGAGAAAATTTTTCACTTTTCTTACCAAGCCATCGAAGAATGGCTTCACGATTGATTGAAATTCTTATAGGAATGAGAAACTACGATGATTTTCTATCAGCATCTGTTTTTTGTCATGATCGAGTCAATCCTCAATTGTACATATACTGTTTGTCAGTCGCTATCCTACATCGACCTGATACCCAAAATCTGCCGTTACCGAGTTTGTGCGAAGTTTTTCCAGACAAGTTCATGACCAGTACTGTATTCGCCCAAGCAAGGGAAGAGTCTAATTTGGTTCCAGCTGGCGCAAGGGTGAGCAGATAGTTGTATCTAGAGAATTAGATTTATGAACCGATGAGTTATAGATATAATTTTTTATTGAAACTAAATGTGGTGTTATAGATACCGATTGTGATTCCTCGTGACTATTCCGCATCAGATGCAGATGAGGAACATAAAGTAGCATATTTTCGTGAAGATCTGGGTATCAATCTTCACCATTGGCATTGGCATTTGGTCTATCCAGCATCAGGGCCACAAGAAGTAGTTAACAAAGACAGACGCGGAGAACTGTTATATTACATGCACTCGCAGATTATGGCTAGATATAACTTCGAACGTTTCTGTAACAAACTTGGACCTACAGAACGTTGGTCTAGGTGGCGTGAACCAGTTCGCGAAGCATACTTTCCTAAACTGGATGCTATCCTATCAAGTCGTTCTTGGGCTTCCCGTCCACCTAACTCTGTGATACAGGATGTTAATCGTCCAGTTGATCAACTTCAATTTGATATAGAAGATCTGGAACGGTGGAGAGATCGTGTTTACACAGCAATTCAAACAGGAACAGTTCTAAACGTAAATCATTTTCAAAATTTTTTGTTTATCATTAATAAAAACAGACTCTTAAAGACTCGTTTTTGTAAATAGACAAGAGGCGAGCAGGTACCATTGACTGAGAAAGATGGTATAGATGTGCTTGGAAATCTCATGGAAGCTTCAACTCTTTCTATTAATTTCAACTTCTACGGTGATTTGCACAATTACATGCATATAATCCTCTCGTATGTCCATGATCCGGATCACAGATATCTCGAATCATTTTCTCCTATCGGAGATCCTGCGGTCACTATGAGAGACCCGGTTTTCTATCGCTTACATGCCTGGGTCGAATATGTATTTCAACTATATAAACAGACTCTTCCTGCATATACTGTGCAACAGCTTAATAATCCAGGAGTTGACGTAACAAGTATGAAATATAAATATACAACAGAACTTTACTTTTATTATCTCAAAGTACAATTCAAGGTAAGATAATTAATTACCTGTACGAATTTTAACAATCGCAGGCGTTGAGATAGTCACTCCGAATCAGCCAAAGAACATACTACACACTTTCTGGCAACAGAGTGACGTTGATATGTCTAGAGGCTTGGATTTCACACCGAGAGGATCTATTCTAGCAAGATTTACACATCTGCAGTATACTCCCTACATTTACAGAATTCTTGTAAACAATACAACGGGGGCGAACAAAATGGGAACTTGCAGAATTTTCATGGCACCGAAAAATGATTCTCTCGACAGACCTATGATATACGAAGATCAGAAGAATCTTATGATAGAATTGGACAAATTCACAGTGACTTGTAAGTATCTAGTTAAATTAAAATTTCTTTCGGAGTAGGAATGTAATTAATCCAATTGTGTAATCGTTTCAGTGAGACCGGGCACTAACACAATTGAGCGTAGCTCTACTCTATCATCTGTAACAATTCCGTTCGAAAGAACATTCAGAAATTTAGAAACCGGCAGGCCAACTACTACTGCTGACTTAGATGCTTTCAACTTTTGTGGTTGTGGTTGGCCACAACACATGCTTCTTCCAAAAGGAACTGAGAATGGCTACAACGCGCAGGTTTTCGCTATGATCTCAAACTACGACGGCGACAAGGTACCTTTTAGTGATTATTACAATGAATGTAGAATAAGGTCAGCGCAAATACAGAAGACAAAAAAGACATGTATCCTTGGTTGACTTCGAATTTGATTCGGGTATAGTTTTTGTACAATGTAAATACTTTGTTTTGTTAGGTCGAGCAAGACATCGGAGGACAATGCAATGATGCTGCTAGTTTCTGCGGAATACGAAACAAGAAATATCCAGACGCTCGAGCAATGGGGTATCCATTCGATAGACGACCACGCAGCAATGTAAGAAATCTCTCAGAATTTCTTACACCAAATATGAAAATTGTTGATGTAAAAATTCGTCACACCAATGAAGTACTACGTCGACCAGGTGTGACGACAAATCCTCCGTCAGTGATCAGAATGTAATTATGTACTTGTAAGTCGCATGGAAAAGCATTGAAGTTACCTTCTATAAAAAAATCTTCAATTATTATCTTACATTTTACTTATTCGTGCATAATCAGAAGACTAATATCAGTAAGAAGAATCTGCTCACGGTAAAAATGATCAATTTTTAGATAAAACTTTAATTACCACTTTGTAACTGTGGAAAACTAATAACTTGTTATTATTGCCAACAAACTGATTTTGATTGAAGACATGCTAGTCCTTAATGTATGAAATTAGATTACTTGCTTCGAAAAGAGTTTTTTTTAAATTGATTATCAATTCAACGAATATACAATGCATAGTTTTGTAAGTTTATTTAACTTTTTTTTTTAACAATGGAAGACTACATTTTATCTACTTATACTCTTGAATCTTACGCTTTCTCAATTCTATCAATATCTTGATAAGTAATTTGTGTGTTTTAATGGCACGTGTCTTTTATTGCATGTAAACCTTTATACATAATAATAAAGAAATAGATTTTTAAAAAATTGGAAAACTAATATTAGAGGATAAATTTAATACATGTAGAATTTGAAAAATTTTTGCATAAATATTTGTACTCCGATATATAATTTGAATAAATGCAAAATACTTTTATCACTGTCGTACTGATGTGTATACCGGATAAGTCATATAAAATACAAGATTACTTAATAGGCGTCTGCGGTATTATCGTGGTATTATCTTCCATAAATGGTAAACAATAATAACATAATTGCCTTAATTAGCAAAGCATCCAACTTATCTTAAGATTCATTATATTTACATGATTAACATTTTAATTACGTTATTTATGTACAAAAACCACTAATCCAATAACTCAAAGGTATAAAAATATTATATACTTTTTATCGAATGTCTTATTCCACGTATAAACGTACTAAATCATCCTCCTTAGCGGGATAATTTGTGATCGGACATCTCCCATGTTCTTGTACATATCCAAGAATGCATTGATAGCAGAATACGTATCTGAAAATTTACAAGACATTCATTATTCGTTAATAAACTTTTCAACGATAGGAAATTTGGATAAATTATTCATTTAAATCTACCCTGAGACAGGAAGAGCTGTATGAATTCGACGAGTTTTTCTGCAAATAGGGCACAATCCTTTATACTGCAGTGCTATCTTTGGAATCTAATAAATAAAAACAGAAAATACAATAATCATATCATTATCAAAGTATAATTGATTTATCAAAGGTTTTCAAGAGATCTACAACTTATTCTCAATTCTTTATAGTCTTGAAAACTTTCTATAAACATTATTTACCACAGGAGATGGGGGCGTTGGAAGAGCCATAAGATTAGTGTAATAATTCTCTTGGTTCCACCACCGAAGGAACTGTAGAAAAAAGGCTCCAAGTTCAAGCGATCTGGTAAAAATTCTTCCACCCAAATCTATCGCATCTCCAAAATTCAATGTTCCCATTCTTATTTTATTTAACAGATCAGTGATGGTGAGAAACTTTTCTGCATCTGCATACGTCAATGTAACAGATGCTAGCCAGAGCAACGGAGTGGAATGCTTTGACCACCCAGCCATGTAAACCAAGTAACGATAGAGTATCAGGCATTCGTAAATGACGTGAAATACAGTGTGTCCATTTATTATTAATCTTCTAAAATATATTTCCCATTTCTGAAATAAGTTGATTGATCAAAAGTAGAAAACTTTACTGAAAAGGTCTAAATCTTTCAGATTTATATATTTGCTATTTAACTTGGCATACTTTCTTTGGTATTTTTCCATCGGCAGCATCAAATTTATATCTCTCTGCTAGTTTGAATAGTTTATTTCTAAAATGTGGAAAGAGTACGAGTAATAAAAGGGAAATTCTCTCTTCTTTACTGGACAATTTTGAGTTTGAATTGGCCACTAAGGAAACACGTTTAAGTCCATAAAATGTTTCTGAAAAAGATGCGGCTGGAAATAATGAACGAATGATAAATATTACATGACTTAATTTTAGACTTAGTTACTGTTATCAGAATACGAAATTTCTTTACAATATATTTACAATATTTTTTAAGATAATGATACTGTAGAGCAGCATTGAAAACCAGATATGCTTCATCCGACCATCTTTCAAGCCATCCATATCGATGCGGATTGACCAATACTAGATACTGAAAAATACTTTATCTGAGATTTAGTTAAGAAATTTGAATATGTTGAGATTTACTTTTTGAAGTAAAACTTTATATCGCATGGTAGACGTAAAGTGAATCTCAAATATAACGAAAATGTGACTGAATAGTATATTACGCACCTACGGAGGGAAAGTAGGTTATTCCAAACTGCGTGGGAGATTGACGCCCGAGCCGAAGGCGAGGGTGGCAAAAACGCAGTTTGGGATGGCCTTTTTCCCTCATGTGTGGCGTATACTATTTTTCACCGACCCCTGCATCGGAAGCTACGACTTCCCGTTCACGCGAGGGGACGAAAGTCTGTACTTTCCATGCAGGTGTGGTGAAAAATGTATATATTTATACATGTAAGTCTTAAGTCTTAAAACTTAAATGATTTATATATAGGACATTCATTGCCAATGACAATACAAAAATTGTAATTATACCCAGACCGAATTGGGATAAAATGCATTGTATAAAATTGTTGTTTGTCAATATATAGGGCATTCCTTACCAATGACAAAAAAGTTTCACTTCTAGAGCGAGTTTTACGCTAGACGCACGTTTTATACTTTGTTTTTTATTTTTTTCATTAACGAGTATCTAGGAAATGAAATTTAACCAACCAAATTATTGTATTTACATATTGACATGTAATAAACTCGTGAATTTTTCGTTAAGAATTTTTTCCATAAAATAATTAATGCCAATAAGATGTCAGAATGACTTACTGATATGATTTTTTTAAATGCTGGTTCAAGCGTTGAGGTTAAAGACTCCTGGGCAACGATTTCAAAAATCGAAGGCTTAGCGTGTATAGTACCTGTCAAATACGCGCCTTTCTCAGCCATTTTTTAAATGATTTTAGTTATAAAAAAAATGCGCAAAAAATTATTGTTGACTTTTGTACTATTGTCAAAATTTCAAGGTTAAGTATAGTATACAATGTAACATGTTTTATCTTGTCTTATTCGATTCCTGACTGCTATGAAGTTGCATCCACATTCTTCTATCTTCTTCTCTCCTATATAAGTTGTATCAACAAAGAAAAAGACAGAAGCTGTGTGCGTATCTTCACAGCGTTCAAAATGCAGCACGTTAAGTGTTTATTTTGTAAGGTAGATGTCGCCGTTTTCAATAGAAAAACAATTAAAAAATGTTTTCTTTAGCTTTTCGTTCTGTTCCGTCGTATTGAGATATTAAATGTGTAATAATTATGGTTAAAGAGTGATTTAAATCGTTGTAATGTAAGATAAATGAAAGATGAAGGATAAAATGCCACCGTTTCGTAGGAAAAAGTCTGGCAAATCTTTTCCCGTTAAAGTATGCACTTTGGACGCCGAGCTAGAATTTAATTTAGAGGTTAGTTTATAGATCAAATACATATTTACACACATTGTTTAAAGAATACTAGGTTTCTAATTATACATTCGTTTAAAATTACGCAATATTTATTCCCGCTTTGTTTTATTCCATTATTTTTCATTTTCTAGTGGCGAGCCACTGGAAGAGATTTATTTGATTTGGTATGCCGGACAATAGGCCTTAGAGAGACTTGGTATTTTGGACTTCAATATGAAGATGCTAAAGGGTTCATATCATGGCTTAAATTGGACAAAAAAGGTGAGCTTTTATATGGGTTATAAATTTCTTAAAACAATATTTCGTTTTGTTTTGTTCTTTTCGTTTTTTAATGAAAACTATTTTTAGTCCAGGATCAAGGAATTTCACAACAACCGACAACACCGTTTATGTTCCTTGCAAAATTCTATCCTGAAGATGTAGCCGAAGAACTTGTTCAAGAAGTAACACAACACTTGTTCTTTTTACAAGTTAAACAAGCCATTCTTTCTATGGATATTTATTGCCCACCTGAAGCCTCTGTACTTCTAGCATCTTACGCTGTACAAGCAAAGGTAATGGGAATATCAAACACAGGATGTCTAGTATTTTTTTTTTTTAGAGAGACTTGAAATCATGTAAATAGTCTGGAATTTTATAACGATATGATATACAACATTCAAACATTCACATTTTATGGAGTTAAATTTGTAACGTTGTTTTTGCTGCTTAATCAAATTTTTATTGAGGCTCAATCTAACGCAGACTGGATAGTAGGTTGGTTGTTGAAACAGCAATGTACGAATTTCAATGATTCCACCCTCTGATTTGATAGGAAATAAAGAAAAACAATGTTTAACCAAACTTGAACCCTTTATCTCAATTAGAAGGGGTGCCTTTAGGGACTCCCCTCAAGTTTGACTCAAAATTTTTATTGTTCTATTTCGTAACAAATCTGGGGGGTGGAATCATTGGAATTCTTACATCGCTGTTTAAACAACCACACTACTGTACAGTAATAGACTCTCCTTAAATGCAGCTACTTTCTCTATGATACATTTCAAATCAAGACGTAGGAACAGTACTTTTCATCATCTTAAAAGCCCATGTAATTATTGTAAATCTTTAAAAATAAGAGCTCCATTATTGATTGTATTGTTTTATTGTATAAAATCTAGTATGGTGATTACGACGAGGTATCCTACCGGCCAGGAATGTTAGCGAGCGAAGACCTTTTGCCTCAAAGAGTGATAGACCAGTACCAAATGACTCCTGAGATGTGGGAAGATAGAATCAAAATTTGGTACAACGATCACCGTGGTATGTCCAGAGACGAGGCTGAAATGGAATATCTAAAGATTGCACAGGACCTGGATATGTACGGAGTTAATTATTTCCCCATTAGCGTAAGTACATGGTTGTTGTTTGATGAAAGATATGAAAAATGTAGAAAATGCTTTCAATTTATGATAAACAGTGTAACTCTTTTTCTATTTTTAATTTCAGAACAAAAAGGAAACAGACTTGTGGCTAGGAGTTACAGCATTGGGTCTAAATATCTACGAAAAGGAGAATAAGCTGGCGCCTAAGACGACGTTTACTTGGTCAGAGATTCGGCACATCAGTTTTGACGACAAGAAGTTTGTTATCAAACCAGTGGAGAAGTCTTCACCAAATTTTGTCTTCTTCTCGCAGAAAGTTCGCATGAATAAACTGGTAAAAAAACAGTCACATGTTGGCACCTGGGTGAAGGGCTTGGTAGCTATAGGGGTCGACGAGCATTGTAGTGAAAAAGCCGCACGGTTCTTATTTGTTAAGATTTTGGACTTGTGCATCGGCAACCACGACCTATTCATGAGACGTCGTAAACCAGACTCAATGGAGGTACAACAGATGAAGGCGCAGGCCAAGGAAGAAAAATCTAGGTAAGAAATGATGATACTTCGAATATTTCAAGGCTTAATAAATTTTTTTTTTCGCATCTTTCATTCTAAACAGGATAATATTTATTTGAGGAATGATTTAATTACATAGCGCTGTTACATAACGCTTAATGAGTGTCTTCTATTTTCTAACAGGTCCTCTAACACAATTGGTATATTGTGTTCTTTGATTGCATTAATATTTTTACTAAACTATTACCACTCTTATTATTGTCATCTTCATTATTTATGATATTATATTCAGGAGACAGATCGAAAGAAATAAACTAGCGAGAGAAAAACAGCTCAGAGAAGCTGCTGAAAGAGAAAAAGCAGCTATGGAACAGCGGCTACTTCAGTATCAGGAAGAAATAAGACTCGCTAACGAAGCTCTGGTGAGATTTTTCGTTAATTTGAACTAATTGGCCATTAATTATTTCTAAAATATTCGATTAATACTCACAGAGAAGATCTGAAGAGACGGCAGATCTACTAGCTGAGAAGAGCCGAGTTGCAGAAGAGGAAGCTATGCTTTTAAGCCAAAAGGCATCAGAAGCTGAACAAGAGATTACTCGTATACGATTAAACAATATGAAAACCGAAGAGGAAAAAGTTCATCTAGAGAGAAAAACTCGTGAAGCTGAACTCCTTACAGAAAGACTAGTTCAAGAATCGGAACGGCGAGCTGCGGAGGCTGAGAAACTCAAAGACGAGTTGCTGCGAGCTAGAATTGCTGAAAAAGAAGCTAAAGAAAAACTGCTAGATTTTTTGAGCAGAAATGCTTACACTGCGTCCATCACAGTAGGTTTTTATTTCTTTGGATATTGTCGTGTTGAATAATTCGTTGCTATTTCTTAAAGCTGCATTTTTTCCTCCAGCCTGTACCAAATCTATTCCCATCAACGCAAGTATTGCCGTCTGAGCTCCAGGCTGATCTACAAACTCTCCAGTTAGACACAGACCCCCTTCCAGCAGATCTTACTTCTTATGATCTAATAGCTGATGGAGATGTAGATCAGTTGTCTCTTGAGATAGAAAAGGAGAGGGTTGATTACTGGGAGAAGAGCAAACATCTTCAAGAACAATTACGTGAATTGCGATCTGAGATTGAGGTAATGAAGGTCGGGGAGAAACAGTGCGAGTTGGATCAACTACACGAGGAACAGGTTCGACTTGGTGAAAATAAATATAGCACATTAAAGAAAGTTAAATCCGGATCTACCAAAGCTCGAGTCGCATTTTTCGAAGAGCTTTAAATACAAATTTCATATAAAGAGAAAAACAAAATGAAAGTATAGTTATTATTCAAGGAAGATAAGATTATACGATTTTTATATATCTAGATTCAAAAAATTCACAACGGTTTTTAGTGAATCATTTACAATAATTATATGTGCCTTTCTAGCTCGTATGCAAGCCTAACATTCAGATTTTTCAAACTGTATACTATTATGTGTAGCTAATTAAGATAATGGAGAGTCTTTTTTAGATGTAATGATACTCGTATGAAAACTTTGAGTACTAAAGTTATGAATTATATTGTAATATAAGTATCGAACAACAGCCAATTATGGTGGATAGAGTTTCATTAAATAGTAGAAACTATCGGCTTAAAATTTCCTATTAGAATTATCATTTTGAAAAGAATTTTGATCATATTTTTGTCTCTTTGTCTAGAAAAAGAAAAATATTTCATCTACCAAAAAAGATTATCTATTTATTTCATTAAACTAACATTTGTTATAATACTTTGAAAAAAAAGGATGATTAATCTTTACACAGTTAAATTAAACTCAAATTCACTACGGTTCACCTAATCGTGTGATTCTTAGGAAGCCGTATAAAATAATAATTGTTATAATGTTGCCTATTAATGTAAGAATGATAAAACAAAACCGTATCACGTAACATTTCAGGCTGTGGCATATGTATTTTTTTGCCATTTTTTTTTTTTCTTTTTCTTTTTTTTTTTTATTAAGTTTACATTTTATTAGACATTTTTTTTACAGTCAATTTCGTTTTAAGATCAATAAGATTAATTATTAGCTCTACATATATGTATTGTCGCTAGTGCTGTTAAGAGTTGGTGTAATAGTTTCATAAGTCTATATCTTATTCATGCATTTTATAAACTAACTGTATATGTACCGATGTAGGAAATATTTGAAATATATCTTCAAAAAAATTGAAGAAATTACTTCAGATTCTAAAATCAACGAATAATGGTTATTTCTGTATAATTTTACAAAGTGTAAAAAATAAAACATATCAAAGAAATAATCACCAAGAGATCAAAACTTTGAACAAATTCTGAAGCAGAATTTTTATAATTTTTATTCTTAAAAAGGCTCGATAATATTTTTGCGATAATTGTAATTGAACTATAAGAAATTATTTATATAAAAGTTATTATATCTCGCACCAAGACAAGATACGTAGAATAGTTACCGATATTTACGATTTATGATACTATTACACCTGATTTGGTTTAACACCTTGGATTTACTTAGTCTACAATTTTATTTTTTTTTTTTCAAGTAAATCAAAGGATGTAGTGTGTATATATATATATATATATATATATATATATATATATATATATATATATATATATATATATATATATATATATATATATATATATATATATATATATATATATATATATATATATATATATATATATATATATCATTAGCAGTTCCTTGAACTTAAAGCTGCACGTTGTAAACGATGCTTGTTTTTACTGCCTATACACAATTATAATAATTATTACTACATATATTTTTAATTACAACAGTTAGACTTTATGAAACATACTATTTGTTTTTTTTATTCATTATCTCTCCGATAAGCGATCTCGAGTTGTTCATATCGTGGTTAAAGAAAGAGAGACTGAAACAGAGAAAGAGAGAGGGAGAGAGAGATCTTTAAGTCCCACTGCTACCTACCTTTCTTAAATTCGATTTACAGTATTCATTTTTTTCTAATAAATTGATTTAGGTAACTGAATTCACGAAGCACATCTTTTATTACTCATGTTCGAATACATGTACTGAATTATGAGATGATGATACATAATTGTCATGTTTGGTTCATTTTTAATATAAAGATAGGTTTTTATTGGACTTTATCGTATCTGAAAGTCAGAAAGTCTTCAATTTTCTCTATTGCTTTATTTTCTGTTACCTATTGACATCAATTTATACATGTAACATATCTTAATTTTAATAATATTCAAACTATGCGTTTTTTCAATTGTATCATCTCATGTAAAACAGTGATTCTAATGTTTGGTTGAAAAAAATTAATATTATTGAAAAATTGCGGAGCCGGCTATTACAGAAGGCCTCTTAATCTATTGCAGTACTTGTGCTATGACTTTGTAGATAAAAAAAAAAAATATCAGCTTTGATCCATTGGTAAATATGATCGTAAGAATAAGGGAGGGATTATGAATGAACGATCAATAAGGATACGGCGTTATTGTTATCATTTTAATGTTGACAAATGAATTTATATATCGGTTTATAATACGTAATAATAATAATAATAATAATAATAATAATAATAGTAGTCTAATGATTTACAAATGTTTGAATTGCATGTGCACACAGATTTATTATCTATTATTATATACAGTATTGGCATATATGCATCATCAGTTTTATCGTTAACGCAGCTGTTACAAAAATGTCCCCCATTACCATGTGTAGTTGTAATGTTAATATTAATAAACAATAAATATACTTTATATTTTATAATACATATTTAATTCATCAATTTATGATTCCTCATAATTCTATGACACCGTGTATGTAAGTAAATGTATGTACCTAGAAAAACTTCTATTCGTTATAACCACGGATATACGACCGTGCGACCGTGATTATAACTTTATTAGAGATTTGAATTTTCGCGCTAGGTCAGAGTTCTTGTTCGCTACCAACAATGTAACGTGAAATAATCCTATTTTCAATGTTATGAAATGAATTTCAAAAAATGATTGAATAATTAATTAAATGTACTCAAATAAAAATAAAATACAGATTTCAATCAGAAAAATAGTGAATATAAAAATAGAGATCACAAAGTTCAATTTATTTATTTATTTGTAACCGCGCCCTTGACAGCAAAAGATATGTTGATCGCAGTACGTTGACCTTGACAAAAGCCATCTTGGCGCGCATTGCGGAGAATTTTGTTGCAGGGCCATTCGCTTGGTTTCGGTACCAACCACTCAGCGGGAGTCTTGGTGGTCCCGAGGCGGTTCTCCAGCCTGACCACTTCCGCCTAGCCTACAGTTTAGTGAAATTTTGTTATATTCAAAATGGCAGCTACACGGAGGCTGCAGAAGGTAATTTTGACATTTTCTCAATTATTCGACCATAAGTTATTCATTTACACATGAAAATCATTTCTATAACCTAAAAACACATCCGCTTTATATATCAAGCATATCTTTACACCAAGGCTACTTATCATATTCGATAATAATAATAAAAAAAATCACCATTTTCGTTGACCTCTTAACTTTTTCAATTTTCATCGTTATAAAAACTGTTTCATTCTTATTCAATTCTTTAACTTCATCCATACAAGTAATCCATTTTCTTTAAATAATATCCACAACACTCTGAACCGTCTCGTTAATAAATATTTATTTATATTCATATATATGTATATATATTTTTTTGTTCCCATTTTGCCTCAACACTTATCGTCACGTTTTAAATGTTATTTTTTTCCAGGAACTAAGTGACTTGAGGGCGTCAGCCATGAAAAATTTTACGAACATCCAAGTAGATGAGGCTAATATTCTCACTTGGCAGGGTCTTATCTTACCGGTATGTTTTTTTCGATTATATTTACGATTAATGTCATACATAACCTAACTTATTTCTGAGTTTTGCCTAATTGCAAACTCATATTATAAACCTATGCATGATTCATCAATTATTAACTATTACCAAACTATACATGCATATAACTACCTGATGAATAGCTATTCAGGCATTTTCCTGGTATCAATGAGCATGAACTAAGATTATAATCACGTCATCATTTTTTACATAAAAATACGATTTAATTCAACCCTTATTTATCTAGCAGATAGAAATTTTTTCAAAAATTTGTAGAATAAAAGAAACTTCATCACTTAGCTAATCATGTAATTGAATAATAATCAACTTTTTCTTTTGTGGTGGGGGGAGGGGGGAGGAGAAGGAGGGGCAGGGGAGGAAGAGTCTGATTTGAATCAGTTTCTATCACACTTACAATCAAACATGTTAATAGATTGAATTAGAGTTTTTCCCTTTTCTCTCACTCCAACGATATTAAATTTTGACGATAACTGTATGTATCGGAGAATTCTTCTGAAGATTCTTAAGAGTTGTCAATTTTTAAATAGAATAGTTCGGTTTATTACTTTCTTTAAATCAAGGTCAATGCCAAAATAAACTACACGTGTGTAGAATCTCATTTTTTGCTGTTTAACAGTTCTTCGTTTAGCTAAACTGTTTCAGGGACATAAGTATAACGTATGTAACAAAGTATAACAGAATTATACACCTATGTTTTATCCATTGAAATGTATGATCTCCTAATTTTAATATCAAGAACTCGATGAATATCATTTTAAAATGCATACATCTCTGTCCCCAATGTAAAGTTTAAGGAAAAGATACTGTTGCGGAAAGTAATATTACACAAAATGTTAATCAGGATCTTCATGTAAAAGAAAATAATGTATAACAATGACCATATATTGTTGGTTTTATTATTTTATCTGTATATTTTATTTTCGTATGTTTTGATAATACATATTATTATTATTTTTATTTTTTTCATTCATAATTTCAGGATGATCCTCCATACAACAAAGGTGCCTTTCGTATTGAAATAAATTTTCCTGCAGAATACCCGTTTAAACCACCAAGAATAAACTTCAAAACAAAAATATACCATCCTAACATTGATGAGAAGGGTCAGGTGTGTTTGGCGATTATAAGTGCTGAAAATTGGAAGCCTGCCACAAAGACTGATCAAGGTAAGAGTCTTGAAAATTCTACAATTATATTATAATATTTTAAATGTTTAGAAACAATGAAAATTTATAATTTTATTTTATTCTATTTTTTATATCTTTAGTGATTCAAGCATTGATTGCATTGGTAAATGATCCTGAACCTGAGCATCCGTTGAGAGCGGATTTAGCCGAAGAATTTTCAAAAGATAGAAGAAAGTTCTTGAAAAATGCAGAAGAATTTACAAAAAAACATGCAGAAAAGAGGCGGGAATCAGCTTCGGCGGAATAACATCGATTAGCCTAACTCACCGAGATGCCTGTTTGTCCGATTCCTGTCCTAATTGATACCTAGACTTGGCTCTTTGAAAGGAAACCAGGATATTGCCAGCTCCAGGGCTGAAATCCCATCGTACAGTATTGGTTAATCGATTTAAAGAAAAAAGAAGAAAAAAAGAAGAAAAAATGAATAAAGAATAAAGGAGAAAAAGATGAGATAAAAATAAATAAATAAATAATATGAAAATCATAATAATATTGATAAGATGGAGAACTTTTAATAACATTATAAATTATAATAATAAATATTGTATATTACTCAATTGTAGCTACTGAGGGCAGTTTTGGTAGCCATTGAAATCAATACCCATTTTTCCATTATTGTTAATCACTAACAATAGGAAAAAAGAAAAACCATCATTATCACAATAACAATATTGCAAGGTATAATTCTGCTTGAACAAGCCTTTTATAAAAGCATACATCGACTTCATATCATAAGAAGAAAAAAAAAAAACAAATTGATAATTGGCTACAGTATGTTTTGTATTATGAATACCTTTGTGCCAAATTTCTGAATAATGTGCTTTTACGGATTCTTGGGATGGATATTTATTCAAGAATTGCTTTGATATATAGAAAAGTATTTACACTGAACCTTATGCTATTTAAAAAGCACTGTCGTTTCATTTGATACCAAATTTGTTAAAAAGAAGTAAAAAGGCACTTGTCATCTACCTATGTTAGAAACTGAAATCAGTATTAATGGTCATCAAATGCTGTACTTCTTTGTCTCATTTTGCAACTATACAATAAACAGTATGAGGATAACAAGTGGATAATACTTGTTAGATATATTCAAAGCTACTTACTAGTTATGTGATTATTTTAAATCAATGAGAGCTAAGATTGAAAGTGCGCGACAATTTAATTATTAACTTTACTCGCAATAAGTTCAATTTTTGAATCACAAGTTTGAAACAGTTATTTCATAAATAAATAATAATCTCATTGTTCAATTAAACTGGCGGTCATTACTTCAGAGACTTAAATTTACTAAACTCAAGGCTCAAAGTAAAACTTCATTCTATTTGTATGATCTAAGATTTTCCAGAAGAGAAGAGCAACGATAGTTTTGTAGCCAATTTTGGCAGAGCCAGCACTAAAATTCTTAACAGAGTAGTAAATTGTTGAATCTGTAGTGATTCTCGATTTTCTAGAACGTTTCTAATTGAATTTTTTAATTATATAAAACGCATCGATATGGCTAGTTACAGTAATTGTTCGTTGAGTTTTTATCAAGGATAATTCATCTTTATGTATTTGCATAAATAAATTGAAGCAAACTGTTATACTAGAAGGTGAAAATAATTTTGAAAATTGATATTTCCGTTGAGAGTATTAATTTGCATAATAATTTCAGTGGCTAACAAAATAGCCCTTAATATAAAGTACAAAAAAAAATAGTGCTGTTTCTATGTGCATATTCACTGTGCAAGGCAGGGTCATACGTCCAACGATCTATGAGCCAGGCTTAATTTAATTAATGCTACGCTAGTCAGCTAACAGAAAAACATTATTTGCTTTTACAAAAATCATTCGAAGAAATAATTTAATCTTTTTTTTTTTTTTTTTTTTTTTTTTTTCTTGATAATCACGTCCAGTTATAGATGAAGAATGATCAAATCATTTCAAACAAGTTATGAACAGTGGATATAAAAAAGATATGAATACATCCGTGTTTAAACTATAATCCATCAATTTATACATTCTCAAAGGATTTTTTTTTTGTTTCTATTCCCCCCTTTTTTTTAAAGGCTTATACATTTATATTGTCTCATTTCTTGTATTGTTTATACTTATTGTGTTTATACCAAAATGGGAGTTGCAAAAATCATTGAAGATATTATCTTTATTTTTTTTTTTTTTTTTTAGGTCTAAGTAATGTAAAAATAAACTTTTAAACAAAGCTTCTCCTTCGTTACTAGTTATTATAAACAAATCCTGGCTGTTAGGTTTTAAGATAAAGGATTAACATTTTTTGCAAACTATGAGCTAGAGCTATGATGGAAAATAGGAGAAAGTAGAGCAGTAGTATATACCATTAGGTTTATTACTTGTGACTTCGATGGTCTCATTCGCAGATATACAAAGTTCATTTTTATTCGGCATTTTTTTTATAAATTATTTTGTATAATAAGAAATTCAGTAAGTTATGAAAAATGGGTAATTAAATTATTACTCTATTGGCAGTTACGAGTGTACATACATACATACAATCACGTGTAAAAAATTTTTGCGCTTATGAATATTCGATTAGAGTACATACATAAAGTTCAAGAATAAATAAAGTCGACAGCAATATAGGTATCTGTAGAAAACAAAAACAAACAGATAGTACAAATAATATCATCAACGACACAATTAAAAAATGAAAAAATATAAAATAAAGAATCAGTTAAAAAATTTGTTAAAAAAAAAAAGGAAAAAATATGAATATTAATAATTTAATTAATATACAATTACTATTCTTTAACAACGGCAAGGAGTTCTTCCCACACAAAATCGGCACAACCATTTTTCAATACTATTACATCCTTACTTCTAATGTGTTTGAATAATTTTTGAAAAGGTACAAATTGTTTCAATGTCTTAACATCGCCAATTACGATTAACTTGTGCTTAGCTCTCGTGATGGCAACTGTGAGCCTTCGATGATCATCCAAGATGTCAAATTGCTGAAAAAGTTATTTCTCATAAGCCAACAAAGCTAGTTGTTAATAAATGAAAAATTTTACTACCATACATATAAGATACTAACTCTTTCAACATCACTTTTCCAGAACCCAGACTTTGTGCCTGAATATATAATAATCTCTTTATCACGTCCCTGGTACTGATCTACCGTGTTTACTTCCACATCTTGCTTAACAATGGTCCTTAAAAGGTTTACTTGCTCTCTGTATGGAGCTATAACACCAATTTTATCAGCTGCAACACCTGCCTAGAGAAATAATGAATTGTTCATTGACTACACGTGGATTTAAAAAATTCAGTCATTCCTTAATTAATGTTTACCTGGATAAGGATAGTAGTAAGGTTTAGAATAACAGCAGCTTCGCACAAATTCGAAAATTTTCGCTCCATGTGAAAATCGTCGTTTTCTGACTTTTTATCATCCTTCAATATGTTATATTTATCACCGGTATCAAGTATAATAACAGAATCATCTAGATCAGTTGATAGAGTAGCTTGCACCCATTTCTGGGTTGAACTTATCGCCTGTTAATAAGGAATAGAAACTATTAAAAACAATAGTCATTTATAATATCCATCGAAAGTATTGTTTAAGAATATTCTTATAATAGTATGTATGCGGATATTTTGTGCCGGTTTGTTACGCAAGAAGTTAACTAAATGAATAAGCTTCTGTAAATGGATTTTTGCCTTGTTATAGAAGACTAAGAAACCTCACACGTACTGATTTGTCAGGAATATCAAGGGTCGCATGGCCAATTTCATCTGCACCAACGGTCAACTGGCCTTTGTAAGTAACTTGGTTTGCTATACACATTATTCTTTGATTCATTCTGTACTGCGATGTTAAAGTAATGGTATTATTATCAGTATCCAATCTTTCAAAAAGAGATTGATCCATTCCAAGCTTCCTAAAAAATACACAGCACATATTGTTTGATAGACAATCTCAATTCTTATAATTAGACTAATTTCTGAACAGTTATGAACAGTAAGTCAAAGATGCATACCTAGCTACATCGCTTTTCACTACGGGAGGTAGCTGATCAGGATCTCCAATTAGAACGAACTTTGATGCGCTGTAAAGGGGTCGAAGAACTGACGACTGCAATACTTGCGTACTTTCATCTACCAGGCACACGTCAAACATTCGCCTTGCTAATACCGAGTGATTAGCTCCAAGACATGTAACACACACAACATTCTGCAGCAAAAAAATTAATTTAATCAAAGATTTGTTTTAGATTTACAATTTGCAAAGTAGCTTAACATTTCATACTCTAACTTGATACATACTTTACTGTTGTATGCTGCTTCCAAGCTTTCAGGTGAATAACATTTTTGCACGAGTACAGGTTCGCTTTTAGACAAAAGAGATGGATGCATTTTTGTCGTTGATCCCAATCTCACAAAGTCCACATCAGTTTTCATTAATTTTAATAAAACATTATCCACAGCGGAGTGAGTATGCGCGGTAAGTAATACAGATTTTCCCAATTTTACCAGTAATTCAATTATAGCAACTAGTGTTACAGTTTTTCCTGATCCTGGCATGCCTTTTATTAACAGATATTCGTTTGCGGTAAGAACCTTTAGCACTGCTCTTTGCTGAGATTTATTCAAAGATTTTATTATTTTTGAAGCTGCTGCTGCCACAGAGCGATCTAATTTCTTTAAAAACGTTGCTGGTTCTCTGAAAAAAAAATGATAGATCATTCAGAATACGGTTTATACATTTTAAATGAATGTAGAATATTGTATCGTGTTTTTATTGACGCTCAGACTTCTTCTTAGAGAACGAGATTCAACTTATGGTTGATTGTAAACAGAGTGAATTTTTGATTATGGATTGTAAAAAGTATTAGATGGATTGGATCGAACCTTTCTATAACAATCTTTCTCATTTTTTCAGTAACTGTATTATCGTCCAACAAGTAGCCAATGTTAGATAGATTTATAATCAAAATACTCTGCGAAGTGTATCCATCTATATGAAATATTTCATTTGGTTTTTTTTCCATAAGATTTCTGTAAGCAATTTAAGATATAATTATGTAATACAATGAATCATCAAAGTTTTAATCAGTTTTAAATACGCTTTTTTTTTTTAAATTACAAACCTTTCTAACAATACAGTCACAGAATCTTTAGATAATTCTATTATAGTACCAGCAGAGACGTTTACTTTTGTATTGGTGCTAACAATAACGTATTCCCTTAAACTAAAACCAGACTTTGTCAAATCATTGCCGATTTCTCGATCTTCCAAATTAATTCGTGCAAAGGTATGAGAATAACGGCTCGAGTCTTCGATTACTTTACCAATGATTTTCAGATTAGATATACACTTTCCTTTTTTTTCCCTGCAAAAAACAGATCTGAGGTATTAAAAGATACGATACGAGAAATAATATAAATAAATTATTAATACCAAAGGCTCAAATTCTAAAAAAAAATTTATTGTAAATACTAAACTTGCTAAGTAATCAATACAAAATTTTTCACTCTTTGCTATGACGAAATGTGATACCTTTGCAATGGTGGTACGGTCCATAATAATTTTATTGGACGTTCTGCATTGACTTGATCAGCTTCTTCAATACGTAGCATCTTGACCCATTTTTTTACATAGTCAATGTGTTCAGGTTTTAAATAATTATCCAACTCGTGGATCATAGGTGTCAGTGGATGCCGATCAGTGAGTTTGTTATTTTCATCATTTTTAAGGTAAGCACAGCACAAGGTACTGTAAGGACAATTTCGACAAGCACGATGGTTGATAGGCTCCGGCAATTCCATTGATTCGATTTCAGGTTCTAAGTCCAGGCTGGAATCTAGTTGATTTGGTATTTTCGGTTTACGCGTGAGATAATACGCCAGATTGTTTCTTAATAAAATCAAATCTCTTTGCTCTGGATGACCCACTTTGATCTCTCGCATGATGTTTTCTCTGTGAAAAATGTATTAAAAAGTCAACATAAAATTTCATCGAATTTAGTTTCGTGGAGTTTGTTATAGTTGTTGAAAAATGAAAGCCATTTGAACCAGTTTAGCTAATTACTGGCTCCAAATAATGTGATTCAAGTACGTTTTCTATCTTTTTTTTATTTTTATTTTTTTTATCAACTACCTGAGATACAACAAAAGACCAGCTTCTACTTCATGTCCTGTGACTGCCATCATCATTGTATAAAGAATAACTTGGCCTCTATGTTCCAGAGAAAAACTTGCACGGCCAGTCTTTAATTCCAGAGGCATAAGTCTGGGTCTTAAATTAACGTTTACTTCAACAGTTACATCAACTTTTCCTTTTATACCTAACTGCGGAACCCAAAAGTTCTCTTCAATGTCACGAACAACTTTGATTTTTCCATTGAAGTTTTCATCCATAGGCTGAGGTGTTTTATCTAAATTATTGTAAGCAAGAAATAGAATATTCGGTTTTTAAATTCTGTATTAATAACGATATTTTTTAATCGACCAACAATAAATAGGAGTAACAATGAATGAGTCCAGTTACCTTTGACGTATCGCTCTATGAAGTGAAATATCTTTGGTACAAACGGACTCATTTCTTTCTGACATATCTCCGTAGACATAGAAGCTGAATAAAGAGTATTTGCAGTATTTTGTGAGTCTAATATGGTTTTCAACAGTTTAGCAATTCCTGGTTTTGTGTAAATTTTATTTTTCAGAACCTGCAGCAGATACAATAGTTTTATCAATATTTACTCCAAATTTTTGCCAGTTGTTAAGATAATGAATAAAGAAAATATGGGCAAGTTTCATTCAATACCTCTTGTACTAATTCGTGAACTAACTGTCCGATCACCATGACGGAGGCACCCTGTTTGCAATCCGTTACAGACTCAATTCCCTTAAATCTATCGCTAAGAACCCCACGTCTTGGACAGAACAATGCTCCTACAACTGATGTTCCAGATACTAAAAAATCTGGTTGTTCTATTAGAAAACCACTGCTGTTATCAACGATCCATACATTGGATTGTTTGGTGGCTTGAATGTTGATAAAATCGCCTGGTTGGAGCCTGGCCTCTTTCCTAAAAGCAGAAACTAATTTAATAAAAAGAAGAAGGTAAAACGAGTGTTTATTTTTATCCGTTGGAATAGATTCTAGCAAATCCTCAATTCTTCTTCTACTTTTTACATATAAATGCTCGAAAGCTGGATTAAAACTTTTTGCAGGTGTTACTTTCATTCTGAATTATAGAGAAAGAAATGAATGATGAAATATATCCACAAATGATAGCGTACCAAAATCCCATCAATTTAACAGTAACAGGGATCTGAGAATCGGCATGTACAACATCGACTATTAAATTCATGAACTTGTCTCTGCTAATGTTAGAGACTTCGCAACGTTGTAGACTACTCAAATCTACTTGATCTTCCGGATCTCCGTTCCAATCATCGCTAAAAATATCGTCAAAATTATCAGTTATTGATGTACAATTTGACTGAGAATTAAAGCCGCTTTCCTTGCTTGTTTTATCTGCTTCATCTTCAGTTTTGAAAGATGTATCGAATGCTTCGAACAAAAAATCATCGTCTTCAAAGCCAGCAGGGTTTTTTAAAGTCTTTGTGATATCATTATCAGTTTCTTTCTTACTTAAAATTCGATTTTTTTCCTCTTGAAGAATATCATCTTCTCTTTTAAATAAAGGAAATTGTACATTTTGGGAAACTGTTTGAAGCGGTGATAATTTTTTATGATTATTTGCTTTGGGATTACTAAATTCGATATCTTTTATTTTGGAAGAACATACTTCTGGCGATGTTTTTATCTTGTACATGTTTCTTTCCACAAACGAATTCTCTTTCAAGTTAAGACCCATGTCTAAATTCATATTTTCATTTAGATTCCGATCCATAGTATCACCCGGTAGTTGCTTCCTACTCTCTTCGATTCCGGATATTTCTTTACTTTCATTATCAATAAAACCTTCGGATTTTGACGCTGAAATATTGTCGTTGACTAAAATGCAGTCTGTGTTACGTTTATGACTTAATTTTTTACTCTCTTTAACATCTTTATTATCACAATTTTTGTCGACGATAATTTTTCTGCATTTTGCTTGATTCGCATTATTACAGCCTGTGATGTTTTGGCTTTGGCTGAGTTTGCGTTTTTTTCCAGTCTCTTTGTGAGACTGTGATTCAACTTCACCTTCAGAATCAAGAAGAGTCAAGTCTATAAATGACGAATTTTCGGTTGAACTGGAGCAACGTTTTGACAGAAAAGACGCTAATGTTAGTTGTCCTTTTCCAGGAGTTTTAGGACTCGTCTGAAACGGTGAATGAAAAGTAATGTTGAATTTTAATAACAAAATTTCCTATTTTCGTAACAATCAGTTGTATCGTTACTATATTGTTGGGATTATTTTATTAGATTTAAGTATGTTGTTAACCTTCTTCCGAGTTATTCTGCTACCGGTGTTCATGACGCTTGTCAAAATCAATCAATGTAAAATATATAAATATAGAATTTTAATAACGGGCTCAAAAAACTGCCTCGATATTATCATAACCGATTTATACTACATAACATCGCGTTTAGATTATTTCTTTAATAAATATTTCTGTATACTATTTCACCTACGGTTCGCGCCATAAAGTTCGAGGCACATTTCAATGGTTCGAGGTATGTTACTCTGATATCGAAATCGAAATAGCAAATCGTCGATATGTCAAACGTATAGTCGTATAGTATCATGGTGGATATGGTCTGCTGTCACATCTCGTTCAGGAACATTTCAGTGTCAAATGTTGGAAAATAGTTATAAAAACTTTTAAAAAAGTGCAGATATTTTAATAAAGTGATGTTTAAAATTGTCTGAAAATGGATATAGAGACTGAAAAGGTTATAGATCTGGTTTTTCCGGATGGATTACCAGGTACAGTTTAAGTTATGTTAGGTTACGTTTAAATGTACAGCATTTTCGTCGTGGCATTTTTGGTGTATCACTACTCCTACACGTCAACTAATTATTCTTATTTATTATTACATGTTTGTATAAATATTTTGAACAATTTACATCGTTATGGATCACGAATTATCTCTGACATTGATTATACTCACACGTTATTGATGAATGAATAAGTTCATGTCTGATAATAAACGTTTTTGTTTATACCATGTGTTAATAAAATTAATTAGAATAAATTAGATATTTATTGTGTGTTTTATTTCGTTTGTAGAAACTTGGAAGGATAATCCTGACTTTTATCAATACTTGTCAAAGTTAGGAGGATTCGACGTCGAACAATTAAGTAAGTTGTACACTCAGGTCTGATAATAAAACATCTTGTAAGTATTTATAAATAAATGAAAAAGAAATTGAAAAAAAAACTTTTTGGGTTTGATTGATCAAGGGGCCTCTCTAGTATGTCGTTCTAAAAAAATCGGTGATTTTTTGGAATTTTTATAGCAAAAACTATGAGACATCGATTCCAAATTTACTAGGTATATTTCTGTATGTTTTGTGAGTTACATAATTTTTTTTAATCAAAATTTTTAAACAATTCGCTAATATAGTCGAGAGTATACTGTATTGCACTCAACGTGTTATAAAAATTTACGTGGACGGTGAGCACAATGGAGCTCGTCTTGGTCACTCGAGTCAAAAAAATCATAAAGGTTTTTAATCAGTATAAACACACCTATCGTTTGAACTAGAAAAAAAATTAAGAAAACAAAAAATTGGCCGAAATGCGGCGTGTAAAATGAAAGGTTTTTTTTTACCGTTTTTTTTTATTCTAAAAATGGATGTAAAAATCGCAATTTGTTGAATATCAATTTGAGTATAGGTCGAATGATAGAGGGGCATCTTCTCTACCTATGTATACTTGATTCAAGTACATCGGATTATTGGTTATTGAGATATTATGCTCACCGATATAAAAAATATTGTTTTCAGATAAACTGCTTTAAAGTTTTAAGTATGGCTATCAGTGGTGGCGCGCTGCTCCACTCAAACATGTATAGCATTGTTAGCTCTGGGAATTTTCTCATTACACAAGACTCAAAATGTTCGCAAGATTTACAGTTTCAAGATTATGGGAGAAACAAAAATCGATTTTTTTACATCTGTAATACTAGAAAGGCCCTTTAATAACAAAAAAATCTCGAACACAGTTTTTTCCTAAATTTTAGTGTGTTATTTAATAAATACAAACATACCTTCCCTTTCTCATCTTTCGATGTCTTAAGTTAATTTTCTTTGTCACTAATAAGAGAAATGTTATTTAATTTTATTCAAATTCATTTTGTTGCAATTTACAAGATATAAACAGTTGAAGAGAAGAATGGAACTGTTAATTAATAGCTCGCTATAAATTAGAATTTATAATTACCACTATTGTCAATTTTTTTCTTTAGAATAACTAAAATTTAATGATGGATTACTTTAAATATTATTTTAGATAAAGAACCTGAGCATCTGACTGATGATAAGAACTCTGTAGTATTACAAACCCAAGAATTAGCTTTCTCTAACTACAAGACATTTATTCGGACCGCCGAAAGCTCAAGAGAAATATTCAAACAGGTGATAATAAAGAATCTGTGCCTAAAGTCATCCATGATCCAAAAAAAACTGCAGATTATGACTCTTCTGAAATCGAATTGGATTATTTTCAAAACGTCTAAGTCTTCAGATCATTTCACTGCATTCTAATCTATGAAATACTTTCTAATTTTAATTAAAAACTTATTCATAATCGATATGATTGGATTTCTTTCAAAAGTTCAACGAGACTGAAAAACACCTGGACAATCTTGTCGAGAAATTACCAGAGTTTGGTAAAAGATGTCAGTCTTTCTGCGACGCTTCAAAAGATATAAACACTCATCGTCGATTGAACGGTTTGACATTAACACGAAATGCAGAACTGTTAGAGATACTTGAAATGCCTCAATTGATGGAATCATGTTTAAGAAGTAATCAGTACAACGAGGCTTTAGAGTTGTCACAGTACGCTAGACAATTAGGTGCTAAACATGGAGATATTCCCATAATTGGTGTAAGCTATTTATTGCCATAAATTCTTTCTTCATTTGATTTATTCACTGGATTTATCATAGCATTCTGTATTTTCCTCTAGTCCATTGTAGCTGAGATTGAAAATAGCTGGTCGGGGATGGTGAGTCAAGTTGTTGGTTCACTCAGAGGAGATCTGCCGCTTCCAAGGTGTCTACAGCTCGTAGGACTCCTGCGATCAATGGATGCATTCACAGAACCTGAACTTCGAGTTAAATTCCTTCAAGCTAGAGATAGCTGGCTACAAGGTTTACTCAATGCAATTTCCAAAGAAGATCGTAAGTTTCAATGACTCATTTTGTGTAAGATTTTTACCACTTTTATTAATGTGTCTTTAAAAATTGTCACATTTATTCGTTTTCAGCTAATCAACACTTGACTAAGACGATCGAATTATCGAGGATACATTTATTCAACATAATCACTCAGTATAGAGCAATTTTCAATGACGATGAACACTTGACGTCATCGCGAGACATTGTTATCAATGAATCTGCAATATTTCATCATTGGCTAGAGGAAAAGGTGATTTATTAGAAATTTGAAGTCCTATTTTATCAGGAAACTGTTGTTCCGAGTGAATTTTGATTCAGTAAAAGCTCAGTGAACGAAAAAAAATTCTTTGCCTGATTTCATTTTCGATTTTAGCAGAATAAACGATCTTTAATTCCATGTCTTGATGAAATTTGCATTTATAATACTTTTTGATTTTCAGATACATCAATTTCTGACAACACTTGAGCAAGACTTGCCTGGTGTTACTTCGATAGATTCTATTCTTGGACAGTGCACATATTTCGGTTTATCATTCAGTAGAGTAGGAGCTGATTTTACAGCAAGAATGTCGCAAATTTTTATATGCGAAATTGGAAATAAGTTTGAAACTACCGTACGTAGAACGACGAGAAAATTTGAAAAAGACATGGAGACATTTACATTGATTAATAAATTGCAAAGAGCTGATGTGAAAAATGAAACATCGGGAAGATCCGTAAGAAATAAGATCAATTAATACTGAATAAAAAATCACTCATTGTATTAAAAAAACTAAATTCAAATTTCTTTCACAGGAAAATCCTCCTGAACAATTAGTAGAATTTTTTCCCCTGGCTGAATATTGCAACGGATTAATATCAGCTTTCAATGAACTAAGACTGTGTGCTCCAGTTTCCCTGGCTGATACTTGTACACGTCTTTTACAAGATTCGCTACAAAGTGTAGCGAAGGCAATGCTTATATTTTACAAACAAGAACAACAGGTAATTATTGTACAATGATCTTCGATCTGAATGAAATCTGTGTCGATTACATTTAGTTTAATCTTTACATTTTTACAATACGAATTTAATCATATTCCAGGCATTTACAGCTGCCGAACGAGACAATATGATCACGTTTGCAGAATCTTTAAGCGAGCAGCTAGTTCCTTATGTACAATATTGTATACACGCGATTTTTCCATCTAGTCAAGTCGCATCTCACTTGGGAGTCACTGTAAACCAGTTACAGAAAGAGGTGAGGAACATATATTCATTGAATCATACTGAATTGAAAAATTATTAATACTGTGTTTATTATTTCAGGGTGTTACGTATTTGGATCACAAAAGTATCACTCAACCGTTAGCTCCGCTATTGCCTATTAGACTTGTTTCTAACGATCCAGTTTCACCTCAAGGAACAATAACAGCACCCCTTTCAGATTCGTTACCAAAAGAACCAATATCTAACGAGGAAGTTATTCCGCTGGAATCTGATGATAAATTACCACAATTTGAAACTCCTAAAGAGGAAGTAGTACAAATAAAAAGTGATACTGATTTAAACACCGAAGAAACAGGCAATGAACATTAAATTTGTGAGAGTTTAAATATATCTATGGCGTGTCAATTATTACTTAGTACTGATATATTTCAAGAATGAGAATATATCTGTGAGGTAGTAATTCAGTTTTGGGAGTAAAAGAAAACAAATGAAGAAAAAAGGCAATTTCAAAGTATAAAAGAAGATTGTTCAAGTTATTATTGAAATAATATGTGAATACAGATAAATATAATAATGTTATTACGTAGCTTTCTTTCTTGAAGTAATGTAAAAATTTTTAAAAACCCTGGGTACATACTATTATATTTTGATAATTGTAATATTTAAGTAGGTATGTAATTAGGTCTGTTAAAAGGAGATGTGAATAATTTTAAATAACTAAATAACATTAGTATTATTCATATCGTTTCATCACAAAGTCTTCCTATACAAGTAAAAAAATTCAAGGATCAATACGACGCATTAGTTGAATGAACGAAATATTACATTATGTTTTTACCCGATAGAGCATAAAATGAAAATAAATTATTACACATAATAAAAAAAACAAAATAAAAACTAAAAAATAAAAATAACAGACTTTGTAATGTTCATAAATTCATTCTCAACATATGCTATAGCTGCTCAAGAATTGATTAATGAATTTAACAAGGAAGCACTTAGAACATAAGATGTAAAAAAAGCTGTATATTTGATTTTTGCACACATCTTGTTGCGTTTTATACTGTAATGGCTTGAATCAAGTCATATTTTATTCTCTCATCATTCCATTATGGAATAAAAATGTTCATGAATCAAGAAGTCCTGGATCTGGGAGTTCCTCGTTAAAATTTAACATCGGCGCTTCTTTGATATCAATATCAATTGAATCTTCGTCGATTTCTCCAATAACTTCACCATATTCATCGTTATCATCGGTCAGCTCAATCCCCGCTTCAATATCTTCCATCAATTTACTACTTTTCTGCATTGTTTCAATCAACACGCAGTCTTCATCGCTCAATACTTTCTCACATTTGAATACTTGAGTCGAATCGGACTTAACAGAATCATTGTTTTTTTTCTTCCCTAAATTGTAGCTTTGCTTAATTTTTCTCACATCTTGCAACAACTTCTCATATTCTTCCTCTTCCTTTTTCATCCAATCTGGTCTGGTAACCGATGAATTATTCACTTCTTTAAAATTAGAAAGCGCGATTTCTTTCTCGTCATTTTCTTTCATCTGTTTCCTCAAGTTAGTCATCTGTATTTGTAATCTCCTGATTTTTTTCAATTCTTGATTGTGTCTTTCCCTCAATACCTTCAGCTTAATCTCTCTCACATCTTTCAACAACTTTTCATACTCTTCCTTCTCCTGTATTAACCAGCTAGATTTAGTACCGGCCGGTTTACTACCTTGTCCCAAATTAGGCAGCACTATTTCTTCCTGTTTATTTTCTTTCATTTTTTTCTCTAGTTCAATCAGATGCATTTGTAATCTCACAATCTTTAATTGTTCTCGTTTACGTCTCTCCCTCAATTCTTCGAGTCTTCTTCTAAGCTGATCACTCTCTTGACGAGCCTTCAAATTAGAAGATTGGACCTTTGCTGTGGGTGGGCAGCTGTATCTGTTGAACAAGGTGGTCGTTAAAACAATCAAGTACGAATTTCAATGATTCCACCGCTTGATTTGATAGGAAATGAAATAACAAAATTTTTTATCCAAACTTGAACCTTCTATCTCAATTAGAAGGGGTGCCTGTAGAGACAAAAATTTTCTCATTTAAATAACATTAGATTTGTCCACTTCTCTGTTGATAATTTGATACTGCGCCTGACGAATGGTTGAAAAATCGTACATCTATACAAATCTTCGTTTTCTAATTTTATATTGATATAAGGGGATGAAAAGAAAACCGGAGATCGTAAACTTTGTCTCAAAACTATAAATTGCCACCTAGCTGAAACACAAAATCGAAAATCTTGATAACCAAAAAAAGAATCATGTAACAAACTATTACTCCATTGACTTATCACTTTATTTGCAGGTAAATTCAAAATTACAAATCTTTCACTTTCATTGAACATAATTCTTTTTTCATTGATAATATCACGCTTATGGACGTGAAGTGCACATTAGAGGTCCATAATTTATATTCCAGTATGTAAGTCGGCGTAAAAGAGATTTGTACAGTTTTAGAAGTTTTTAACCATTTATGAAGCTTGGTTTGTGTACTGACAATGAATTTCGATGAATATTATACTAAAAACTTGACAAGACTAAGAATAGAGTGATTGAAGTCAATGGAGTAATAGTTTATACATGAATTTTTTTTTAATCAAATTTTTCGATGTTGTGTTTAAGGTAGGTGACAATTCATGGTTTTGTGACGAAGTTTAGGGGTCTCCTGTTTTTTCTCATCCACTTATATCTATGTACAAAAGATTTTTATGGATATGTAATTTATCAACCATTCATAAAGTGCTGTAAAAAATTATCTACTGAAAAGTGAATAAATTCAATGTTATTTCAATGAGAAAAATGTTTGTTTCTACAGGCACTCCTTCTACTTGAGAGAGAGAGAGGGTTCAAGTTTGTCTAAAAATTTTTGATTCTTTCATTTCCTATGAAATCAGGGCGTGGGAAATCATTGAAATTTGTACATTGCTGTTTTATTGACCACCCCCTAGTGTTAAATCATCTATTATTATTTTTTACAGTATAATTAGAATTTGGAAAATATGGAGGATAGTTATACTCACATATGATCTTCAGATAAAGTTTTTGCAGCAGTATTGTCTTTCAGCTTTAACTTAGTGTATTGTTTACGTAGTTTAGATCGAAATCTGCTAATATTTGTTACTGCAGATACATTTCTCGGCGAATTTTTTTTTATTGATAAGTTGTTTTGACCATGATCTGAATTGTTTTGTGAGATGCATGTTACGTTTTCAATTTCAACAGTCGCCGAGGCTCCCACATTCTCTTCGTGATAAGGTAAAAATACAGTTTCAAATGGTACTGGATTAGATGATGTTTGAATATCTACGTTTTTATTTATAGTTATTCTTAGGAATGGTTTTTGGCTGATTAAACAATCTGAAGATACTATTTCCACGCTATTCACGCTATTCGGTTTAATTAATCTATTTTTCAAATTTGAATCAACCTCAGATTTTTCTGCTGCTTTTATCGACGATACATTAGTTTTTCGTCTTAACAAAGATACTTTATTTCTGTGAGGTTCAAAGCTGGAAATTAATATTTTGCAATCATTTAATCCATCGTTATTTAACTCTACTATTTTTTCCTCAATTTTTCTCTTCCTTCCGAGATTGTTTTTTGCAGGAAATATCGTAGGTACAGAAGCAGGTAATAAAACAGCGTGTTTTTTATTCACGCTTCCCCCTAAATCTTCTTCTTTAAAATGTGCACTACATATCTGACTTGTTTCAGACGGCTTCCAATTTTCACGATTTATTTGTCTCAACCATTTTTTTAGCAAAAAAACATCATGTAGAGGAAATCTAAAGAAAAAAAAAATGGGTCAGTATGAAATTTAAACTAATTCAAAGTCAATAGTTCGATCAGTGATATCTTATTTTCAATAAAAATCGGTTCAATTTTTGTTCAGATTTTAAAAAAAGAAACTTTTTGTGTATACACGTACTTGAAGTATCCGATGTTCTTTGATGTGGTTTGTTTGTAACTATCGCAGCCTCTTATGCAACAACTTTGCATTTTTTTCATTTAAATAATTGTAATCAAATATTTAATTTATAATTGTTACGTTGAAAATAGGAACGAACTAATGCGTGAGGATTACCATAACCTCTTTGTTTACGGTAGCTTTAAAAATTGAAATGACATCGATACAGGAGTTTCGATGGATCGAAGATTCAAAAATCTCGAATTTACAGTAAGATAATTTTCGCGGTAAAAAGGAGACTTCATTTGACAGCTGACAGATGTGTTACTTGAATGATATGGGCCCGAAATCTAACAACAAATTGAAGAGAAAGGCTTATAAAATAGAAAATCTCAAAGTCGAATTAGATTTAATAATATCGGAATCAAAGACGTCGAACAAAAACGAATTATATTTGTTTTCCGGCGAGGTTCTATCGTTTCAAAACATCGTTTTATCAACGAAACGTAATCTTCATACCCTAGTTGTTATTCGACAATCTGGTATTACTTCTTTAAACGGAATATCTGAGCTGATCAATCTCAGAGAATTATGGATTATAGAATGTCAACTCAAGGTAATCTCAACAAAAATATTCAACCGTCACTCGGTACAATTTGATTAAAATTTTTATTTATTTATCTTCTTCGTTTCATCCACTTGATTTACGATTTCATCCACTTTGATTTTTTAAGGATATCTCAGACCTGCAGAAGTCCCCGAAGTTAGAGACGGTGTATTTATACTCAAATAATATCAGTCAAGTACCGAACATGTCGAATAGTCCTGAATTGAAACTGTTGTCTCTATGTGGAAATAAAATATCTCATTTACAGGTGATACACTGTACTGTTTACATATTCTACGTAAATTATTATGCTAATAACTATTTCTCTATATTTTTCTATATTTGAAAAAAAAAAAAATAAAATACAAGTTAAACACACTTATATATCTCTAGAATTTTCACACTATGCCAAGGCTGCAAAAATTATACATCGCGAATAATGAAATAAAAAAAATCGGAAATACCTTTTCGCAAAATTCTCATTTATCTCTCATCAACTTGGCTGGGAATCCTTTGTACGAGCTAAAGGTATAATGTCTATTGCAGAATATTGTCCCCTGTTTTTAGATATTTTTATTTAATTTTTCCCAAATGTAGGATATTCACAATCTATCGTTTATGTCAAGTCTGCGGTCAATTATTCTTGCTGATTCTATGTACGGTGAATCTCCACTCGTTTCTTTATCCAACTATCGACAATTTCTTATCAATCAACTGTCTGGTTTAACAGAACTGGACTATTACCCCGTTAGTAATGAAGAACGCTCTTATGTCACGGGATTTTTCAAGTACCCACATTTCTTCTCAGATATATATGCTTCAAATTTTAAGTTAAATAATCAATACTGACTGCTCAAAAAACAGAAATGAGATAAAAATCTTTGGGAATATTACTGTGTGCGTGTAAAAAAGCGACATAGTTTTTCAGTTATGATTTATTCAAAACCATACCACAACTGTTTGTGTACAGTTTTGCTATACTCAAAAAATCATCAAGAGAAAAATATACTTAGAATTAAATAATACTTATATTTTTAATTGTAGAGATTTTTGTTTCTAACTTAGTTTTTATCATGCATAATTAAATTTTGCAGGACTAAAATGATGTTCTATAACATGTTGAGTAACAAATATGCAAATAATTTTACAAAGTCTGTCAAGGATCGCCTCGAGGAGAGTAGGCAGAAAATTAGCGAGTATCGAAAAGAGATTTACTTTGCAAAGCTGGAACAGCTGAGGGTTGAGTTTATTTCTACTCCTAATAATTAATTTGAAGTTTCATACATTATTTAAATGATAGAGCAGATTGCGGCTAGTAAAGACGTCAGTGAAAGATCAAGAGAGCTTGTGTCTCACGGGATCTTGCAGCAGATAAACTATTGTATCGATGCCAATGATGCTTCGGACAAACAGTGGATAGAGAATTCGAGAATTAATTTAGAGGTGAAAGAAATTTTTAATTTTAAATACAAACAATAGCTAAAGAAAAGGACAAAGCTGCAAAAAAAGTATAAAATTTAGAAGCAGATTTTTATTAATAGACACATATATTCTAATCATATATTACTGCATTTGACTAGATACTGCAGCGGCAGTTAAGCTTGAAAGTGCAGCACTGTGGAAACATGGATTTTGTTGAATACATGCCAGGCACTGGGAACACATTAATTAGAATTTGTCAGGATATATGCAACGATTCACTGTGTCAGACTATAAAAGAGTAAGTCCAGTCTTCGGTTCTGCAATACTGGCTAAGAATATGAAAAATAATAGTCTCAAAAGTCTTATCAATATTGAATATCAGCATAGTCTTTAAAATCGATTATGGACCGGACTGGAAAATACACATTCGTGTATTGAACATGATTAGAAATACTTTTGTAAATGTTGAATACAATTATTGATAACAATTGTAATAATTTTAGGGATCTAGGTATAACAAGCATCCATATTCACCGAGTTACAAAGGTCATCAACAAAGAAACTGATGCATACCGCTCCTCCACATATTACAGCAATAGTACAGACCAGGATCAACGAGAAACGGACTCTGTATTTAAGTTTTTGGTGCAACCTATTGGAGTTGTTGGGCTTCAGAAATGGCCTTTTGAAATCTTTGAACAGGAGTTTCTTGATGTGGTAACTCATGAACTTGATGTACCACAACTTTCAAGAGTCCTATAGAAAGAAGATTATTTGCTATCACGATTTTTCTAATAGTAGTCAGTTTCTAACGAGTTATAATCACGATCATCTTCTTTCTGCAGACAGAAATAATAACGAGTGATTGTCTAGCAGCTGCGGATGCTGATTGGATAAAGAATATTTCTTCAGAGTCAAGATCTTTACTCAGCGAACATCGAATAGCAATTCTTGTTCAGCTCCCAGTCTCTGCATCGACAATGAAGTACTCATTTATTTTTCACAAAACTTCATTAATTTGATAAGCTTCAATTAATTTATCTACAGGTCACCATGTTGCAATATCACAAAACCCAAAGCCTTTACAAATGTTAGCATAAATTATTCTCATATATTTATTTCTTTCCAGGACTGATAGACCTGACGATTATCATGCGATGGATCCACACTACAACGAGGACACTTGCCAGTGTTTCTCTATTATTAAATCAGAACAAGTAAAGCCCGTTTTTGCTGTGGAATTTGAATATATTTTTCAGGTATTATTAAACTACTGTCTTTTTCAGCCTTTCCTATGTCTTTCATTGAATCTGCGATCTTTAATTATGTTTTCTGCTGTTTGCAGAATGGATCCAGAAAAGCTGAATCTAATAGAAAATTGCTCAGCAAAATAGGGGATGCAAGCCCATCGAATACCTGGCCTTATCTGACCTTTGAAAATTTGGGACTTTGTCTCCATTTGAAAGAACTAGAAATTCATAATTTGGGAGTAATCAATCTCTCTGGCCAGGGGATCCATGCAATTGACTTTAAAACACCTTTACCAAATTTGAGAGAACTATGTCTCTCTTTCAATAAATTGACCGTCTTACCAGACTCAGCTATGCTTAAGTACGTAAAGAAATTTGACGTCAGTTTCAATGATATTCGATCATTTGAGATTACCAAGTGTCTACCATTGCTAGAAAGTTTGAACGTCGAGTGGAATCTTGTCACTGGATTTGTTGCGATTTTGAAAACACTGGAAATCTTCACTCCGAATCTGGCCACTCTCAATCTTAAGTACAATCCCTTTACCGATGTGACTGATATGGAATCTATGTTATCATTGGCACAAAATGCTATGCCATCGTTAAAATGTTTCAACGAAAATATCATCAAAAATTGTATTCACACAAGACCCGTTTATCGATATCCATGGTTAATTGATATTTTTGAAAAGGCAGACTTTACCAAGACGAAAATCATGAGAAACTCTATGGCTAGTGTTATTTCTGAAATTAATAAATCTTTGACTTCCATTTCATCTGTTGTTATTGGAAAGGATCTGACAAATGTTCAGTACATCAATTTGTCGGATAATAATTTGAGCAGTTTCGAATTCGTGACGGAATTTCCTCAACTTAGAGAACTTTACTTAGAAAATAATATCTTCGTAAAGATTGTTATTGAAAATCCTCTAAATCAGCTGACCAAGCTTTGTCTAAGCGGTAACTTTATCATAACTCTGGATGGGCTTACACAGGAACATCTTCCGGTCCTTAATTATCTCAACTTGTGCAATAACTTGATTACTTCTTTGATAGAAATGGGCACTTATCAAAGCTTGACCCAATTTTATTGCTCCCATAATCGTATCAGCAGACTACAAGATATACATAACTTAAAGGATTGGCATGGGCTAAGGATTATAGATATATCAAACAACCCGATCGATTCAATGAGCCTGTGCAACAAATTTATAATATTTCATATATCCAAAATCGAAGTAAGATCATCAAGATCACATGATTCTCTGTTATTGAAGATTTAGTCATTGTGATTCGATTTATAACCCTTTGAGTGATCTCAAGCTGTAATTCATGTTGCCATTATTTCGTAGTTAACTGGAGTGTTTGTTTTCTCTGATTAGTATGTAGGCGGAGAATGTGTGACTCCTTCAGACGTATTGGAAGCTAATCATACATTTGGGGGTTCTTTGGACAAAGATACAATCATGAAGATGTGCCATTTGGAGGATTTGAACAATCTAAAGCAGCTCAGCCTAGTAAACTGTGCTATCAAAAAGGTATCTAACATTGTGCAATCTCTTTGGATTAACCCAGAAAATTACTGAAACTATTATTCTAAACCTTTGTCTTCAGTTCTCAAGTAAATCCCCAAGTCTTCTCTAATTTATAACTGATCCTAATTGCAGGTGGATTTATCGGCAGATCTTTTACCAAATTTGAAGAGTCTGGATCTTAGGAGAAATGAAATTACGACTCTGTGGGGTTTACACTCTCTGAAAAAGTTGCAAGTTTTGTGCTTGAGTCACAATCAAGTTGCAACGTCTATGCCAAATTATCGGAAGGATTTCATCTTGACTGCATGTTTATTTCCCCGTTTGAATACTTTGTTCTTAGATTACAACGGTATTCGATCATTGGTAGATCTTAATTTGCAAGATATGCCTGCATTGAAGTACCTCTACTTGCAACACAACGAATTACAGGATGTGAATGGTACCTTTTGTGTTCAAATAATTCAAAAAATACATTTTTACATTGTAAATTATATTTTACAAACAAATATTGTTATAGGTTTACAAAAATGTGCTAATTTGGAAACCCTCATATTGGATTATAATAAAATTCAAATTATAACAGAGGAAGATTTTCACGTTGACAATAATATCAAAGCTCTTTTCTTAGAGAATAATAAGATAAAGTTTCTCTCCTTTGCAAGACGTCTTTCAAAACTTGATAAGCTATTTATTTCTAACAACAAAATTTACGTACGTAAATTGAAATTAATTTCGTTATAAGTTTGATTTAAAAAATTTGTCCAATCTTCCCAGATTTTATTCTGTCGTGTGCAAAGGCTTTATCATTTCTATAATTGCAGGACAAGGAGCAACTGAAGTATCTTAGCAAATTGGAAAATTTGAAGGAGATAACAATTTTTGGCAATGCTCTCTGCAAGAGGACTAATCATTACAAGCTCGCTATGCAAGTTCTCGTTACTTTAACCCGTATTGATGGCCATTCGGTAATTTTAAACGAATACGATACTGTTTAGGTATAATTTATTGTTGTGGAAGATAATTTTTCCGAAAGCAAACTATTCGAATATTTCTAATCGTGTTTAATTTTCGATTTAATATTTGTTGCCGCATTCAATATATTTTTGAGTGCAGAGTCAATTTTGATAAATTTTAGGTCGACAAAATAAATAATAAAGAATTTGTGCCGAAATACCAGTCGAAAAAACATTTATTTTAAATTTGTGCATGATGCGCGCTTTTATGTATGTATAGTTTTGTATTTCCTGAAATTAAATAGAACAATATATTTAAAAAAAATCATGAAGTTTATTTAAATTCTATTAGTTAGTAATTACTAAAACAATTATATTTTCATCATTCATTTCACATGCCATCGATATAAATTCTGTTGAAATTATTGCGAAAAAAAATTTTATATCCGAATAACAAGCAGAAATAAAAAAACACAAGTAAAGTTAAGTAGATTAGTCGGAATGAGTTATACTCTTATCGTAATTTCCAGAAATAATCAGCACGGCAATGCAAAAAAAAAAATGAAATAAAAATAGGCACCCTAAGTAAGTAATGAGATAAGACAGAAAGCTCGCGATTGTATTATACGATTTTCAATGCTCACATCATTTCCCAATGATTTATTCAAGGTTCCGTCTATATAGAAATTCAGAGGAAACCAAGAAGCAGCTTGAATACTGGCTATAGCTTTCATAGCTCTTACAACTTTGAATTCTTTCAATGATTCCTGGTCGAAATCAAATGTTGACAAAAAAACAAATTGACTGTGGAATGATTTAAAAAAATGCATTACGATCTCCTAAATATCCTGATGGATTTGTATTTATCATTTTCCAAGCAATAATTAACAAATTAAGCAATAGAGAATTTGAACAATTTGTGGCCCGCCGTTTTCGGCAAAATCATGGATAAAATTGACCAGGATTTAAACTCCAACAAGGCTTATGAGTTGCATATAATAAGGCGCATTGTAATAAATTAATGATTTTATTAAAGCGTCCATGCAAATTAATACAACAATGTTACAACCAGTTACAAATTATTAATAAACCGGCGAATAAACATCTCATTAAATTCCTCGTCAAGAAGTTTCCTGCTAAACGTTGACCGAAAATCATATCCGTTGCGATTCAACTTTCCCTTCTAAATGCTTCCAGTAGATGAGACAGAGATAAGAAACTGGAGGAAACGACGTGGCGGTCGGAAACACTTACCATGCTACTGGATAGAAACCGGGCTCGGTTGTCACAAATCGCAATATCGTTAATTTACACTTTTTTTGACCCTATAGCGGGACCATATTTATAGCGTTTTCAACTGGGGCTACACCGGTGTAGTGTAGCCATTGCCATCTCTTTCTCTACTTTGAGGAAAACAGAAACAGAGATAGCTGCACTACACCAGTGTAACTTGGTGTAGCCCCAGTTGAAAGCGCTATTAGATGTTGATATTTTTCGGTAATAACAAACGTATTTAATTGAAGGTCTAGGGGTTCCCCGTGACGCTTTCATTCGAATAGGGGCCTTTAGCCGACCGATGACGTACGATCTTCGCCGCATAGTAACATTCGAGTTTTCGAACTTGAATTATCGCTTTATGATAAATTCTATAGGTAGATAGGTAGATAAAAAAAAATCAAGACTGATGTTTATACTCTTCTTCGAAATACTTTAACAGAAAAAGTCTTCGTCATAATCTTTCCGGTGTAGGTATTTACGGCTGATGCAACACGAGACTTGGATTGGTCCGTTTCCCTCTGTAGTCTGTTCCAGTCATACTTTCAATGTGCGGACTGCGGTAGGTTCCGTGCACGTTGGGTTGTGCGGTTAAACATATTGTAGTATTTATTGCAGATATTTTATAATATATTATAAAAATGATTATAACTACGAACGAAAATAATCCAAACGCATTGAAGCTGGTTCTCGCTGCGAAATTAGCTCAACAGAGTTTTAATATAAACATAGTTTTATCCAAAGGTAAGTAGTCAACATAACCTGTAATCACCACACTTCACGATATATTGAAAAATATCATTTAATACTATTGATACAACAGACTGATACGTTTTGTAGATTAGTTAAACTTAAAAAACAATAGTGTGAAAGTCAAACACTGCAAAGTAGATATTTCGAATGATTTAAATGATTTTCCTAAACACGTGGCTTGACACAATTCAAATTAGTCGTTTGATTTGATTGTAAAAAGACACGGAAAATTTTTGCAAAACTTTTTCTTTGATTAGTCTTTTTGTTTATTAATAATTTCCGTTGTTTTCATGTTATATTAATATTAATAACGGGGGTTGCAACACCATAAATGCAAAAAAAGCCGTAATTAACGCAATTTTTTTCCGCTAAACGAAAAACTATTGACACATGTTATTCATCGATTCCGTCCGCATATATTCCGAATTTTTTAACATATCTCTAAATGTAAAGACAAGTAAAGGATTGGTATGATTAAATATCGATAAAATTGTCCTGTGTCTCTTGTCCTAATAATTTTTCTGAATTGGTTTATCCGAACAGTCTGAAATTTACAGGAGTTGTTCAGAACGCTAATTGAATTATCACATAAACCAATCACTTTCTAAATAGTAACCATTTTATTTGAAAAAAAATTTCATTTTCTTGCGCTTATATACCCTCCATTTCAAAAGGAAATTTTGAGTTGGGTGGATAGCTACTAGCATCCTGAACAACTTCGGTAAATTTCAGATCAATCATAACAACCATCTTTGAAATATCAACTAAGCGAGGGTCCCTGGTCAATTTTATCAACAGGTTTTTCAAGTTACTCCTCTATCCATATTTATGTTTGATAAGACTTGAATAAATACAGAAAACTTCCGTTAGTCCCAGGTTTTAATAGTCTTTCAGTCAGCAGAAAAATAATCCTGAAAAGTCCCAATATTTGTAGCATTTTTGCAGGGATGAAAGGACCCTGAAGTCCAAAATCGAACTTAATTAAACTATTGTAGTATCATATCACAGTTAATTTCTGCCCTATAATTAGACGATATGTACTTAGACATGGTGTTGGTAATTAATTGATGTCATTTCATCAATAAAGATTGATATTTTATTTGAACTGCAAATTTCATTGTAAATATTTGTTCAACAGATGTTTCGCAAGGTGGATTACCTTCATTGGATTTGCCAACTGGATCAAGTTTATTCAGTACTAATGCAGCAGTACAATTTTTAGTACCAGCTGCAGAGGAATCAAGTGTTTTGTTTGATAAATGGTTGGAATGGGACGTCTCCCAATTACAGGTAGTTAAATGCCTTAAAAAATGAGTAAACATGAATTACAAATGACCTATAAACTTTATTTTCTCTTCACAGCCGGCACTAGTTGCTTACGGAGGTTCTGGGAAGCTTGATACCTCCCATAAACCTCGCATATGGTCTCTGCTCAAAGAGTTGAACACATCTCTAAATAACAAAAAGTATTTGATTGAGGTATTTGAATAATTTTTGTAAATTTACTAGCCGGTTTTATCCCTGTTATTAATTTTCCGCAACTTTTCTTTAATAATTTCAAATAGTTGATTATTAAAATTTAGCTATTCATTTGGCAGGACGAGAAGCTGATATAGCTTACCTCAAAATTATCCCGGAGATTTCCATTATAATTTTAATTTTCAGAGCACAACTCATTTGTCAGTTGCTGATGCATCCGTTTGGGTTTCTTTGTGGTCGACAATAATAGCTACAGACGTGAATACAGAGATAAGCAAGGAATTTCCTCATGTTGAAAAGTGGCTAAATAATATTGAGTTGCTCCCTGTAGTGCAGGTAAACATCGTGACTTTATATTATCCGATTAAAAAAAAATTTCAACACAAGGAAGAAAAATTTAATACAGAAAGTGATTTCGTGAAATTAGGTCATAAGTATCAAATTCCTAATCTCTGAAATCTTGCTTTTGAACAAGATTTCTGAGAATTAATATTAATTAAATGGCTTGCCCAATATCTAGATATTACAATATTATCTTATTTCATTGAATTTTTTAATGGTTAAGAATTATGAAGTATATTTTTCTAGTTACAATATTTTTTAATTTTAAACCACCTACTTATTACCAAGCAGAGCTACAAATCAATATTTTCTCTGTTTATACCATTCTCACGTTTTCTTTATGAACTACAACAAGTCATTTGATTCAATGTGTACTTAATTTATTGTCAACATTCGATTTTGACCAGGAATCATTGAAAGAATTCAAAGTTGAAAGAGGTATGAAAGCTATAGCCAGTATTCAAGCTGCTTCTTGGTTTCCTCTGAATTCCTATACAGGCGGAGTCTCGAGTAAATCATTGGCAAATGAGGTGAGCATTAAAAATCGTATACTACAATCGCGAGCTTTCTGTTTTATCTCATTACTTACTTAGGGTGCCCTTTTTTTTTCATTGCCGTGCTGATTATTTCTGGGAATTACGATAAGAGTATAACTCATTTGGACTAATCTATTTAACTTTACTTGTGTGTTTTTATTTCTGCTTGTTATTCGGATATAAAATTTTTTTTTTTGCAATAATTTCAACAGAATTTATATCGATAGCATGTGAAACGGGTGATGAAAATATAATTGTAATAATTGATGAGAATAAAAATAAGTAATTACTAATAGAATTTAAATGAATTTTATGATTTTTTTTAAATACATTATTACCGAATTTAAGCTTAAGTCTGATCATTGTTTCAGAATATCTTAGCAAAGGAGAAAGAAGTAATTTCGATTACTGAAGATGAAATACAGAGCATTAGTAAAAGTTGGGCATCCGGAAGTTATCCTTCTCTGAAAGAGTCTCCATATCCTGTGTGAGTTAGGATCACAGATTACACTATACATAAAAAAATCTATTTGATCATAATTTAAATTATATTATACAGATATCAAGAATATTACCTCGTTTTTTTTTTTTAATTACAGACTTCCTAAAAAAGGTGAAAGAAATATTTTGATTACTTCTGCCCTTCCTTACGTCAACAATGTACCACACTTGGGAAACATTATTGGCTGCGTTTTATCAGCAGATATTTTTGCCAGGTTTATTATACGTTAATGTCAATCTGTTATATTTTTACGTTATTGTCTTTAAATGTTTTAAAATATAACTTTGATATTTCAGGTATTGCCGACAAAGAAATTACAACACTCTTTACGTTTGGTAATTATCTGAACAATATTTCATTAAATAGGTATCTAAATGTTGAATTTCGTCATTTTCGACAACGATTGATTCATAAATGAATCTTTATAATACTATAATTTTAGTCAATTTGACAAATACATACTGTATAATTTATGCTTTCACAAAGACTAAATAACATGAAAATTATCTTGTATTTTGTAGCGGGACAGATGAATATGGTACAGCTACAGAAGCCAAAGCATTTGAAGAGAAGACTACACCTCAGGCAATCTGTGATAAATATTTCAGTATTCATAATGATATATATCGCTGGTTCAACATAGGGTTTGATATCTTCGGTCGCAGTAGTACTCCGGAACAAACAGAGTAAGATATGATAGTCTTGAGTCCAATTTGCTTATTATCGAAGATCTCACTTGAAGAAACTAAGAATTTAAAGACTTGTTTAAATATTGCTTTCATATTAAATCACTTTGAAAAATTTTCTCCTTGTAGAATTGTACAGTCTCTATTCCTAGCGTTAAAAGAGAAAGGATTTATATTAACGGAAAGTATAGATCAATTGCTTTGCGAAAATTGCAATAAATTCTTGGCAGATAGATTTGTCGAAGGAACTTGCCCACGTTGTGCATATGCAGATGCGCGTGGTGATCAATGTGACAAATGTGGTCACCTTTCAAATTCAACTGAATTAATAAATCCTCGATGTAAAATGTGCAATAAATCACCAATTGTTAAACCGTCTATACAATTCTTCCTTGATTTACCTCAAGTGAGTATGACTTTTGCACATGTTAATATCACATAAAACAATTCGCAATTAATACTTGATGATTAGATATGAACATTCTGACTTATATAATCAAATCTAAAACTAATTATTTCTAAATATTCAATTTTACAATATATTTTCAGCTTGAACCAATGTTAAGAAAATGGGCTGCAAGCGTTGAGTCAGAATGGTCGGCGACAGCCAGAGCGGTAGCCAAACCCTGGCTACGTGATGGACTTAAAAAACGTTGCATAACGAGAGATTTGAAATGGGGAATTCCCGTGCCTCTTAAAGGATATGAAGATAAAGTATTTTATGTATGGTTTGATGCCCCAGTTGGCTACGTAAGCATTACCAAAAGGTACACAAAGGAATGGGAGCAGTGGTGGAAGCCAAAAGATGATAATGTCAGCCTGTACCAGTTTATGGCTAAAGATAACGTTCCATTCCACGCAGTTATGTTCCCGGCTTCGCTACTTGCTTCAGGTCAAGGATACATGGCGGTGAAACACATTATGGCAACTGGTGGGTGAAAATAAATACATATTTTGTTGATTATTGGAGTTAAGGACAAGCATCTTAGCTCAATTTCATTATTAAAAATTTGACGAACGTTACAGATTATGTGAAAATCCATTTATAAAACAATTTTGGAAAGAGTTTATCGAATTATAACAGCTATGAGATAAGAATAAATATTTCAATTACAGAGTACCTGAATTACGAGGATACTAAATTCTCTAAATCTCGAGGCACCGGTGTATTCGGTACAGATGCCAGAGATACTGGCATTGCAGCTGATGTATGGAGATTTTATCTAGCTTACATAAGACCCGAGAGTCAAGATTCAAACTTTAATTGGGTTGATTTAGCGACGAAAAATAACAGCGAATTATTAAACAATCTTGGAAACTTTGTTAACAGGTGAGACAACTGATAGATTAATAGATTCTGTTCAAAAAGAAACTTATCATAAACTAACTTTATTCCAATGAAGAAAGGTTTCAAACTAATCATAATCATATCTCGTCATTTATTTTCAGATCACTAATGTTTGCTGTGAACAGCTTTGACTCCAAAGTACCGCCAATGGATCTTCAAGAAGACGATCTCACAGTCCTCGCACTCTCTCAAAGAGAACTTACATCTTATGTAGCTTCGTTAGAAAAGGGAAAAATGAGGGATGCTCTTAGGCATATTTTGGCTATATCTAAACACGGGAATCAGTACATGCAATCGCAAGTACCTTGGGTTAAGATCAAAGGCACCGACGATGATAAGTGAGTTAAGCTTTGGAAAACTAAGAATATTTTCAGCAATAAGAATTATGAGTTCATTTCTGACCGAAATTAAAAAAAATACTTCTTATTACAGGAAAAAAGCTGGCACTGTTATCGGAGTCTGTTGTAACTTGGCTCATCTTTTATCCGTGTTATTGGGACCGTATGTTCCTAATACGGCACGAGGTTTGAGAGCACAGTTGGGTTTGGATACAACAAACTATGGCTACATACCAGATGTAATAACAAACTTTTTACCAGCTGGACATAAGATTGGAAAACCAACGCCACTTTTTAGTAAGATTGAGGATCAGCAGATTGAATTATTGAGGAAAAAATTCGCTGGAAAACAAGATTCTCCAGCACGAGAAGCTGAACCAGTTGCTGCTGTTCCGGATAAAATTGTCACAGAGTTAGAAGCTGCCGTTGCTAAACAGGTTTGTTAGTGAATCTGAACTAATAAGTCGTTTTTTTTTGTCATTATTAATTTTATTTTAATCGATTCACGTTAAGTAGAAAGTTATTGTGCAAATAATAAATGATTTAATTTCAGGCTTTGCTGGTCAGAGATCTGAAAGCTAAGGAAGATAAAACTGTTTGGCAACCACAGGTTGTCATTCTTTTACATCTGAAAAAACAACTCGCTGAACTTCAAGCTCAAACAACTACCAAAAATAAAGCTACATCGCAAAATTTGAATAAGTCAAGTGCGACTTCGGTATCTAAAAAAAATGGTGATGGAAAAGACGGATTATCCAGTGTATCTGGAAAAACGGTATCTTCTAGCAATGACAAGAAGTCAAGAAAGAAAAAGTAATTCAATATCGAGAATAGTTTACTTTGAATCACAATTTAATATATTTCATAAAACTTTTATTTAAACATCTACTTAGAACAAATCTTCATTTCTAATATCTGTGCAAAAGAGGTACAAACATCATATATAAAGCGAAAACTTATTTTTAATTTCAAAACTTCTATAAGTATATTATTCATTAAAGAAAATATTCACATTTACGCAATAAAATATAAATCATATTCACATTTATACTTATCAGAAATAAATATCGTATTGAATTATTTTTTTTATTTACATTCAAATTTTGATAACATAATCTAAATTATGATACATTTTTCAAATTTATTTCACTTTATAACATAACAAATGATTCATAATGATCTTTTCGTACTACCTAATTCACAATAATTGAATAATTAGGTAACAATAGCTTTATACATTGTTGGGTATATTTTACAGTTTCAAAAGTATTGTCTCATCAATCAGTTACTTTATTTATGACTCTGAAGAAACATTATAATTAAAATGAACGATAAAGATCACATTTAATAAAAGTTTGTATCCGTACTAAAATCAAAAAAATATATTGTAGATGGCTGGGCTTTATTTTAATTTAAAAGTTGAAAATTCTCTCTCTCGACATAAAATAAGTGGTCATACACATAAAATTCTACATTAAGTACGTGTATGTAATTTAATTTTAGAAAACAAACAAAAAATTCGTATTTTATTTATTTATTCAAGTGAAGCTACCGGCTTACGTTGTACCTATAACTTTATATCGAGGAATACTCTCACTTATTACTTTATACTTGTGCAAAATATTTAGATATCATATAGTGTTTCATTCTGAAAAATTAATAATACACATCGATAATTCAATGATTGATTAATATAACTAGATTTAAATTTCTTCAATATTTAAGATGCAGTATTCATACTGGTATTGATCGTAAGTGATTACGTAAATTCAATACGATTTGAGATAATCGGTGATCGGTCCAATTAAAACTTAATTGTACTTAAATTTGGGGATATAAATGTCAAATAAATTTTTAAACTACATCATTCAGAAAACTTGTTAGACAGTTTTTATTTTCGACCAACCATAGACATACTATGTTGGTCGATAAAATTAACATTTACAGAGAAACACTCTGTAATATACCTATCAAAAGTTGGCCCTTGACTTTATTATTTTTCAATTTTTTATATACGAAACATACTCAAGTCTAGTTTTTCAGAAAAAGACGTCAAGTTATAATGAAATTTGATGTAATAAACAAGAAAGTCGAAAAACATTCATTTATGGTTTTTTGGTAAATTTATCATCAATTAGTTATAAATTATTCAGTCAACAGTTATAATCTTGAATAGCTTTTCCCCCCAGAATTTAAACTGACTGATGATGGCATGCGAACTTCCAAGATGGCCGTCCACGCATGCGTCAATTGCTTCTGCGTTGAGTGTACGCGCCAGATAGCGCTCTTACTGGCAAAAATAGTTCGTCACTTCGACCACGAGATGATGAAACCATTTCATTCATCAATTCATCCATTCATTTAAGACCCCGCTGAGGGGGGGGGAGTAACGACCTTGAACTTAAATAACGGCACCTGTTCCCGCGGGGTCAGTGGCCCTCGTGGCGTCAAAGAGTTTGCACGGGGGTTGTGTTAACGAGATACAACTATCGCGATGTCACAGGCATTTCGATAGATATACTCCGAAAGTGAAGAGGTTGTCCGAAACTATAGTCAATGTATAGCGCTCATTAAATTCTGGCGGGATCTATTCTAGAATTATAGATGAATGTTTTTTGACTTTCTTGTTTATCGCGTAAAATTACATTGTAACTTGACGTCAATTTTAACAAAATTTCTGAAAATACAGAATCGCGTACATTTTAATTTGGCTATCATTCCGCCATGGAAAATCCCTATATCATTTTTTCCTTTTTTCTTAATAACTATACTGGAGTATGTTTGGTTTATAAATAATTGGAAGATAATAAAATCAAGGGCCAACGTTTCGTAAGTATTTTACAGGCAGTGTATGTCTGTATTTGTTAATTTTTCCGACAGTGTACGTCTGTAAATGCTAATTTTATCGACCGACATAGTATCTCTATAGTTGGCCTAACCGGGCTTCCGTAGTATTGCGATAACGCTTAGCGCTTACCGCGAGATGGCAATACCATTTCGCACCCCGTTAGAGAGGTAAGAAGCACTGCCTGGGGCAAGAATACCTGTCGTGGGATCAGTGGCCCTCGTGGCGTCAAAGGGTGCGGTTGGTAATGGAGTTAATAAGATAGAAACTTCTGTTACTGACAAGCATCTTGATAAATATGCCCTCAACGAAGAGAAGTTGTCACAAACTAGACAATGCAATAATTGACGAAAAAATATTCTTGGCTAGTTTTATTGGAATAATTTACTGAATGGTACTATATTACAAACGAATCGTACGCCCTTCTGACAGTTGAATACACTTTCATAAGAATACACACATCTCCGTCTAACGAGAGTTCCATTCTATATGTATATCGAACACAGTGTTTGTAAGACTAGTTATATTAGATAGTACATTATTGTAATACGAATATATAGTTTAAATTAAGGTAAGTTATGTGCCGTGAAGCAAATGAGCAGTAAGCAGTAAGCGATATGCAGTATGCAGTATGTGAATGTTCAAAACTGGGCTAACTGTCTGGCAATCGAACCGCTGACGCGACTGGCAGACAAAAATCAGGATCTCTTTCAAAAATCACATCTCTTTCCGACAAAATGTGGTTTATACTATAAGAACTTGTATACCGATAAACAAAGAAACACATATTTGATAATTTTCGATACGTATATGCATATTTATTTATAAGAAATAATTACAAATTGTATAACCTTGACAATGAGAAATATTGTATCGATGCTATAGCAATAAATTCCCAGTTATACCTATAATTAATTATTTCGTTATTTTCCATTCTCCCCTTCCTGCCATTCTTCATTTCAGGCATTGAATAAGGTAAGTGAATTTTAATGACCGTAAGAAGACACGGCGCAATTTCTTGACTTGTAGGAATTTTAGATCGAAAAATTGACAATCGAAGAATGCTTGGATATACGCTCCTGATTTTTCCCGCCAAAAATTTCAGCACACCTCCTCGAGTCGGATGTTCTCCTGATACCAGGAGCAATTTCTCGACTTAAAATTCCAAAATTTCCAAATTTACTAACCGAATAAGACATACATAGAGACACATCTTCGAATGAATGCCTGCTTAGACATACGACCCTGATTTTTCCCGCCAAAAATACAGAACACCTCCTCGAGTCGGATGTTCTCCTGATACCAGGAGCAATTTCTCGACTTGAAATTCCAAAATTTAAACGAATTAGACATGCATAGAGACACATCTATACGAATGCAGGTGTAAAATTTGACTCGAGATCGCCTATCGTTAAGCGCACCTAATTTTCCGAATTAAAAGTCCTATAAGTCGAAAAATTTCGACGTATCTTTTTACGATCATTACAATTCACTTGCCTTATTCAATATCTGAAATAAAGGGCGGCGGGAAAGGGAGAGTGAAAAATAACGAAATAATTCTTAATAATTCAATTTGCTTTTTCCTAGAGAGTTATCTGATGAAGTGATGTTTCATTTTACATACCTATAAGCCTAACGAATAAAAATTATATAAATATTTGTAAATTTAAAAAACGGCAATTATATCCAAGAACATCAGAATATTACATACATTTGATTGTTAGTGACTTTTTTTAGAACGTAGAATAAAATATTTCAACAATTACCATCTTTATAAAATAACTAGTCTTATAGGTGCCAATTTTCTTGAATAAGCTCCTGTATTCTATTCACAAAAGTAAGATAAATAAAAATATAAAAACTATCTTTCCAAGTCTATAATTCCAACTACTTCGAATAACCCCTGAAAGTGATCGCCAAAAATAAAATACGTTGCGAAAAATTTCACGAATCAAATACGAGGTCATGCTTAGGTTTTCCCTCATTTAAAGGTTCATAACAAACGAAAAAAATCATCCAAAATATCTGAGATCTAAATCTAAAAAAATTAATGACAATTCATATAGACTAAAAATTGGTACTTTTTTTTGTTTTTATTCAATGCATGATTATGAGGACATTTATTATTTCTCTAAAATTGTTGTCAATGAATTTTACAGTCTATTAAACGCTATAACTTCTCGCGAACGTTTTGTTACCAAGTAGATAAAGACGCGGTAGTAAGACACACAAGTAGTCGACACTTTGCTAGGTCAGACGACAGTCGTCCGCGAATTTTCAACGACAGAATATTTAATATTCTTTTATAGAATGACTGAATAGAAAAAAATTTCTAAAACATGAGCTAAATTGATTGACTAATTTTGGGTAGCTAAAAGGGCGTAATACCAGTATTAATATTTTTCTAGCTTACGCGTGTCTCAGGTAGTTCACTTCTAAATATTATTCATATCGATATTGCGTGATAGATTCTTCAATGTAGTTATTCGCAGTGGTAATTGAAGACTGAGTCCTTATAACCCCCCGTATTTGATAGATGTTGACTGTTCTAGATTATCAACAACTACAACGTATATCGGTTGGAATAAGGCCAGGAACTTTGTTTACCAAATTAGATAATGCCAGCAATCATCTTTAAATATAAGTCTTACTATGATACATATGTATACAAATAATACTGCCCGATCGAAAATTTCATGATATGAACTAGTTATATATAGCGTAAAACCCACGCATGCATTTTATCCTACTACCCCATATATTTGTCTAGAATAAGTAAAATTTCCTTCCAGTTTTATACGTAAAACGATTTATAGATCCAGTGGTCAGTTAGGGTAAAAATATTCTGCCATTCGAGTGTCGAGTATAAGTTAAAGTGAAACGAAGTTCGTTTTGAAATTGAAAAATATGTTGTGTGAGTTTTTTTTATTGTTATCTTTCAACGCTATTGAATCTCTTCAGCGAATTGAACACGTTGATGAACGGACTAATAATCAGGAGGTTCTGAACTGTGTGAAAGCCATCGGTAATAGGCATTTCCTTCAGCCTCAAAACGTAGAAATTATTTCTCAAGAACCGATCTCCGGATTTGAAGATTTTGGAATTGTTATTAGAAGTAATTCTGTATTCCAGTATCCCGATTTTCGTGAAACTCTTACTAAATACGCTGTCATATTTTTGGATAGTATTAATTATGAAGAGGATTTGAAGATGCTAAGTACTTTATCACGATCTGACCCACAAGGTCGATTTATTGTATCCATTAAGACCGATACTGATCCTTTAAATTCGCGGAAAGAATACGCTAAGAGAATTATTCTTTACTTGGCGAGTATAGAAAGATGGAATGTTGTTATCCTGATGAATGACAGAGGGAATAAAATAACTCGAATATACACGTACACGATGTATTCTTTTGATAATTGTGAAAGAGTACCTGAACTCGTTGATCATGGAAATTGCACCGACGATGTAACTCTGAGTAATTTGTTTCCTTCATTCGTTAACTTTCACAAATGTCCAATTCGTTTATCTGCTATGGAATTCCCACCGTTTTCAATCATACATGATAAAAATGGAGAGAAACAGATCCGCGGTATTGAGTCAAACCTGGTCAAGTTAATACTAGAGAAATTAAACGCCACTTACAAGATGTTCAAAGTCTCAAATGGTACTGCCATACGAGATATGGTCAAGACACGAAAAGCGGATCTAGCCTGGTCTTGTTTATTGCAATATAAAGACGTGGAGACGATCTGGTCTCAAAGCTACATAATCAATAAGGTGCTCTTTGTGATTCCTCAAAGTCGACGTATGCCGTTCTGGATGAATCTGATATTGCCCTTGCAGATTGAGGTACACGATTTTAAAACAATCGAGACACGAGATCGACAGATTTCAAGTATTTAAATTTCTGTGGTGTATATTAGTTTAATGCCCATGTAGCATTATAGTTTTAATTATTTTTTTAGGTGTGGGCAGCCTTGGGTGCAATGATTTGTGTTCATGTACCAATCAAGCTCCTCATACCCTGGGTTAGAAAGCAATTCCCTTTGGAGTGGATGTTATCAGGGTTTTTTGGTATCGGGATAGCAAATCTACCGTCCAGAATTTCCCATAGAATATATCTAATTTCCTGGATATTAGTTGGGTACGTAATCATGCAGGCTTATTCAGCAAGTTTAACCGGATTCTTCACATCACCTGGTCAATATAAGCAAATGCAAACTCTGAACGAACTGGACAAGTCATCGATAGTAGCTGCCGGACTTCGAAATATGAAGAGCCAATTAGCTCAGACTAATCCCAGACTTTCTAGTGACTTGAAGGTATATTGTTTTTGTGAAAAATCATTTTTACATTAAGAAATGACGAGTTATGGATTTTCTCGGATAAGGGTGTTTGGAATCGGCCCTGTTTCCAAATGACTATAAGATTGAATTTTATACTAAATTTTGATTTATTTATCTACATGCTGATTTATATACCAGTAAGTTTGATTTAGGTCTTCTCGGAAGCTGAATACTTTGAAAATATTGCAAAATTGACAGCAAGAACAGGCGGTATAGCATCATATGCGCGAGGGGATCAGGTGAGATGATTAAAATCTTCGGTGATTCTAATATTTCATTTTGAAATAAAAATATAAAACTTTTTCGTGCTTAAATAAGGTGGAACTATTGATGTTCATGTATTATCAATTCCACTGATACCAATTTTCGATCCCTGGTTAGATCCATAATATAACTCACGGTCAAGAGTCGGACTTCATCGTAATACCGGAACACATCAACGTTTATCCCATAGCATTACTGATGCCAAACTTTAGTTTGATTCTCGAAGGATGTAATCAAGTCATTCATCGTGTCTGCGATGCTGGTTTAATTGACTTTTGGATGCAGTATTTCACCAAGGAAATGGACAGTGGCTCCAAACCACGAGACGAAAACAACGTTCCTAATACATCCCTCACACATCTGGGGGCTGTTTTTTTCGTTCTATACGTCGGGCATTTCTTCAGTAGCATTGTCTTCGCTATGGAATTAATTCTCACGAAATTTCGAAAGTAAATCTAATATACTAAGGGTTGAATATTGAAAACTATTTTCGAGTTGTTAGATAAAATGATTTTTCTTCATTCTGCAGTGTTGATTAATTCACCACGTATAATGGATATCGACACTTATTGTACTATGGGAAAATTTTATGAAATGCAATCACATTCTCTAAAATGCATATCGAAGAGGCCAATATAATACCAATACATAATATCATGAGTGCAGGAGCAGTTGTCAATATAGAAACACTTTGTGTTATAGAAGCTTCACGGAAGCATACCGGCTTTCTTGATGACCATCGTTTTATATGTCGATTTATGATTCCTGCACTTGCAAGCTTCATCAAACTGTAACGTAAAAAATGAATGAATACTTGTAATTTCCAACTGTATTAGTATGAACTAAGGATTTTCAAACCCCATTCATCTTACGTCCGATAAATGATTATACAACTATTATATTACCACTGCGATTGGGAATAAGAAAAAATGCTGAAAATCACTTATTATTCACTTTCGTACCCAATTTTTGATATTTTGTTGAAAGGACTATTGTGTCTTCCCCATAGTCCCATTTTTTGAGGTCTGAATAGGTGGACTTCCGTAAGTTCGCATATCATTTGATCGGAAAATAGTCGTTCTATGTAAGGGTAACCAGTGTTTGGATCTGTGTGGTAAGCGAACCCACCTTTTGCGACCTTAGCAAATCCATCTTCCAAGGACAAGTATCGTGACTCATTAGCTAATGGTTTCCAACGCTTTACGTAGAATTCTTTGACCTCCCAATCGTTGAGAGACTGATCGTAAATACTTGTATAATTTTAATATTTTTACAAAAAATAATAATTTCATATGAGATAATTTTATATAAAATACTTTTAACTTATACCGTTAATCCGTAATTCGTGTACGGAATTGGCTCAGCTGCCACTTCTAAATTGCTTTCAGTAAGCGCATGCAAAGAGTCGTTCATTTTTTCTAATCCGACGTTTAATCGAGCTGAAACAACACTTGCTGAGTAGTAATTGTATATCAACAAACTGAAGAGTAATGAGTGTATGATCACTATACGGCTCGAAATATACTTAGGAGTGATACTTGAACCTGCAAATAAGGAAAACCTCATTGCCTTCTAAACATAGGATTACCGTACAACTTCGACTAATTGAAGCGTTTAGCAAATTTCGAGGTATTAGTAATCGGGATTATACCTTGCTGACACATAATACTTATGGTGACCAAAATCGCTTCGTTCCACGTGTTGATTCTGTCTTTAATGAACTCGATTTTGAAAGTTAGACTTAAAACAATAACGCAGATCACGACCATTAACCCAGTAACTATCCAGGATTCTGGAGCAAACGGACGAATAAACTCGTTGTCCACTCTCGTTCTAATTGATCTGAACATGAAGCACGAACTATAACGAAAATAAATAATTAATAAAGCAAAAATCTTACAGTTTCACTTTTGTTCTTGATTCGTTAGTATGAATGCCATAATAATTGTATAAGTATTAGGGTGAGCCAAAAAAACTAACCTATCGCAGTTATGGTTTCAAATAAGCCTATATACTGATAAAAAAATTCTCCCGTTAGGAAAAATTTTTAGCTCAATTTTAAGAGGTGTCGCTGGCTATTTGAAATTTCCCATTTAAATAACACGTGAAAAATTTTTCTTTCACTAAAAATATTATAACTTTCGAACCGTTTGAGATAAAAAATTGGCGCTAGCATATTCTTGTAGGGCATTAAATTTCCTAAAAAAAAGTCCGTGGAGTCGAAATTCTCAACCCAATAATTCGCATACTTACGAGCTATGAAAGTCTAAAATAAATTGTAACAAAGAAATTTTTATTAATGATTAAAAAAAAAAATTAATGACTAAAAATGCAATAAATTACAAATAAAAAAGTTAAAACTCTGTTTAATTTATGAACTTAGTATGTAAATTACATTTTTTACTCACTTCATCTAATTTTAATTGATATTTTTGATAAAAAAAAGCCCTAAATCCGTGAAATTCTGTTTATTTTAGACTTTCATGGCCCGTAAGTACCTATACGAATTATTGAGTTTAGAAATTCGACTTCGGGGACTTGTTTTTTAGGAAATTTAATGCCCTACAAGAATATGCTAGCGCAAATTTTTTATCTCAAACGGTTCAAAAGTTATAATATTTGTAGTGAAAAAAATTTGTTTTACGTGTTATTTAAATGGGAAATTTCAAATGGCCAGCGACACCTTCTAAAATTGATCTAAAAACTGTTCCTAACGGGAGAATTTTTTTCTCAGTATATAGGCTTATTTGAAGCCATAACTGCGATAGGTTAGTTTTTTTGGCTCGCCCTAATAAGTATACAGATAGTTATTTTAAATTCTCGTACGCATAATATGTATAAATATCGGGAGAGAGATTAGAATCAAACTTTATATCGTGTATAGGTACCGAAATGGCCAGATCGGAGTAATTAGTTGAGCCATGACGGCTCGCTCCTGCGTCACAACACCCGGAGTAGCTCCCAAGTCAGCCTCATTTCGGTGCAACATCCCAAGCATCCCTTGATGTAAACCATCGCCAGTTACATGGTCCCAAAAATTTGTTTCCACAATTTCCATCCTACGCCAAGAAGATTTGGTTTTTTATTTTAATAATTTTACAGGAGCACAATGATAGCTGGCTGATAGTAGTTGAATGAGGATCGTTTAGAAGTTGAATGATATAAACTTTTTAGTCGCATTGATCATCGGAAAGGATCGTTAATTTGAGATGTAAGCCGATGGAGCAGAACGATTATTGAAGATGTTTAATTTGTTTGATTTTTGAATTATTTCGTATCGTCTCTTCTGTTGTAAGATAGTTGTATTTAAAAATCTTACGTGAAATTGAATATGTCTGCCATTTCCAATAGAATCGCGTAACCGAACTTAGACATAGGGTCCAATGATCTTGTGCTGTAGTCTTGCAAGTAATCTAGAAGACGTACATCATAGGGTCGATACTGCGTCTGATAATATAAAAATTACCAACATTTCATGAAGTTTCGAAATCTCGAAAATAGTCAAAAATGTATAGTGAAGAAATTTTACACTCAATTAATAGTTTAAGCCACACTAAACTTACGATACTGATTACTTTTAGTTTTATTCCATGTAAATTTCCTCTTGATTCGTATTTTCCTTGAACTAAGATAACATTTAATCCAGTTTCGTTGTGCCAGGAGGCAAATTTTGTAATATTTAATTTTCCGGCATGTGCTTTGCCGTAGTTATAAACGTCGTACAAGACAAATCCGTCGCGTGCAGATGGTGTGGCAATTACTAAATCTGTGGTAATGCTAAACGTGCCGTCATCTAGCATTCCGATACTTTCATTCAAACTTTTTCCAAATAGTAGCCAGTTGTAGGATTCGTTGTAAATTCCCAACTTTGAACTCTGGTAAGATGAAAAATATTATAAAGTGTCAGTCATTATTTTATCTCAGACATTAGTCGTGAGGACAATTATAATCAAAAAATTGTGAAACTCGTGAGTATTGTCTCACCTCCGTCAAAATAAATTTACTGTACCAATTGGCACAGTGTAAATCTAGAAAAACTCCAAACCGCGAATATTTTGGCGTCATCACTGTTTCCAAAGAGAATTCGATTTCTTGATACAAAATTGCCACCGTTATTCCTTCTTCGTTCAAAATTTTCGTCAAATGAATATGATCTAAAATTTATTAATATATCAGATAAATGAAATAATCATAGGCTTACAAAGAATCGAAAAGCTGATCTTACTTGTTTGATCTCCGCACAAAAAAGCAACAACACTTGGGACATTTTTGTAGACAAAATAATCTCTCGCTATTTCGTTTCTCGAAGCAAATAATTTTGTAACCAGAGTCAGTAATGCGAACCATCTTATTTGCATTGTCAGTGTGAAATGACGTATGTACCTTTCTGTTACACAAGAGATGCATATACTTACCTGCATTTATATTTGTCGTACTAATACATGCTTATTTAAAGATGTAAAATTTGATTGATTTGAGGTAAATAAGTAAGTTTAACTTTGCACTGGCATAGCCAATCCATAGTCACGTACTTATTTCTAATGCAGTTTCATCTGACGATCAATAGCACTTGACATACAAAGTGACAGCTGTCACGTCACAAAAAGTATGACAGGTCTTTTTAAAGTGAGAAGAAACAACAAATAGCGTACTGTAATTAAAAATCGATACGATATTGTAGTAAATTAAAGAATGCAATAGAAAGTAGACTATTCTTATATTTAATTCTGTGACGGTCTCACTGATTCTACACATATCTAATATTTTATTGGGGCTTTAATTATCCAGGATATGAAATACACGTTTAAGGTCATATATGCTGCATAAATAAAAGGTTTTCACCTATGTGAAGCCCCTCCCGAGAATTTTCATTCTTTTACAATAGATATGAATATCGTTAGATGCTTTTAAAGATATAGTCTTTTAATTCCAGTAAGTACGTAAAGTCGTTTACTGAAGAATATCAGTATTTTTGGAGCCAACCGGAGCTTTTCTGTAACGAAAAATAGCTCTTTAATTTTAATACACTCATTGACTGTATAGATGCATGTTTGCTGACTGTGAACTGTTGCTTTTTTTGCTAAAATATTTTAGCACACCTCGTCAGGTTAGATGTTCTCTTGATACGAGGCTGATTTTTCAACTTGAAATTTTGTGAGCTTGTGATTTCTAGTAAATAAACGATTACATACCAGAATGGATCGAACTTGGATCAGTATGCCTTATTATATATACCTACATCGGAATTGTTCATTGATTCACCTTCTGCTTGTTTGATATACAATCAATGATTATTTCTTGAATGATATTTCGAATGCAAGATTCTAACGTGGACATAAATTTATCATCTACAAATGTTGTCAACGAATTTTAAAGTCTGCGATACTCTAACTTCCAACGAACGTTCTACGAGCAAGTAGATAAAGACGTGGTAGTAGGACCTACAAGTAGTCGACGCTTTGCTCGGTCAGACAATAGTCGACCGCGTATTTTCAACGATGAAAAATTTAATATTCTTTTATAGAATGACTGAATAGCAAGAATTGTTAAAACATGAGCTAAATTGATTGACTAATTTTGGGGAGAGCTAAAAGGGCGTAACATCAGTATTAATATTGTTCTAGCTTACGCGTGTCTGAGGCAGTTCACTTCTAAATATTATTCATATCGAAATTGCGTGCTAGATTCTTTGATACAGTAATTCGCAGTTATAATTGAAGACTGAGTCCTTATAGTCACCTGTATTTGATGGATGATAGCTCTTTTAGATTATCAACAACCACAACGTATATACGTCGGTCGGAATGAGGCCAGAAACTTTTTTTATTGTCGAGTTGGATAATGCCAAGAAAACGATGAAATTATACCAGCAATCGTCTTCAAAAATATAGGTCTTACTGTTATATGAATACAAATAATGCTGCCCTGTCAAAAATTTCTTAAAATAGTTTTACATACCATAAAACCTAGATTTATATTTTCAGATAATTCGTACTTCAAAGAAACAGAGTTACTACTAACTAACAAACTAAGTATAATAGATAAAAAATAAAAATGAAAAGATTATATTTTCAGAAAACTGTAATTACGAATAGCTGATATTTTGAACAAGAACAAGCATTCATAAAGAGAAGGACTTATGAATGCAAAATCTGGAAACATCCCAATCTCGAAAAATGATTTTTCTCTATTCTGTGTTAATCGGCCATGGTTGTATACGTGAATAATATATATATGGACACATACTGCACTACGGAAAAATTTCATGAAGCGCAATCACATTCTCTAAAATGCATATTAAAGTGGCCAATATAATTCCAACAGACAATATCATGAAGGCAGGAGCAGTTGTCAATATAGAAACACCTTGCACTAATGGAACTATAGAAGATTCCAAGCATACCGGCTTCTTTGATGACCATCGTTGTATATGTCGACTTAGAATTCCTGCACTTGAAAGCTTCGTTAAACTGTGAAGGAACCAAAAGAAAAAAAATATCTGTAATTCGTATATAAGTATGTATCAGCATGAACAGGAGACTTTTAAATCCCATTCATATCAATTCCAAAATCAGATTACGCATTACCACTACGATTATGATGAAGGATAAATGCTAAAAATCATTTCCGTACCCGATCTTTAATATTTTATTGAAAGGACTATTCCGTCTTCCCCATAGTGCCGTTTTCTGCGGTCTGTATAGGTGGACTTCCGTAAGTTCGCATATCATTTCATCCGAGAATAGTCGCTCTATGTAAGGGTAACCAGTGTGCGGATCTGTGTGATAAGCGAATCCGCCTTTCGCGACTCTTGCAAATCCATCTTCCAAAGACAGATATCGTGACTCATCAGTTAATGGTTTCCAACGTTTTTCGTAGAACTCTTTGATATCCAAATCGTTGAAGTACTATGAACGAAAATACTTGTGTAATTTTATTATTCGCGTTAAAAGAGTATAATTTTCTATGAAATAATTTTTATTAACCGTTAAAGCGAAATCCGTGTACGTAATTGGCTCAGCAGCCACTTCTAAATTGCTCTCAGTAAGCTCGTGCAAAGAATCGTTCATTTTTTCGAGTGGTAAGTTTATTCGAGTGGAAACAACACTTGCTGAGTAGTAATTGTATATCAACAAACTGAAGAGTAATGAGTGTATGATCACTATACGGCTCGAAATATACTTAGGAGTGATACTTGAACCTGCAAATAAGGAAAACCTCATTGCCTTCTAAACATAGGATTACCGTACAACTTCGACTAATTGAAGCGTTTAGCAAATTTCGAGGTATTAGTAATCGGGATTATACCTTGCTGACACATAATACTTATGGTGACCAAAATCGCTTCGTTCCACGTGTTGATTCTGTCTTTAATGAACTCGATTTTGAAAGTTAGACTTAAAACAATAACGCAGATCACGACCATGAACCCAGTGACTATCCAGGATTCAGGAGCAAACGGACGAATGAACTCGTTGTCCACTCTCGTTCTAATTGATCTGAACATGAAGCAGGTACTGTAACGAAATTAAATGATTAATAAAGCAAAAGTCTTACAGTATCACTTTTGTTCTTGATTCGTTAGCATGAATGCCATAATAATTGTATAAATACTGGTAGTTATTTTAATTTCTCGTATGTATAATATGTATAATGAATATCGCGAGAGAGATTGGAATTAAACTTTGTATCAGGTCATAGGTACCGAAATGGCCAGACAGGACCAATTAGATGAGCCATGGCGATTCGTTCCTCCGTCATGATGCTCGGAGTAGCTCCCAAGTCAGCCTCATTTCGGTACAACATACCAAGCATGCCTTCATGTAAACCATCGGCCGTCACATAGTCCCAAAAATTTGTTTCCACAATTTCCATCCTTTATGACAAGAAATTTTTATCTTTCATTTCATTGATTCTATCAAATATTGTTTATTAATATTTCATCTACCTATACATGCGGTACAACTATTGACAATCGATTAATCATACAGACTGATGTTTAGCTGTGTATGATTATAACATTGGATCGCTACTAAAGTTAAAATTTATGTTCCGTTGAGTTTTATTTTAGTGATGGAAAATATTCAAGAGCAAACTGATATCTGGCTGATATAGTGACTGAATATTATAAACGTTTATTCAAGTTGTTTTATTTGTTTAATTTTTCAATAAATTTATATCGTTTCTATTATTATAGAACAGTTCTATTTAAAAATCTTACGTGAAGTTGAACATATCTCCCATTTGCAATAGAATCGCATAACCGAACTTAGACATAGCATCCATTGATCTCATGCTGTAATCTTGTAAATAATCCTGGATATGTATATTTGTAGGTCGGTACTGCGTCTGATAATACAGAAATCATCATATCATACATTTCGAACTTTCAGAAATAGTTGAAAATTTATAGTGAATAAATCGTACTGCACTCAATTATTATTAAGCCATACTATGAACTTACGACGCTGATTACTTTCAATTTCATTCCATGAAGATTTCCTCTTCTTTGATATTTTTCTTGAACTAAGGTAACATTTAATCCAGTTTCATTGTGCCAGGAGGCAAATTCTGTAACATTTAATTTTCCGGCGTGTGCTTTGCCGTGGTTATAAACGTCGTACAAGACAAATCCGTCGCGTGCAGATGGTGTGGCAATTACTAAATCTGTGGTAATGCTAAACGTATCGTCATCTAGCATTCCGATACTTTCATTCAAACTTTTTCCAAATAGTAGCCAGTTGTAGGATTCGTTGTAAATTCCCAACTTCGAACTCTGGTAAGATGAAAAATATTATAAAGTGTCAGTCATTATTTTATCTCAGACATTAGTCGTGAGGACAATTATAATCAAAAAATTGTGAAACTCGTGACTTTTGTCTCACCTCCGTCAAAATAAAATTACTGTACCAATTTGCACAGTGTAAATCTAGAAAAACTCCAAACCGCGAATATTTTGGCGTCATCAGTGTTTCCAAAGAGAATTTGATTTCTTGATCCAAAATTGCCACCGTTATTCCTTCTTCGTTCAAAATTTTCGTCAAATGAATATGATCTAAAATTTATTAATATATCAGATAAATGAAATAATCATAGGCTTACAGAGAATCGAAAAGCTGATCTTACTTGTTTGATCTCCACACAAAAAAGCAACAACACTTGGGACATTTTTGTAGACAAAATAATCTCTCGCTATTTCGTTTCTCGAAGCAATTACTTTTGTAACCAGAGTCAGTAATGCGAACCAACTTATTTGCATTGTCAGTGTGAAATGATGTACTACCTTTCTAATGCACACATTTCTAGTGGCATATACTTATTTGCATTTATATTGTTATACTAATACATACGCTTGATAATAAATTGAAAATTTGATTGATTTGAAGTAAATAAGTAATGTCAACTTTGTACTTGTATAGTCATTTCATAGACACATATTCTTGATTCTAATCTAGTTTTATCTGATGATCAATAGCGCTTGACATCAAAAGTAATAACGATTGTACGTCACAAAAAGCTGTATTACGCCTCTTTTTTATAGCGAGAAGCAATACAAAGTGTATCTTAATTGAAAATCGATACGATGTTGTAGTGAATTATAATATGCAATAGAAAGTAGGCTATTCTTATATCCAATTCTATCGTGGTCTCATTTATTCCATATCTAATATTTCATTGGGGCTTTAATTATCCTGGATATGAAACCCACGCATTAAGTACACTAGCTTACACGGTTTATATACCTGCGTCGAAATATGTTATTTGTAATAAATTTATGGGTGCTAAGTACGGGAAAAATATTTAAAAAAAACTCTCTCACGTCGTATTAAGAAAATATTTAATTTAATTCAAAATTCAAGAATGATGGCTTAATAAACAAAAATAAATATTAAAAATGATTAATTTTATTCTTCTTTCTCTAACTTTCTGGATCAGTTTCTCTCAAAACGATCTATGAGACATTTTATAAAGAATTAGACCACTTAAACTGATATGTAAATTTGACAATATTGAACTTTAAATCCAAGTAATCATCGCGGGTATAAGACAAATATAAAATGAAATTCGTAGTCGCAAAATGTGACGTGATAGAAAATCTTTAACTACCGTTTCATATTAATATAAGGTAACTAAATAAGGAAATAAGTTCATGTGAGGTATATAAAAAATATTTAAATTTGTAAACTAGTGTTATTATCACGCTTTCAGGCTCATATATCATGCAGCGTAAATAAAACATTAGCACTTTTATGAACCCACTCCGGGGAATTTTAATTCTTTTATAATAGACATATATATCATTAGACGCATTCAAAAATATTGTCATTCAGTCTGAATGCGTAAGCTTGTTTACTGAAGAATATCAGTCTTTCTCGAAAAAAAACAAATAACTCATTTTAACATCCTCATTCGTATTTCAAAGCGATGACGTCAATGTTCAAAGTAAAAAGAAAAGTCAACCATATGCATTGAATTTGAATGAATTACCACTCAATTTTTACGGCAATAATATTTCATAAACACGCCACTAATTTATTGGAGTGGCGTTACCTCCTTGACTAAGTCAGTAGCGCGCTCTATCACTTTAATTATAAACTACAATCACAGTACTGTTGTCCACCTGTCATCTGTCAAACTTTTGATCTCATCGCTACTGTATATCTTACATTAACTGACACAGCGTAAGGTCTACATAAAATATGCATACCCTGTACTAACCCATTGTTTCAATAACATACTCTCTTTCTCCATTCTCGGCCAATTTAAGATAAACTAGATAAAATATAAACACAACATAACCTTTTTTGTCAGTGAGGTTAGAATCGTACATAAATATTGACTAATTGTAAGTTACTTCAGGTTTAAGCAGTTGGAGAATAGTTCTAGCTAACAATACGGTTACCTCGTCTCGTAGGATGCTAAAAAAACTCTTTAACACATTTTTCTAATCATACGAAACAGTCTTAAGAAGATTATCAGCATCATTATCCTGATTGTTATATATTTACATACGATCGTTTTTTTATAGCCGTAAAAACATCAGTCTATTCAATCTACGCGTGAATTTAACATTTAAATGATGTCTCCTGAACCAACTCAGGAGCCTATAGAGGATAATCTTCAGGCGCCAGATCTAAATGTTGGAGCTACAGCCACCAACGAATCAGATAGCGAAGACGAAGAGCCTGGATTGGGGGGCTACGTGCCACTTTCTCAAGTTCCTTTAGATAGTGATCCTTGGCTGGATGAGGAAGAGGTTTCTGAAATCAATAATCTTTCAGTCTTACTAATGGAATTTCATTTCTAAAATAATCTCTGTTTTGTATGTGTTGTAGTTTCATTCAAATCAAGATCAAACTATTCATTTTTTTAAATCTTAAGTAGTTTTAATAAATTTTATGTATTACTATATCCAAAATGATGTTTTCTAATCTCTTGAATTGGGTTTTCTTTAGCGCTTTATGGCCGGTATTTTAAATAGGCAATTTAAATTCTCATAGAATTGAATATGAAACTAGACAAAAATCAGGTTTAAAAACAATCTACTTATTGTATATATTTAATTCACTTTGTACAGGATGAAGAATGGGTATCAGCTCCAATTGATTCAAATTATATACTGCCTTCTGCGTCAGGAAGAAACGATCAAGTACAGGTAATAAATTTGAAGGAAACAGCTTATTAGCGTGAATATTTTACATTGAATATTATACCATGCATTATCTGTAAAAATATTGAATATCGTTCGAAGAAAGATACTTTTTAGACTTTGAAAATATTGCCACTATAATTATTGATATCAGCCTTAATATTCAAATTTTATTTATTGAATTCGATGATTAAATATGAAATTTTTTCTTGATGAATGATTATTTTTTTTTTTAGCCCTGTCAATCTGATACTTTGGAAGTTTGGTCTTCAAGATCAAATCAATCTGACATAGACTTAGATGCGGATAAAATTAATCAAGTTAAAACTGCAATGGCTTCATTCATTTTACCCAACGCAGCTATTCCTGAATGGGCAAATAGTGTATCGGAAGAAGAATGGAAACAGATACTAATAGAAAGGATCAAAGAAATGCAGAGTAAAGATAATTGAGTTAAATACTAAATTTTGATAAGACGATTTTAGCTGTATATTTTTAATGGTGCTTTGCGAATTTTTTCATAAGTTGTTATGTTATTATTATTCTATGTGGAAATTCATGCTAAACAATGAAATTATATACCTATCTACTGATCATGTTGTCTTTGTATATCCTATGTCTATAGATTGTGAAATTTTACTGCATACTTGTTGGGGGAAAAACAAAGACAAATAAATATTCTAAAACGAATCTGAAGTTAATTCGTCGAAAACATTTATCCAAAAGGTTGTTTGATGTTTATATCCATTTTATCTAATTGAAAATCTAATGAGATATTATAGCGTGATGATAATTTTCTTTATATTTATATACTGTAAATATATATAAATTTGTATGTAATAAATTAACAAATTTGATTAAGTCGGTACAATATATGTATATGTGAGCATGTATCTAATTTTGAGAATAAATAAAACTGATATCTTATTCTATTTTTGCATCCATGTTGACTTAACAGAGTTTAAAATAAGATTTAAATTGTATCATCTACCCATATCGAATGATGAAACTATTCTTTTCTTTTGTCATTCGTAAATATAATAAAATATAATGCATATGTGATGAAATTTGTACATACATTCCACTTTATTATCCTATTCATTTGTCTCTTTAGAGACTATAATACATACACAATTTAATTATTGGCTAAAAATTAATTATCGCTATACAAACTTTGAAAACGTTATAATTAATTATCGCTATTCAAACTTTTAAAATCTAAGGAGATACAATACAAATTAGTATTCGGAAATTCTGAATACTAATTTGGATTGTATCATAATTCTTCATTGTCTCATTAATCTATGAAATTAAAGTTATAAGAATGATCACGAGTATTTTGTTGTGCTGTTTTCAAAATCGATTTAATGACTGAATATATTCGAGTTCATCGCACAGTCATCCTTGGCTGAAAATTCTTATAGAGACAATAAAAATATATATAGAAAGATATGGACGGCTAACACCGACAAAATCGTATCTAAACGTCCGTACACGAGTAGTCGACACCCGTGATGGTCGGACGCGTTCTAAACTCTGCAATTATGTGCTACTAGGAGTGAACGTCTATCGAGAAAGTAGATAGCGCCGTGATAGTCAGACGCATGAGTAGTCGACGCGCTTGATGATCAGCCGAGGCGTAAAAATATTTAATAATTTATCATAAAATGAAATACAGTGAACATCAGCTTGAATAAATTGCGAAAAAAATTTTAAATCGTTAAAACATGAGCTAAATTAATTTATTGACTAAATGAATAAGATTAAAATCACATTTTAACAGTTTTTTTTTTTTTTGTTTTTTCATCAGGGGTATACTTCATATTGTATATTTATGTACCATGTATGAATATAAGTATAGTAATATTAAAATATATTAAGCTCATATTCCTCGGTGCATCACAAATTTTAATTTCATATACGTACAGTTCACGGTCCTAATATAATACGATAATAGCTATAATTGATACTGATCAAATTTAACTGTCACCACTTTTGTTGGATTCAATTTTTTCCGTAACGTCGCAATGTCGTCATCTATCCTAACTAATTTTCTGAATTTCTGAAACATAAACAACAGAGAAATAAATATTTACATATGCTTATATTCATTTATATTGTATATCAATTCACTATTGAAAAGTTATGCTTATATATCCATGCATGCAAATATTTTGGGACTTATTAAATATTTGAAATATATATGTACATAATTATCATCATACCTCTCTAGTCGTGCCTGGAGTAACACACCATATGTAAATCATATAGCCAGGAATGCACAACATCGATGACAAGCCACTGAGCCATCCTAACAAATGACTCCACCATGGATATTCATAGGTGAGATATTTGACTGGTACAAATTTGATAACGTTGAAGGTGAATACACCCTGAAAGACAAATATTTATATGATGAAAATAATTAATCTGATGAATTGAAGCGATTGTAACTTGAGAAAGGAACATAAAACATTTCTACCCACAATGCAGATGGCTGGAGTAGTTACTGTCCAGCATATTTTCCACCAAAAACAAGGATAGTAACCGATCATGTCTCTGATACCGTCGTAAAATCGATTAACACCAAATGCCCACGATACCGCAACGCATTCGAAGAACATTAGAAAGAGAAGACAGAAACCGCTCACTGAGTACGAATCTATCAGTTGAAAGACGTACATTCCACCCTACATAATGAATTGGTTATTGTAATTGTATACAAGAATATACGTTGGTATATTTTAGTGCGCCTCAAAAATTGCTAATTCGAAATAATTCATGTATCTTTTAACGCGAGTGAATTGATGACGATATTCAGTTTCATGAATCTTCTCGATACTTTCTTTTTAGAAAATAAGTTACTTGGACCTGAATGCAGGTTGCGCGTGAGTTATTTTTTAGTTAAGAGGTACCAAAAGTCGAATTTGAATAACGAATAAAGATTTAGTATCAGACTTTAGTATTGATGATAATTATTATAGGTAATTGAATTTTGACTAACTTCAGTTACGCAGGAGAGACCGATGAGATAGGATAGAAAACAGACGATGGCTATAAAAATTTCCTTTCTTTTTCTCAGTAGTCGAGGCCATTCGTCTACTGCTGCTGTAACGAATCCTTCGACTGTACAGAACTGTGAAAATTCGTTAAAAATTGTATAGATTGATTAGGATGAAATAAAGTAGACTTTTCATTTTACAATTTTCAAAAAATTTTCAAATAATACATTTCCCATGTGAATTACAGTTGTTTACAATTAACAATGCAGATATATTTTGACTGAGTATATAAGATATTCATTTATAGGATTTATTTTTGATCTACCTGACTATCCAGACCGATGAGAATGAGCATGAAAAAGAATAGGCAGGACCATATGGGGGTTCCTGGTAGTTGTAGTACAGCTGAGGGATACACCAGAAACGCTAGACCTGGACCTGTATGATAAATGGTGAAATTATTACGATTTAAAATTTAGTTGATACTAAATCAAACCTTGATTGTGACGATTATTAGTAGAGTTGTTATATTATGTTATTAAAATTTATAAAAACCACGGGTTTGGTATATCTTAATGATACATTAGTGATTATGAGAATCGTTTAAAGATATTTACCCGAAGCTGCAACGTCCGCAACGGGTTTCTGTTGCTCATGGGCCATAAAACCAACCACAGAGAATATGACAACTCCACTCAGCATACTTGTGCAAGAATTAATCGTGCACACTATAAGTGCATCTCTATTCGAATTGGATATGATAAAGAAATTGATAAATTAGCTTTCGATTTTATTATTAAGAATTAAGAACACTTATTAAGAAATCTTATAATAAATGAATTTAATTAATATTAGCAATTACTTAAAGTCAATAGAATAATCATAAAAATTGTAAATAAATTGGATACATTCAGTTAAAAAATAGACAAAATGAAATTTTGTATATTAAATATTTATAATTTTTAACTGCCGTTAAGTAAACGAATTCTTGCTTTAAAAATACACCAAAAAGGTCACAAAATAAACTCGGGGTAAGAGTATAATCGTGAATATATTCGAAGCAGAATAAGAAACATTGCACAAGTTTTATTAATATAGTTAGATTTTATAACGTCAAAAAATCTCAGCTAATCGAAGCTAACAAAGAAAATAAAACCCTTACGTATAACAATTAAATGAATCTCAATTATTAATATAATTAAATTTGAACTCACTTGTACACGTTGTTATTAAATTTGTTGTAACTACCCAGGGCGATCAGTGCGCCTACGCCTAAAGCGTAGGAGTAAAAAATTTGCGTTACGGCGTCGATCCAAACCTTTTTAAGTAAAATTCAATCAATTAATAAATTTTTGAGTGAGATTGATCGGGTTTTACTATAATTCTATGATAAAAAAACAAAAAAAAAAATTGTTTCTTCTATGATTTAAATAAAATCGTTATATAACTTTAAAAAAATAACAAAAAAGAAAACAAAAAAAAAAAAAAAACTGAAACTAAACTACCTTGAGATTTTCGAGTAATTAACACGTCATAGCATGTTTCTCGATTTAGATCATGCGGCTCCTAGGATTAGTATTCACCTCAGGCTCGCCAAGCTTTGACAGATTGGGGGTGACGTAGTACCTGAGACCTTCCATGGCTCCAGGTAAAGTGAGACCTCTGACCAGTAGGACAGCTAGCAGGGCATACGGGAATAGCGACGTAAAATAGACGACCTGAGAAACATAAAAAAAATTGAGACGCAATTCTCATTCCATATACATTGAAACGTGAGGTGCATGTGAATAAGATAGTGAGAGTCTGGTTGGATGGAACTCTTGTACTTTCAATCACTTTAGTGGTTTCAATTCAAACTCATTAAAACCGATCCGGTGTTTAATGTGTAGGAAAAAATGTTCAATTACTTTTCCCGTCCATTTCACTCCTTTCCAAATGCAAAAGTAGCATAAAATCCAAACAATTCCTAATGTAGCTGCCAGTTCCCATCTCACTCCACCTACGTGGTCAATACCTTCGGATATTTGAAGCGCTCGCCGCCTTAACAAAAAAGTTTATCATTAAAAATTTATCGATTATCAAGACGCTATAAACTAAGAAGGTAAAACTTACTCCCAGAATTCTTTGACTGGATCTTTGAGCAGCGTAGCAGTCACATTTCCGACCAGAGTATTACAAACTGTGTCTTCTCCCTCTGACCAACACTCTGCTTCTAAACGGTCTAAGGGAGTTATACAGTAACCCGTATTCCATGGGTTGTTGCACGACCTCCAGGGTACATCTATTAAAAATGTGACAAAAATGATATAAAATGTTCAACAACCCGAATCCCTATAGGTATTACCATATCGAAGGGACGCCAAAAAGTAGAACAAAGCCCAGGCTAATATAACTATATAGTAAATATTGGTCCAGCATGAAAGGACACAGGCGGCATAACCGATTCCTGAAATAATAAACGGAACAGAAATATTCCAAGAAGTACTTTGATTGATACAAGAGTACTTCTAAATCGGGTAAAAGTTTTACCTTTAAATATTGGGGCGATTTGAAAGACCCCTAGTCCGCCTACGGTCATCATTTGACCAAGAGAAAGCTCCATGAAAAACATTGGCACACCGGCAAGAGCCAAAGCGATAAAGTATGGCACCATAAAAGCACCGCCACCATTTTTGTAACACAAATATGGGAAACGCCATAGATTACCAAGACCAATTGCCAAACCTACTACTGAGAGAATAAACTCGATCTGGAAACCAAATGGCAAATTGTATATGGATTAAGTGATTACGTTCAATCATTATTATTACGTTATCACATCCTTAATAGCGCTTTCAAATAACAGAACTGAAAGCACTCATTGTTTCATCAGTGTGGGCTGCAGTATGGCACCCTTTGACTAAATTCAATTAAGGATGATCATAATAAATAATAGAAATTAAAGACTTTGGAATTGGTTGTCAGCGTCAATTCGTTGTTTTGAATAAAGGTCACAGTTTAATTTTACCTTGCTATTCCAGCTGCCTCTATCTGGTAGATCTTCGTCTACTGGGACATCGATAGTCTGAAGACATTGTATAGCTTCCGTTCGAGCATCCTCGTCCTTAGCACCATTAGACAACCTCGAAGAAGGCTCAGCAAAAAGTGCCTTCAACTCTTGGACTGGGTCGATTGGTCGTCGGGGCAACGGACTCGTTCCCCTATCCACACGATTTCGACCCCCAGAGTCGTTTAATGATGGCATATCTTATTTATACAATCTTGACTCACGTCATGCTGAAAAATCCTAAATTTTAGCAAAAATATTGATGCTATTACAACGGTAAGACCATCTTCAAATTCTTCCATACGCAATGGCAGTAATACGATGTCGCCGATTTTTTCATCTGGATAAATTTCGCGTATAGAAATTGATTATTTATTATCACTGATTCAATGATTCGAATTTTAAACCATTGCTAATTATTGTAGTTTGATAGAAGCTGAATGTATATGTTGCATTTTTGAATTATTGTGATTCAGTGAGAGTGAGGTAAATCAATTAATGTATTAGTTTTATAGGTTTCTCGAGCAAATCGTTTAGGCTCCAAAGTGGTACTGTTTTATGACAAGCATCAGTGTTGGCTAGGCGTGACTACGCCACGAATAGGGTCTTAATAAATTGTGATGGATGGATAAACTGATGGCCTGGACAGACAACGAGTCTCTTCCGGAGAACACTGCAATCTGCAAGCACTTCATCTCTTTACTAACTCTTCAAACGATTCTTCTATCGGATAACCTTGTCCCATTTCATAATATCTAATTAAATAGCTATCATTATATTCTTTAAATTATAAGATAAAATTCTTATTTCACATCAATTATTGCCCTTATTTAGGTAGTATACTTCATGACTAGTAAAACTAAAAACACCCCCAGACTTTATTATATACACCCATAAATATCAAACTAGTATCAACATTACTGATATTCAGATTTAGCTGATAAAGATTCCCTAAATCGTTGTTACAGTTGACGTACTTCAGCTAATGTGAGCTGATGAATGTAATAAACCGGAAAAGTCATGAAGATTGTTGAAAAAATTGGATTTTAATAAAATTGCTAAAGATTTTTGAAAATTGTAAATGTTACGTTTTGGTCCATGCAATAAAACTTCGCGTTAGAACAAAGTTGAGAACAGATTGTGGAACTACACGTACCTTAACAGCCCTCTATACAGTAAATAAATAAAACCTCGATTCAGTTTGTGAAGTAGCTTCAGATTCTGAACACAAGTTCACAGACACAGTGAGCAATGAATTCTGATCGCCTAAGCTCCCTGTTCTAGAATGGGACCGCCCTCTGATCCCCTGGAACCCCAGGATCCGGTAGGCCCCTCATGACACCAAAGCACTATTCATTCATTCAACAGATTAATGCTTCAGTGTCACTCTATATTTAGGTCCACAACTGACGCCGAGGGCCTTTCAGTATGTGACGTTAGGTATATGTAAGGTAATTGTTGGCTGCTGTTCGTTCATTGCTGATCGCTGATCACCCATCCCTCATTTAACTGCAAGAGGCCTTGGCGCTTTTTTGCAGCTTCTTTAGCACGCGTTACGTTTCTATAGCGTTATTATTATTTTATGCAGTTTTTATTCATGTCTAATGATTATCAACTTTAGCGGAAGACATTTGAGCAGATTCACTTGCGTTATGGAAATATAAGGTTTCGTTATTGAACGTGCTTTGAATGGGATACTAACACCTTTGAAAAAAAATATTCGACGTAGTTGCCTGGGTTTTTTTTCACTGGCTATGACTCAAAGTAGTGTAAAAATACGTAAACTGGATTTATGTAGAATCACGTAATCTGCAAACTGAAGAGCCTATGATCTTGATTAGCAAGAAAATTGTCAAGGTGAAGGAAAAAACAAGGTTTTTAATCATTTCGAATCAACCTGTAAGAGCATTAGTCTACTTGGGAATAACAAAAGAGATGATAATATTACGCGGAAAAAAAAAAACAGAAGTTCAAGGTTCTAATCCTAGAACAACTTTGCGAATACGTGACCCTCGTACAAAGTAATCTAAACCTTGCCATCAGTGATTAACGATTAGGTCTTATGTTTGAGATTGCAGCGAACATCAGGTCAGAATATAGCGAGGTGAATGCAAATGAATTGACACAAGGGAAAAAATTTTTTGGTCGAAAATATCTTAGGAACTTACAAATATTCCTTAAGGTCGGATCTTCTGAATAATGCTTAGGGAGAGATTGTAAAGCGATCAGAAGTGTGGGCTTAATGTATGTACGAAGTACGTTTTGAATTAGCTTTTTTCGTTGGGAAATCAATCATTGAAAATTATATACCGTTGTTTAAATTATAGCAATTGTTGTTGAGAAGAGACTTAGACGAAATTTTGTTAAAAGAATCGATTCATGTCCACCGTGGAATTTTTAATAGTAATTCATACGTTTCAATGCTTTTTATTTTTCGTTAAATAAATAAATTATGAAAAAATTGGGAAAGATTCTACATTATTTAAGGAATTTTTTCGCATTGGTAGTTTGTTGAGAAATTCACCTGTTTTAGGAAAACAATTAAGAACAAAAAAACAGTAAATTTCGATTTCTTGGAATTAGTTCTCAGCTCATTTAGACGAAGAATAATATTCAGAGAAATTCAAAAAGTCAGTTTATCCAGAAAAAAGAACCGTCTGGACATAAAAGGGTTGATGTGAGTTTCTGGATGAATGACCTCCGTTGAGTATAAACCAAAACTAGTAGTCTTTGATCGGTTTGCATTCCCTCACACTCCCCACAAAGCGAAGGTCTTATACTTTTCTTCTGTACAATAATACAATATCTATTATATGATTGTCAATGTGAGGTCTATGTGTAAAAATTAAATACATGAAACACCAGTCACTCGGTTCACGGCACGCTAAGTCTTCAGACTTATAAGATACACCGATGACCACGCACATCACAGTCTGTTCCGGGCCATTCATTGTGCACGAAGCTGTGCGTGATTTTTTTTTTTTTGTTTTTTTGAATTTTTTTTTTCATCAACTATTAATCCAATAGTGCCTTCAAATCATTTTCGTCCATCGATGTAAGCCCATTGTTCAAAAAATCTACTAAGAATCTTGCTGGACGTTTGAAAAGATGACCATTGGCGCTCAGGAACAAGTGACCACGCCGTCTACAATCAATAGTGGAAGTCCTATTATTTTATGGAAATATCCTAACATTGGTCAGTGATTTATCTAGATAAATTTTTTTCAAATTCATTATCGAACAACTGATCGAATTTCCTTTCCACGATCACAACGGTGTTACAGAAAGCACCGGACTTGTATATAAATAAACTGCATACATTCTCAATAAGGAAAAGGTCTCAAGTTTTGGAAAATCATTTTTAGAAACAGTAAAAAAAAAAATTCAATCAAAAATATTACGATCTTACGTTACAGATGGTACTTTTTGTGCCCATTTTTCTAACCCCCTCTTTTCGTCAAACAAATCACAATATTAATTCCTATGGTCAACGTCATAGAGGATTATTTAAATGAGAAAATTCATTTGTGTGACGATCGATTGTGTGTTAAATTAATTAGGTTTACGTGATAAAGCGTGCTCGCGCTCATTATGATTCTATGTAGCGTGGTTTTCTGCGACGTATTGGACATAGTACCATTGGCTTGATACGTCTCACAAAGGTCATTGCTTCAAATTTCATTCCAATTAGGTTTCTTGCTAGCTGCAATCGGGATTTTGCTTGGAGTATGGCTGTCAAAAGGAGTACAAAACTGGCGTCAAAAACGGCTAAAACTTTTGAAACTTGCATCGAAGTTACCCGGACCACCAGCTCTTCCATTAATCGGAAACGCACTTCAATTTGCGTGTAGTACAGACGGTAAGAATCTTTACAATTATTCGTTATGTCGTCAGATTCGGTATGCAGGACAGGCCTTAGGCAGAAGGTCTTCTGCGAAGAGTATTATATCAAAAATTCATTATGTGTAAAGATTGTTTGTCGAACACCATAAGATTCTCTCGTACTTAGTTAGTCCTTCGTCACGATTAACAATATAGGACTGACATTGAATCGTCTTCTATAGACCGACGTCTTCTGCATACAATATTTTCTCCATTCTTCAACCGTGTTAAAAATGGATTACGATGTTATATTTCATGGAAAAATGCATATGGGGCTTTACATGCGAAGTTACCGAGCCTCTGATTCCGACCATTTTTAATTTGGCCGATTTTTTTTCAATCTTCAGTACCCATTCGAAGTAGCACTCATGATTTATTTCAGATTTTTAACTCAATCCATTCTCGACCTACGAATGTTCAGAACATCTTACCTTCCAAAAGTTCAAACGCATATAACTTTGAAAAAAACTATGGTATCGATAAAAACAACTACATTGATCTTTTCGTCTTGGAACGTACTTTCAGAAAAAAATTTTGACAGAATTATTCGATACCGATTTCGACTCTTTTTGCAATTGTAAAGTGAAAAATCGTTTCTTTCATCCTGTATGTCCCTTTTGATTTTTTTGAAAAAAAAATCTTAAAAAAACTGTTGAAAATTCTACGAATTTTAAGCCTATTCCGGTCGTGGTCATATTTTTTGTTCTATTTTTTTTTAATTATTGTAAGCAAAATAAAGATTTGTTTTATCGTACCATCATCGATTTTTCCCAAAAAAGAAAATATCAAAATAACTATTACTAATGTTGGGAAGATTCAAAGTATGAAACCGAAAAAACGAAAAAATTATAAGGTATATTTTTGATGAAATTAAAAAAAGAAAGATGTTTTGAACAAAAATTTCTTATTTTTTCATGCAAAACGTTTTTATTGAAATCGAAAGAAAAAATGTTTTGAACAAAAGTGTCTTATTTTTTCATGTAAAACACGAAACTACAAAGAAAGAAATTCTTATAGTGCCCTGATCACTATAAATGCCTCATCCTGTATATTAATGAATAATATTGTGATTAAAAATATACCTTATAATTCTTTCATTTTTTCGTTTTCATACTTTGAATCTCTCCAACATAAGTAATAGTTATTTTGACATTTTTTTGTTTAATCGATGAGGGTATGATAAAACAAATCTTTATTTGGCTTTAAAATAATTAAAAAAATGGAAGGAAAAATATGACCACGATCGGAATGGGCTTGAAATTCGTAAAATTTACAACAGTTTTTTTGAGATTTCTTTCAAAGAAATTAAAAGGGACATACAGGATGATATAATCGATTTTTCACTTTCAAATTCTAAAAAAACTCGAAATCGATATCGAATAATTCTATCAATATTTTTCTTTGAAAGTACGTTCCAAGACGAAAAGATCGATGTAGTTATTTTTATCAATACCATATTTTTTCCGAAGTTATACGCGTTGGAACTTTTGAACGGTAAGATTTTCTCAACATTCGTAGGTCGAAAATGGATTGAGGTAAAAATCTAAAATACATTATGAGTGCGACTCCAAATGAGTACTAAAGACTCACAAAAAACCGGCCAGATTAAAAATGGTCGGGGTAAGAGGCTCGGTGACTTCACATGGAAATCCCCATATGTAGTAATCGAACTGATGAATCTTTTAATCCTCAGAACTACTGAACAGGATCATTGAAGTGGGCAGACGCTATGATACACCATCTCGTTTCTGGCTAGGACCAAAACTTATCGTGATTCTAACAGAGCCTTGTGACATTGATGTTCGTAAGCTGTATCGGTCAACTATAATGAAATCGTTAATTACGATGTTAATAGTTTAATTTTTTTTCCATTCATTGTGGTTTTAGGTAATTCTCAACAGTTCTAAATCGGCATACAAAGATTCCGTGTACCGTTTCATGGAGCCATTCATTGGTCAGGGTCTCGTATCTGGTTCAGGTATTTTATTATTCTCATTAAATCATTTCCCACAAATCGTTTAGATTTTCTAATATGTCAATCGATTTAAGGTACAACGCACAGAACTCATCGCAGAGTTATAATGCCTATGTTGAATGGAAAGGTGTTGGATGCGTATGTGGAATACTTTGATCGCGGAAGTTCATGCTGTGCTGATCGTTTGGAGGAACTCGTTGACACTGGAGAGTTTGACGTACATCCTTTCATGGAGCATTGCGCAATGGATATAATTTTGGGTGAGTGATTTAATGTCTGCAGGAATTATTACCCAGTTTCGTAATTAATAAAAATTTTAAATCAATCAACAACTTAAAGACACCATAATGGGAACGCCTGGGACCACACAGCAGGAGGGCTATAAGCAATTAGCGGAATGGACTAGCAGGTATTTGGATTTACTACTTCGAATGAACAACCAGAAATCGTCATCTTTCTTAATGAATGTTTCCATTGCATCGTTTGCCCTTACAGAATGTACCAAATCGTTCATGCAAGGATGATGAAACTCTGGTTGCATCCGGACTGGATATTTACACGCACTAAATATGGCAAACAACAGACTACAGGGATGAGAGTTATCCATCAATTTACAGAGAGCGTGAGTCTCATAAAATTTCAAAATTTCTTCTATGAAAATAAGTAAATTTTTTCATGAGTTGATACATTTGATCAGGAAAGTAAATTTATGTTACCAGATGGACAAAAAATGAAAGTAATGTTATCATGACTTTTAGCTCATAGCCAGAAAGAAAAAAGAACATCGCGCTTTAGAACGTGGCTCTGTTATGGCAAACAGACCTAGACTAATGCTGCTCGAGCAGCTGATTGATCACGTGGAGAAGACTAACCTCATGGATGATGTCCAACTCAGAGATGAGATATACACCGTCTTCACAGCCGTAATAAATTTATTTTACAACACGCCGGGCGCAAAGTTCGATTTTGCACCCGCTTCGCGTGCACAAAATTCAACTTTCCGCACGTTGTGTTGAAAAACAAAGTCCGATACACGCGCGAAAGATGATTCTCGACTAGTGTGATTGTCAACCTCGCTTCGGTCGGGAGAAAAACTTCACATTCGTCCGAGAATCAACATTCTCGCACTTGTATCGAAAGTAAGTCGGAACCCATATTTTTGAAGAATGCTTTTGTTTTAGGCACAAGACACGACAGCGACTATTAGTTCTTTCGTATTTCTCATGCTGGGAATGTACCCGAAAATTCAGGTGAGCAAGTATATTAAGCATTTTGATTTTTAACAGTTTAGGGGTATATCCCTTACTCAGCAAATAAGTTCACTTGTAGGACAAGGTACGAGCGGAATTAAATGAAGTCCTCGGAAAGAGAAATGTCACGACAAAAATCCTCCCTGAGCTAAAGTACTTAGAGATGGTTATCAAGGAAACACTCCGTCTATTTCCCGTTGCACCGTTAATGGTACGTGAACTGAGGGGTGAGGTAGATCTCGGTGAGTTTTTCGGACTGTTTCCTTTTGCATTTTTTTTAATCCATCCAATTTTTTGAGGAACTCAGATTCATACTGTAATTTTTTTACACCTTCATGTGTGGTTTGATTCCGTAACATTCTCTCGTATTACTGTTCTTATAATCTTTCGAATCTCCTTACTCAGTTTTGAAAAGATTCTTACTTTTTTCTTCTTGAAATTTTTATCAATATTTTCGATTTTGAAAGGAAATTACTAGATACATGATAATGAAACAATTCTATTCTAGAAACATGTACATTGCCAGAAGATTGTTCTGTCGTAATTGTATCCTATCTGACTCATCGTGACCCAAAGTATTGGGTGGATCCAGATAAATTCGATCCCGAAAGATTTACTACAGAAAATTCAATAGGCAGGCATTCCTACGCGTATCTACCATTCAGTGGAGGCTTCAGAAGTTGTATCGGTAATAACCAAGTTGCAGTCTTCTCGTCTCCTGCTTGAGAACTTAAGACGAACGAACTAATTAAACATTGAAAAATATTTTGCAGGTCAAAAATATGCCATGATGTGTATGAAAACTGTCGTAGCGAACATAGTACGAAGATATCAACTGACTTGTACCAGTTCTTTAGACGAGCTTAGACTGAAAACCGACATATCAATTCGGTCCGTAGATGGCTATAAAATATCTATCACCAGATGCTGAATTTCACTATTTTCGTCAGGCAAGAGTTTTTTTGGTCTTACATTTGTCAATTTGAATTTGCGAGTCGAGGATTTACACTATTCGAGTATGACTGCGATATTTTTCTTTTTCTAGATAGGATTTAAGTGTTGGTGGAATGTGGGTTGAAAAATGGTGATTACGAGGGTGAAAAAGTATTCGTAAAATCATCAGCACACATAGTGTTTATCGTTTAGTTATATGAGAATGTATTATGCATTAGAAATTGTAAATAAAAAATAGTTTAAAAACACTTTCAAGTTTTTCTTTAAACAGACTCATCTATTTCGATAATTTACTTTATATTCAAGGATATAAAACGTTGACATTGATCTAAGCACAGTTTGTTTAATTTTTTGAAGTAAGGGTAACTTCTCTCTTTTATACTGATTTTTTGGAATTATTTCTACAGATATTATATAATAACAGTAAACGATAAATAACAATAGTTAAAATCAAAACCATTCATCGTGCACGATACAATGTTCTTTAAAATCGTTATATTTCTATTGACGGCAAAGAAGTTTCACACATACCTTTTTTTTATCATTTTCCAGTGCCAGTTGCATTAGTTATCAATTAATAGATTCATTTGCTTCAAGAGCAATACGATATGCTGATTATACCTGCTGCGAGATGATGCGATAACCATTTTCATGGTCATACGTAACTTTCTGTGGACTTTTTACAAATAAGATTATTACAGAAGTGATGTAGTTTCGCAATATTAATCTATTCCGAATAGAAATTACCCTGATTTGTGGCGATCGATTAATGCTATTGCAGAGCAAATAAGTAAACTGTAAGGTATACCTACAATGTGTTCTATATTCTTTGATCATTCCTCAGCAATGTTGTTGAGAGCTTGCGTTGCCGTATCGGAATATTCAGTGAAAAATAAATGAAGGATGTAGAACACATTGTATGCTACAGATGATTTTTTTGCATACCGCAATACTGCGTATGTAATGACTATTTGAAAGCATCAACGACGATTTATTTTTTCATTCCGTTTTATGAATAATAAAAAAACTGTAATATTGATAACAAGAACGAGTATCGCATATGGTTTTTATTCTAAGTTTTCATATCGAGACGGTATAAAACCTGTGACAAGACATTTTATTATTATTTCCGTAATTGTATCTGAAGTGGAAGTACCAGGTAGCCAATCTGGCTAGTATTTGGTGGCTTGATTTAAGAAACTGATTTTGTGAGCGAGATAAGATTGATCAGTTTTTAACGTAGTCTGGAAAATTGGGATTTTTAACGATACAACAAAATCTGAGGATTGATAGAGATCGATTTGATCAGCGGTTCAAAAGCGGACAAATATCTATAAAAAGTAAAATAAAAAATTTCCGGTTGCTCCATTTGCAAGATGATTTCGGTCTCGTATCTGTCAGGTAAAGTACAAAACTATTGATCGAAAATTCGGATAAGGAGAAACAAATTTTTTCAATGATCAGAAGGTGACCATATGGGAAGTTTGACCAGCATTATGGTTAAGCCTTTCAATGCACTGGTATTCGTTAATTTTTTGAAGAAAATGTGTGTGACCTTCTCGCACTTTCAAAATGTCATAAAAGTGAAAAATGGAAAGATATCGAACGAAATGGTGGTATAAGTATGCGTATTAGTTGGGGTGAGCCAAAAAACTAACCTATCGCAGTTATGGCTTCAAATAAGCCTATATACTGAGAAAAAAATTCTCCCGTTGGGAAAAATTTTTAGCTCAATTTTAAAAGGTGTCGCTGGCCATTTGAAATTTTTCATTTAAATATCACGTGAAAAATTTTTCTTTCACTAAAAATATTATAACTTTCGAACCGTTTAAGATAAAAAATTTTCGCTAGCATATTCTTGTAGGGCATTAAATTTCCTAAAAAAAAGTCCCGGGGGTCCAAATTCTAAACCCAATAATTCGTATACTTACGGGCCATGAAAGTCTAAAATAAATTGTATTAATGAAATTTTTATTATTGATAAAAAAAAAAAAAATTAATGACTAAAAATGCGATAAATTACAAATAAAAAAGTTAAAACTCTATTTAATTTATGAACTTAGTACGTAAATTACATTTTTTACTCACTTCATCTAATTTTAATTGATATTTTTGATAAAAAAAGCCCTAAATCCGGAAAATTCTGTTTATTCTAGACTTTCATGGCCCGTAAGTACCTATACGAATTATTGAGTTTAGAAATTCGACTCCAGAGACTTTCTTTTAGCAAATTTAATGCCCTACAAGAATATGCTAGCGCAAATTTTTTATCTCAAACGGTTCAAAAGTTATAATATTTGTAGTGAAAAAAATTTGTTTTACGTGTTATTTAAATGGGAAATTTCAAATGGCCAACGACACCTTTTAAAATTGAGCCAAAAATTTTTCCTAACGGGAGAATTTTTTTCTCACTATTATATAAGCTTATTTAAAGCCATAACTGCGATAGGTTAGTTTTTTTGGCCCACCCTAGTATAAGTATTTCTTTTTTTCGGAAGCCACAACAACGTTTTACTTCAATGGCGAAATGATTCCTAATCTCATTAAAAACGAGAAATGGACGTACTACGCAGTCTAATGAATAAGATCGTGAATCAGCTACTTCATTTGCGCAACCCGTAGTTAATTAAATCTTCCAATTTTAGTTTTCGTGACGATCAGCATCGGTATTTTTCTCAAAGTATGGTTATCAAAAAGTGTACAAAACTGGCATAAGAATAGATCGAGGCTTAACGACACCGCCTCAAAGCTACCAGGGCCACGAGGTCTTCCACTGATTGGAAATGCTCTGATGTTCGCCTGCACAACTGAAGGTAAACCTCGGTACTGATTTAGTTGCACTTATCAGTTTCTGAATCAGTTGCTTAAACAACATCCATAAGTTTTTTCGAAAATCATACATAGTGACATTAATAGCTCATACTCACGAATACTTATCGAAGTGTACTCTTTGGTAGAGACTGCTAATGTGTGGTTAATTTAGCGGCTGGTAAATTCATTCGTTTGCAGAACTTCTGCCCGCATTTTTGGAGACCAGCAAACCAGACGAAAAACTATCTCGTTTCTGGTTAGGATCAAAGCTTGTTGTTGTAATCAAGAAACCCTGCGATATCAAAGTGAGTAATGTGTGTCGAAAAATAGATGAATTGGACAGGTGAATTTTGGATGTTATATTGCAATTTAGGAAGGTCAAAAAAATGGTCGCTTTTTAGTAAAATTTTTTTTTATTCAAGTTTATAGTTAATTTAGAATATGTCAATTTCAAATCTAATTAAAAATGTCGAAAATTAATTGAGTAACCGTGTTTTGCACGGAATCTCAGGCAATGATATAATTATTTCAGAAAACCGACCGATTGAAAAAGAAATATGATTTACATATTGAAATTGAATATTTCCAAGTGGAGATTCACATATATGTAAATTAGGGTGAGCCAAAAAAACTAACCTATCGTAGTTATGGCTTTAAATAAGCCTATATAGTGAGAAAAAAATTCTCCCGTTAGGAAAAATTGGCTCAATTTTAAAAGGTGTCGCTGGCCATTTGAAATTTCCCATTTAAATAACACGTAAAACAAATTTTTTTCACTAAAAATATTATAACTTTTGAACCGTTTGAGATAAAAAATTTGCGCTAGCATATTCTTGTAGGGCATTAAATTTCCTAAAAGAAAGTCTGTGGAGTCGAATGTCTAAACTCAATAATTCGTATAGGTACTTACGGGCCATGAAAGTCTAAAATAAACAGAATTTTCCGGATTTAGGGCTTTTTTTTTTATCAAAAATATCAATTCACATTAGATGAAGTGAGTAAAAAATGTAATTTATATACTAAGTTCATGAATTAAATAGAGTTTTAACTTTTTTATTTGTAATTTATTGCATTTTTAGTCATTAATTTTTTTTTTTTAATCAATAACAAAAATGTCTTTAATACAATTTATCTTAGACTTTCATGGCTTGTAAGTATACGAATTATTGGGTTTAGAATTTCGACTCCCGGGACTTTTTTTTAGGAAATTTAATGCCCTACAAGAATATGCTAGCGCAAATTTTTTATCTCAAACGGTTCAAAAGTTATAATATTTGTAGTGAAAAAAATTTGTTTTACGTGTTATTTAAATGGGAAATTTCAAATAGTCAGCGACACCTTTTAAAATTGAGCTAAAAATTTTTCCTAACGGGAGAAATTTTTTCTCAGTATATAGACTTATTTGAAGCCATAACTGCGATAGTTAGTTTTTTTGTAAATGAATGAATAACAGTACTTATACACTTGTTCAATAAATTAAAATTCACAACCAGAATGACAAAAGTGTCTAACACATATCACCTGTTCCTCACCTACCGAAAAACCTTATAGAAATGAATCCATGTATAATCCTCATGTTCGACATTCTAGTCAATCCTAGAGAGTGCGAATGCGACACACAAAGATCCGATGTTACGATTTGCAGAAATATTATTCGGCCGAGGTCTCCTCACATCTTCGGGTATGTCTTTTTTTATGCCATCTTTGACTTTGACTTACCTTACTCCTATGTCCAGGTCCGACGCAGAAGATCCACCGTAAAGTGATCATGGGCATGTTGAATGCAAAGGCGGTGTATTCGTTCGTAAAATACTTCGACGAACATAGTCGACGTTGCGTTAAGCTATTGGATCCCCGCATCGGTACCGAAGAGTTTGATGTTTACCCATACATGGAATATTGTGCTGTAGACAGTGCTTTGGGTGAGATATCATTCCGTTAGGGAGTTTTTGTCAGCTTAACTTATTTTATTGAGTTTAACTTCAAATTTAATCATTTTAGACACCATATTGGGCACTCCGGGTACTACACAACAAGATGGATATAAAGAGCTCATGTTATGTGTAAAAATGTAACGTATTTCAACTTAATTATTACGAGTTGAGAATTTTCTGGAACCAAGCATAGTCGATTTCTTATAGTACCCAATACTCGATCTTACAGATTGTATGAGGTGGCAGTCAACAGAATGATAAAGGTTTGGTTACATGCGGACTGGATTTATGCTTTCACCAACTACAAAAAGTTACAAGATAAATCGTTGAGGGTCGTTCTTCAATTTTTTGAAAATGTAATAGTTATCCTAAGTAATTTCGAAACTTTCCTTAATATTACCAATGTTTCAAATGCGATAATGAGACAAGTCAGGACGTTGTGTCAACTTCATTAAATTCATATAATTTTCAGGTCATAGGCCTGAAGAAGAAGGAATACTTCGCTTCGACAACGGGTTCGGAAGCTTTGGACACTCCACGACTGATATTATCAGAGCAACTGGTTGCTTATAACGAGCGAACTCATTTAATGGACAGCGATCAACTTAGAGACGAGATGCTGACACTTTTCATTACTGTAATAAAATCTATGATCATAATTCATTAGACTGCATTCAGATCTTTACAAAGTGGTTCGACTATATATTTCAAAAGTTTTTTGAAGAGGGAGAACACTAGACTGGGCCAAAAAATTCGACTATTTTTTTGTTTTTAAAGTATATCGAAAATATTGTTTGGGATGACAAAAAAAAATTATTATGAGAATATGAGTCCTTAATATTAATATTAAGAGGTCTATCATCGCAATTTTAGATTTTTTTTTCATGAGCGCGTTTTTCTTTAACCTTGAATAACTTTTGATGGAGTGAATTTAGCCAAAAATGTTAAGGGACTTTTTTTGTAGAGCATTTGATTTCCCATAGGAATATTTATCGGTTTTTTTCCGGGTACTGATTTTTACATGAATTACAAAATTCCAAAGTTGAAAGATCAAATTGTAAAACTATACCAATTTTTAAGACATGATTGTAAGGAAACGGTTCATCTGACGGAAAATTTCAATCAGATCTTTTTTGTAGAACATTCAATTTCCTTCAAAAAATATTTGTGAGTAAATTTTGTTTAACTCAATGGTTTGGGAGTACTGAGACAAAAACCCGCTCAGGAAAAAAAAATCTAAAATTGCGACGATAGACCTCTTAATATTAATATTAAGGACTCGAATTCTCACAATAATTCTTTTAGGTCACCCCAAACATTATTTTCGATATACTTTTGAAAAAACAAATAGTCAATTTTTTTGGCCCAGTCTAGAGAACACCTTCCTAATTCTGCTGCATATCGTCTCAATTACATAACTAACGACAGCCTTGATGTTTGCAGATGGAAGATTCGACGACGACTATGTGCTCCTTTGTCATACAGATGTTGGGGATACATCCTGAAATTCAGGTTCACATAATGGTTTCAGAAAATCGCCTTTGAGTATTGATTCAATCTTTTTACTAATGATTTTACTTATGTAGGAGAGAGTGAGAACAGAATTGTTTGAAGTACTAGGCGAAGAGAGCGTTACGGAACAGAAACTGTCTCAGCTCAAATATTTAGGCATGGTTATCAAAGAAACACTTCGTCTTTTCCCTATTGGGCCAATTTTGATGCGCAAATTAACGGGTGACGTTCATCTTGGTGAGTCAACGCGGTTGACATTGAACAACCACGTGATAACAAAGTAAACTCGTTTCCAGAATCGTGTACGTTGCCAGAAGGTTGTTCGGTTGCATTACTTCCATACTTGACTCATCGCGACCCTGAGTACTGGTCAGATCCTGATAAGTTCAATCCAGACAGATTCAAGCCGGAGAATTCGATAAACAGACATTCCCATGCCTACATACCATTCAGTGGTGGGATGAGAGGATGCATTGGTGAGTTTTGACTCGTCGACTGTCTGCATCAGATCAGTAATGATAGAATCTAATTTATATTGGTATCCCACGAATGTTTTCAGGCAAACAGTACGCTGAGCTTTACATGAAAACGGTCGTCGCACATGTTATACGAAAATATCAAATCCACAGTAATATCTCCTTGAATGAGATCAAACTAAAGTCTGATGTCACTCTTCGACCTATAAATGGCTTCAAAATATCAATTTCTAGAGTGTAAATTCGTCAATATTCTTCTTCGTCATAACCGGAGTGAAGTGCTCCCGTCTATCAATGCCAAAAACGCATAGAAAGAATGTGTGGGGGAAAAAGACACGATGGAAAAGTTGATGGTGCTATTTATTAAATGTTTCATTATCTATATAATGTTTTATTTGAATATCTTTTGTGCTGATACAGAAACAATGAATAAATTTATATATGGCATAAGATCGTAAGCGTCATTATACGACCGTTAGTCATATTCTCAATCAAAAGTTAGTACAATTTTTTTCGCGTATATTCGCGCGAAGAACTTCAAAATATGTTCAAACGCGTTGAAATTGAAAATTGGCTGGATAAAACCAGAAGATTGTATTCACTCCTCAACCAGAAAGATAGCTTGAATTGTGTATTAGTCATCATAGTCTGACTAGCGAAATCAATTTCAGGTATAAAGAAGACATATTTGCTGTACGATAAAAATTACGATACGATTTGCAAATAGTGCTACAGATCATTATTTAAAAACATGTCATATATGACAGAAAAACGATTCGTATACCACAAGCATGAAGTATACTTTATTCATTGGAAGATGATGCACTTTTACAATATGACAAATATTCTATACCATATAGATATTTGTATATCGATCAATACTCAATTACTGGATCAAAACGAGGGTCAGACTTTTTGATAGGGCAATTCGCGACGCAATTTCCCATACGTATACCTATATAGTACCCTTATACATAAATATATACGACCGATTGCCGTAGTGCATAGCTACAACCAGTTTTTAATTATGCATCTTCCGAGGTCGGGGTGGGGGGGGGGGGATGCGATTCTGAGTTCAGTGCACTGCTGCAGCGGGAGTTGCAGCTATCCATTCGGGCTATGAGTATTTCTTAGGATAATTCAAAAAATTGGTATATTGTGGGTGAAACAATGCGTCGATCAGTTTTAATATTGTATAGAAATATGTTGATTCCGATCATCTGCGAATTATGAGTAAAATTTGAGATTTTTGACGGTACAACGAGATCTAGAAAAGCGGTCAAATATCTGTGGTAAAGTGACATCAAGGATTGGCGATTGTACATACAAGTCGCAATATGATTCAGTTCTGGTATCAGTTCGGTAAAGTACAAAACTGTTTATATAAAAAATTTGGATAAAAAAAGAAGATATTAATAACGATCAGAATTCAGAATGAGTTACCCTACGGAAATTTTGAACAATATTCGATTTTCATGTGTAGATAGTCGTTCTAAGTGCCTCAAACTACCACATTGTTAATTTGGATATAGTTTTTCTCACCCATCGATTTTCTGAAATTTATGTGAAAAGAATAAAAATTTCCAATGCGATGGATGATCCATCCGAAATCCTTATACGTTTTCACAAATTTCTCTTACACTTTTACTTGCTTCATTTCCGTAGACCAGATCTGATTATTCTTCTCAATTTCAGTTCTCGTAGCGATTGGTATCGGTATATTTATCAAACTATGGTTATCGAAAAGTTTACAAGACTGGCGTAAGAATAGGCCAAGACTTAACGAAGCTGCATCAAAGTTACCAGGGCCACGAGCTCTTCCAGTGATTGGAAATGCCTTGCTATTCGCCTGCAAGACTGAAGGTAATCCTCTTCATAGGTTTAATTTTACCTATCGAATTCTGAATCAGTTGCCTGAATTATATGCACAAGTATTCTTGAAATTGTACATTAAATCATTGAGATTATATATTGTGGCTGATATATGGTATTTGATTAATCCATTCATTTTCAGAGATTCTGTCCAGATTTTTAGAAATGTGCAAACCATATGAAGGACTATCTCGCTTCTGGTTAGGACTGAAGCTCATTGTAGTAATCAAGAAACCTTGCGATATCAAAGTGAGTATTATCAGTAGTTAATTGTCTTCGAAAACATACTTTGATAGGTGCATTTTAGGTGGTATACGATTTGTAGAGCTGGTCAAAAAATAGGCCCTTTTTTCGTACATTTTTTTTTTTTACAAGTTTGCAGTTGATCTGGTGAAGGTGAATTTAGAATGCAATTGAAGATATTAAAAATCAGTCAAATTACAGTGTTTTGCACAGAATTCCTGGGTTGATTTAATAATTTCGGATAAACAGCCGACTGAAAGAAAGAATTAAATTACTGTAGACATGTTGATACTATTAAATGTTACTTTTGGTATAAAAATTAACAAACAGAATGTCAACTGCTTCCCATCCAACCGAGAATTCTCATCGAAATTAATCTATTAATCAAATTTTCGTGTTTGATATTCTAGTCAATTCTACAGAGTGCGAATGCGACACACAAAGATCCGATATATCGGTTTGCAGAAAAATTGTTTGGCCTAGGTCTCGTCACATCTTCAGGTATATCTTTTTTATGCCGTCTAATCTGACTCTGAGTAATTTTTAGTCACTCACTAATGAACATGTTTAACCTTACTCCAACGTCCAGGCTCGACGTACAGAATCCACCGCAAAGTCATTGTAGGCATGTTGAATACAAAGACGGTGAATTCGTTCGTGAAATACTTCGACAAGCATAGTCGACGTTGCGTTGAGCTATTGGAACTTCGCATCGGTACCGGAGAGTTTGACCTTTACCCATACATGGAATATTGTGCCGTTGACAGCGCTTTGGGTGAGTTATCATTGCGTTTGGAAATTTTATCGGCTCATCTTATTCTATTGAGTTACTATCAATGTCATCATTTTATAGACACCATAATGGGAACTCCTGGTATTACACAAGAGGACGGACATAAAGAGCTCATGTCATGTGTTGCAAGGTAACGTATTTCGGCTCAATCATCCTCAGGTGAAAATTTTATTGGAACAAGGAATAGTTATTTCCTTACGGTACAAAATGCTTGATCATACAGATTGTACAAGCTGGTTGCCGACAGAATGATGAAAATTTGGTTACAATCGGACTGGATCTACGCGTTCACCAACTACAAAAAGTTACAAGATAACTCGCTGAGTGTCGTTCGTCAATTTATAGATAATGTAATAGTTGTTTGAAATAATTCTAAAATTTTCATCGATGTTGTAATTTTTTCTATTTCGACAATTAGACCAGTCGAGACATTGAAGATCTCATTCGGCATCGCATACGTTCGTAAACTCGATGACAACCCTACTAAATGCATTTCATTTTCAGCTCATAGTCCTGAAAAAGAAGGAATGCTTAGCTTTGACAACAGGCTCCAAAGCTTCGGGTACTCCACGACCCATATTGTTGGAACAACTGGTTACTTATAACGAACAAATTAATCTAATGGATGACGATCAACTTAGAGACGAGATACTGACAGCTTTCATTGGCGTAATAAAATCTATAATCATTTATTAGACTGCGTTGGGATCACCATTATAGTGTTGTTCCATTATAATTCGAAAGTCCTTTGAACAGAAAGTAAATCGTATCAATCATACTGACAGTCTTGATGTTTTCAGGCGGAAGATTCAACAACGACTGTGTGCTCCTTTGTCCTACTGATGTTGGGGATGCATCCTGAAATTCAGGTTCACATAACGGTTTCATAATAGTACTTTTCGATACTAGTACGAGAATGTTGATTCTCGGCCAAGTGTGAAGTTTTTCGCCCGAGCAATCGCGAGGGTGAGAATCACACGAGTCGAGAATCATCTTTCGCACGTGTATCACTTTGTTTTTCAACACAACACGTGTAAAGTTGACTTTTGTGTAAAATTGAACTTTCCGCACGATGGGTTGAAAATTCACCTTTCAGTATCCATTCAGTCTACTTACTGTAGTGATTTTATTTCCATAGGAGAGAGTGAGAGTCGAACTATTTGAAATACTTGGAAAAGATAGTGTAACGGAAAAGAATCTTTCTGAGCTCAAATATTTGGGCATGGTTATCAAAGAAACACTTCGTCTTTTCCCCATCGGTCCGATTATGATGCGTAAATTAACGGGTGACGTTCGTCTTGGTGAGTTAACTAAGTGGGCATTGCATAGCCACGCCATCACAGGATAACTTTTTTCAGAATCCTGCACGTTACCAGAAGGTTGTACAGTTGCAATAGTTTCGTACTGGGCTCATCGTGATCCTGAGTATTGGCCAGATCCTGATAAGTTCAATCCAGACAGATTCATGCCTGAGAACTCAATAGGCAGGCATTCACATGCCTACATTCCATTTAGTGGTGGCATCAGAGGGTGTATTGGTAAGTGTTCGTTTCGTGAGTGTCTACATCAAGCTAATGATAATATAATCTAATGATATTGGAATTTTATGAATGTTTTCAGGCAAACAGTATGGTGAACTTTATGTGAAAACTGTCGTGGCGAATGTTATACGAAAATATCGACTCAATAGCAGTTCTTCCTTGAATGAGCTGAAACTAACATCTGATATCATCCTTCGGTCTGCCAGTGGCTATAAAATATCAATTTCCAGAGTGTAGATTCAGCGATTTTCGGTTTCCATCACAACTGAAGTGAAACGTTACCGTCTACCAACACCAAAAACACACATGTAGAGAGTATGAAAAGAAGTCGGAGTACAAAAAATTGATGGTACTATTAATTAAACGTTTTTTTTACCACACAATATTTTGTTGCAATAATATTTTCTGTACTATAAATACAGAAATAATGATTAAATTTCATGATTATAACTTGTTCATTCTTACTTGTCGTAATTCGTCGTAAAACGTACTAGCACAAGTCAACGATGTCGAAGATTGCATAACAGATTTGCTTATTTGTCAGTGGATTTGAGGTTCAACGCACACATTTATGGAAAACTTTGATCACGAAAGTTTTTACTGTTTTTAGCACTAATTGTAAGAGAAAGTCGTTGACCCTGGGAAGTTTGACGTACCTACATCCTTTCACCAAGTATTGTGAAATGGATAAAATTTTAGGCGAGATTGTTGCTGGTAGAAATTTTACACATTTTTTAATTAATTTGAAGTTCAAATTAATTAATAACTGGAAAAACCATAATGGAAACGCCTATAGGACTGCACAGCAGGATCAGGACTACAAGAAGTTGATGGAATGGATTAACAGCTGTAGGTATATGGATTCATCACTTTAAACAAACAACCGGAAATCGTTATCTTTTTCTGCTTGCTCGACTTTGCAGGAAATATTTTTTCTTATTTCGTCCTGAAATTTTCATCAATATTTTCGCTTTTCTAATTTGGCACAGAAGGTACGTGAATGCTATTCCAATTTTACAATACCGTAAGGAAATTACTAACTTTATGATGATAAACAAATTTCTGTTATACCTATAATGTTAAAGATTTTTATACGACAAACATTTTCCGATGATGAAAGTGTTCATTATCCATCAATGATCCGTTATTTTAAAACCGGTTACCCTGAAAGATCTAAATATGTAAAAAGACAGATACTTGCATCAACCAATACTTAATTATCATAGAGATTTAGAATTTTCGATAAGGGTCAGGATTTTCGATTGTTCGATATGAGATGGGATTCCCCATACATAGTAGCCGTATGCATAAATCGGTATATACAGGGTGTCTTATTTCAGACAATCTGAATATATCGAAAAGTATTGGTTGTAGAGAAAATTGTTTCAGAAAACATTTGTTGGGTTCTGAAGGGGACAGATACTGGTGTTATTAGGTTTTTTGTAAGAAGTGGTGCCAAGGGGTTGTGAAAATCAACTTCGTTTTTGTAAATAAAACGTTATATTTTTTATTACGTAATTTTATTCTACTTCAAAAATTAAACGACCCCTGTGGAAAACATTTTTTTTTTTTTTGAAACACCAATTTCTCATGATAATCAGCTAAACAACTAGTGATTTTTTAAATTTCGACAAACATTTCACCTCTGAACTATCAAGTAGAGAAAAAAATTGCGTAATTTCATGCAAAGAATCTTGAAGAATATTCTTTCAGAATTTTTTCTACCATTTATTGATTTTTTTTTTTTTGCGCAATTGAAGAAACTGCAATAAAAATTTATAAGAAAACATTCAGTAATTATTCTTCGAAATTCTTTGCATAAAACTACGCATTTTTTGTCTCTTGTAATTTTTCTCTAAACTTGATAGTTTAGAAGTGAAATGTTCTTAAAAGTTGAGAAATCTCTAATTATTTACCTAAATATCATGAAAAATTGGTATTTCACAAAAAAATGTTTCATACAAAAGTCGTTTGATTTTTCAAGTAGAATAAGATTATGTATTAAAAAATATATGTTTTCATAAAAAAAAAAAACAACAACAAAGTTGACTTTCATATCACATTAGTGCCTCCACTTACAAAAAAAGTCAATATCACCATTGTCCCTCTTGAATCCCTAAAAATTTCATCTGAAACATTTTTCTCTACCTCCAATACTTTTCATAATTTTCAGAGATTATTTTCATAGAAAATTATTTTCAACATAATTTTCCAGATCGTGTGTAGAGCGGGAGTAGCAGACATCCATTTCAACTAGTATTTCTTACCACCATTAACATGATTGATATACTGTGGGTAGAACAAGATCGATCAGTTTTAATATTGTACAGAAATACACGCGAAATTCGCGCGCTGGCTACATACCAGCGGATTCCTTGTCAAAAATTGAGACGAAATTTGCTTACGAAAATGTCCTCGAGAACTTAGTTTCCTTGTAAAAGGACTTAATAACATACCAATGAGCGTTCAGCTTTAGGAAAGACTGGCTGAAATCTGCATCGCCGTACACTCCACTACCGAGAGCGAGACAATAATATGTCGTGTTCCCTGCTTCGTCCGCCCCGCTTTTTAAACAAGAATCTAGATGGTTCTTTTCCATGCTACTACGATTTGTATTGTACGTGACGCGCTCGCAGAGGCTATGAGCGCGGCGAGCAAAGCGGGGAACATGACACATTATTGTCTGGCTCTCGGTCGTGGGGTTGACGGAGATGCGGATCTCAGGCAGTCTTTTCTAAAGCTAAACGCTGATTAGTTTGTTATTAAGTCCTTTGACAAGAGAACTGAATCCTCGAGGACATTTTCGCAAGTTGATTCCGTCTCAATTTTCCGCAAGCAATCCGCTGGTATGCAGCCAGTGCGCGATTTTCGCGACACCTTGTATATTGATTTCGATCATCTGCGAATTATGAGTAAAGCCTGAGATTTATGACAGTGTAACGAAACCTAGAAAGGCGGTTAAAAACCTGTGGGAAGTGATATCCAGGATTGCAAATTGTCCAAGTTGCAATATGATTCAGTTCTGGTATCAGTTCGGTAAAGTACAAAACTGTTTATCAGGATTTCGTATAATAAAAAAACGACATCAATGATGATCAATATTAGCTAATCATATGGAAATTTTGAGCAACATTCGATTACGACTTTAGATGACAGTTTGAATTTTCAATTTTTTTAATGTCGAACTATATTCTAGAACAATGAAAAGTACCCGTAAAAAAGCATCTATTCCGCTTTGTTTAATGCATTTTTGTTATAATCTTACGTATCCCGTGGTCATGACTATCGAGTGCCTATGCATGTAAAAGTGAGTTTGAAATTTCGTTAGACCCCCACCTCATAATACCGAAATGCCCCTCAGGTAAAGAAATTAAGAAACAATTAAAGTAGATATGCACGAAAATCTAGACAAAATTTTTGAATTGTAAAATATTTTTTAGCTGTGATAGTTGAGAAAAACTACTTCGAAATTAATTTATACATTCATCACCCTCATGCTTCTCGTTTATTTATTAAATGACCGGACATTCTGTAAGTATGGGACGTCTCAGCAAGATTCAATTATCGGTCACGTTCGTTATCGTTCAATTATCAATCACGTTCTTAGTTTCCCTTAGCCATCGATTTTCTGAAGTTTACGTGAGAAAAACGAAAATGTACAATGCGGTAAATGGTCTGTCTAAAATTCTTACATTTTTTCACGAATCTCTCTTTGACCTGTTTTTGACTAATTTGACTTTTTTTCTAAAATTCTGTCAGATTTAGTGGGTGTGCAATTCGTCTAAATTTCCTGGTATAATGATGTGAATTTTTTGTCAGATAGTAGCATCAAGCTTATCGTTGTAATCAAAAAGCCTTGCGATATCAAAGTGCGTTAAATTCAGGTGGTGTATACAATTTTGGGAGCTCGAAAAAAAGTTGGGCGTTCTGTTAATTGTTTTAGTACATTTTTTTTTCTCAATTCAAGTTTACAGTTGATTATTAAATGTGAGTTTGAAATGTAATTGAAAATATAGAAAATCAACCAAGTTGCAATATTTGACTCTGAATTCCTGCTTTAATTTAATAATTTTACAAAATCAACTGACTGAAACAAAGGACTACTAACATGTTGAAATTGAACATACCATGTTTCATGAATCTTGAATAAATGAGAAGTTACACATAATCGTTTCGCCAGAATAATGAGAAATTAGCAAGTGTGTTTTATTACTTCATTTTCTATACACTTGCTCGATAAATTGAAATTGAATTTGTCTGAAACATGTACCACCTCTTCTTCATCAACATTCAACAAACAATTGTCACTAAAACAATTCTACATCCAATCCTCATGTTCGATTTTACAGTCAATTTTCGAGAGTACGAATGCGTCGCACAAAGATCCGATGTACCGTTTTGCAGAAAAATTGTTTGGCCAAGGTCTCGTCACATCTTCAGGTATATCTTTTTTATGCCGTCTAATCTGACTCTGAGTAATTTTTAGTCACTCACTAATGAACATGTTTAACCTTACTCCAACGTTCAGGCTCGACGTACAGAATCCACCGCAAAGTCATCGTGGGCATGTTGAATACAAAGACGGTGAATTCGTTCGTGAAATACTTCGACAAGCATAGTCGACGTTGCGTTGAGCTATTGGAACTTCGCATCGGTACCGGAGAGTTTGACCTTTACCCATACATGGAATATTGTGCCGTTAACAGCGCTTTGGGTGAGTTATCATTGCGTTTGGAAATTTTATCGGCTCATCTTATTCTATTGAGTTACTATCAATGTCATCATTTTATAGACACCATAATGGGAACTCCTGGTATTACACAAGAGGACGGACATAAAGAGCTCATGTCATGTGTTGCAAGGTAACGTATTTCAGTTCAATCATTCCGGGGTGAAAATTTATTGGAACCAAGAATAATTATTTCTTTAAAGTACCTAATTCTCGATCTTACAGAATGTACAACCTGGTCGTTGACAGAATGATGAGGATTTGGTTACAAGTGGACTGGATCTACGCTTGCACCAACCATAAAAAGTTACAGGATAACTCGCTGAGTGTCATTCGTCAATTTATGGATAATGTAGGTAATAGTTGTTACATGTGATTCTAAAATTTTTTCGATAATAGATCTCAAAAATTTTTCAAATGCGAGAAGTAGACCACTCGGACATCAAAGATCTTATTTGACATCACATATAAATACTTTGCGATACATTCAGCATATGTATAAGGATGTCTGTTATTTTCCAAAATAACAAAAATATTATGTTCTAGATCCCCTAAGTCTAAATAAGCTTATGCCCTAAAACTAAAGTTCAGACACAAAAAAAAAAATTCACTATACTTTTATCGATTTTTTGGAAATTATTTTTCTTCTCAGTCACTTTATTGGCTATCCAACGAATTGTTGTTAATTTTTTTTCTCCACTGATGTTGTCGGAACAGCTCGCTGCTTACAATGAGCGAATGAATTTAATGGACAACGATCAAGTGAGAGACGAGATACTAACCATTTTTATTGCCGTAATAACACCTATGATTATTTATTGGAATGCATTCGGATCACTATAAAGTTATTTGACTATTTCGATAATCCTTTAAATATAATTGTGCTGTATATCGTATCAATCAAATGACGAACGACATCCTTGATATTTTCAGGCAGAGGATTCAATAACGACTGTATGCTCCTTTGTGCTATTGATGTTGGCGATGTATCCTGCAATTCAGGTTCAAAAAAGTGTTTGAAAAATTCACCAATGACTTTTGGGTCAGTCTATAATTTACTAACGATTTTATATTTGTAGGAAAAAGTGAGAACAGAATTGTCTGAAGTGCTTGGGGGAGAGACGGTAACCGCAAATAAACTTTCTGAGCTTGAATATTTGGGCAGAGTTATCAAAGAAACACTTCATCTTTTTCCCATCGCCCCGATTTTAATGCGCAAACTAACCGGTAACGTTTGTCTTGGTGAGTTAACTAACTCGATGGGCTTTGAACATCCACGTGATTACAAGATAGCTCTTTTTCAGAATCGTGTACATTACCAGAAGGTTGTACAGTTGCAATAGTTGGATATTTGACTCATGGTGATCCTGAGTACTGGTCAAATCCTGATAAGTTCAATCCAGACAGATTCAAGCCGGAGAATTCGATAGGCAGGCATTCCCATGCCTACATACCATTTAGTGGTGGTATCAGAAGGTACATTGGTAAGTGTTCGCTTTGTGAATGTCTACACCATAAAAGTAATGATATCAGAATCTATTGGCATTGGTATCTTACGAATGTTTCCAGGTCAACAGTACGGTGAACTTTACGTGAAAACTGTCGTGGCGAATGTTATACGAAAATATCGACTCAACAGTAATTCCTCCTTGAATGAGCTTCAACTAAAGGCTGACTACATCCTTCGGTCTACGAATGGCTTCAAAATCTGAATTTCTAGATTGTAAATTCGTCAATTGATTATTTAATGGATTTTTTCATCTCAACCGGAGTGAAGTGCTCTCATCTATCAATGCCAAAAATGTACAGGTAGTGTGTGTGTGGAACGAAGATGACATTGAGAGAATAATGGTGTTAATGAATAAGCGTTTCATTATCTATGCAATATTTTATTACAATATTTTTTGTACAGATACAGAAATAATGAATAAATTTCATGAATACAACTTTTTTATTCTCGTTTCTGTAATAGAGGAAAATTTCATTTAAAATACAAATAATATAGACAGAATTGCATAGATATATGAGTGTAAAGATCACGGTACAAAATGTAGTGGCACAAGTCTCCAACGTGAAAGAATCCGTGGGATTTGGATAAATAGAAGCACATCGAAGGCCGGTGAGGAGTAGTACTTGCATGACCGTACCACCGGGGCAACCGAACGGCAGAGTGTAAACGCGTCACGGTGTTTTGTACAATAATTAGTTAATCAAAGGATCAACGCTTTTTTAATCTCTGAGTGCCGATTTGTTACAAAAGCATTAAGTAGTACGACGATTGAATTGATTGATTTGAAATAAAAAATGAACATTATCGAGCACTTGATCCTATTCCCGAGTTGTTGGGGTGAGTTTTCCTATTTCCATGATCTCGTTCTTGTATTTTCGGTCTTTCACACCATCACAGGCACCGAGATGGATACCGAGAAAGTACGGTTCTAATTTGAACGTTTTGACGTTCAGTGGTTCGACATATTTCGTAATACTTAGAGTGTAACTACTAAAATAAGAAGAAGAAAACGTTCTTCGATCATTTCGATATTAACGACGATAATTCCCTCAAACCAAATTTTTTAATTGCAATCAAATATCTCATCCTTTCAGGTTATTTGGTCCTCGTTATTGGATCATTGTTCATAGTTTGGCTACTGACTGGTGCTAAAGAATGGTGTCAAAGGGAGTGGGGATTTCTAAAGAGTGCATCAGCCATTCCAGGACCACCAGCTTTACCTTTAATTGGAAACGCACTCTACTTTGCTTGCAAAGGCGATGGTAATGCAATATAATTATTGGGCTAGATCTTACTTATAGACCAATATCAAGTTGTTAACGCCTTTTAATACAACTTCGATGTTTCTAATTATTATCAGATTTGCTGAAGAGGCTAGTAGCATTAAGCCAGCCTTATGAGGACCCAGTTCGATTCTGGATGGGCCCAAAGCTTATTATAGGAATAAGAAACCCGCGTGACATACAAGTGAGTGTAGTGAGTGGATCCTATATTTACAATTGAATTCATGAATAATTGTTTACGTTTATTTTCAGGTAGTTTTGAACAGCTCTATAGCAACGCATAAACCATACGAATATAGGTTCTTGGCATCGTATTTGGGCTGCGGTATCGTTACTGATTCAGGTATACGTTTGTTCACTAATAAAACATGACTTTCAGCCTTTTCTGTTTGCTCACTTACGATAATCTATGCGATGAGGTATGAGCCTTGCATGTGTAAATACATCTATATGGGGCATTCCATGACATCTCGATTAAAAATCCGGCGTCGATGTCTCAGTTTCGTTTGATGATTTTGTGCATAAAAGTACATGATGAAAAACGCAACCCTAATTTTTTTCAGAATTTTTCGATCCAGCGTCTCTGAAGTGGGATTTAAAAACTTAAAAAAAAAACACCCACTTTGTAAAATCTGAAAAAATTCAGAAAAATCTTATAAAATATAACAAAATTTTTGACACCTACTGGAAGATGGAGATTTCATAACTTCAAAAGATAAATAAGGAAAATAAAAAGTCAAAAAATTATTATCATTTCATTGCATTTTTGACATCAGAATGAACATAAAAGCTCCTTATAATATGGGCCGAGAAATGTCTCTTTAGAGAGTTACAGGGAATCAAATATATCAGGATAATATTTATAAATATAAATTTGTGAATATGAATATTATATAAATTTATTTGATTTCCTGTAACTCTCTAAAGAGACATTTCTCGGCCCATATTATAAGGAGCTTTTATGTTCATTCTGATGTCAAAAATGCAATGGAATAATAATAATTGTTTAATTTTTTATTTTCCTTATTTATTTGTTGAAGTTATGAAATCTCTATCTTCTGGTAGGTGTCAAAAATTTTGATATATTTCATAAGATTTTTCTGAATTTTTTCAGATTTCACAAAGTGGATGTTTTTGTCAAGTTTTTAAATCATACTTCCGAGACGCTGGATCAAAAAATTCTGAAAAGAATTAGGATCGCGTTTTTTGTCATATACTTTTATGCAAAAAATTATCGAACCAATTGACATCGACGCCGAATCTTGATCGAGATGTCATGGAATGCCTCATATGCAGCTTGGATCCCATTAGTTTTATTTGAGGATTTACAGTGGACTAACAAGGCAAAGACAATATCACATATAGCATTCCTAAGAACTTTCTGTACCTGCGGATGTATACGAAGAATTGATGTTCGAGGCTTTCCCTGATGAGGTCGGCTACCGCAAATTTGAAACTCTTTCAATCTCATCGTCAATTTATTCTGTATATTCATGTTAGAGTAATAATAGGCAGCCGTGTTCCCTTTTTACTTTTCATCACCTACGGTGATGTAAGAAAAGTATTGATTTTGGTCGAAAAGTGACTTTTGATAATTTCAACGAATCTTCACGTTTTCGACCCTCTAGAATCCGAAAAACAGGTTTTTGGAAAGATGTCGGTCTGTCTGTCGGCCTGTTCGACAAACTCGCGCGGTGATCTCGGAAACGGCTTGACGAAAAAATCTGAAATTCACAGGACTTTACAACCAAATGATGGGCAAGAAAAATTCGCATGTCTCGTTGCATTTGAACTTCCGGTTCTACCGGAAATTAATCGATTTTCGCTGTTTTACCGACACACCTGTACTTTTTTAGTTTTTTCTCTGTATTATCTTTGTAAATGGAAAAATATGTTCTTCCGAGTTGAGAATTATATATATATATATATATATATATATATATATATATATATATATATATATATATATATATATATATATATATATATATATATATATATATATATATATATATATATATATATATATATATATGTATATATAAGGCATTCCGTGCCAATGACACCAAAAAAATTGTAAATATACCCAGACCGAATTAGAATGAATGCACTGTATAAAATTGTTGTTTGTCAATATATAGGAAAGTATCCTTATAAATATTTTTCTACAATCTACAGGTTCTACTCATAAAGCCCATCGTAAGTTAATTATGCCCATGGTGAATGGAAAAGTGTTGGATACGTACTTAGATTGCTTTGACAAACACAGTCGGCGATGTGTAGAGTGTTTGGAAAGCCGCGTTGACACTGGGGAATTTGACATAATGCACTTCATGGACGATTGTACCTTAGATATAATTTTAGGTGAGTTGATCGGTCTTTGATTTTGATCCCAATTCATACTTGCTGATCATATCACTCCGTTGCAGAATCCATCATGGGAACTGCGGGGACTGCTCAACACAATGGATACAAAGGTCTCATCGAATGTTCAACAAGGTGAAATGAGTTTCAATTATTTGCATACAAATTGACGATGAGCAGTCACAAATAAGTTTTCATCTCGTATAGGGCGATCGGGTTGGCTCACGAGAGAACTATGAAGGCCTGGTTGCATTTGGACTGGATTTACTGCCGCACAAACTCCGGTAAACAATATGCCAAAGCGATGAAAGTTTTGCACGAATTTGCGGAGACTGTGAGTTATCATTTTGTATTCTTTCCCGTTTTGACGTTACAAATTGTTTATCTTGTCGTGAAGTTCATACGGAGTCATCTGTCCCGGAGGTTGAAAGTTCCAGACGCTTCTTAATATAGAATCTTATACATGGTCTCAAATATTGCACGATTGTAATATTTGCTGTTCATGTCTGACTCGGCATAAATTTCAGCTTGTATAATTTATAATTTATGTCTATTTCCTTGGGTACACCAAGTTTTATGCCGATCGTGTATTCACACCGAGTGACGTTATCTATTTTGAGTAAATTATATTTCAGATTATTGCCCAAAAGAAGTCGGAATATCACACTTTGAAAAACAGCTCCAGTGATTCTCCAGACGGACCACTAGTAGCGGTTCTGGATCGTTTGATGGCTTACAATGAACAGTCAAACCTTATGGACAGTAAACGACTGAGGGATGAAATATCCAACATTTGGATGCCGGTAATGACTCAAGATCGAGGGACTTGAGACGTTGAAAAAAATCCTACAAAGAGATTTTCATGACAAGTGTGCCAAATTATTTTTCGTGTCCACAGTTGTGACTTTAGCTTAAGAGGATTTAACAAATTTCACGTATTGTAGCATCAGTATCATTCCAAGCATCGAGCATTCACGTTTACGAATTACAATTTTAGGCTCAAGATCCGACGGCCCTTACCTGCTCATTTTTATTCTTGATGTTAGGGATGCACCCCGAAGTCCAGGTTCGAAAAAATTTCCTATTAAATCTTAATTGCAATCACTACGGGAAATATTATGTGTTTGATCGAATATTCATTCGTATATAGGACAAGGTACGAGCAGAAGTACGCGAAATAATAGGAGAAGGAAACATTACGAAGGAAAACATAACTAAGCTAAAGTACTTGGAGATGGTCTTCAAGGAAACTGTCCGCCTATTTCCCGTGGGACCCGTGATATTGCGGAAATTGCAAAAAGATTTAGAATTCGGTGAGGACGAATGTAGGATCATCATAAAACTCTGTTGAATGACTATGAGTTGTAATTGTAGTCCATTTCGCCTTGTGATCTACGTCTCCTGGTCTTACCTTATAGATATTCTCTTTGATAGAAACATGTACCGCGCCGGAGGGTTGTACCATCGCATTGCTGGTGTACATGACGCATCGTGACCCTAATCACTGGACGGATCCAGAAGAATTTGACCCGGATAGATTTAGACCAGAGAATTTAGTTGGCAGACATCCTTACGCTTTTGTACCTTTCAGCAGTGGTATTAGAGGGTGCATTGGTAGGATATCACTTTTTGTTGACTCGGTGTTCCATATGATTAATGTGATGACATTTTCAGGTCGACAATATGCGACGATGGTGGTGAAAACGCTGGTTGCACGAGTTGTTCAAAAGTACATAATAAGCAGTAGTGGTTCTTTGGAAACGCTTCGACTAAAAGCCGGAGTTTCTATCCGATCTATAGATGGCTACAAAGTATCGATTACTAGAGCATGAATTTTCCATTTGTTGAAAAAGCAGAAGCTGCTCAATGTGGAATAAAAAAACAGAAGCAGTTCTCTCGACTTCAGTATACGTATAAATTTGTTTGTAATTGTGTTTCTACAAATCGATATATGATGATTCGTTCAGAATTATAATTCTTACATATTGGATATTCAGGGAAATATTTGAAGTCATGTGGAATGTAAAATAAAAATTGATTGGGTGGTTTATTATAGGAATAGATAATATATAGGTGGTATAGCTATAAGTGCAGGCATAATGCGAAAAAATTTTAAGATTTCAAGAAAATACGTTATAAATATGTTTAGTGGGAAAAAAATGTTCAAATTTATTAAAGTTTAATGAAAAGCTGAATGGATTCGGATCACAATAAAGTTATTTGACTATTTCGAAAATCCTTTAAACATAATTGTGCTGTATATCGTAACAATCAAATGACGAGCGACAGTCTTGATATTTGCAGGCAGAGGATTCAATAACGGCTGTGTACTCCTCTGCGCTACTGATGTTGGCGACGCATCCTGCAATTCAGGTTCACAGAAGTGTTTCGAAAATTCACCAATGACTTTTGGGTCAGTCTATAATTTGCTAGCGATTTTATATTTGTAGTAAAAAGTGAGAACAGCATTGTCCAAAGTGCTTGGGGGAGAGAATGTAATCGAAAATAAACTTTCCGAGCTTGAATATTTGGGCAGAGTTATCAAAGAAATACTTAGTCTTTGTTCCATCGCCCCGATTCTAACTCGCAAACTAACCGGTGACGTTTGTCTTGGTGAGTTAACTAACTCGATGGGCATTGAACATCCACGTGATTACAAGATAACTCTTCTTCAGAATCGTACACATTACCAAAAGGTTGTACAGTTGCAATAGTTGGATATTTGACTCATCGTGATCCTGAGTATTGGTCAGATCCTGATAAGATTAATCCAGACAGATTCAAACCGGAGAATTTGATATGCAGGCATTCTCGTGCTTATATACCATTTTGTGATGGTATGAGAAGGTTTCACTGGTATCTTACGAATGTTTCCAGGTCAACAGTACGGTGAACTTTATGTGAAAACTGTCGTGGCAAATATTATACGAAAATATCGACTCAACAGTAATTCCTCCTTGAATGAGCTTCAACTAAAGGCTGACTTCATCCTTCGGTCTGCAAATGGCTTCAAAATCTGAATTTCTAGATTGTAAATTCGTCAATTGATTATTTAATGGATTTTTTTATCTCAACCGGAGTGAAGTGCTCTCATCTATCAATGCCAAAAATGTACATGTAGTGCGTGTTGGACGAAGATGACATTGAAATATTGATGGTGTTAATCAATAAGCGTTTCATTATCTATGCAATATTTTATTAAAATATTTTTTATACAGATACAGATATAATTAATAAATTTCATGAATACAACTTTTTTCATTCTCATTTCTGTAATACAGCAAAAATTACATTTGAAATGTAAATAATATAGACGATTTTGCATAGATATATGAGTGCAAAGATCACGGTACAAAACGTAGTGGCGCAAGTCACCGACGTGGATTTGGATAAATAGAGGCACATCGAAGGCCGGTGAGGAGTAGTACTTGCATGACCGTACCATGAGGGTAACCGAACGGCAAAGTGCAAACGCGTCACGCAGTTTTGTACAATAATTAGTTAATCAAAGAATCAACGCTTTTTTCATCTATTATATTATCTCTGAGTGCCGATTTATTACAAAAGCATCAAGTAGTACATCGATTGGCTCGAAATTCGAAACAAAAAATGAACATTGTCGAGCACTGGATCCTATTCCCGAGTTTTTGGGGTGAGTTTTCCCATTTCCATGATCTCGTTCTTGTATTTCAAGTCTTTCACACCATCACAGGCACCGAGATGGGTACCGAGAAAGTACGGTTCTAATTCGAAGTGGATACGTTCAGTGGTTCGACATATTTCGTAATACTTAGAGTGTAACCTCCAAACATAAGAAGGAGAAATTTTTCTTCTATCATATCGATATTAGACGACGATAATTCCCTCAAACCAAATTCTTAGCCCTGCGTGGTCGCACTGGGACGATTTCGTCTGATGGAAAATTTCACTTGGGAATTTCCGGACAACCCAAAAGGGGCAGGATGCGGCTCCCATCCCTAAAAAAACCTAGTGCAGGTATGAACCTGCAAGCGTCGTCTGACCGTCCTGCACCAGTTAGTCCTCGAGCTACAGCAGTATAAATCTGTTGACTGGACGAAAACGTCCCAGTGCGACCGGCGTTTAAGTGAAAATTGCCGTCAGTATGTAGCGAAGGCACATAATTCTTTTCATTTTTTGTTTGTTTCATTTAGTGTTAGTTTTCATTTATAAACTCTTGTCTGCAAAAAAATAATATTATTTTTGCAGTAAAAATGATCGTCGATTTATTTTTCATAAAAATCCTCGATTTTCCTCTCCTTGAATTTGCGTATTTCCAAGTGATCAAATAATTATACTTGCTTCGGTAGAAACGATCAATGCTCAGTTTTTCTTGAACATTAGGGTGTCCATGACGACAATCTATGGTAATTTTTTTTTACTATGGCGCATTTTTCAATTGTTAAAATTTAGGCCAAAACATTTTTTCTAGCGTTTTCGCTTAGATACCAATTTAAAGTATATAACATAATAATTTTCGTACTCAAATAAACGTGGATTTACATTCTAGAATTATTCGAGAGTATTCATGAATTTTTTTAGATTTTTTAAAGCGACTTAACACGTTGAAAACTTTACGTGGACGTTTTCGTCCCAGTGTGACCGCGGAAGCAGCGAAATTACAGTGCGACCGCGCAGGGTTAAATTGCAATCAAATATCTCATCTTTTCAGGTACTTGGGTCCTCGTTATTGGATTATTGTTCGTAATTTGGCTATTGATTGATGCTAAAGAATGGTGTCAAAGGGAGTGGAGATTTCTAAAGAGTGCATCAGTCATTCCAGGACCACCAGCTTTACCTTTAATTGGAAACGCACTCTACTTTGCTTGCAAAGGCGATGGTAATGCAATATAATTATTGGGTTAGATCTTACTTATAGACCAATATCAAGTTATTAACGCCTTTTAATACAACTTCGATGTTTCTAATTATTATCAGATTTACTGAAGAGGCTAGTAGCACTAAGCCAACCTTATGAGGACCCATTTCGATTCTGGATGGGCCCGAAGCTTTTTATAGGAATAAAAAATCCGCGTGACGTACAAGTGAGTGTAGTGAGTGGTTCCTACATTTACAATTAAATTCATGAATAATTTTTTAATTTTATTTTCAGGTAGTTTTGAACAGCTCTATAGCAACGCATAAACCATACGAATATAGGTTCTTGGCATCGTATTTGGGCTGCGGTATTGTCACTGATTCAGGTATACGTCTGTTCACTAGTAAAACATGACTTTCAACCTTTTCTGTTTGCTCACTTACGATAATCTACGCGAGGAAATATATACATATGTGTAAATATATATGGAGCTTTCGATCTTATTAGTTTGTGCACATAATATTTGAGGATTTACTGTGGACTAACAAGGCAAGGATGATATCACATATAGCATTCCTAAGAACTTTCTGTAATCATGTATCCTCCCAAAAGCACCCTGGGTGCAAAAACATTCGCCAAGTACATTAACTTTTACACTACCTACAAAAATGTTGTCTCCATTCAAAAAAGTATTGAAATCAGATCTTATTGCCAAGTAGGTGATATGCATTACATAAAACCATGGATACAGTCAGAGGCAATAGAAAGTTCCATTGGTTTTTCGAAAAGAAAAAAATTTTGAATACGTGGTACTTGGCGGGCTTATTTTTAAATTATTTTCTCATACTTTTTCTAAAAAAGCCCGCCAAGTACCACGTACTCAAAATTTTTTTCTTTTTTTGTTTTTTTTCTTTTGGGGGGATTTCACTACTTTTTGTGCGATTTGATTCAGAACTACTTCAATTGGCAATCAATATAATGATCTCATGTTCTAGCTGCTGTAGGTATAGCTATGAAATATATTTTTCAAGTATACAATCTTTTATCTTCGATATAGTTATGAAAATTAATTAATTCTACCATAATTGCGTGTCTAAAGGCATAAGGTCGTAAGCACCAAAGAGGCGGTTTTAGTGACGCAAGGTTGTATGATCTTATTTTATTCTATTATTCGCTATAAAAATGATTAAAACGCACAGATAATTCGTAATTAAGATTTCAAACCTTAAACGCAAAAATCCGAACGTTGGCGAATTCGATCTTCTGCTTTCACGTTTTTATAACGAGATAAATTGACGCTCATTGAGATTCGCCTAATATACGACCATCTGCTATTAATTTTTGTTCCCTGTTATTTTTTTGTCTTTTAAGATTTTGATGTGGATGCGACCTTCTGCTATCCAGTCTTTTTTTATTTGTAATTCAAGATTTTAAGGCGAATACGATTTTCTATCTATTCCTTTCTATTTTTCTATTTAAATCAATCATTTCTCACGGTTCCCGAAAATTCTCATGTTTTTACTTTTACAAATGACAAACCGTCGAATAATGTCACTCCTATCGTACTACTATTTGCCTCCTATTGATGTATGATCACATTATAATTAGTATAGCTGAAACACAAAAACTCGTACTACGGCTCAAATATCCGATTCATGCATTTTATGTACATACAGAGCCACAAAACAAAAATCTTACGGTTTGACAGTCACTCTTCATAGCTTGATAAGTTGAAATTCTGGATATGAATTTTGCAGTTTAATTTTCAGTCGGTTTAGTAACAAATGGCTGAGTAAAATTTCAGTACGACTAGCTGTATTTAAAAACTTGAAATCATATCACGATTGATTAATTGATGATCCGAAAGCTTATATCCTTGAAGAAAGTAGCCAAAAATCATACCACGCCGACAAAATGTTTACACAACGGCCATAGGCTATTATATTCGTGGTTAGACCATCGAAATGACTCGTACAGTGCAGACACTATGTAAGCATGATAATTGTTGTCTGCGCCATCTGTCTTCATTCGCTATGCACAGTCCCTCTGTTCCGGTGGCCAAGAAAACAAGGGACGCCTCTCTATGTTATTTATATAGTCATACAAAACGCCGAGGTCTGGATCGTGAAGAACAACACGGACGCAAGGAAAGACGATAATTCGTAGTCGAACTGAGTGCTTGAAATTTGTAAAAAAATCACAATATCTGTCACCGTGCACCGATCGCATTGATCTTGGTGTTCAATAAAAGCTGCTTAGACCCTCATTCTAACCATAAGATGATAGTCTTTGGGATATTACAGAATACGACAAAATATTAAAAACATTAATACTGTTATTACCCCCACTCCGCCGGATTCTAGTCTCTTCGGTATAGAAACTCGGCCGAGCCTCACACCGCGCGCTTAAAAATTATTTTCAATGTACTTGGCGGGAGACTCTACCGAGTCTCTTGATATGAAGAATTGATGTTCAAGGCATTCCATGGTGAAGTCGGCTACCGCAAATTTGAAACTCTTTCAATCCCGTCGTCAATTTATTTTTTATATTCATGTTAAAGTAACAAGCCGGAAAAAACAGTTTTTCAGAGTACTTTTCGTGAGAAAGAAAAAGAAGGATGGGTTTGTCAAGGGAAGAAAAAGTATAAAAAAGTAATGAAAAACCGAAAAAAAGATCAAAATTGAAAATTTCACATGAAAAAATGCCCTTTATATTCACAAACAACAATTTTATACAGTACATTCATTCTAATTCGATCTGGGTATATCTACAATTTTCTCGGTGTCATTAGCAAGGAATGCCCTACCTATATATGAAATTCTCAACTCGGAAGCATATATTATTTCATTTGCAAAGGTAATACAGAGGAAAAAGTAAAGGTTTGTCAGTAGATCAGCGAAAATCGATTCATTTCCAGTAGAACCGAAAGTTCAAATTGAACGAGACATAGAAATTTTTCATGCCCATCATTTGATTGTAAAGTCCTGTGAATTTCAGATTTCTTCATCGATCCGTCTCCGAGATCACCGCGCGAGTTCGTCGAACACGCCGACAGACAGACCGACATCTTTCTAAAAACCTGTTTTCCGGATTCTAGAAGGTCGAAATCGTGAAGATTCGTTGAAATTAGCAGAAGTCACTTTTCGATCAAAACAATACTTTTCTTATATCACCGTAGGTGATGAAAAGTAATAATAGGCAGCCATGATTCCTTTTTTACTTTTCATCACCTACGATGATACAAGAAAAGTATTGGTTTTGGTCGAAAACTGACTTTTTTCAACACGTGCAAGTAAAAGGCCCTTTTTCTCGCATGTAAAGTGAATGGAAAATTGATCATTTCTAGCGCGGACTTCATTACCTCCCTAGGGAGGTAATATCCATTATTTCCCTAGGGAGGTAATATCCATTATTTCCCTAGGGAGGAAATGGATATTACCTCCCTAGGGAGGTAATGAGGGCATTCCCTCCCTGGAAGGGAGGAACTATTTCGCAAGTTTTCAAGTTTTTCAAAATTTTAAAAATTTCCAAAATTTTCAAATCTCTTAAAATATTCAACATTTTGAAAACTTTTGTCAAATTTTCGACTTATTTAAAATTTGCAAATCTTACAACACTTCGCAAACGTTGTCAAACTTTGAAAGTATTGAAAAATTTCTGCGCTACATGCACGAAAAAGGGCCGATACATGCACTTGTTAAAAAAAGCACGGTGTACAACAAGGGGGGGAGGGCAATTTCTAGCTCGGGTGATGATGTTACACTCGTCTTTGTCTCGGGTGCCGAAGGCAAATGGCCCGTTTCCCCCCCTTGTTGTACGATGTACTATTTGCTCATTTCAACGAATCTTCACGTTTTTGACCCACCAGGATACGGAAAACAAGTTTTTAGAAAGATGTCGGTCTGTCAGTCGGTCTGTTCCACAAACTCGCGCGGTGATCTCGGAAACGGCTGGATGAAAAAATCTGAAATTCACAGGACTCTACAACCAAATGATAGGCATGAAAAATTCGCATGTCTCGTTTCATTTGAACTTCCGGTTCTACCGGAAATGAATCGACTTTCGCTGTTTTACCGACAAACCTATACTTTTTTCTCTGTATTACCTTTGTGAATGAAAGAATATGTTCTTCCGGATTGAGAATTTTATATGTATAGTGCATTTCTTGCCAATGACAAGAAGAAATTGCAAGTGTACCCGTATCGAATTCGTAATAAACCCACTGTATGAAATTGTTGTTTGTCAATGTATAGGGCATTTTTTTTTTCATGAAAAGTACCCCGAAAAACTGTAATCCGGCTTGTTTTTTTTGGATTACGATCGGATAAAGTGAAATTTACCATTGAATTAGTGAAATTTGCACGCGTCGCAGAGGATTGGCTGCATATGATTCGTTGCATTTGACAGATATGCTGTGTAACACAAGCTGCTCGACACAACGTCCAGAGATGATGAAAGTAAGAGAAGAACAGGATGTGGATAGTTAGTTAACAAATAGGATTATGAGTAGAAAAAGTTGAGCATCGGAAGAACCTAATATACGGTCCTATACTATTAAATTGTTGAGAAATATGGCAATTATTAAGTATCTTATACCATGCAGATGCAGACGTTTACATGATTTCCGATAATTCATGAGGAAAACTTCAAATATTAGAAACTACAATAAGGTCTAAGCCGTGTATCTCTACATATGTAAATTATACTTATAAATATTTTTCTACGGTCTACAGGTTCGACTCATAAAGCCCATCGTAAGCTAATTATGCCCATGGTGAATGGAAAAGTGTTGGATACGTACTTAGATTGCTTTGACAAACACAGTCGGCGATGTGTAGAGTGTTTGGAAAGCCGCGTTGACACTGGAGAATTCGACATAATGCACTTCATGGACGATTGTACCTTAGATATAATTTTAGGTGAGTTGATCGGTCTTTGATTTTGGTCTCAATTCATACTTGCTGATCATATCACTTCGTTGCAGAATCCATTATGGGAACTGCGGGCACTGCTCAACACAATGGATACAAAGGTCTCATCGAATGTTCAACAAGGTGAAATTAGTTTTAACTATTTGCATTCAAATTGACGATGAGCAGTCACAAATAAGTTTGCATCTCCTATAGGGCGATCGGGTTGGCTCACGAGAGAACCATGAAGGCCTGGTTGCATCTGGACTGGATTTACTACCGCACAAACTCCGGCAAACAATATGCCAAAGCGATGAAAGTTTTGCACGAATTTGCGGAGACTGTGAGTTACCATTGTGTATTTTTTCCCGTTTTGACTTTACAAATTTTTTATCTTGTCATAAAGTTCATACCGAGTCATCTGACCGGGAGATTGAAGGTTCCAGACGCTTCTATAAGCGAAATTTCAGCTTCTTTAATTCATAATTTATGTGTGTTTCCTTGGGTACACCGAGTTTTATGCCGATCGTGTATTCACACCGAGTGACGTTATCTATTTTGATTAAATTATACTTCAGATTATTACCAAAAAGAAGTTGGAATATTACACTTTGAAAAACAGCTCCAGTGATTCTTCAGACGGACCACTAGTAGCGGTTTTGGATCGTCTGATGGCTTACAATGAACAGTCAAACCTTATGAACAGCAGACGACTGAGGGACGAAATATCCAACGTTTGGATTCCGGTAATGACTCAAGATCGAGGGACTTGAGACGTTGAAAAAAATACCACAAAGAGATTTTAATGACAAGTGTGCCAAATTATTTTTCGTATCCACAGTTATGACTTTAGCTTAAGAGGATTTAACAAATTTCACGTATCATAGCATCAATATCATTCCAAGCATCCAGTGATTCACGTTTCCGAAATATAATTTTAGGCTCAAGATCCGACAGCCCTTACTTGCTCATTTTTATTCTTGATGTTAGGGATGCACCCGGAAATCCAGGTTCGGAAAAATTTCCTATTAAATCTTAGTTGCAATCACTTCGGAAATATTATGTGTTTTATTGAACGTTTATCCGCATATAGGACAAGGTACGAGCAGAAGTACGGGAAGTAATAGGAGAAGGAAACATTACGAGGGGAAACATAACTAAGCTACAGTACTTGGAGATGGTCTTCAAGGAAACTGTCCGCCTATTTCCCGTGGGACCCGTCATATTGCGGAAATTGCAAAATGACTTAGAATTCGGTCAGTAGGAATGTAGAGTCATCGTAAAAATCTGTTAAATGACTATGAGTTGTAATTGTGGTCCATTTTGCCTTGTGGTCTACGTCTCCTGGTCTTACCTTATAGATATTCTCTTCAATAGAAACATGTATCGCGCCGGAGGGTTGTACCATCGCCTTGATGGTGTACATGACGCATCGTGACCCTAATCACTGGAAGGATCCAGAAAAATTTGACCCGGATAGATTTAGACCAGAGAATTCAGTTGGCAGACATCCTTACGCTTTTGTACCTTTCAGCAGTGGTATTAGAGGGTGCATTGGTAGGATATCACTTTTTGTTGACTCGTTGTTCCATATGATTAATGTGACGACATTTTCAGGTCGACAATATGCGACGATGGTGGTGAAAACGCTGGTCGCACGAGTTGTTCAAAAGTACATAATAAGCAGTAGTGGTTCTTTGGAAACGCTTCGACTAAAAGCCGGAGTTTCTATCCGATCTATAGATGGCTACAAAGTATCGATCACTAGAGTATGAATTTTCTAATCGTTGAAAAATCAGAAACTGCTCAATGTGGAATAAAAAACAGCAGCAGTTCTCTCGACTTCAGTATACGTATAAATTTGTTTGTAATAGTGTTTTCACAAATCGATATAATTCGTTCAGAATTGTAATACCCACATATTGGACCTTCAGGGAAATATTTGAAGTCATGTGGAATGCGAAATAAAAATTGATTGGGTGGTTTATTATAGGAATAGATAATATATAGGTGGTATAGCTATAAGTGCAGGCATAATGCGAAAAAATTTTAAGATTTTAAGAAAATACGTTATAAATATGTTTAGTGGTAAAAAAATGTTCAAATTTATTAAAGTTTAATGAGAAGCTGAATGGATTCGGATCACAATAAAGTTATTTGACTATTTCGAAAATCCTTTAAACATAATTGTGCTGTATATCGTAACAATCAAATGACGAGCGACAGTCTTGATATTTGCAGGCAGAGGATTCAATAACGGCTGTGTACTCCTCTGCGCTACTGATGTTGGCGACGCATCCTGCAATTCAGGTTCACAGAAGTGTTTCAAAAATTCACCAATGACTTTTGGGTCAGTCTATAATTTGCTAGCGATTTTATATTTGTAGTAAAAAGTGAGAACAGCATTGTCCAAAGTGCTTGGGGGAGAGAATGTAATCGAAAATAAACTTTCCGAGCTTGAATATTTGGGCAGAGTTATCAAAGAAATACTTAGTCTTTGTTCCATCGCCCCGATTCTAACTCGCAAACTAACCGGTGACGTTTGTCTTGGTGAGTCAACTAACTCGATGGGCATTGAACATCCACGTGATTACAAGATAACTCTTCTTCAGAATCGTACACATTACCAAAAGGTTGTACAGTTGCAATAGTTGGATATTTGACTCATCGTGATCCTGAGTATTGGTCAGATCCTGATAAGATTAATCCAGACAGATTCAAACCGGAGAATTTGATATGCAGGCATTCTCGTGCTTATATACCATTTTGTGATGGTATGAGAAGGTTTCACTGGTATCTTACGAATGTTTCCAGGTCAACAGTACGGTGAACTTTATGTGAAAACTGTCGTGGCAAATATTATACGAAAATATCGACTCAACAGTAATTCCTCCTTGAATGAGCTTCAACTAAAGGCTGACTTCATCCTTCGGTCTGCAAATGGCTTCAAAATCTGAATTTCTAGATTGTAAATTCGTCAATTGATTATTTAATGGATTTTTTTATCTCAACCGGAGTGAAGTGCTCTCATCTATCAATGCCAAAAATGTACATGTAGTGCGTGTTGGACGAAGATGACATTGAAATATTGATGGTGTTAATCAATAAGCGTTTCATTATCTATGCAATATTTTATTAAAATATTTTTTATACAGATACAGATATAATTAATAAATTTCATGAATACAACTTTTTTTATTCTCATTTCTGTAATACAGCAAAAATTACATTTGAAATGTAAATAATATAGACGATTTTGCATAGATATATGAGTGCAAAGATCACGGTACAAAACGTAGTGGCGCAAGTCACCGACGTGGATTTGGATAAATAGAGGCACATCGAAGGCCGGTGAGGAGTAGTACTTGCATGACCGTACCATGAGGGTAACCGAACGGCAAAGTGCAAACGCGTCACGCAGTTTTGTACAATAATTAGTTAATCAAAGAATCAACGCTTTTTTCATCTATTATATTATCTCTGAGTGCCGATTTATTACAAAAGCATCAAGTAGTACATCGATTGGCTCGAAATTCGAAACAAAAAATGAACATTGTCGAGCACTGGATCCTATTCCCGAGTTTTTGGGGTGAGTTTTCCCATTTCCATGATCTCGTTCTTGTATTTCAAGTCTTTCACACCATCACAGGCACCGAGATGGGTACCGAGAAAGTACGGTTCTAATTTGAAGTGGATACGTTCAGTGGTTCGACATATTTCGTAATACTTAGAGTGTAACCTCCAAACATAAGAAGGAGAAATTTTTCTTCTATCATCTCGATATTAGACGACGATAATTCCCTCAAACCAAATTCTCAGCTCTTCGTGGTCGCACTGGGACGATTTCGTCTGATGGAAAATTTCACTTGGGAATTTCCGGACAACCCAAAAGGGGTGGGATGCGGCTCCCATCCCTAAAAAAACTTAGTGCAGGTATGAACCTGCAAGCGTCGTCTGACCGTCCTGCACCAGTTAGTCCTCGAGCTACAGCAGTATAAATCTGTTGACTGGACGAAAACGTCCCAGTGCGACCGGCGTTTAAGTGAAAATTGCCGTCAGTATGTAGCGAAGGCACATAATTCTTTTCATTTTTTGTTTGTTTCATTTAGTGTTAGTTTTCATTTATAAACTCTTGTCTGCAAGATAATAATATTATTTTTGCAGTAAAAATGATCGTCGATTTATTTTTCATAAAAATCCTCGATTTTCCTCTCCTTGAAATTGCGTATTTCCAAGCGATCAAATAATTATACTTGCTTCGGTAGAAACGATCAAAGCCCAGTTTTTCTTGAACATTAGGGTGCCTATGACGACAATCTATGTTAATTTTTTTTTTACTAGTGCGCATTTTTCAATTGTTAAAATTTAGGCCAAAACACTTTTTTCTAGCGTTTTCGCTTAGATACCAATTTATAGTATAAAACATAATAACTTTTGTACTTAAATAATCGTGGACTCACATTCTAGAATTATTCGAGAGTATTCATGAATTTTTTTAGATTTTTTAAAGCGACTTAACACGTTGAAAACTTTACGTGGACGTTTTCGTCCCAGTGTGACCGCGGAAGCAGCGAAATTACAGTGCGACCGCGCAGGGTTAAATTGCAATCAAATATCTCATCTTTTCAGGTACTTGGGTCCTCGTTATTGGATTATTGTTCGTAATTTGGCTATTGATTGATGCTAAAGAATGGTGTCAAAGGGAGTGGAGATTTCTAAAGAGTGCATCAGCCATTCCAGGACCACCAGCTTTACCTTTAATTGGAAACGCACTCTACTTTGCTTGCAAAGGCGATGGTAATGCAATATAATTATTGGGCTAGATCTTACTTATAGACCAATATCAAGTTATTAACGCCTTTTAATACAACTTCGATGTTTCTAATTATTATCAGATTTGCTGAAGAGGCTAGTAGCATTAAGCCAGCCTTATGAGGACCCAGTTCGATTCTGGATGGGCCCGAAGCTTTTTATATTAATAAGAAACCCGCGTGACATGGAAGTGAGTGTAAGGAGTGGTTCCTATATTTACAATTGAATTCATGAATAATTTTTTACTTTTATTTTCAGGTAGTTTTTAACAGCTCTATAGCAACGCATAAACCATACGAATATAGGTTCTTGGCATCGTATTTGGGCTGCGGCATCGTTACTGATTCAGGTATACGTCAGTTCACTAGTAAAACATGACTTTCAACCTTTCTTGTTTGCTCACTTACGATAATCTACGTGATGAGGTACCTATACGCATGTGTAAATATGTATATGCAGCTTGGATCTTATTAGTTTGTGCACATAATATTTGAGGATTTACTGTGGACTAACAAGGCAAGGATAATATCAGTTATCACATATAGCATTCCTAAGAACTTTCTGTAATCATGTATGTGAAGAATTGATGGTCGGCCATCGAAAATTTGAAACTCTTTCAATTCCGTCGTCAATTTATTTTTTATATTCATGTTAAAGTATCAACCCGGAAAAACAGTTTTTCGGAGTACTTTTCATCAGAAAGAAAAAAAAGGATGGGTTTATCAAGGGTACAAAAAGTATAAAAAAGTAATCAAAAACCGAAAAAAAGATCAACATTGAAAATTTCACATGAAAAAAATTCCCTATATATTGACAAACAACAATTTTATACAGTCCATCCATTCTCATTCGTTCTGGATATATCTACAATATTTTCGGTGTCATTGGCAAGGAAGGATCTATGCCTATACTTGAAATTCTCAACTCGGAAGAACATATTATTTCATTTACAAAAGTGATACAGAGGAAAAAGTATAGGTTTGTCAGTAAAACAGCGAAAATCGATTCATTTCCGGTAGAACCAGACGTCGAAATTAAACGAGACATAGACATTTTTCATGCCCAGCATTTGGTTGTAAAGTCCTGTGAATTTCAGATTTTTTCTCTCAAAAAGTTGAGCATCGGAAGAACCTAATATACGGTCCTATACTATTGAATTGTTGAGCAATATGGTAATTATTAAGTATCACCGTGCAGATGCAGACGTTTACATATGTTCCGATAATTCATGAGGAAAACTTCAAATATTAGAAACTAAAATCAGGTCTAAGCCGTGTATCTCTACATATGTAAACTATACTTATAAATATTTTTCTACGGTCTACAGGTTCGACTCATAAAGCCCATCGTAAGCTAATTATGCCCATGGTGAATGGAAAAGTGTTGGATACGTACTTAGATTGCTTTGACAAACACAGTCGGCGATGTGTAGAGTGTTTGGAAAGCCGCGTTGACACTGGAGAATTCGACATAATGCACTTCATGGACGATTGTACCTTAGATATAATTTTAGGTGAGTTGATCGGTCTTTGATTTTGATCCCAATTCATAGTTGCTGATCATATCACTCCGTTGCAGAATCCATTATGGGAACTGCGGGCACTGCTCAACACAATGGATACAAAGGTCTCATCGAATGTTCAACAAGGTGAAATGAGTTTCAATTATTTGCATACAAATTGACGATGAGCAGTCACAAATAAGTTTTCATCTCGTATAGGGCGATCGGGTTGGCTCACGAGAGAACTATGAAGACCTGGTTGTATCTGGACTGGATTTACTACCGCACAAACTCCGGTAAACAATATGCCAAAGCGATGAAAGTTCTGCACGAATTTGCGGAGACTGTGAGTTATCATTTTGTATTCTTTCCCGTTTTGACGTTACAAATTGTTTATCTTGTCGTGATGTTCATACGGAGTCATCTGTCCCGGAGGTTGAAGGTTCCAGACGCTTCTTAATATAGAATCTTATGAATGGTCTCAAATATTGCACGATTGTAATATTTGCTGTTCATGTCTGACTCGGCATAAATTTCAGCTTGTATAATTCATAATTTATGTCTATTTCCTTGGGTACACCAAGTTTTATGCCGATCGTGTATTCACACCGAGTGACGTTAACTATTTTGAGTAAATTATATTTCAGATTATTGCCCAAAAGAAGTCGGAATATCACACTTTGAAAAACAGCTCCAGTGATTCTCCAGACGGACCACTAGTAGGCGTTTTGGATCGTTTGATGGCTTACAATGAACAGTCAAACCTTATGGACAGTAAACGACTGAGGGATGAAATATCCAACATTTGGATTCCGGTAATGACTCAAGATCGAGGGACTTGAGACGTTGAAAAAAATACCACAAAGAGATTTTCATGACAAGTGTGCCAGATTATTTTTCATGTCCACAGTTGTGACTTTAGCTTAAGAGGATTTAACAAATTTCACGTATTGTAGCATCAGTATCATTCCAAGCATCGAGCATTCACGTTTTGAATTACAATTTTAGGCTCAAGATCCGACGGCCCTTACCTGCTCATTTTTATTCTTGATGTTAGGGATGCACCCGGAAGTCCAGGTTCGAAAAAATTTCCTATTGAATCTTAATTGCAATCACTTCGGGAAATATTATGTGTTTTATCAAATTTTCATTCGTATATAGGACAAGGTACGAGCAGAAGTACGCGAAATAATAGGAGAAGGAAACATTACGAAGGAAAACATAACTAAGCTACAGTACTTGGAGACGGTCTTCAAGGAAACTATCCGCCTATTTCCCGTGGGACCCGTCATATTGCGGAAATTGCAGAAAGATTTAGAATTCGGTGAGTACGAATGTAGGATCATCATAAACATCTGTTGAATGACTGTGAGTTGTAATTGTAGTCCATTTCGCCTTGTGGCCTACGTCTCCTGGTCTCACCTTATAGATATTCTCTTTAATAGAAACATGTACCGCGCCGGAGGGTTGTACCATCGCATTGATGGTGTACATGACGCATCGTGACCCTAATCACTGGAAGGATCCAGAAAAATTTGACCCGGATAGATTTAGACCAGAGAATTCCGTTGGCAGACATCCTTACGCTTTTGTACCTTTCAGCAGTGGTATTAGAGGGTGCATTGGTAGGATATCACTTTTTGTTGACTCGTTGTTCCATATGATTAATGTGATGACATTTTCAGGTCGACAATATGCGACGATGGTGGTGAAAACGCTGGTTGCACGAGTTGTTCAAAAGTACATAATAAGCAGTAGTGGTTCTTTGGAAACGCTTCGACTAAAAGCCGGAGTTTCTATCCGATCTATAGATGGCTACAAAGTATCGATTACTAGAGCATGAATTTTCTATTTGTCGAAAAAGCAGAAGCTGCTCAATGTGGAATAAAAAAACAGAAGCAGTTCTCTCGACTTCAGTATACGTATAAATTTGTTTGTAATTGTGTTTCTACAAATCGATATATGATGATTCGTTCAGAATTATAATTCTTACATATTGGATATTCAGGGAAATATTTGAAGTCATGTGGAATGTAAAATAAAAATTGATTGGGTGGTTTATTATAGGAATAGATATTATATCGGTGGTATAGCTATAAGTGCAGGTATAATGCGAAAAAATTTAAAAATTTAAAAAAAATACGTTATAAATATGTTTAGTGGTAAAAAAAATGTTCAAATTTAATTAGGTTTAATGAAAAGCCGAATGGATTTGGATCACTATAAAGTCATTCGACTATTTCGAAAATCCTTTAAACATAATTGTGCTGTATATCGTAACAATCAAATGACGAGCGACAGTCTTGATATTTGCAGGCGGAGGATTCAACAACGGCTGTGTGCTCTTTTGCGCTACTGATGTTGCCGATGCATCCTACAATTCAGGTTTACAGATGTTATATGCACGAATATCGCGGGAGATTTCCTTGATTGATCTGAAATGTATACATGCACTCCGTAAAATGCTAATTGAAGAATTGTAGGTGATTTGGGGTGTTGAGGTTGTTTGTGATTGATGATAAACACTTGTACTAATTTACAATATATGTATATTCTGATGTCAAATTTAATCTTTGCAAAGGTTCACGCTACTTGATTTAAATGATGGAATACACGAATCTTATAGAGGTATTCGCGGAGCGTATCAGTTTATGAAGATTTAGATTTTGTAGGTTGTAGCACGATGAACATAACTTGTAACACTAATGAAATTTGATTGAGCTGCTAGTTTTATCAAAGCTCGTACATAGAATTAGTACATAGCGTAGTGTGAAGGGAAAAAAACACAAAGTGGGTGCAAAAACACCCCTAACTTCTTCCAATTGATAGAATTTGCAATACTTAAACAATAGTCAAGGCGTTTCGAGTCTGGCCATAGGGCTGGCGTAACGGTAATTGTGTACCGGGGCTTCAGCTACCTTGGATTCGTAGAATCCTGACCCTCGAAGTTAATTAAACATTCGGTCTGCAGAAAGCAGGAAAATTCCAAGGTCATGAAAAATCTGGGACGCAGAAGTTGGGTTTTCACCCTTCATAAAATGTGAGCATGCGGCTACGTGATTTTTGAGAGTTTCTTAAGATTAGTGCAATAATTGGCGACAATTAGTCTGACTTGACTTGGTTCGCGACGAAACGCTCTGTGTTACTTGGAGTTCTATAATTAAACATATTTCTAATACTACAAAACGCTATTTTAGATTATCTGTCAGAATAACAGAAGTGTTTCAAAAATTCACCAATGACTTTTGGGTCAGTCTATAATTTAATAGCGATTTTATATTTGTAGGGAAAAGTGAGAACAGAATTGTTCAAAGTGCTTGGGGAAGAGAGCGTAACCGAAAATGAACTTTCCGAGCTTGAATATTTGGGCAGAGTTATCAAAGAAATACTTCGTCTTTTTTCCATCGCCCCAATTCTATCTCGCAAACTAACGGGTGACGTTTCGTCCCCTTTCTGCGTTGACCTCGTAACTACATTCTTTTTTCCAAAATTGAGATTATTAGTGGGTAATACTGTTAAGTACGTACTTCTGTTATGTAAAACACAACCTCAAATGTCGATATCGATAACAGAAACTTTTTAAGAGACTAATCATTTTTCTCGTATCTACATACTACGATTCAAAAACCGCGTATATCTACTCAAGTGCCATGTTAATCATCAAGGCAGCGCTACTATCTTACTGCTGACAGTTTAAGTATATTCTGTTACAATAATTTTATTTTTATTCCTATTTCACATATCATTATACATAATATAGGTAAGTTATACTAATTCAAAAATTATGAATTATTATAAAATAAAATTAATTCCAAGAATTTCTATTTTATTCTTAGCAAGCAGAAAATATTTATGTGCAATTGAAAGTTGATTCTTACGTTGTAGAATAATAATAACGGAATTAATTTTCAATCATTGATAATTTAATTTATCAATTTTTCAACTCTTCAATTTTTCCAGAGTAAAATATTTTTAATACATTATAATATTAATTATTATATTGTTAATAATATATAATGGGTCCACGGGAAGAAGGGGGATTGATTTTGTTTTTTGTCAATATAACATGATTCACTGAATGTTGAAAATTATTTATGAATGTTGTTTAGCATTAAATTGTCTATGAAAATGTAAATATTTTTTTTTGTCCGACTTTCATTGAGTAATAAATAGACTCAACATGTTATCTTCAATTTCTGAGAAATCAGAAATTTTGACAATCCCTCTCTTTCCCGTGAATCCTTCATTGTATGATATCAATATTCAAGTTTCATTTCATCTGTTTTTGAATAAGAATTACTAAAAAGTTATGTATTCAAGTATTACATGCAAAGATAAGTGTGAATTTGATATTTATTTTTCGTTCAATTTTCTGTGAAATAACAAAAAAAAATGTGATTCTTCGTTCTAATTGAGATTTAATAATCATTAATGAAAAATTTCGTAGCTTTTTTAGTAAACCAGCGAAATAATTTTTATTTAATTTAAGTAGTAAGCTCGTATCTACGAAAAAACCTAATTACTAATTAATAAACTAAGTCAATAATAAAATTTATGTTTTACTCTTATAGAGAAATGTAAAACGTGTATAAATTCGGTAATTGTTATGACTCTTTACATGACTTAGTGAAAATATATGTTTTTCTTGATTTCTGTAAAATCGCTTTTCTGTAGTTACGTGCTTAACGCAGAAAGGGGACGGTTTGTCTTGGTGAGTTAACTAACTCGATGGGCATTGAACATCCACGTGATTACAAGATAGCTCTTTTTCAGAATCGTGTACATTACCAGACGGTTGTACAGTTGCAATAGTTGGATATTTGACTCATTGTGATCCTGAGTACTCGTCAGATCCTGATAAGTTCAATCCAGACAGATTCTAACCGGAGAATTCGATAGGCAGGCATTCTCATGCATACATACCATTTAGTGGTGGTATCAGAAGGTGCATTGGTAAGTGTTCGCTTCGTGAATGTCTACACCATAAAAGTAATGGTATTAGAATCTATTGACATTGGTATCTCACGAATGTTCCCAGGTCAACAGTACGATGAACTTTATGTGAGAACTGTCGTGACGAATGTTATACGAAAATATCGACTCAACTGTAATTCCTCCTTGAATAAGCTTAAACTAAAGGCTGACTACATCCTTCGGTCTGCAAATGGCTTCAAAATCTGAATTTCTAGATTGTAAATTCGTCAATTGATTATTTAATGGATTTTTTTATCTCAACCGGAGTGAAGTGCTCTCATCTATCAATACCAAAAATGTACAAGTAGTGCGTGTGTGGAACGAAGATGACATTGAGAGATTAATAGTGTTAATAAATGAGCGTTTAATTATTTATGCAATATTTTATTATAATATTTTTTGTACAGATACAGAAATAATGAATAAATTTCATGAATGCAACTTTTTTATTCTCGTTTCTGTAATAGAGGAAAATTTCATTTAAAATATAAATAATATAGAAAATATTGCATAGATATATGAGTGCAAAGATCACGGTACAAAATGTAGTGGTGCAAGTCACCGACGTGAAAGAATCCATGGGATTTGGATAAATAGAGGCACATCGAAGGCCGGTGAGGAGTAATACTTGCATGACCGTACCACCGGGGCAACCGAACGGCAAAGTGTAAACGCGTCACGGAGTTTCGTACAATCATTAGTTAATCAAAGAATCAACGCTTTTTTAATCTAATATCTCTGAGCGCCTATTTATTAAAAAAGCATCAAATAGTACGTCGATTGAATTGTAATTCGAAATAAAAAATAAACATTGCCGAGCACTTGATCCTATTCCCACGTTGTTGGGGTGAGTTTTCCTATTTCCATGATCTCGGTCTTGTATTTTCGGTCTTTCACACCATCACAGGCACCGAGATGGGTACCGAGAAAGTACGGTTCTAATTCCGAGTGGATACGTTCAGTGGTTCGACATATTTCGCAATACTTAGAGTGTAACTACCAAAGTAAGAAGAAGAAAACGATCTTCGATCATTTCGATATTAGATGACGATAATTCCCTCGAACCAAATTTTTTAATTGCAATCAAATATCCCATCCTTTCAGGTACTTTGGTCCTCGTTATTGGATCATTGTTCGTAGTTTGGCTACTTACTGGCGGTAAAGAATGGTTTCAAAGGGAGTGGAGATTTCTAAAGAGTGCATCAGTCGTTCCAGGACCACCAGCTTTACCTTTAATTGGAAACGCACTCTACTTTGCGTGCAAATGCGATGGTAATGCAATATAATTACAGGGCTGGATTTTATTTACAAACCAATATCAAGTTATTAACGCCTTACAATACAACTTCGATGTTTCTAATTATTATCAGATTTGCTGAAGAGGCTAGTAGCATTAAGCCAGCCTTATGAATACCCATTTCGATTCTGGATGGGCCCGAAGCATTTTGTATTCATAAGAAACCCGAGTGACATACAAGTGAGTGTAAGGAGTGGTTCCTATATTTACAATTGAATTCATGAATAGTTTTTCACTTTTATTTTCAGGTAGTTTTGAACAGCTCTATAGCAACGCATAAACCATACGAATATAGATTCTTAGCATCGTATTTGGGCTGCGGTATCGTTACTGATTCAGGTATACGTCTGTTCAGTAGTAAAACATGACTTTCAACCTTTCCTGTTTGCTCACTTACGATAATCTACGTGATGAGGTATACCTATACGCACGTGTAAATATGTATATGCAGCTTGGATCTTGTTAGTTTGTGCACATAATATTTGAGGATTTACTGTGGACTAACAAGGCAAAGAAAATATCAGTTATCACATATAGCATTCCTAAGAACTTTCTGTAATCATGTATATGAAGAATTGATGTTCGAGGCATTCCCTATGAGGGCGGCTACTGCAAATTTGAAACTCTTTCAATCCCGTCGTCAATTTATTTTTTATATTCATGGTAGAGTAATAATAGGCAGCCATGATTCCTTTTTTACTTTTACAATGAAGCTTTACGTTTTCGACCCTCTAGAATCCGAAAAACAGGTTTTCAGAAAGATGTCGGTCTGTTTGTCGGTCTGTTCGACAACCTCGCTCGGTGATCTCGGAAACAGCTCGATGAAAAAATCTGAAATTCACAGGACTCTACAACCGAATGATGGGCATGAAAAATTGCCATGTCTCGTTTAATTTGAACTTCCGGTTCTACCGGAAATGAATCGATTTTCGCTATTCTACTGACAAGCCTATACTTTTTTCTTTGTATTACCTTTCTGAATGAAAGAATATATTCTTCCGAGTTGAGAATTTCATATACATAGGGCATTCCTTGCCAATGATATCACAAAAATTGTAAATGTACCCAGATCGAATTAGTATGAATGCACTGTATAAAATTGTCGTCTGTTAATATATAGGGCGTACCTTGCCAATGACAAGAAGAAATTGCAAGTGTACCCATATCGAATTCGCATTAAACGCACTGCATGAAATTGTTGTTTGTCAATGTATAGGGCATTTTCTTTATGTGAAATTTTCGATTTCAATCTTGTTTTTCGGTATTTCATTACTTTTTTATACTTTCTCTTCCCCTGACAAACCCATACTTTTTTCACTTTTTGATGAAAAGTACCCCGAAAAACTATTTTTCCGGCTCGTTTCTTTTGGATTACGATCGGATAAAGTGAAATTTATCATTGAATGGGAAAAGCTGAAGTGAATTTTGCACGCATTGCGGAGGATTAGTTGCATAGATTCGTTGCGTTTCGCAGATATACTGTGTGGCACAAGCTGCTTGACACAACGTCCAGAGATGATGAAAGTAAGAGAAGAACAGGATGTGGATAGTTAGTTAACAAATAGGATTATGAGTAGAAAAAGTTGAGCATCGGAAGAACCTAATATACGGTCCTATTCTATTAAATTGTTGAGCAATATGGCAATTATTAAGTATCTTATACCATGCAGATGCAGACGTTTACATGAGTTCCGATAATTCATGAGGAAAACTTCAAATATTAGAAACTAAAATCAGGTCTAAGCCGTGTATCTCTACATATGTGAATTATACTTATAAATATTTTTCTACGGTCTACAGGTTCGACTCATAAAGCCCATCGTAAGTTAATTATGCCCATGGTGAATGGAAAAGTGTTGGATACGTACTTAAATTGCTTTGACAAACACACTCGGCGATCTGTAGAGTGTTTGGAAGGCCGCGTTGACGCTGGGGAATTTGACATAATGCACTTCATGGACGATTGTACCTTAGATATAATTTTAGGTGAGTTGATCGGTCTTTGATTTTGATCCCAATTCATACTTGCTGATCATATCACTTCGTTGCAGAATCCATTATGGGAACTGCGGACACTGCTTAACACAATGGATACAAAGGTCTCATCGAATGTTCAACAACGTGAAATGAGTTTTAATTATTTGTATTGTAACGTTTCACGGTTTTGGCGAGTTAAAAAACTGTAGCCAAAAACGCCGTTGTAATGTAAGCTTAAACTCTATTCTCTAACTCTAATCTTGGCCTTTAAACCTTTTGTTGTATTTAAATTTCAGATAGTGCTCTATTATCTCGTTAGCATGATCAATCGATACAATACTTTTAATTTAAACTTCTTTTCGCTTTTGATTTTATATTATTCGTATTCCATGGAAGATTCTCTTTGATTTCGACTATTTAATTTAAAGTGCTCTACTATTGAATTATCAATCTAATTTTAAATTTGACTCCAGATTTTTGATTCCAAGCAAGATTTTATGTTGGTTAATGAAACTAGATGTTTCATTACCATTTGCAAGTGAATTTAAATTATTAAGAGTTAATCTAACAAATGAGTCGATCAGTTGCTCTACCGTGAATCGCTCTTAAGATTTCTATATCGCAAGTGAATCGATCTGGTGCTTTAAATAGAATCGCTGCCGTTGCTTGCAGACGATTCCTTATATTTGCTTCTCCCCACTACTTTCGTGGTTCAAACACTGTCAGGGGATTAGCGTAATCCCTCGACCTATTGTCTTGTGTCTTTCGTTGTTTTTTCTGAGTGTACCAGCCAGCCAGAAGCGTTACAGTATACAAATTGATGATGAGCAGTGACAAATAAGTTTTCATCTCGTATAGGCCGATCGTTTTGGCTCACGAGAGAACCATGAAGGCCTGGTTGCATCTGGACTGGATTTACTTCCGCACAAACTCCGGTAAACAATATGCCAAAGCGATGAAAGTTTTGCACGAATTTGCGGAGACTGAGTTATCGTTGTGTATTTTTTCCCGTTTTGACTTTAAAAATTTTTTATCTTGTCGTGAAGTTCATACCGAGTCATCTGACCAGGAGGTTGAAGGTTCCAGACGCTTCTTAATATAGAATCTTATAAATGGTCTCAAATATTGCACATTTGGAATATTTGCTGTTCATGTCTGACTCGGCATAAATTTCAGCTTAATTCATAATTTGTGTCTATTTCCTTGGGTACACCAAGTTTTATGCCGATCTTGTATTCACACCGAGTGACGTTATCTATTTTGAGTAAATTATATTTCAGATTATTGACCAAAAAAAGATGGAATATTACACCTTGAAAAATAGCTCCGGTGATTCTCCAGACGGACCACTAGTGGCGGTTTTGGATCGTTTGATCGCTTACAATGAACAGTCAAATCTTATGGACAGCAAACGACTGAGGGGTGAAATATCTAACATTTGAATTCCGGTAATGACTCAAGATCGAGGGACTTGAGACGTTGAAAAAAATACCACAAACAGATTTTCATGACAAGTGTGCCAAATTATTTTTTGTGTCCACAGTTGTGACTTCAGCTTGAGAGAATTTAATAAATTTCATGAATCATAGCATCAATATCATTCTAAGCATCGAGTGATTCACGTTTTCGAAATATAATTTTAGGCTCAAGATCTGATGGCCCTTACCTGCTCATTTTTATTCTTGATGTTAGGGATGCACCCGGAAGTCCAGGTTCGAAAAAATTTCCTATTAAATCTTAATTGCAATCACTTCGGGAAATATTATGTGTTTGATCAAATATTTATTCGTATATAGGACAAGGTACGAGCAGAAGTACGCGAAATAATAGGAGAAGGAAACATTATGAAGGAAAACATAACTAAGCTACAGTACTTGGAGACGGTCTTCAAGGAAACTGTCCGCCTATTTCCCGTGGGACCCGTCATATTGCGGAAATTGCAGAAAGATTTAGAATTCGGTGAGTACGAATGTAGGATCATCATAAACATCTGTTGAATGACTGTGAGTTGTAATTGTAGTCCATTTCGCCTTGTGGTCTACGTCTCCTGGTCTCACCTTATAGATATTCTCTTTAATAGAAACATGTACCGCGCCGGAGGGTTGTATCATCGCATTGATGGTGTACATGACGCATCGTGACCCTAATCACTGGAAGGATCCAGAAAAATTTGACCCGGATAGATTTAGACCAGAGAATTCCGTTGGCAGACATCCTTACGCTTTTGTACCTTTCAGCAGTGGTATTAGAGGGTGCATTGGTAGGATATCACTTTTTGTTGACTCGTTGTTCCATATGATTAATGTGATGACATTTTCAGGTCGACAATATGCAACGATGGTGGTGAAAACGCTGGTTGCAAGAGTTGTTCAAAGGTTCATAATAAACAGTAGTGGTTCTTTGGAAACGCTTCGACTAAAAGCCGGTGTTTCTATCCGGTCAACAGATGGCTACAAAGTATCGATCACCAGAGCATGAATTTTCCAATTGTTGAAAAAGCAGAAACTTCAATGTGGAATAAAAAAAACAGTAGCAGTTCTCTCGACTTAAGTATACGTATAAATTTGTTTGTAATCGTGTTTTTACAAATCGATATATAATTCGTTCAGAATTATAATACTTACATATTGGATCTTCAGGGAAATATTTGAAGTCATGTGGAATGCAAAATAAAAATTGATTGGGTGGTTTATCATAGGAATAGATATTAAATCTGTGGTATAATTATAATATAATATAATGCAGGTATAATTCGAAAAGATTTCAAGATGTTAAGAAAATACGTAATAAATATGTTTAGTGGCAAAAAAAAATATTCAAATTTATTAACGTTTAATAAAAAGCTGAATGATACTCGTCTCAATAATTTATCTGCTTGTCATTTCTGACGTATAAATAATATATGTGGTAAAGCGTGGCCAGTGGCCATTTGTCACTGACGTGCCTCAGCCTAATCAAGGATTCGCTTATTATACCTACATGTGAATAATTATTCCGATTCATTTGATAATTGTGACATGAAAAATGAAGTACACGTACATTTTACACAAACCATAGTAGTCATAATGGTAAATAAAATTGTTTCTACTAGGGGAAGGAGCGGGAATGGCGGTCACCTAAGCAAAACTTGCAATAACTTGGGAAATCATGATTTAAAAAAAAATTTTGACATAGTATACGGCGTGGAATTTCATCCGTATTGACTTCTATGAACGGTATTTAAATCCGTAACTAATATTTGATGCTAACTTCAAATCACTGAAAAGCGAAATCGACCGTCATTTTCTGACACGTCGGGTAATAGCGGTCAGTATAGGATGTAATGATGGTTAAGGGGGTGAATGGCAGTTATACAATGATATTCAGCGCTGGCCTCGGGCGGCCATTTTGACCATACCGACCACTTTCAGACTTTGGTGAAATAAACCGTCTGAGTGCGGGTTCAGATTCGCACCAAAATCAATAGGAGGCTAGATTCTGATGGAGAATAGCTATGTTTCAAATCTCAAGTCGATACGTACACCCGTTCGTTTCAAATCGTGACGCATACCCGCTGCTTACGAAAATGTCAAAGAAGAAGAAGAAGAAGAATTTAAGCAACTTTGACGGTTAATATCTTTGAAACTGTGAAACCAATTTGCTTCAGATTTATAGAGTAGGTTTATTTGGGCGGGGATTTATCACTCTGTGAATTTGGTCAAATAATATTCAGCCGTTCGAGAGATATGACGCCTTGTTGACAGGTATAAACGTTGCCACCGGTAAATAATTCTTGGCTGCGTTCGCCTATTATTATTATTGAATAATAAATAACTTGAAAAAATCTATCGAAATTAGTACTTGGCGGCGATTCGCTGCCGCGAATCTTGATTCTTAGCTGCGCTCGCCTATTATTATTATTGAATAATAAAAATTTTTTTAAAATCTATCGAAATTAGTACTTAGCGGCGATTCCCTGCCGCGAATCTTAATATGTGTTAATTTAATGCAAATATTAATTGAATTCGGCTATTTATACGATGATTTGCGAATCTGATGAGACACCGAATTTACAATCTTGAAAATTATTACAGAATAAAGATAAATAGAGGTACGTTAACTGATCTTAGAAAGAACTTCGCAAATGTTAGAATTGTTCGGACAATCATATAGCAAAGTGTGAACCCAGTGACAGAGTTATAATATACCTATAAGTTATCAGGGACCTAATTTTTTGTGGATCCATTTAGTGTAATTCATAGTTCGGAAATTATATCGTGCAATTAAAAATTAGAAAAAAAAACATGGGATTTGTCGAAGGAATTTCGTTATTTTTGGGATTTTGGGGTAAGTATTATTTTCAAAAATTTCAAACTATTATAGGTATATAAAGAATGTAATCCTATTTATACATAGGTATATAATTTCTATTCAAATTACGATCATTCGACGATTAAATGTGTCGTGCATTTTGGCTAGAGAATGGGGACATCTTATGTTTGCTTTGAATTTTGCCAAGATCACTGTCAGTTGAATTTTTCAACAAGGCACTACACGGAGATACATTTAGCCGATTCCTGTATAAAATTTAACCGATATTATTCAGTTCGAAAATTATCGAAATTTATCGAAACGTTGAGTTGAATATTCTCATCACATTTTTTTTCACAATTCAGACATGTTCAATATGAAATCTATACGACCAATTTACCGTGTCCATATTTCGAAACATGTTTTTGAACAAGCTTTTTTCACTCCCAGGAACTTTGGGAGTTGTCATTAGCACTTTGATTGGAGTGTGGATACTGACTGCAGGTGTACACGAATGGTGCCAAAGACAGTGGAAATTCATGAAGTATGCTTCACTCATGCCCGGACCACCAGCCCTTCCTTTTATTGGAAATGCACTTTATTTTGCCTGCAGTTATAACGGTAATACACATTTGAATTTACAACGAGATTTATTGTAACACGAAAGAATGTCTTCTACAAAATATCTAGTCGATGGAATGAGCGTAATTCCCTTGACATACACTCCGTAAAAGTACCATTATTTTCAAGGCATCGATCATCAGAATAATGCCGAATATAACTCGTTGAATATTGCCCAATACTTCAGCCTCCACTTTGACCTCCTTAATTTACAAACTGGCCTTCACTTTGATCGTCATTGATTTGTCATTAAACTTGCAGCGTCAATTCGATTTCTTTGTTTTCAGAATTGTTGAATAGAATAGTGCGATTAAGTCAACCGTACGATTCCCCATTTCGTTTTTGGATGGGACCGAAGCTATTCGTCGCGATGAGAAATCCTCGTGATATTGGAGTAAGCGTTACTCAATTTCACCAAATGTTGGCCAGTAAAATATTCAAAATTAAATCAGAACCGTGAAATTGATTGATCTATCACTAAAAATCAAAAAATGGCCTGATTCCACACTTTCTTTCTAGGTGGTCATGAGCAGTTCCATAGCTACAGACAAACCATATGAATATCGCTTTGTTGCCTCGTATATGGGCCTTGGTATTGCTACTGGCTCAGGTACGTCTGTCTGCTCTCCAATGCCTAAATCTGTACAGTGCATTACACTCATTTAACATATTCAGGTTCCAGGCACAGAAATCAACGCAAATTGGTCCTGCCCATGGTGAATGGGAAAGCATTGGACACGTTTTTCGATTGCTTTGACCGACATAGTCGACGGTGCGTCGAGTGTTTAGAGGATCGTATCGACACTGGAGAATTCGACATAATGCATTTCATGGATAATTGTACCTTAGACATTGTTCTTGGTGGGTATAGCTTGAGTATCGGACATTGCCACTCGCAATATCCCCGCTTGCAGCTAATCATACATTATTTTACAGAAACCATTATGGGAACGGCTGGTTTAGCTCAACATGACGGATACAAGGGCCTGATGACTTGTTCTGCAAGGTATGTTGATCTAAGAATACGCATATTCACTTTCCAAATGTACATTATTTCAATTTCAATTTTACAGAGCGTTCGGGTTAGCTTACGAAAGGACGACGAAGGCCTGGTTATATCCGGACTGGATTTACTCTCACACAAACGATGGTCATCAATATGCTAGGGATATGGACATCTTGCATGAATTTACGGATAATGTAAATCTTTCGATACTTCAATCGTTCCTTGTTCCATTTAAGATTTCATGATCATTAAACCAATTTAAATCATTGAATTTAATCATTCAGCGACTATAGTTGGACCTTTTCATGGATAAAACTAGGAAGTAAATAATATGTGAGTTCTTAATCAGAATATTATTTCAGCTCGTTGCTCGGAAGAAGAAAGAATATTATGCCTCGGGAGATAACCCCGATTTTGATAATAGTTTGCTAATGCCAGTTCTAAATCGACTGACTGCCCACAACGAGAAGACCAAGCTAATGGATGACATACAACTCAGAGATGAAATAAGCAACATATGGATGCCGGTAATTTTCGTTAAATTGATTACCTGATAAAGATATGGCAAATAAGACGCTTAAAATAATGTTTTAAAGTTGACAACTCGGAAGTCACATTATTTATATGCAATTTTTCATGATACTGCAGGTTCATGCGATTCAAAAAAAATTTACAGGCTTATAAAAATGAACATTTTTACAGCAACAGTGACACACATTTCCGACATATAATTTCAGGCACAAGATCCAACAGCTCTTACTAGCTCGTTCCTATTCGTCATGTTGGGGATGCACCCGGAAGTCCAGGTTTGTATAAATGTGAATTTGAAGATGAAAAACAAATTCAAAGAGCAAAGTTCGATTTTGCGCACGCTTTTCATGCACAAAATTCAAGTTTCCGCACGTTGTGTTGAAAAACAAATTCCGATACACGTGCGAAAGATGATTCTCGACTCGTGTGATTGTCACCCTCACTTCGCTCGGGCGAAAAACTTCACACTCGTCCGAGAATCAACATTTTCGTACTAGTATCGAAAAGTACTTCTTCACAGGACAAGGTACGGGCAGAAGTTCGCGAAGTTATAGGGGACGGAGACATCACATTAGAACATATCTCGAAGTTAAAGTACTTAGAGATGGTGTTCAAGGAAACCGTCCGTTTATTTCCAGTAGGACCGGTTATACTCCGTGAACTGAAAGACGATTTGAAATTCGGTGAGTATAGAGGAACAAGACTATCGTGAGCAAATATACCCCAATAATACAATTTCTCTGCATCAGAAACATGCACCGCACCCAAGGGCTGCACTATTGCATTGATTGTGTACATGGCTCATCGTGATCCAAAGTACTGGACGGAACCGGAAAAATTTAACCCAGAGAGATTTACACCTGAAAATTCAGTGGGCAGACATCCATTTGCCTTTGTACCTTTCAGTAGCGGTATCAGAGCGTGTATTGGTAAGTCGTAGTACGTTTTGCTTAACTATCGCTGTTTGTTTATTAACGTGTTAAATAACCATGCTCATCACAATTTCAGGCAGAAATTACGCTACGATGATGATGAAAGTATTAGTAGCAAGAGTTGTTCAAAAGTATAAAATATACAGTAAAGGTTCTTTGGAAACGCTGCGTTTGAAAGCTGGCGTATCTATTCGAGCCATTGATGGCTACAAAGTATCGATCACAAGAGTCTAACTTTTCGATCGTTTTTCTTAAAGAAATTACCGCTCGTAGTTGGCAACTATGGTCTTTTACAGTACACAGATTACGGTTTACAGTATACAAATATGACTTGATTGTTTATACTGATTGAATCCAGCAATGATGTGACTGATTCAGAAACATGGGAAATGTCATTTGGAAATTCCGGCAGCTTTTTGGGATCATAAAAAATTTTAGTCACGATGCTATACATACACAGTATAGATGGATGTCGGTGATGGTTACTACATTATAATTCGTCAAAATACAAAAATCTATTAAAATCCCGAAATTCCTGACTATCTTATTTCTTTTGGAATATTTCCTATTTTGTGTGTGTGTGTGTGTTTTTTTTTTAGTGTCGCTTATGAAATGGCGTAAGAATTTTTCCACTTGGTACAATTGATGAGAAAGTGGACATAAGACAATTTAATTATCATTTTTAAGAAATAGATTGCAAGAAATTGCCGATTCGCGGGCAATACATGAACTGAGATGAGTATAATGAGTTTGTTTTTAAGTGTTGCAAACGAATATCTCGAAAACGATTTGAGGTATCGAAAAATATCAAGAGACTCGGTAGAGTATTTTACTCCGACTCGAGTTATACACGAGATTCAAATATTTTTCTCAGAATATGGGTTCAAATAGCTTTCGTTCGAGCCCAATTTTTATGCAATCGGTGCACGGAGAGCTGAGATATAATATTTCCGATTTACAGACACCCTCAGTTCGATCAACAATTTTTCTCCTTCTCCGTCTCCCTAGCCGTCATCGCCCACCAGCAATGTTGCCATCTCCTTTCGGTCTGCATGTCATATGCTTCTACTACGACACTTTATAAGACGTGAAAAATATAGGTATCTCCGTGATAAAAGAGCTAATATAAGACATTAAAAAATAGTAATATTTCTCATCTTTCATTCTAAAGATTATTAGATCGATATAAATGAAGTAGGTATACTAATTCAATAAGAATTTCAATCATGCATTATAATAATATATAATATAATTAAAATAAAAATTTCAATTCGTTTCTACAATGCCTGAAAATTAAAATGCACAATTTCTGCCAAGTTACGTTTTGATTTTTCAGGTCATGGAAATAGTCACTGTCAAATTGTCAGATGAATATTTCTGGATCTAGATGAATGAGGAAAGTACGAGCGTCATGGCACGAGTTTTGGTTAAGTATAACACGAAAACTATACGTCATACAAAAAATGTTGAGCATAAAAAAGTTTCAGTTCAAAGTAAACGTCCAAATGATTATATACGAAAAAATTTTTTGGTTCCGGAAAGTTGGAAAAAAAATTATTATAAAGTTAGTTTTTGAAATATCTCACAAGCCATACGTCTTTTGGGGCTAAGAGTTTTAGAGAATATTCCTCTATAGTGTGAAAAGAACGTGCATGAATTTTATTGTGGACGCAGATTCAATTCAGAAGATATGATTTTTTTACTGAATTTATTTCGAAACAAAAACAATAAGAAAAATTTTGTGTCGCAAACACTTTACATCGACTCACAAAATCTTCAAAAACCGTTAAATAAACAGAATTTTTATTCCTTCTCACTTCGCAGTGCTGAAAAAGTTGTATTTTTGGTTCAAAATAAATTCGGTACAAAATTCATAGATCTCCTAACCGAAATCTGGCTCCACGATAAAATTTGTACTCTTTCTTTTTACACTATAAAGGAATATCCTCTGAAAATTTTGAGTGATAAAAAACGTATGGTTGTTGAGAAATTTTCAAAACTAATTTTATAATAATTTTCTTTCAACTTTTCGGATCCGCCATATTTTTTTGTGCGTCATCACTTTGAAATTTAATTCGAACTGAAACGTTTTTGTACTTAAGTTTTTTTGTACGATGTGTAGTTTTCGAGTTATACTCAATTAAAACACGGATATTGTCGACTTTCGCATATATCGTATCAGCTGCTAACGTCTGAACCTTGTTTTAATACAATTCTACAGAAATTCATACACACTCTTATCAACTGCCACAAGCATGTCTTAAAGCTTGAACCAATTTTCAGAGGATCATAATTTATACAATTTATTATGAACAAGACTAATTAGTCTGAATCGAGATGGTACAAAAAATAATGAAATCCCCCCAAAAAGCACCTCTGATGCAAAAACCTTTCACCAAGGACATTAATGTGGTATTTCCCACAAAAATAGTGTTGCGGCTATTCAATCTACAAAAGTATTGAAATCAATGGACATTGCCAAGTACAATTAAATTTTCCCAATTAATTTCTGAATGTGACCTAATCCTATCTTTCGGTAGGTATTTACATTTCGATGTACATAACGTGTGTCACACGTAATAACCTGCAATATACGCACTTACAAGAGAAGATCAATCAAAAGTAAAATAAAGAAGAAAAAAATGAAAAGAAAAAAAAAATTTGGAGGTAGTGGTACTTGGCAGGCATTTTTGGCTAATGTCTAAATTATTACAAGAATGCCCGCCAAGTACCACTATCTCCAAATTCTTATTTCTTTTCGTTTTGTTTTTCTTAATTTTACTGTTAATTGATCTTCTCTTATGAGTGCGTATATGGAATGCCCCATATGTAGGTATATTTAAAAAAAAAACAAAAACTCCGTCATTGTTTTCAATTCGATTATGATATTTTAATTACCAGGTTTGAAACGGTTTTTGATGCAAATCATGTAATAACAAATTGTTAAACGTTCAGAGATGTGCCAATAATCATCACGAAAAAGAGGCTTCAAAATTCAAATCTGAGATATTCAAGATCATGGATTTTCCAAAAAAAGGAAAGGATCAGTGGCTATTCATATTCTTTTGTGAATCCATAGTGTTGGGGATATACACCGCGTTTGATAGATCGGATCCGTATATAAAATATGTGTTAATTTAATGCAAATGTTGATTACATTCGGCTGTTTACACGATGATTTGCGAATCTGATGAAACACCGAATTTACAACCTTGATAATTATTACAGGACAAGGATAAATAGAGGTACATTAAATGAATTTAGAAAGAACTTCGCAAACCTTAGAATTGCTCGGACAATCATTTAGCAAAGTGTGAACCCAGTGACAGAGTTATAATATACCTATAAGTTATCGGGGACCTAATTTTTTGTGGATCCATTCTTAAGTGTATTTCATAGTTCGAAAATTGAATCGTGCAATTAAAAATTTTAAAAAAAACATGGGATTTGTAGAAGGAATTCCCGTATTTTTGGGATTTTGGGGTAAGTATTATTTTCAAAAATTTCGAACTATTATAGGTATATAAAGAATGTAATCCTATTTATACATAGGTATATAATTTCTATTCAAATTACGATCATTCGACGATTAAATGTGTCGTGCATTTTGACTAGAGAATGGGGACATCTTATGTTTGCTTTGAATTTTGCCAAGATCACTCTCAGTTGAATTTTACAACAAGGCACTACACGGCGATACATTCAGCCGATTCCCGGATGAAATTTAACCGATATTATTCAGTTCGAAAATTATCGAAATTTATCGAAACGTTGAGTTGAATATTCTCATCACATTTTTTTTCACAATTCAGACATGTTCAATATGAAATTTATACGACCAATTTACCGTGTCCATATTTCGAAACATATTTTTGAACAAGCTTTTTTCACTCCCAGGAACTTTGGGAGTTGTGATTAGCACTTTGATTGGAGTGTGGATACTGACTGCAGGTGTACACGAATGGTGCCAAAGACAGTGGAAATTCATGAAGTATGCTTCACTCATGCCTGGACCACCAGCCCTTCCTTTTATTGGAAATGCACTTTATTTTGCCTGCAGTTATAACGGTAATACACATTTCAATTTATAACGAGATTTATTGTAACACGAAAGAATGTCTTCTACAAAATATCTAGTCGACGGAATGAGCGTAATTCCCTTGACATACACTCCGTAAAAGTACCATTATTTTCAAGGCATCGATCATCAGAATAATCCGTAATATAACTCGTTGGATATTGCCCAATACTTTGGCCTCCACTTTGACCTCCTTAATTTACAAACTGGCCTTCACTTTGATCGTCATTGATTTGTCATTAAACTTGCAGCGTCAATTCGATTTCTTTGTTTTCAGAATTGTTGAATAGAATAGTGAAATTAAGTCAACCATACGATTCTCCTTTTCGTTTTTGGATGGGACCGAAGCTATTCGTCTTGATGAGAAATCCTCGTGATATTGGAGTAAGTGTTACTCAGTTTCAAATTACATCAGAACCGTGAAATTGATTGATTGATCTATCGCTCACAATCAAAAAATAGCCTTGACTCCACACTTTCATTCCAGGTGGTCATGAGAAGTTCCATAGCTACAGACAAACCATATGAATATCGCTTTGTTGCCTCGTATATGGGCCTTGGTATTGCTACTGGCTCAGGTACGTCTGTCTGCTCTCCAATGCCTAAATCTGTACAGTGCATTACACTCATTTAACATATTCAGGTTCGAGGCACAGAAATCAACGCAAATTGGTCCTGCCCATGGTGAATGGGAAAGCATTGGACACGTTCTTCGATTGCTTTGACCGACATAGTCGACGGTGCGTCGAGTGTTTAGAGGATCGTATCGACACTGGAGAATTCGACATAATGCATTTCATGGATAATTGTACCTTAGACATTGTTCTTGGTGGGTTATAGCTTGTGTATCGGACATGGTCACTCGCAATATCCTCGCTTGCAGCTAATCATACACTTTTTTACAGAAACCATTATGGGAACGGCTGGTATAGCTCAACATGACGGATACAAGGGCCTGATGACTTGTTCCGCGAGGTATGTTGATCTAAAAATACGCATGTTCACTTTCCAAGTGTACATTATTTCAATTTCAATTTTACAGAGCGTTCGGGTTAGCTTACGAAAGGACGACGAAGGCCTGGTTATATCCGGACTGGATTTACTCTCACACAAACGATGGTCATCAATATGCTAGGGATATGGACATCTTGCATGAATTTACGGATAATGTAAATCTTTCGATACTTCAATCGTTCCTTGTTCCATTTAAGATTTCATGATCATTAAACCAATTTAAATCATTGAATTTAATCATTCAGCGACTATAGTTGGACCTTTTCATGGATAAAACTAGGAAGTAAATAATATGTGAGTTCTTAATCAGAATATTATTTCAGCTCGTTGCTCGGAAGAAGAAAGAATATTACGCCTCGGGAGATAACCCCGATTTTGATAATAGTTTGCTAATGCCAGTTCTAAATCGACTGACTGCCCACAACGAGAAGACCAAGCTAATGGATGACATACAACTCAGAGATGAAATAAGCAACATATGGATGCCGGTAATTTTTGTTAAATTGATTACCTAATACAGATATGGCAAATAAGACGCTTAAAATAATGTTATAAAGGTGTCTCATTGACAACTGAGAAGTCGCATTAATCATATGCAATTTTTCATGATACTGCAGGTTCAAGCGATTCGAGTTCAATACTTACATGCTTATAAAAATGAACATTTTTACTGCAACAGTGACACACATTTCCGAAATATAATTTCAGGCACAAGATCCAACAGCTCTTACTAGCTCGTTCCTATTCGTCATGTTGGGGATGCACCCGGAAGTCCAGGTTTGTATAAATGTGAATTTGAAGATGAAGAACAAATTCAGAAAAGTTTCTGCTTAATTGAAAATATATTTTCGACTCGCCGTGCGCAAAGTTTGATTTTGCGCACGCTTTTCGAGCACAAAATTCAACTTTCCGCACGTTGTGTTGAAAAACAAAGTCCGATACACGTGCGAAAGATGATTCTCGACTCGTGTGATTATCACCCTCGCTTCGCTCGTGCGAAAAACTTCACACTAGTCCGAGAATCAACATTTTCGCACAAGTATCGAAAAGTACTATTTCACAGGACAAAGTACGGGCAGAAGTTCGCGAAGTTATAGGGGACGGAGACATCACATTAGAACATATCTCGAAGTTAAAGTACTTAGAGATGGTGTTCAAGGAAACCGTTCGTTTATTTCCCGTAGGACCGGTTATACTACGTGAACTGAAAGATGATTTGAAATTCGGTGAGTATAGATGAACGAAACTATCGTTAGCAACTATTTCCCAATGATACAAATTTTTTGCATTAGAAACATGTACCGCACCCAAGGGCTGCACTATTGCATTAATTGTGTACATGGCTCATCGTGATCCAAAGTACTGGACGGAACCGGAAAAATTTAACCCAGAGAGATTTACACCTGAAAATTCAGTGGGCAGACATCCATTTGCTTTTGTACCTTTTAGTAGCGGTATCAGAGGGTGTATTGGTAAGTCGTACATTTTGCTTAACTATCGCTGTTGCTTTAATAACGTGTTAAATAACCATGCTCATCACAATTTCAGGCAGAAATTACGCTACGATGATGATGAAAGTATTAGTAGCAAGAGTTGTTCAAAAGTATAAAATATACAGTAAAGGTTCTTTGGAAACGCTGCGTTTGAAAGCTGGCGTATCTATTCGAGCCATTGATGGCTACAAAGTATCGATCACAAGAGTCTAACTTTTCGATCGTTTTTCTTGAAGAAATTACCGCTCGTAGTTGGCAACTATGGTCTTTTACAGTACACAGATTACGGTTTACAGTATACAAGTATGACTTGATTGTTTGTACTGATTGAAGCCTGTAATGATGTGACTGATTTAGCAACGTGGGAAATGTCAGTTGGAAAATCCGGCAGCTTTTCGGGATCATGAAGAATTTTAGCCACGATGCTATACATACATAGTATAGATGGATGTCGGTGATGGTTATTATATTATAATTCGTCAAAATACAAAAATGTTTTAAAATCCCAAAATTTCTGACTATCTTATTTCCTTTGGAATATTTCCTATTTTGTGTGTGTGTTTTTTAACTGTCGTTTATGAAATGGCGTAGGAATTTTTTCACTCGGTAAAATTGATGAGAAAGTGCACATAAGACAATTTAATTATCATTTGTAAGAAATAAATTACAAGAAATTGCAAATGCGCGGGCAATACATGAACTGAAATGAGTATACAGGTTGAGTTTTTTTTTTAAGTGTTACAAACGGATATCTCGAGAACGGTTTGAGGTATCGAAAAACATAATATACGAAGAATTGATGGCAGGAAGTGGGACTTTATCTGGGCGATATGAAATTTCAGTGAATCAAGGCACCTCGATGTTATATCATGATCAACTTTTTTTATTTCAATGGAAATCTGCATTTTTTATTACGGAATTTTGTCTTACTTGAAAAATCAAATGATTTTCGTATGAATCATTTTTTTTTTTTTTTTGTGAGAAACCAATTTTTTATGATATTTACCTGACCAACTAGAGATTTTTGAACTTTTAAGAATATTTCATCTCTAAACTATCAAGCTTAGAGAAAAATTACAAGAGATAGAAGGAGCGTTAATTTCATGCAAAAATTCTTGGAGAATGATTGCAGATTTTTTTTCAATAACTTTTTATTGAAGTTTTTTCAATCGCGTGATAAACATCAAAAATTATTTTCAAAAACATCTGCAATTATTCTCCAAGAATCTTTGCATGAAATTATGCACTTTTTATTTCTTATATTTTGTCTCCAAAATTGATACTTTAGAGGAGAAATGTTTTTAAAAGTTGAAAAATCTCTAGTTATTCAGTTGAATATCATAAAAAATTGATGTCTCACAAAAAAATGTTTGATACAAAAGTCGTTTGATTTTTCAAGTAGAACAAAATTACGTAATGAAAAACATGGGTTTCCATTCAAAAAATACAAAATTGACCTTACCCAGACCTCGGCAGCGCCTCTACCGAAAAATCCAATAACGCCAACTTCTTTCTTCCTCTGAACCCTGCAACTTCTGTCCAAAATATTTTGTCGCGTCTCTTTTTGTTTGGGAAATATAGGCCCTTGGTGAGGGGGGGGGGGGGGGGGGGGGGGGGGGGGGGGGGGGGGGGGGATGAAAACCAATCACCCTGAGTGTAATTATTTTGTTTCGATACTTCAAAACGTTCTCGAAATATTCGCTTGTAACGCTTTTAAAAAAACTCACCCTGTATAGGTATACGTATACGGCGATTAACGGAGCCAATAATATGAACAAATTGCATAAGCCAATTTATTTAGGAAATTACAACAATACCATGTGCACGTATCGATAAATCAGACGTTTAATATACACTAGTTATGTTAATAATCATTTTATATATCAATAAATGCACATTGATAAATGGAGCGACGTACATACATATATACGTAATTTATTATACTATAGGTATTTAATATAACTGCAGCTATATGTATAACCGCGCGCATTAAGGTAGATCAAAATTTTGAACGCGTTATTATTTATACTCTTAAGTGTTATACAGTCATTTTTTATTTATTTATTTATTTTACTTTATTTTTTTTATTATTAGGTATATTTACATAATTTCATTCATCTAATAGAATGTTAGCTGTTAACATTTTCACAAGGTCGAATCAGCTGGATAAATTTTATATTTTTCTTTTTTTTTTTTTTTCGTCTTTTTTTAGATTTCATTTATCATTCTGCAATACATATTTTCGACCCTTCTTGATCATTAGATCGTTGGATCATATATATTTAAATAATGATAATAAATATTGAATTCTATTAGCGTTCAATGCATGTAAGTAAGTAATATTCTCAATAAAATATACCTATAGGTATATCCACGTCATTTATGACGTGTAAGAAATATAAAATTAATGTAAAACGTGGTCATCAATAACCTTTTTGACTAATTCGTATATTATTCAATAACCAATACGTGTATGTAATTAATTATTCCAATCTGTCCGGCAATACTGACGTAATAAGAAAATTTAATCAACTCATCTTTTATTCAAACAATACTTAAAATAATCGTTAAAATAGTTGAATCTGTTACGAGGATATACATTATGTATATTAGGTGGTTCCATGTGAAACCGAGACTGATCCAGCCTTGCAGTTGTAGATTTCGATGAAACTTTTTTTTTTTTTTTATTATTTTTTCAAGCTAAAATTATACACCAAAGCGTTTTCGAATTGCATCCTTTATTTCGATTTATCAATTAACGAAAACATAGCCACTTGAGTTACCACTTGACCAAATTTTACAAATTCTTATTTTTTTTACAAAATGTCGTGCTCCAGGGCGAAAATGAGCCATATGAAAAATGGTCATTGTTCATGAACTCCAAAATTTCGTTTATTTTTTCTAGTTTTTTTTTTTCCAACGAACAAAAAAATGATAATAAAAAATTGCCGTTTTAGGAATCTTGAATTTAGTGTTTAAACTCGAATTTCTGCTGTGGTCTTCAATAACGGAGGTTCGAAAAAGTTTTTTTGTTTTCAAAAAGTTTGATTCTAAATGAACATTTTGTATATTAATCATTTTAGCCTTGGAGTATAAAAGTTTTGGACAAGAAAAAATGTGAAACTTGGTCAAATGGTAACTCAGCGATATTTTCGTTAATTGATAAATCAAAATAAATAGATACAATCAAAAAACACTTTGAAATATGATGTTAGCTTTAAAAAAGTAACCAAAAAATATTTTTTTTATTGAAATCGATAACCGCAAAGTCGGATCAGTCTCGGTATAACGTCTCTATCGAATACGGAATAAAAAAATTCGTCAGAATTGTGTGGAATTTTTTTTTTTTTAAATTTTTTTTCAGGAATAACGAACCGATCGGTTGATTCGACCTTTGATCTAGTTATGATCATAGATCGTGTTTCACAGAAACAGAATTTTACACAATTGTAGACGTGCAACAAGCACTCTGCACGCATACAACTAGCTTATAGCTGCATTTTTTTCAAAACTTATTATAACTAACAATAAATCGTGTACAGTGTATTTAATCTGTGGAATAATTATTGTTAGGCATGAGAGATTATTTGTTAAACATTCTTTTTATTATTGTATCATTCTGTTAATATAATTCATCATTGTATTACCTGAGGATAAAGAAACGAAAAAAAAAGACGAGTAAAATCGTAGGGGCATCACAGCGAAAATTGGCTATAGTCTAAAAACTATTCAGAGATATTACAATTTTATATATCTTTCAATTAAAGGAAAATTAGGTACTTTGATAAATCGATCGAGTGGCTCGTACTTAGAAGTTAAAATTTATAGAAAAGCAAATTTATTATTGGAAAATGAACCGTTGATATGAAATAGATTATACAAGTTGTGATTACTATCTGATAACTAGTTATCGAAAAAATATTCTACTTTCATTTAATGTAAAAAACAACTTATAGAAAAATGGTTGATATTTCCTCAAGAAATTTTTTTGAGTTTAAATAATGCATGGAAATTTTTTTTTCTTATTACTTTTCAAATAATGTCTCAGAATTCTGCCTTTGATTATTGTTATGATTGTATTTATTAAACAAATAATTAGTCTTAAACTGGTTAGTTTAGGTAATTCTTAAAGAACATTTGAATTCTTTAACTTTATGCATTTGCGTATATGTATTGACATTTGCGCGATTTTTTAACGGTAAAAAATTAATAATATAATAGATTGTATAAGTATGTATAGTATAATGTTTATAATATTAATAAAAAATAGCTTTAAACTACAGTCCGCGAGACAGACTTGGCACAAAAGCACGAGATTAATCATTTTTAGAGATACTATCCACAGCCCCGATAATGTAAAAAAGTTTTTCGGTAATAAATACCGTCAAATTATTTTCAAATTATCTAATTAACTATTTTTTTTTCTACTTTTTTTTAATGAGATTTTGATATTAAATTTGGGAGTTTTTTTAACCAGTGGTAAAATAATTAACATTTACACGGATTGATTCAATGTGTACTAGTAATTATGGAATTTTTAACAATTCTATGCTGATTATGGTGACACATATCAACACTGAACACATGACATCTAACCGGTACCCGCAAATCTTGCAAATTGTTCAGATATTATTATTTTCTCACGAATGAAAGCCATATTTAAAAAAACAAATACTTTTACTAAATATTGAATATACTTTTAGCTATAAGATACCATTATAAATCGTATATGTATATCGTAAACTTAATCAGTTAGTAACAAATCAATAATAAAAGCAGATGGTTGATGTGCAAAATACTGAATAAGATGATAAATATATAATATATATACCTATATATATATTTTTGCTTGTTTAATCAATCATTTATTCAAATAACAAATCTCAAAATGGTTGAGTATGTAGAAATACACGTTTGAAATTGCATAAAGTTAAAAATGAAGAAAAAAAAAACAAAGAAAAAGACTAATTGTAATGAGTACGGAAATAAATACCTATGTTTGAAATATTACCAGTATATATGCATGTTTGTAACATACATATTGTCATCAGATCAAAATACAAATATTTACATTCTACTAATGAGAATTAGATCGCTGGTATATATGGCACGATTGAATCGAATTTGCAGACTGTTCTAAAAGCAAAAGTAAACGCAAATAAAGAGAAGAAAAAAAAAGACAAGGTTAATGTGTATGTGTATATAAACATATAAAGCCGTTCATAAGAAATACATCACCACTGATGTATCATTTTGAAACATAAACAATGGTAAATTTTGTTAATATTGATTCATTCTAATCGCAATTCCTGGTTGTCTACGTGTTTTTACATGAATCTTTTACTTAGAGTATATATCTATGTTTACTTCTGCAATGATACGGGGCATATCTGATAGATAATTAGAGCTAGATTTGTAGTTATGTGAATGAATAATTTCCTTGTTTTTATTTCACCACACGCACTCGCACCAAATATTTGGCAAACAGCCTATTTTATCTCATGTTTATGGTCCAAGTGTTCAGAATCTGACACTCCAGCGCTGTTTTTCATTACACTAACAAATACGAAATAATAAGAAAAGTAAATAATCAGGTTTTTATCACAACATCGACAAACTAATGAGTAGTCACAAATGGCACAGCTTATGTAATGTGTCGAATTTAAAGTAAAAATAAAACGAAAAAGAATTTTAACAAAATATGGGACAAATAGTTTTCGACTTTTTATACAATTTCAATTATATTTTAATACTGCCATACCTAATAGTGTAATATAACTTCAAAGGATGATAAACCTGTCAATAACAGTTTTGATATCACGTTTTAGCAGCAAAAATTAGCATTTATTCATATTAAATGCTATTCTCTCATAGAAAAAAAAAAAAAAAAAAAAACGAAATGATACCACGACGGAAATTCTTCAATTGATTTCTTTCAATTCATGTATTGTTTTGGATCAACTGTTAATAAACATTACATGAGATCGGAAGGTGGTCTTTGAAAAGCAATACTAGCTACCGATAAACTGCATAAGCAGGCTGTGATGACACCTAATACTATGTAAACAGAAGTAATGAGCCAAAAGGCAAATAAATATAAAGTTTTGTTGCAGTATTTTCCTCTGGATGGATCATAGTTGGGTTCGAATTCCTTGTACACCCACATCGAGCCTGGTGAACAGAAAAATAAAATTTTCCTTGATTATATTGCGAAATAAATTGTTCTTTAATTCAAGAATTTAATTATTTGCTGTTTTTTATTTTGGTGATACAAGATTGATAAATTGCAAAATATAAAAATTTCCGCATTTTTACTCACCGATAATAAACCAGCCAAGCATAAAGCAGTTGATCAATGTCTGAGTAGAAGATTGTCTCATTCTTTCTTCGTCTCGTTCCTCTTGCCGTTCGCGTACTCTCACAGAAAGGTGTAACAATTGTTTAAAAACTCCTATCCCACCCCCGACTAATAAATACACCGGAATGTATTCGCCCTGTGGACAATCGTACAAATATAGTCCGCCGATTACCATCATACAAATTGGAACAACTATCGTCACACCAAGGATAATCGTACACCCAACTGAAATAAAAAACAGAGAGAGAAACATGTAAATAACATTTCGTTAATTATTGCAAGAATTATAATTCCCTTTAAGTCAAGGGCTTATTCTACTTTTCTTTAAACAAATATTTGAACAAAGAATTTAACTTCTGATATTTTTTATATCAGAAAAGGAGCAAAGAGAAACAAAAGTGGGCTTGCTGCAAGTAATGAAGGCTGAATGTTAATCTGCCATTTAAAATCTATTCACACACTCGAGCTGGCACAACACTAGAGTGTATATGGTCACGAAGAAAAACAATTAGACATTGTGGTATAACGATGATAAGGAAGTAAGTGAGTAAGGTAATAATGAGTGGGCTTAATAAATAGATGTATATAGAAGATATTCTAATTATGTAAATACATCGACAGGATGTGAAGAGCCATAAATTTGTTTTTTTTTTGTTTTTTTTTATGAATAAGTTGTAGATTTTTATCCTTATACTTACTTGTACCCAGCAAAAGAACAATAATATTTTTTATGAAGTCGAATACACCCTTAGAAGCCTTGTGCGCTTCTCTCATTCGACCAAATAAAGAATCGTAGGATGGTGGTGGTGCTGAAAATGGAAGAGATAACAAAATAATATACCTATATTCAAAAAACAATCTTTATGATCATAGTAAAGCACCATGTTTCAATTTAATCTCTGAATTGATTCTTGGACTGCTACAATGAATAAACTCAGCATAATAATTTATTCCAAGTTCAGTAAACTATTGTTCACCTATTCGTCAATAATTTCTAATTTTCCAGGGTGTTAACAGACTTTTGATTTTATTTTCAAAAACAATTCTAGACCATTTTATGTTTACATTAAAAAATACATTTGTCATTAATTTAGCCATTATTTTTTCATAAGTATTAGAGCGAAGCTATTGAAATGTTATAGTTCATAAATTCATATTAGGTGAATTGCTAATCCTGAAATAAATCAATTTTTGAATTACATAATTATCATTTAATGGTTCATAAAATTCATTCAAGGCCATTGGGAGCTACAACTGAGTTCCAAGTTGGCTCTGTTTCTTTTAAAAGCAATAATACCAATTTCAAAAACGACTGTGTACTAAGTTTGCAAAATTATTTATCCAGACACACATTCCCCACAATCCTAAGGTACTAATTCATCTGAAAATCTCCAAAAACCGCGTAAATAATCAGTACAAAATAAACAAATCAATTGGACTAAAAGTATCTAAATTTTGATGAAAAGTTTTTTTATTTCAGTCAACAGAAAAATAAAAAATTAAGTAACTACTATCAAAGCAAGCTGTTTTTTTTTTTTTTTTTTTATATATTTTCTAATCATTTGCACATATCTTCAGATTTTTTCGAAATAACAGAGGCTAGAGCCCATTAATCTGAAACCAAACAAGCAGAACACGCACTAAGTATGAATAATTTGGCTAAAAAATGTCTCAAATTGGAAAAATCGACTTTGTAAGTATAAAAATTGATTTAAAAACATAGTTCATAGCCAAATCAATCAAACAGTTAATTGCCTATCTCTTATCTCCAAAAATCATATTTTAGACTCTAAATTAGATCTTGAGCTGTTTCTGATATCTTGAGACCCTGTTAACACCCTGATACCGATCAAACATCATGTTATACAATATAATATACCGTTAGGATCTATAGCTTCTTCATAAGAAGGTGGTGCTCCTCGATCGCTAGCCAAAACGGACGGGTGGCCAATTGGAAGGTTTATATTATGATAGGACGGTGGTGGATTACAGGTGATTGGTATTATTTGAGGAGTAGTTCCTGGATTAACTCCTCCATTTACCGCAGGGGTATTATTCCCCTGATTTATTGGGCTCAGCGGCATTTCTTCGCGATTTTGCGGCGCACGCTTCCAATCCATACACGCAGCATTCAAATTGATCAGATGCAGTATCGACACCTAGTATCTGGTTGATGAGATAAAATAAATGAATAAATAAATAGAAATTAAGAAAAAAAAAAAAAAAGAAAAAGAAAGTATAAAAACTTGTTTCGAGTATGAGATGAGATTGTAACAAACGATTACTTTATTTTCAGAAAGCTGGAAAAAAAAAATTTTTCTCAATAAGAACTGTATGTAACAAAAGGGAGATTTTCTATTTCTTGTTGTTTGTTTTTTTTTTTTTCGAAAAATGGAAAGCTGGTGTTTTAAACAATTACCTTGGCAGCTACAAGGCTGATAACTGCTGTCAGAATTACTGTCGCACCCCCGTACGGCTATGGAGCATAAGTTTCACATTTCATGTTCCTTTCTACGTCCCAGTTCGCATTATAATTTTCATAAAAAATGTTTAAATTTTTCGTATTAAATGTGGGTAAATTAGCGATTATATATAAGGTTTAAATTTGTTGATATTACACTTTTTATACACTATTTGTTAGAGAGAAACAGTCATATCATCACTATAGCCAAACGCCATGACACGCCATGTGCGTAGCACGAAAGTTGTCAATGTTAGACGCCTGCGCATTTAGCTGTTTCAGATATACGCATGCGCTGTTTGTGTTGTTGGGTGCTTGCGCGGCGGGAGAAATTATGAATAGAATTTTACGAGGACTCACAATCAGAAGTAAAAAGTCTATAGATTCGGTTTATTGAACAGACTTAAAATCGCCGTGGTTTATTTAACCATTTATACATAGTTTTTATATGAGGCATTCAATATCGGGATGTGATTTGTTTTATAATGATACATAAATAAATAACTATAACGTAGGATTATGTCTTAAAGTTAAAGTGAAATTGAGACAACTAAATTTCGGTTTTTTAATTGAGAAGTTATAGTTTTAAAACTGAACTGGACTAATTCAATTATCACGAATTCACTTGTAGTCTAAAGTCTAGACTCTAGTCGAGTACGAACGTGATCTGTCGTTTATCAATTCATTAAAAAAGTGCAGGACGTGTTACTAATGCTTCTGTTCATCTTGTGCGCAAGTAAATTATTTAATTATAATAAAGTGGATGACTGTAAAGTATGTCTCATATGACATAATAGGATGCAAAGCATCCGTCCCATGTTTTACGGAATATAAAAAAATTGATGCGTGGGAAGTAATCTGAAACGAAATCTGAAAGTAGAAACATACTACGAATCAAACACAAAGTTCACTAGGATTCTCTTCTTTTCGCAGAAAAAATGCATAGAGAAAAAAATCATATACTAAATGGCATTCAATTTGCGGATATTTAATAACAATATTTTCATACCACGTGGCTGAAAAAAATCATATACTAAATGGCATTCAATTTGCGGATATTTAATAACAATATTTTCATACCACGTGGCTGATACCTACTTGAAGTTATTGCAAATGACCTTTTGAAATCGTTCTATGAGTAGTTGAGTAACCACTCAACAGAGTCAACAATTGTTGTTCGATTATTCGCTTTTATTTTATCACAAACTTTGGGCCAAGCTTCTGAAGAAAAGTTGACACGAATTATCCGCGACATGTAATATTCCAACGTGCGCTATTCGTACTACGTTAGATGTTACGTCGACTTTCCGTTCAAAGTGGGAGTTGCAGAATTATAAGACGTGCAGAACTGCGAAGACAAGTTATATCAATCTGTAGTCTCACAATAGTACAATTAGATTCTTTAGCACTTTGAAATGGCTAATTGCGGTATTGTGTGTCGCTACAAAAACTACTCCACACAGGGTAATCTAACAATACTATATTTTAAAAGCATGGGTAGTTGTAGCATAATTAATGTCGATGCTGTTTGTTAATTTTATGACAAAATTTTCAAGTTGATAGACATTATACAAAGCAGAGTGCAATATCATTTTGAAAATTTGCTCACGTCGTGGAAGAAACTATAGGATTAGTTTTTGAACATTAATGAAATTGAAAGACAAAATCATTGTAGATATTTCAATTGATAGTATTGATCGAAATATTGCCTATGTAGAAACTGAGTATAACTGTTAATGATTTACAATAATTAAAGCATCGACGTAAAATTATTTTCTTTAGTTACACAAATTTCTATTTATTTTTTCATATGTATAAAATATGTGATATCGACTATTATGCAGATTTGCTGATCGCTAGTTTCACGATCCTATTAGCGGCATGGATGGTCCAGCTCGTCAGGATTTGGAGAAGCAAGCGAAGACATCTTCTAAGTCTTGCTGCCAAGTTACCTGGTCCAAAACCTCTGCCTTTAATCGGTAATGCATTACAATTTGCCTGCAAACCAGAAGGTTAGTAAATTAATACCTTATTTATTTCAGAAGTTTATTTTTTGCTTCATTTATTACAATTATATCTCATCAGGAAACTATTATTCGAAATATACATAATTAGCGGTGAACTAATTAACTTTCTTGTAGTCTACTCGTTGTTCTAATGTTGTTTCATCTATTCGTTCACATAGAAATATTAGATCGAACAATAGAAGCGATTATGCCTTATGAGGACGTAACTCCAATGCGATTTTGGCTTGGCCCCTGGCTGCAAGTTGTAGTTACAGAACCTCGCGATATTGAGGTATGAGATTCCAATATTTTTACATCCGAAATTTTCTGTTCTTTCAAAAGAAATAATCAGAATCTAAAAGAATTCTTTGTTTTTGTAGCCAAATGTTAAACACTTCGATTAAGAATCTATTTGAATCGGTTCGAAAAAAACCTATGAATTATAATATACGGGTAAAAAACTGTTGATTTTTACAGTTTTCAAAAGATTTTATAAAATTTCATTGAAAGTTGTAGATACAACAGATTTCAACGTCATTAATTTTATTTATTATTCATTTACAGTCAATAAGTATTGTCATGGCATACACGTAATGCGAATATTAAATTATATTCAATTTTCACTTTTCGAGTCCCAATGCTATACCGACATCTTTTGGTAATCATCTAATGAAACAGTTCTTGTCCATCATGGTAGTACGAAGACCTTGTTGTTACACGGTCGTATGCATTCATATTGCCTAATTATACAACCAATAGTAAAGAATTTTGAACCTCTTACGTGATCCCATCAAAGTGAAATACCCTGTATATTAACGTGTATGTCACCAATTAGACATTGAAATCCCATTTTTTCGATTCAAAATTCAATCCATGAGGATATTACAGTCTGTACTGCTGTCGGTTTAATAAAAAATTGATATGCTGTCTTCGAAAAAATTGTCAAGTCTGTACACGTTATTTCTTATGATACACATATGGGTATGCAACAACGAAATTGACATTCTAGAGTTCCAACTGTAGTGTCCTTGGTGTGCGATATTACGAGCATTGAGAGTAGGTCAGATAGGATATCTACTTTTTAATTCATCAGTAGTAGGTATATAGACTGTGGAATCTTGTTTAAACGTTGATCAAAGAGACATGGCAATTATATTGTATTAATGAAATTAACGGTCAAAATTTTATTTGTATTTAACAAGATCCGAAAGAAATGCAAGAGTGCCTATAATGGGTGAATATAATTAGATGCAGTTGATGAATGTAGAAGCGGTCAGCGGAAATCAATGTGACTTGTTTAACATCGACAGTACAGACATACCTCTACAGAAGTATTAATATATCCGGAGCACGCATGGTTTTAATTCGAATATTCATAGCAAGCCGGTCCTAATTTATATTCCAACTTTATCCGTACAGATAATTTTGAACAGTCAGAAGTCCAGTCAAAAGGGTTCTATGTATCGGCTACTCTACCCGTTTTTCGGTGAAGGATTGATAAGCGGATCAGGTATGAATAGTCATAAGTTACATCTCATACGCTAATCATGTTTCCATCGAATACTGACCGAAGAAATAAACGAAAACAGATAACACGTGGCGATCACATCGAAAATTGTTTGCGCCAATGTTGAATGGTCAGACACTCGGAGGATACATTGACATTGTTCAAAAACATACCGAGATTTTTATCGACAAATTAAAACCCTTGGCCAACGGAATTCAATTCGATATCGAACCTTACCTAGCCAGATGTACCATCGATGCTTTCTGTGGTAATTATAGTGATTTTTATTAGACTTCAATATCGCAAAGTAGAACAATTCTACTTGGGGATATTATGGCTTATGGGATTAGAATACGGATTGGCTGTTTATCTGACTTCAGAGACCATCATGGGTTGCCGAGATGTGAATGCTCAAGAAAATCCAGATCAAGAATTCATACATTCAACGGAAAAGTGAGTGATCTATGATTGATCTATGATTTATGGTTATCGATTGAAAATCGTTACGTACAATTACACTTATCCAATTGACCATTCGTTTTTACTATATTTATGTCTGTACAGAATGTACCAAATAGTTCACAGCAGAATGATGAAGGTCTGGCTAAATCCAGATTGCATTTTCCGGTTATCGTCTATTTATCAAGAACAAAAAAGAAGCCAACGAATAATTCACGGCTTCACGGAAAAGGTGAATCTATAAATATATAGAAATCTGTACCTAGGTGAAATCTTTTTCTCGAAATTTGTCTGCAAAAAGTGTGAAACCAAAGTTTAGAATGATTCACACAATATTCACTAAAGACTAGTTATTTTCGAATTCTTCGAGAGTTTTTCAGAAGAATTCGGATTACAGATAAATTCGGGAAATAAGCAAATTGAAGAAAAGCTGTAAGCAATTTTTTAATACGATAAATAGTATAGTTTTGTAAAATTGACTAACGTATCTCAATAGCTGATAGCTTCGAAGAAGAAAGAATTCGCAACATCACCAAGCAGAGAAACTGATAACGGAAAAGACCAGAACTCAATCTTGGAGAAACTTTTCGAGAAACTAGAACAGGACCCTAAAATTCTCAATGACGAACAACTGAGGGACGAAATCTACACTGTTTACTTAGCGGTATTTAAATTAAATATATCATATAGTAGTCATCGTTTTCTATATTTGACAAATCGTGTAAAATTTATTTGAAATTTATCCTCCATTATGTAGAAACGTTAGTATTAGATACTGCGTTCTTCAAAGCGTGTAACAAATATCTCTGCTTTGGAGGTTTTTGATGAAATCATCTCTAAAGATGCAGAAAACTTTCGGATAATTTTTTCCGCCGAACTTTTCAGAAATTGACGACAGATTCCCCGATTTCTTAGTCCGCCTTAGGATACAGTCTTTATTTTATAATTGTACCAAACGATTATTCTCGATTGTCTTGTATGATAATTTTCAGTCACAAGACACGGTATCGTTGATTGGAAATTTCACTCTGCTAATGCTGGGAATCCATAAAGATATTCAAGAAAAAGTAAGAACTGAAGTGCTGGAGATATTGAGTACCGATACCATCGTCGCCAGTTCGTTATCGAACCTGAGATATTTGGAGATGGTTATCAAAGAAACCTTGCGGTTATTTCCAATAGCACCTCTTTTGGTGCGAACACTTCAAAGTGATTTGGCCCTCGGTCAGTTGAGCAGAAAATTTAAATTATTCTACGATCCATATCCTTACGCTAATTATTAACAAAAAATGGCTTTTCTGAACTTGCAGACACCTGCGTACTTCCGGGAGGCTGTGACGTGGTCATAGCCAATTACGTAACTCAAAGAAGCTCTAGGTATTGGAAGAACCCAACAAAATTTATTCCCGAAAGGTTTACAGCCGAGGAAACTGCAGGCAGGCACCCTTACGCTTATGTTCCATTCAGTGGTGGTCTAATGGGCTGCATAGGTATTGTATGAGGTTTTATACAAGATAATGGAATGTATAGCTGACTTTATTTATGTTCCATTCTATTCCTCATATTCATTGATGCAAGTATTTCTAATATAGAATCAATTGCATTCTTAAATTTCACTACTGACTGATTAGTGTTCATTTCTCCTCACTTTTAGGTCAGAAATTTGCAATGATGGCATTGAAAACAATCGTCGCAAATGTCGTAAGGAGTTACAGGATCGACTCTACGTTACGCATGGAAGACATTAAACTCAAATCTGATATTTCTATACGCTGTATCAATGGATTCAACATATCATTGGAATCCCTGTGACGATAATGTAACAGACCGAACGTGCAACTTTTCGACTTCGTAAAAAATGATCAACTGTTGCACACTTTACTCTCCTTTAGGCATCGTATCCTCGATGGTGTCTTCGTCATAAATTATCAGGTGTAAATTATTTGTGAATAACAAAACGTCTGATGCCTGACACTGATTTTCAAACGGAAGTAAATTCGAGAGACGACGATGAAAACGCAGATTATGGGATGAAAATCTGCAAAAAAAACGAAAATATGAAATTCGTCAAACTATTTATAGATACCCACCCATAGTGTACAAAAACTAATTCAAAATAACCAAAAATTATTTACTATTATTGAGTCATTAGTTGCCTAAAATTAATATCGTTTTTATTTTCAACATATTTCTCGGATTTGAATAAAAATTTTAACTCAGATAGCTACTTTGAATTTGTATTAATCGAAACCTAAATGAAAGACTTCTTATTTATATTGCTAAGAATATATTGTCGGAAAGCAAATTTTCACTGAACGACATCTCTGTAAAGGTATGATTGAAAATAAAGAAAAACTAAGAAAATACTATTTCCAACCTATTGGGCAATAGTTTAAGGGACCTGAATTTACTTGTGCCTATCCAAATTGTTCTTTTGGATAAAAATAAAAAATATTTGAAGTAACGTTATCCCCAGAGATTACCACTTACCGTTGCCACTGCCATGCAAGAATGTGCCTGTGGAAATGAATCTGTGCACAGAGATCGGATATGTATTACGATTTTACGCATATAATATGCATGTATGCATAGCTAAGAACAGTACATTTTTCATCAGTTCTCACGCTTCTTATATTCCCACGCTGCTATGTAATATGGATTACGTTGAATGACAAAAAATATACACTCACATACTAGGATGGATAAAGTTTAATCACGCAATCTGCGATAGTGATTTTATTAATATCCTGCATACATGCCCCAGAATAATATATGCAGGGTCGCCGAAATTCGACGTGCTCTATCAGTTACGCGAATTATCGAGACTATCAGATGCCTCCAGATTTTATGACCAAAATACAAGGCCCAAGATAAGGGACTCAAGGTATTTTGAACTACATAAAAATTGTCCATAATGTTACATTTCATTTCCCACGTATCTTGTACGGAATTTTAATCCAACATCACGAGATTGGTGCATCCCTGGTCTATCAATTTCCATATGATCATTTTTCCTTTCATGTTTTATATCAGATTTGTTGATCTCTATTTGAAAATCGTATATATGTATATGCGTATGAGCCATGGTCTTCTCTGTCAATTCTTCAGCCCATCGCATTATGTTAGTTTTTGGAACCGTAGTCCTAGCTGGCCTCTGTGGCTTCGCTGCTAACGCAAGCGACGTAAGTATGATATATATTTTTTTTTCTGCTGTTAATAACTTTCACGTTCATTCATACCTAAATCGTGAGGATTGAAGAAATTAATTATGATTTTTTTTTCTCAACGCCAACGATACAAATAAACATCGAAAAAATAAGCGTAGATGACGTGGACAACCCTCTCACCGACTCGTGGAGTGCTACCGTAGATTCAGCAAAACCTGTAAATAAACTTACGCTGAAGTTTCCACTTAAAACAGACATTCCGGCTGAAATGAGGGTAGGCTTATCAAATTTTTTGGATTTTTAGTACTCAAAGTTCAAACTACAGTCGAACCTCGCTAACTCGAACCTCTATAACTCGAAAACCTCCATAAGTCAGAGATTCAGTCTGTTCCCTTGCAAAAACCTCTGTAATTCGAAAAAAAAACAGAGAATAACTGAAAGTTTTCTGAACGTATCAAGGTTTATTATTTTGCCTCTGTAGCTCGAATTTAGAGATACCTGACCTCTATAAGTCGAAGGTCACCTCTATAACTCGAAGTTCCAATACCCTGACTTCTACAACTCGAACTGCTTTATGCAGTGACATTAAGATTACATGTCTCAACGTGCATCCCACGTGCTAATGCTTGTAAGTCACATGAACGAGTGATTCCGGATCAGTTTGTCTCGAAATGACTTCCAAACGGAAACTCAAATCTTTAAGTGTCCGTGAAAAGATTAGGGTGATTGAAGCAGTTAAGACGGCGAATTTTCACGAGCCTCTATAAGTCGAATATTGTTTTGGTCACCCTCTATAACTCGAAAACTTCGATAAGACGAAACCTCTATTACTCGAACGAATTAGCTCTTCCCTTAAGATTCGAGTTGGCGAGGTTCGACTGTATTAATTGCTGAAAGTCCGATACGTAAAAATGTAATACCGTTAACGCATTTAATTTCGTAGATGAAGTTAAAAGTCAAAATAGGTGGTAGTCCTCTCCCAGACGTCGACACAACAGCTTGCGAATCATTCAATGATGAGGTCGTAGGCAAGGGAATCGTCGCTGCAGGAAACCCCTTTCCTGATAAGTGCCCCGTAAAAGAGGTAAAGTCTTCCCTTTATGACGATAATTTATTTACCATGAAAGATGCACGCAATCAGAAAGTCGAAGACTGTAAAGCTACAAATGGCTGGTTTCGTAAAAATCTAATATGTTGATATTCGCGAAATTAAATCACCTGAGTACACATGACGAAATTGATTGTGATCAAGTCGAGGCCACGAAAATTTCTAACAAATGCGAATATGAATAAGAAATAACTTTAAAATTTGCATGACCTCAAATCGGTCACAATTATCAACCTCTTCGAATGTACAGAGCTCAATTCGTATTTCAGGGTGAGTATATGGTCGTTGGTTACTTCCCGGACAAGGAAAGGATGCCTCCAGGACTTCCGGATGGACAACTGGAGGGTACGATTGAGTTCTACATGCCTGGTGAAAAGCCTATTGCAATTGTACTATTCGAAGGAACAATTTCACACAAGGCACCTGGAATGGGATAATACACTATACCTATATACATCGATTTCTTTTACCTTGTCCTTTGCTCTGGAATACCATGTTCCGTTTATTATTCTTTCTCTACAAGTAATGAATATTATGATCAATAGTGTAGCAGTGTAAATGAAATTATCTAATCGATACAGTCACGCATTTTGGGAAGCTGTATAAAACGATTTATTTTTCCAACCCCTTGAATGAAATCTATACAATATGTAAGCCTGTAAACATTGTTCTTGGTCTTCGTATGCTTTAATATATATTTTTCTGTAATGGCGTATAAATTTCGCTCAAGTTACGAATTTCATCTCTTGTATAAGTTCAGTATTAATCCTGGAAGAACGTTCAGAGTTGTAGATATTTATCGTGGTTAGTCGAAAATATTCTCCCAATAAAATAGTCGAAGTAAAATAGTAGAAGTTTTGCTCATAATTATCAGAAACTGTCTGCCCAAGGTAATTCCTGATTTATTCATAATGTCAAGAGATTAATCTCCGACCAAAGATCATTCCTGATACAATTACTCACGATCTTCGACATTTCACAAATCGAGAATAATCTCATCGGGATCTGATCTGTGATGAAAAATTTTCATTGTCATCAAATATGCTAAGAATTGTTCTAATCTACAAAAATTTTACAAATTTTTTACTAAACATCAATAAGTTCTAACTGACATTATCCAAACTTAGTCAAAATCCTAATCAATATAAAAATGAAAATGGTAATGATAATGAAAGCCAGCTAGACCTGCTTGAAAACGTTCTCCAAGTGCAGTCGTAGTCAACTTAGAGCAACTTCCCCTATGCGTATCTGCCTCCACACGGAACGATGGTGTAGTTGAGAACCACTTTGTGCTTTCGAGTTCCCCTTCTATGTGCAATGGACCGAAACTCGTCGCCTCTCTCTCTCTCTCTCGTTGTCTTCGGCTAGATGCAAAATCTTTCAGATTGCGTTTTTCAGACAAGTATTCCTCAGAAATTAATACCGGTTGCCATATTGAACGTTAATGCATCATTTTGTTTGTTATTATTGCGTATCACAAACTACTTTTTCAGAAACATTCTATAGGAAACCTTGTTCCATAATCCATTAAAACGTCTGTGTCGTGGGAACTCAGCATAGGGATCCCATATTATTAGTCGAAATTTTTAAGCTAAATATCTCAAGTTGTAGTACCGCAAGGAGTACTGAAATTTCATCTACGTATAAAACACGCTTAATTAAACATATCCTGAAAGTTCCAGGAAATTTCTAAGAAAAATATTTTTGTGTTTGAGTTATGAATTTGGGCTATTTTTGATTTCATTTTTCGACCTCTCAGTCGCCGTAAGGCTGTCTGCGAATTCATCGAGAGGGGTATTCCGGAGTGCGTGCAATTTTGGACTACCACCGAGGGAGGCACGTATTATTCGTCGGGCAACTGAAGACGGTAAGGCAAAGCTCTTTTACTATGTATTTACTTGATCCAGTGATCGGCGATTAGCCATTTCGCTCTTCTTGTTTTTCGCCACGTGGTGAATTTAGATTTTTGTGGGTTAAATATTGCCGAGCCTCGAGTCGACGAGCCGTAGCCACTGTCATAAGACGGTAGTAGATTCTTATTTTTGAGTATTTCAAGTTAAGACATTGCTTGCACTCTGTATACCGTATAATTCGCGTGTAGTTCTGAATTTCCGCAATAAATTCGTTAAAGATAGTCGTAGTCCGTCACTCTCATACTGTCTCTCTCTCTCCCTCTCTTCAGAGATGCCTCAGCTCCTATTTTAGTGAACAGCGCAGTTTTACCGTCTTCCAGCTCAGTGAAAAATCTAGGGGTGATATTTCCTGAAGATTTAACTTGGAATGCCCATGTGGCGCAGATTTGATCGAAAGTATATTGCGTATTGTATCGATTGCGATTCAGAGGTTGTTCCCTATCTACTCGAGTTGAAAAACTACTGGTCAATGCTTTTTTTATCCCTCATTTTGACTACTCATGCATAGTGTATCACGATGATCTGTTGCAGTACCTCATAGTGATGAGCATAATTGGTCTTCGTCTTGTGGTCTTGGTCTTGGTCTGGCATTTTTTCACCAAGGCCAAGGCCAAGATCACATGTAACTTATTAAGACCAAGACCAAGACTGTGCACGCAATAACAAGACTAAAAGCAGGCCCGGAATGCAAGACTCTTGCAGTAGAGTTTTGAATTACACAATTGTATAATGTTCTACATAAGTAAATAATGAAGAAAGGCCTTTTCATATATACCTATATGGGTATCAAAAAATCCCAAATTCCATTTGCATTTCAAGTCGTTGATACTTGAAATATTTTTAATTTCTAATATTCAAACAAAACAAGACTGACATGAAATATCCATCATATTCAGTGCAGCGGCCATCACTCAAAGGCAACGCAAGTGAAGTTTAACTATACTCACTAGTCTTCTTCTTTACGCTAGTATCGTAGGGTTAGCTAATATTAGTTAGCTTGATAATATAATAATAATAATTAGTTGTAAGCTAAAGTCTTGGTTTTGGTTTTGCATTGGTGCACCTGTGGTCATATTTTGGAAACTTCATTACTAGACTAGTGACAAACGATCACAAGTGGAGAAATGAATGAAAAACATTTAAACAAAACCATGGTCGTTAACAAAGCAAATATAAAATATGTTATAGTGAAAACACGGAGAAATGTTAGACACTACAAATGCAGTAAATCTATTCGGTATATGTCGACCAAGAATTGATACAAAATAACCACCGATTTGATTTTAAATATTCTGGGTACAGTAGACTCCCGTTAAGTGCTCATGCTCGGGGCTGTAGGCAACCTGAATTCGGAGAAATGCGCACTTAAATGGAGCCCCCACTACGCGTACTAGTTCTCGAAAATACTACACAGTATAATCGAACTAACAAAAGAATAGGCGGCTGAAACCACATCACTCATAGAAAGACGGCGCAAGAGTGGGGGATCTGTCGATTCTGCGAAATATGCCGAAAACGTCGAAATTCCACGAAAGCGAGCACTTACCGGGGAAGCACTTAAAGGGAGTCTACTGTATCTGATTCTGTACGAAGCCTATGGCTTCATAAACTCAAACTCATCTCATTTTACTTTACTTGATTTATTTTATATTATTTTTACTTTTATGTTGCACTGCTTGTACAAGCTGATGCAACTTTTTGTATTTATCGTTTCCCGACACAACAAGAATGAACAACGTCCTATATATTTATCTCTCTTTCTCTCCCTCTCTCCCTCTCTCTCTCTCTCTCTCTCTGAATCTGGTAAAAATCGAGGCCATGATCTTTGGTAGTGCTAATTTCATGGTGAAATTAAACCACGCTGCGTTGCAGATAGTTGAAATTGGCGAGTCAAACATGGATGAAATATATGTCGGATATTAGATATCTAGGGGTCGTTTTGGACTGCATGCTGGCATGGTCGAATCATGTCGCTGGCATTAGAAGGAAAGCAGCTGGGGTACTTTACAGGGGGAAAATTAATACTCAAATCAAGCGTCGTTTCATCACTGCTCTCGTATTTCCTATTTTCGATTATTGTGCGATAGTCCTATACAATCTGACCGCGTGCACTTCGAAGACTATCTTTTTGCAGAAATTGGCACCTCGCGTCCTTCGCCGTTTCATATTACTGTCGTTTATCGTCACCTGGGGCGCCTGTCCTAGCCGCTTTCCATCATTTTGTCAATCTTGCGTCATTTTTGGTGACGTATATGCAAACCACGTAGCCAGTCATATGACTTTGGAACTGAAGGTTGGGAATGCAGTTGCTTACGTCAATGAGTACGTTTATAATGTCCTGGGCCAGTCTAGATCTTCGTCTTTTCGTTTCGAAGTCGCAAAAACTCATGCGATGATTCATGCGAGTGGACATTACCTGTCCAAGCTCCAGCTAGAAGTCTTTGCGTCTCGATAATTTCCAAATTCTTTACCTTGAAACTGTGCGTGATCTGGGCGTCTTCCTCGACTCTAAGTTATCCTAAACAGATCAGGTTAATGTTATATCTAGCCGCGTACATGGCTATTTTCAACATCTCGTCGTCTGCTTACCACAAAATTTACAAAGGCTCATGGTGGTCGCTTTGATACTCCCATTTTTCGATTACTGTCGCGTAGTCTTTGCTGACCTCCCGGCGGGTCTTGACATTAACCGTCAGTGACTCCAGAACACTCATGTCGGCTTTGTTTGTGGTGCCTCTCGTGATGCACATGTCACGCCTTATCGCTGGGAGCTTGACTGGCTCCAAGTTTAAGACAGAAGGCTTTCTCCTTTGTCAGCTCTGTGTGATTTTGCGGTCTGGATGACCTGTCACAAGGATGATTATGAAACTGTATTATGAAACTTGAACGTATTGCCTAGGCGATTGTCGAGTCTGCCAGATAATTCATCGATATTTGCAGGTGAACATTTCCGTACCTACATTACTATGTGCAAGTGCGAATAACAAAGTGATGAGAAAGAAATGGCCATTTTTGAATAAAAATTTGGATAATTTTCAGATTCGGAGACAGTCAACTGATATCAATATCAGCGTATAAATATCTCACCATCTTATATTCGGCTGTTTCATTGGCTCCGCAATTCTTGCTGGAATCATACGCTGCTTGATAAACGACCTAACATTTCTACGATTATAGGTATAAGCAGCCATGCGATTTCGTGGACCAAGAGGGTTACCACTTCTGGGTAATGCTCTAGACTTTACCGGAAATACTGAAGGTGAGTTTTGCCGATTATTAGATTACTATTTGCGATTTCAGCTTTTCCAATGAACCTAAGTACACAGGATGAGTCTCATCCACGTTCCAAAGTGTGATTCGCTTAGATATGCTGAAATACAGTTTTTCGGCTAATTGAACGACTGGGGGCTGAAAGACCGAAGCCGACTTTCACACTGCGTATGCCTTAGTCCTATGAATCAAACTTCCATGGGATCACACGTTTTATTTTCCTAAAAATCATGTTCCCATAGCAACTGAGGCTATAACTTTGATAATACTCACCGTCTATGAATTTATGAGGTATAAATTGATTTGCAATAACTAACGTCATCGATACAAAAATAATCAGTTTCATTACTTGTACAATTTTCGAATTTTTGTTTCATACGTATAAAATATGTGCTATCGATTATACTGCAGATTTGCTGATCGGTGTTTTCACGATCCTGTTAGTGGTATGGATGATCCAGCTCGTCAGAACTTGGAGATGCAAGCGAAAGCATCTTCTAAGTCTTGCTGCCAAGTTACCCGGTCCGAAACCTCTACCTCTAGTCGGCAACGCATTACAATTTGCTTGCAGACCGGAAGGTTAGTCAATTATTATCTTATTTTATTTCGTATGATTATTTTTTCCTTTATTTACCAAAATTTTAACCCATTGCATTGGTAGCAAACTTATTACTGAAAATATATAATTAGGGCCGAACCAATGAACTTTCTTATAGTTTTCTTGTTATTCTAATGTTGTTTTACTTATTCGTTCACATAGAACTATTAGATCGGGTAATAGAAATTTTCACGCCTTACGAGGACGTAACTCCATTTCGATTTTGGCTGGGCCCCTGGCTGCAAGTGGTAGTTTCAGAACCTCGTGATATTGAGGTAAAGTATTTGAATATTTATGGTCCAGAATTTTCTATCCCTCCAAGTGGAAGAATCAGAATTGAAGATATTCTTTATTTTCGTAGCCAAATGCTCAACACTTCGTCCAATAATTTATTCAAATCAGTTCGAAAAAACCCATCAATGAATCGGTACACGGGTCAAACGTTAATGATTTTTTTCATTAAACCGTAATTTGACATATAAACCGTATAAATGAGGTTTTACTATAGTATATATGTATTCAATGATACCAAACAATAATGCGATGATGTCTTAAATCTTTTCCGTGATTTTGTTATATAAAAGCACTTATCAAAAAATACTTACACAATTTTTCGCAGATCTTTTCTAACCTTACGTAACTGAGATATAATTTTTCAAGATTAGAAAAAAAAATCGCTATTCTCTGAAATTTGAAAAAATCTAATAAAACATATCAAAATTTTAGAACCATACAGCGAAAAGTATATTTGAAATTTGAAATTGGCAAAAAAAAACAAACTTTTTTCTAATTATTTAACATCGACGATACGAACATACCTCTAAGAAGTATTAATATGACCGGAGCACGCATGGTTTTAATTCGAATATTCATAGCAGGCAGGTCCTAATTTATATTCCAACTTCATCCGTACAGATAATTTTGAACAGTCAGAAGTCCAGTCAAAGGGGTTCTATGTATCGGCTACTCTACCCGTTTTTCGGTGAAGGATTGATAAGCGGATCAGGTATGAATAGTCATAAATTACATCTCATACGCTAATCATGTTTCCATCGAATACTGACCGAACAAATAAACGAAAACAGATGACACGTGGCGATCACATCGAAAATTGTTTGCACCCTTGTTGGATGGTCGAACACTCGCAGGGTACATTGACATTATTCAAAGACATGCCGAGATTTTTATCGCCAAATTGAAACCCTTGGCCAACGGAATTCGATTCGATATCGAGCCTTACCTAGCCAGATGTACCATGGACGCTTTCTGTGGTAATTATAGTGATTTTTATTAGACTTCAATATTGCCAAGTAGAACAATTCTACTTGGAGATATTATGTCTTATGGGATTAGAATACGGATTGGCTTTTTTTTGACTTCAGAGACCATCATGGGTTGCCGGGATGTGAATGCACAAGAAAATGCAGAACAAGAATTCATACATTCAACGGAAAAGTGAGTGATCTATGATTGATCTATGATTTATGGTTATCGATCGAAAATCGTCGCGTTCAGTTAGACTGATCTCCTTAATCAAATCGTTTTACTATGTTTATGTCTGTACAGAATGTACGAAATAGTTTATACCAGAATGATGAAGGTTTGGCTACATCCAGATTGCATTTTCCGGCTATCGCCTGTTTATCAAGAACAAAAAAGATGCCTGCGAATTATTCACGACTTCATTGAAAAGGTAAATCTATCAATATAAGGATATGTAGGTATGTGCATGGGTATGCATTATATTATCCTTTCTTACTTGAAGTGGATTCTGCCTCTCAAAATTTATACGCAAAAACTGTGAAACCAAAGTGCAGGCAGCTCAAACCATCTCAGATAAATTAAGGGAAGAAACAATTTGGGGTAGAGCTCAGCGAAATTATTAGCAATTTTTCAATAGTTTTATAAAACTGGCCAACGTATCTGAATTATAGCTGATAGCAGCAAAGAAGAAAGAATTCTCTACTTCACCAAACAAAGAAACTTACAACGAGGAAGACGGAAACTCAATCTTGGAGAAACTTCTCGGGAAACTGAAACAGGACCCTCAAATTCTCAGTGACGAACAACTCAGGGATGAAATCTACACTGTTTACTTGGCGGTATTTGAATTAAATATGTAATATAGTGGTCGTCGTTTTCAATATTTGACAAATTGCCTGAGATTTATTTCAAATTTTTTTCTCCATAATTCAGGAACATTAATATTAAATACTGCGTTCTTCGAACCACGTGTAACAAATATCTCGGCTTTGGAGGTTTTTGATGAAATCATTTCTAAGAGACGGAAAACTTTCGAATAATTTTTTCCGCCGAACTGTTCAGAATTTGATGACAGATTCCCCGATTTCTTAGTCCGATTATTGGGATACGGTCTTTATTTTAGAATTATATCAAATGATCATTTTCAATTGCCTCGTGTACTAATTTTCAGTCACAAGACACGGTATCGGTGATTGGAAATTTCACTCTGCTAATGCTGGGAATCCATAAAGATATTCAAGAAAAAGTCAGAACTGAAGTGCTGGAAATGCTGAGCACCGACATCATCGTCGCTAGTTCACTCTCGAACCTGAGATATTTGGAGATGGTTATCAAAGAAACCTTACGGTTATTTCCAATAGCACCTCTTTTGGTGCGAAAACTTCAAAGTGATTTGACCCTCGGTCAGTTGAGTAGAAAATTTAAATTATTCTATGATCCATATCCTCACGCTGATTATTAACAAAGAATGGCTTTTCTGAATTTACAGACAGCTGCGTACTTCCCGGAGGCTGCGACGTGGTTATAACCACTTACATGACTCAAAGAAGCTCTCGATATTGGAAAAACCCGACAAAATTCATTCCCGAGAGGTTCACAGCCGAGGAATCCGCACGTAGACACCCTTACGCTTACGTTCCATTCAGTGGTGGTCTAATGGGCTGCATAGGTATCGTATGATGTTTTATACAAGATAATGGAATGTATATCTGACTTGATTCATGTGTCATCCCATTCCTCATATTCATTGATGCAAGTATTTCTAATATAGAATAAATTGCATTCTCAAATTTCACTGCTGACTGATTAGTGTTCATTTCTTCTCACTTTTAGGTCAGAAATTTGCGATGATGGCATTGAAAACAATCATCGCAAATGTCGTAAGGAGTTACAGGATCGACTCTACGTTACGTATGGAAGACATTAAACTCAAGTCTGATATTTCTATACGCTGTATCAATGGATTCAACATATCATTGGAATCCCTGTGACGATCATGTAACAGACCGAACGTGCAACTTTTCGACTTCGTAAAAAGTGATCAACTGTTGCACACTTTACTCTCCTTTAGGCATCATATCCTCGATGGTGTCTTCGTCATAAATTATCAGGTGTCAATTATTTATGAATAACGTCACGTCTGATACCTGACACTGATTTTCAAACGAAAGCAAATACGAGAGACGACGATAAAAACGCAGATTATGGGATGGAAATCTGCAAAAAAAAAAAAAAATCGTATTCGTCAAACTATTCATAGATACCCGTAGTGTACAAAAACTGATATGAAATAACGAAAAATTATTTACTATTATTTAGTCATTAGTTGCCTAAAATTAATATCATTTTTATTTTCAACATATTTCCTGGATTTGAATAAAAATTCTCAAATAGCTACTTTGAATTTGTATTAATCGAAACCTAAATGAAAGGCTTCTTATTTATATGGCTAAGAATATATTGTCGAGAAGCAAATTTTCAATGAACGACATCTCTGTGAAGGTATGATTGAAAATTTATGTTACTTTTTATTAGAATGACTAAATTTCTTCAAAATATTAAAAGACGGCAATATTTAGTTTGTTGGTATGTTTCACAAACTAAGAAAATACTATTTCCAACCTATCAGGCAACGGTTTAAGGGTACTGAATTTACTTGTAAGTATCCAAATTGTTCTTTTGGATAAAAATATAAAACATTTGAAATAACGTTACCCCCAGAGATCAGGAGACTCGGTAGAGTCTCGCGCCAAGTACATTAAAAAGAATTTTTAACGCACGGCGTGAGACTCGACCGAGTCTCTATACCCGCATGAGAGCTCTACGGCCTATACGGCGACTGTGTTATCCTTAATTACTTCCGACTCGAGTTATACACGAGATTCAAATATTTATCTCAGAATATGGGTCCAAGCAGCTTTCATTTAAGCCCAATTTTTATGCAATCGGTGCACGGAGAGCTGAGATAGAATATTTCCGATTTACGGACACCCTCAGTTCGATCAACAAAATTTCTCCTTCTCCGTTTCCTTCGTCGTCGCCCACCAGCAATGTTGCCATCTTCTTCGGTCTGCATGTCATATGCTTCTACGACACTTTATATTATATTGCTCACCGCATTATGTTAGTTTCTGGAATCATAGTCCTCGCTGGCCTCTGTGGCTTCGCTGCCAACGCAGGCATATATAATTAATGTTAATAATTTTCACGTTCATTCATACCTAAATCGTAAGGATTCAAGAAATTGATTATGATTTTTTTCCTCAAAGCCAACGATACAAATAAACATCGAAAAAATAAGCGTAGATAACGTGGACAACCCTCTCACCGATCCGTGGAGTGCTACCGTAGATTCAGCGAAACCTGTAAATAAATGAGGGTAAATGAGGGTAGGCTTATCAAATTCTTTCGATTTTTTGTACTCAAAGTTCAAACTGTTGATTACTGAAAGTCCCTGAATTGGTGTGACGTTGAAATGTCGGCTGGGTACAGATAACATACAATATATAAAAATCTAATACCGTTAACGCATTTAATTTCGTAGATGAAGTTAAAAGTCAAACTAGGTGGTAGTCCTCTCCCAGACGTCGACACAACAGCTTGCGAATCATTCAATGATGAGGTCGTAGGCAAGGGAATCGTCGCTGCAGGAAACCCCTTTCCTGATAAGTGCCCCGTAAAAGAGGTAAAGTCTTCCCTTTATGACGATAATTTATTTACCATGAAAGATGCACGCAATCAGAAAGTCGAAGACTGTAAAGCTACAAATGGCTGGTTTCGTAAAAATCTAATATGTTGATATTCGCGAAATTAAATCACCTGAGTACACATGACGAGATTGATTATGACCAATTTAAGGCCACGAAAATTTCCAACAAATGCGAATATGAATGAGAAATAACTTTAAAATTTGCGTGACCTTAAATCGGTCACAATTATCAACCTCTTCGAATGTACAGAGCTCAATTCGTATTTCAGGGTGAGTATATGGTCGTCGATTACTTCCCGGACAAGGAAAGGATGCCTCCAGGACTTCCGGATAAAAAACTGGAGGGTACGATTGAGTTCTACATGCCTGGTGAAAAGCCTATTGCAATTGCACTATTCGAAGGAACAATTTCACACAAGGCACCTGGAATCCGATAATATACTATACCTATATACATCGATTTCTTTTACCTTGTCCTTTGCTCTGGAATACCATGTTCCGTTTATTAATCTTTCTGTACAAGTAATGAATATTATGATCAATAGTGTGGCAGTGTAAACGAAATTATCTAATCGATACAGTCACGCATTTTGGGAAGCTGTATAAAACGATTTATTTTTCCAACCCCTTGAATGAAATCTATACAATATGTAAGCCTGTAAACATTGTTCTTGGTCTTCGTATGCTTTAATATATATTTTTCTGTAATGGCGTATAAATTTCGCTCAAGTTACGAATTTCATCTATTGTATAAGTTCAGTATTAATCCTGGAATAACGTTCAGAGTTGTAGATATTTATCGTGGTTAGTCGAAAATATTCTCCCAATAAAATAGTCGAAGTAAAATAGTAGAAGTTTTGCTCATAATTATCAGAAACTGTCAGCCAAAGGTAATCCCTGATTTATTCATAATGTCAAGAGATTAATCTCCGACCGAAGATCATTCCTGATACAATTACTCACGATCTTCGACATTTTACAAATCGAGAATAATCTCATCGGGATCTGATCTGTGATGAAAAATTTTCATTGTCATCAAATATGCTAAGAATTGTTCAAATGTACAGAAATTTTACAAATTTTTTATTAAACATTAACAAGTTCTGACTGACGTTATCCAAACTTAGTCGAAATCCTAATCAATATACAAATAAAAATGGTAGTGATAACGAAACCAGCTAGACCTGCTCAAAGACGTTCTCCAAGTGCAGTCGTGGTCAACTTACTAGGAGTCGGTCGCACCTCTGGATCAAAGATCTTTTTTTTTACTTTTGGGAGTGTTTTCTGATACCAAAATATGAATTACCTGCTATATAACTCTCCTGATTGGGCCTTTGTTCTTCCAATTTTCACAATATACTGTACCGATGGGCATTTCATGAGTTTGGCTAATTGCCAGTGCTGGCAGTAAAATTATTGGGACTGACAATGTTTTCAACATTTTCGAGTAAAAGGAGATTTTTGAATTCATCAAACGAACGCTACGATTGATAGAAGATGAGAGACAATATGTCAATAGGCACAAAATAAGATGATTTTACACCTAGGATGATAAGTTTTGAGAATCTGGTGTACAATAACTACATAATTCAATGTACAAATTTGCACTCGAATGTGGAATCTTATAACGCTCAACCTCAATGAATTATTCCGGGGCAATTAGCCAGACTCATTAACTGTTCATCGGTATAGTATATTTTGCAAATTGGAAGAACGAAGGCCCAATCAGGAGAGTTATATAGCAGGTAATTTATATTTTGGTAGCAGAAAACATCCCCAAAAGTGGAGACAAGATCTTTGATCCGGAGGCGCGACCGACTCCTAGTTAGAGCAACTTCCCCTATGTGTATCTGCCTCCACACGGAACGATGGTGTAGTTGAGAACCACTTTGTGCTTTCGAGTTCCCCTTCCATGCGCAATGGACCGAAACTCGTCGCCTCTCTATCTCGTTGGCTTTGGCTAGACAAAAAATCTTTCAGATTTCGTTTTTCAGACGAGTATTTCTCAGAAATTAATACCGCCTGCCATATCGAACTTTGATGCATGATTTTTTTTCTTTTTATTACGTATCACATACTACTGTTTCAGAGACATTCCAAGAAACCTTGTTTCATAATCCATTGGAACGTCTGTGTCGTGGGAACTCAGCAGAGGGATCCTATGTTAGAAGTCGAAATTTTTAAGCCAAATATCTCAAGTTCTAGTACCGCAAGGAGTACTGAAATTTCACCTACGTATAAAACACACTTAATTAAACATATAGTAAGAGTTTCAGGAAATTTCTAAGAAAAACATTTTTGTTTTTTGAGTTTTGAATTTGGGCTATCTTTTTTTTCCTCTCAGTAGCCGTAAGGCTGTCTGCGAATTCATCGAGAGGGATATTCCGGAGTGCGTGCAATTTTGGACTACCACCGAGGGAGGCACGTATTATTCGTCGGGCAGCTGAAGACGGTAAGGCAAAGCTCTCTCACTATGAATTTACTTGATCCAGTGATCGGCGATCAGCCATTTTGCTTTTCTTATTTTTCGCTACGAGGTGAATTGAGATTTTTTTGGGTCAAATATTGCCGAGCCTCGAGTCGATGAGCCGTAGCCACTGTCATAAGACGGTAGTAGATCCTTATTTTTGAGTATATCAAGTTAAGACATTGCTTGCACTCTGAATACCGTAGAATTCGCGTGTAGTCCTGAATTTCCCCAATAAATTCGTTAAAGATAGTCGTAGTCCGTCACTCTCATACTGTCTCTCTCTCTCCCTCTCTTCAGAGATGCTTTAGCTCCTAATTTAGTGAACAGCGCAGTTTTACCGTCTTCCAGCTCGATGAAAAATCTAGGGGTGATATTGCCTGAAGATTTAACGTGGAATGCCCATGTGGCGCAGATTTGCTCGAGAGTATATTGCGTATTGTATCGATTGCGATTCAGGGGTTTTTCCCTATCTACTCACGTTGAAAAACTACTGGTTAGTGCTCTTGTTATCCCTTTTGACTACTCATGCATAGTGTAGTGTAGTACGATTATCTGTTGCAGTACCTTATAGTGATGAGCATAGTTGGCTTTCGTCTTGTGGTCTTAGTCTTGGTCTTGTATTCTTTCACCAAGGCCAAGGCCAAGATCACATGTAACTTATTAAGACCAAGACCAAGACTGTGCACGCAAGACTCTTGGCAACTTTCTGTATTTATCGTTTCCCGACACAACAAGCATAATAAACGTCCCATCTATCTATCTCTCTGTCTCTCCCTCTCTCTCAATCTGGTAAAGATCGAGGCCATGATCTTTGGCAGTGCTAATTTTATGGCGAAATTAAACCACGCTGCGTTGCAGATAGTTGAAATTGGCGAGTCAAACACACGTGAAATATATGTTGAATATTAGATATCTAGAGGTCGTTTTAGACTGCACGCTGGCACGGTCGAATCGTGTCACTGGCATTAGAAAAAAAGGCAGCTGGGGTACTTTACAGGGAGAAAATTAATACTCAAATCACGCGTCGTTTCATAACTGCTCTCGTATTTCCTATTTTCGATTACTGTGCGATAGTTCTATACAATCTGACCGCGTGCACTTCCAGGACTATCTTTTTGCAGAGATTGGCACCTCGCGTCCTTCGCCGTTTCATGTTACTGTCGTTTATCGTCACCTGGGGCGCCTGTCCTAGCCGCTTTCCATCATTTTGTCAATCTTGCGTCATTTTTGGCGACGTATATGCAAACCACCTAGCCAGTCATATGACTTTGGAACTGAAGATTGGGAATGCAGTTGCTTACGTCAATGAGGACGTTTATAATGTCCTAGGCCAGTCTAGATCTTCGTCTTTTCGTCTCGAAGTCGCAAAAATTCATGCGATGATTCATGCGAGTGGATATTACCTGTCCAAGCTTCAGCTAGAACTCTTTGTGTCTCGACCATAGTCTCCAAACTCGTTACCTTGAAACTGTGCGTGATCTAGGCGTCTTCCTCGACTCTAAGCTATCCTAAACAGATCAGGTTAATGTTATATCTAGTCGCGTACATGGCAACTTGTAGAGTTTTCAACATCTCGTCGTCTGCTTACCACAAAATTTACGAAGACTCACGGTGGTCGCTTTGATGCTCCCAATTTTCGATTACTGTCGCGTGGTCTTTGCTGACCTCCTGACGGGTCTTGACATTAACCTTCAGTGACTCCAGAACACTCATGTCGGCTTTGTTTGTGGTGCCTCTCGTGATGCACATGTCACGCCTTATCGCTGGGAGCTTGACTGGCTCCAAGTTTAGGACAGAAGGCTTTCTTCTTTGTCAGCTCTGTGTGATTTTGCGGTCTGGATGACCCGTCACAAAGATAATTATGAAACTATAATATGAAACTTGAACGTATTGCCTACGTGATTGTCGAGTCTACCAGATAATTCATCGATATTTGCAGATGAACATTTCGGTACCTACATTACTATGTGCAAGTGCGAATCACAAAGTGATGAGAAAGAAGTGGCCATTTTTGAATAAGAATTGGGATAATTTTCAAATTTGCAGACAGTCAACTAAAATCAATATCAGCGTATAAAATATGTCACCATATTATATTCGGCTGTTTGATTGGCTCCGCAATTCTTGTTGGAATCATACGCTGCTTGATAAACGACCTAACATTTCTGCGATTATAGGTATAAGCAAGCGATGCAATTTCGTGGACCAAGAGGGTTACCACTTCTGGGTAATGCTCTAGACTTTACCGGAAATACTGAAGGTGAGTTTTGCTGATTATTAGACTACTATTTGCGATTTCAGCTTTTCCAATGAACCTTAGTACACAGGCTGAGTCTTATCCACGTTCCAAAATATGATTCACTTAGATATGCTGAAATACAGTTTTTCGGCTAATTGAACGACTGGGGGCTGAAAAAACGAAGGCGACTTCCACACTGCGTATGCCTTAATCCTATGAATCAAACTTTCATGGGATCCCACGTTTTATTTTCCCAAAAATCCTGTTCTTATAGCAACTGAGGCTATAACTTTGATAACACTCACCGTGTATGAATTTATGATGTATAAATTGATTGGCAATAACTAACGTCATCGATACAGAAATAATCAGTTTCATTACTTGTAAAATTTTCTAGTATTTTTTTTTTTTTTTCATACGTATAAAATATGTGCTATCGATTATACTACAGATTTTCTGATCGGTGCTCTCACGATCCTGTTAGTGGTATGGATGGTCCAGCTCGTCAGAACTTGGAGATGCAAGCGAAAGCATCTTCTAAGTCTTGCTGCCAAGTTACCCGGTCCGAAACCTCTACCTCTAATCGGCAACGCATTAGAATTTGCTTGCAAACCGGAAAGTTAGTGAATTATTATCTTATTATATTTCGTATGGTTATTTTTTCCTTTATTTACTAAAATTTCAACCCATTGCATTGACAGCAAACTTATTACTGAGAATATGTATAATATATAATTAGGGCCCAACTAATGAACTTTCTTATAGTCTTCTTGTTATTCTAATGTTGTTTTACTTTTTCGTTCTCATAGAACTATTAGATCGGGCAATAGAAAATTTCATGCCTTATGAGGACGTAACCCCAATTCAATTTTGGCTCGGCCCCTGGCTGCAAGTGGTAATTTCAGAACCTCGCGATATTGAGGTGAGGTATTCTGATATTTATACTTGGGAATGTTTTATTCCTTCAAGTAGAAGAATCAGAATCAAAGGTATTCTTTATCTTCATAGCCAAATGCTCAACACTTCGACTAAGAATTTATTCGAATCGGTTCGAAAAGACCCACGAATGAATACACGGGTCAAACATTGATGATATTTTTCATTAAACCGTAATTTAACGTATAAACCGTATGAACGAGGTTTTACCGTAAAAACCCGAAACAAAAGATCAAAATTGAAAATTTCACATAAAAAAATGCCCTATATATTGACAAACAACAATTTCATTCAGTGTGTTTAATCCCAATTCGATCTGGGTACACTTACAATATCTTCTTGTCATTGGCAAGGATCGCCCTATATATTGACAAACAACAATTTTATACAGTGCACTCATTCTAATTCGATCTGGGTATATTTACAATTTTTTCGGTGTCATTGGCAAGGAATGCCCTATATATATGAAATTTCCAACTCGGAAGAATATATTCTTTCATTTACAAAGGTAATACAGAGAAAAAAGTATAGGTTTGTTAGTAAAACAGCGAAAATCGATTCATTTCCGGTAGAACCGGAAGTTCAAATTAAGCGAGACATGGAAATTTTTCATACCCATCATTTGATTGTAAAGTCCTGTGAATTTCAGATTTTTTCATCTAGCCGTTTCCGAGATCCCCGCGCGAGGTTGTCGAACACGCCGACAGACAGACCGACATCTTTCTAAATACCTCTTTTTCGAATTCTGGAAGGTCGAGCAACGTAAAGATTCGTTGAAATTAGCAAAAGTCACTTTTCGACCAAATCCAATACTTTTCTTATATCATCGTAGGTGATGAAAAGTAAAAAATCGCTATTCTCTGAAATTTGAAAAAATTTAGAAAAAATCTAATAAAACATAAGAAAATTTTTGAGCCATACTAGGAGATGGAGGTTTTCACATCACAGCGAAAAGTATATTTGAAAAATGTTGAAAAAAAATAATCCAAAAATTGGAATACATTTTTGTCATATAAATGAATGAAAAAGTTCCATATTATACATATTCGAAAAAAGTATATTTTAAAAATTACACGGTGATAAATATATCACAATAAGATCAACTGCAGTATTATTTCCCAAAAATTTGTTTTCTCCTGGATGCTCCCTAAATCGTAAGTTTATACCCTAATACTAAAGTTCAGACTCAAAAACGAATTTTTCGATTCCAATAAACCGTGCCAAAATCACGCTACTTGTCCTGTTCACTATATCGTGAGAATCACGTGAATCTACACGATCGGAGCGCGCAGGCGCCGAATAATACGAATTTTATGGGGTTAGACAACTCGCTGAAAATCTCCCTGGAGTTATAGTTGATTGCTTACATTGTTAAACTCAGCATACCCTAGGAATTTTTAGTATGACGAGTTGGCTATCCCCATAAAATTCGTATTATTCGGTGCCTGCGCGTTCCGACTGTATAATTTCACGTGATTCTCACGGTACGACACGGGATTTTTACGTTTTTGGGAAATTATTTTATTTCTCAATCATCTCATCAACTATCTTACAAATTATTGTTAATTTTATACGTAAGATGGTGACGTCCCTCGATGGAAAAATTTTGAAATTGACAAAATAAACAAAAAAAATTCCAAATAAAATATTAAAGAATTTTACTCTAAAAATGCACATGCACATGCACGAATGTTGTTCATGTGTACGCGAGCTATAGTGTGTGCTAATGGGTGGCTATCAACTCGTCGAATAGTTTATTGAATTATTGGGGAAAACCCTTTGGTTTCTTTTGAATAATATCAGCGGGAATAATTATTTATTGTACTGAATTGATTTATTAGGATAGTTTTTTACACATTAGATTGACAGGCGGAACCGTGCAGAATTTGTAAAGGAAAACGTGCGAACTGGCCTACCCTGGGGCCTCACGGGTGTGAGGTTGGCCAGAATGGTTGACACGCTGGGAAACCAGCGTGGATATTACAGCTCACGGGTTGATGACTTGAATTGGGAAAAAAACACGAACCCGCGGGTTGGCCTTCTCCGGGGTCTTACGTGAGTGAGACTGGCCGGAATGGTTGACACGCTGGGAAACCAGCGTGGGTATTACAACCCGCGGGATTAAAAGAGCGAGACAGGTTGTGACCGAACTAAAGTCGGATATTCACAACTGTATATATATATGCGTCTGTTACGGTTCGCCTGCGTAAGACTGTACACTCTCTAGAGGATGATTGGTTGTTGTCTGAGCCAATATTTAGGCGCGAGAATTACCTGTTTAAGGATTATGCAAGCCCATGAATAAATACCCATTTGTTACCTCACATTTGCCATTAGTTGATAACGTTGATCTATTGACCCCCGCGAATTATCGACCTGAGTCTATTGGAAGTGCGACGGTCATGGCCTAGCTGAACGAATGAGCTTGGGTACGTTAGGAGCCTGAGCTTGAGGCCGGTCGCTTGCACCCTGTAATTTTTCAAATATACTTTTTTCGAATATCGTAATTAGGAACTTTTTTGTTCATTTATATATCGAGAATGCATTCCAATTGTTGGAATATATTTTTTCAGTGTTTTTCAAACATACTTTCCGCTGTAATGAAACCTCCATCTCCTAGTATGGCTCAAAAATTTTGTTACGTTTTATTAGATTTTTCGGAATTTTCGGAAATATCATATCTCAGATACGAAGGTTTGAAAAAATCTGAAAGAAATTGGGTACGTATTCTTCGACAAGTTCTTTTATATAAAAAAATCACCAAACAGATCTGGAACATCATTGTCAGATTTTGAGCAGAATGTCGTGGAATGCCTCAACTATAATAGGTAAACATAATTACATGCAGTTGATAAATGTAGAAGCAGTCAGCGGAAATCAATTTGACTTATTTAACATCGACAGTACAGACATACCTCTACAGAAGTATTAATATATCCGGAGCACGCATTGTTTTAATTCGAATAATCATAGCAAGCAGGTCCTAATTTATATTCCAACTTTATCCGTACAGATAATTTTGAACAGTCAGAAGTCCTGTCAAAAGGGTTCTATGTATCGGCTACTCTACCCGTTATTCGGTGAAGGATTGATAAGCGGATCAGGTATGAACAGTCACAAATTACATCTCATACCCTATTCATGTTTCCATCGAATACTGACCGGACAAATAAACGAAAACAGATCACACGTGGCGATCACATCGAAAATTATTTGCGCCCTTGTTGGATGCTCGAACACTCGCAGGGTACATTGACATTGTTCAAAGACATGCCGAGATTTTTATCGCAAAATTAAAACCCTTGGCCAACGGAATTCAATTCGATATCGAGCCTTACCTAGCCAGATGTACCATGGACGTTTTCTGTGGTAAATATAGTGATTTTTATTAGACTTCAATATCGCAAAGTAGAACAATTCTACTTCGGGATATTATGTCTTACGGAATTATCTATACATATTGGCGCTTTATCTGACTTCAGAGACCATAATGGGATGCCAAGATTTGAATGTTCAAGAAAATCCAGACCAAGAATTCATGCATTCAACGGAAAGGTGAGTGATCTATGATCGATATATGATTTATGGTTATCGATTAAAAATCGTCGCGTTCAGTTAGACTGATCTCCTTAATCAAATCGTTTTAGTGTGTTAATGTATGTACAGACTGAACGAAATAGTTCACAACAGAATGATGAAGGTTTGGCTACATCCAGATTGTCTTTTCCGGCTATTGCCTGTTTATCAAGAACAAAAAAGATGCCAACGAATTATCCACGACTTCATTGAAAAGGTAAATCTATCAATATAGGGATATGTAGATATGTACATACATGGGTATGCATTATATTATCTTTTCTTACTTGAAGTGGATTCTAACTCTCAAAATTTGTCCGCAAAACTGCGAAACCAAAGTGCAGGTAGTTCAAACCATCGCAGATAAATTAAGGGAAGAAACAATTTGGGGTATAGCTTAGCGAAATTATTAGCAATTATTCAATACGATAAGTAGTATAGTTTTATAAAACTGGCCAACGTATTTGAATTATAGCTGATAGCAGCAAAGAAGAAAGAATTCTCTACTTCACGAAACAAAGAAACTTACAACGAGGAAGACGGAAACTCAATCTTGGAAAAACTTTTCGAGAAACTGAAACAAAACCCTCAAATTCTCAGTGACGAACACCTCAGGGATGAAATCTTCACTGTTTACTTAGCAGTATTTGAATTAAATATATAATATAGTAGTCGTCGCTTTCAATATTTGACAAATTGCCTGAGATTTATTTCAAATTATTTTCTCCATAATTTAGGAACATTAATATTAAATACTGCGTTCTTCGAACCACGTGTAACAAATATCTCTGCTTTGGAGGTTTTTGATGGAATCATTTCTAAAAATGCGGAAACCTTTCGGATAATTTTGTCCGCCGAACTGTTCAGAATTTGACGACAGATTCCCCGATTTCTTAGTCCGACTTAGGATACGGTCTTTAGTTTATAATTGTACCAAACGATTATTCTCAATTGTCTTGTATGATAATTTTCAGTCACAAGACACGGTATTGTCGATTGGAAATTTCACTTTGCTAATGCTGGGAATCCATAAAGATATTCAAGAAAAAGTCAGAACTGAAGTGCTGGAGATACTGAGTACCGATACCATCGTCGCCAGTTCGTTATCGAAGCTGAGATATTTGGAGATGGTTATTAAAGAAACCTTGCGGTTATTTCCAATAGCACCTCTTTTGGTGCGAAAACTTCAAAGTGATTTGGCCCTTGGTCAGTTGAGTAGAAAATTTAAATTATTCTATGATCAATATATCCTTAAGTTAATCATTAACACAGAAGGGTTTTTCCGAACTTGCAGACACCTGCGTACTCCCCGGAGGCTCTGACGTGGTTATATTCACTTACATGACTCAAAGAAGCTCTCGATATTGGAAAAACCCGACAAAATTTATTCCCGAAAGGTTCACAGCCGAGGAATCCGCACGCAGACACCCTTACGTTTACGTCCCATTCAGTGGTGGTCTAATGGGTTGCATAGGTATCGTATGATGTTTTATACAAGATAATGGAATGTATATCCGACTTGATTTATGTGTCATTCTATTCCTCGTATTCATGTATGCAAGTATTTCTAATATAGAATCAATTGCATTCTTAAATTTCACTGCTGACTGATTAGTGTTCATTTCTCCTCAAATTTAGGTCAGAAATTTGCAATAATGGCATTGAAAACAGTCGTCGCAAATGTCGTAAGGAGTTACAGGATCGACTCTACGTTACGTATGGAAGACATTAAACTCAAGTCTAATATTTCTGTACGCTCTGTCAATGGATTCAACATATCCTTGGAATCTCTGTGAGCATAATAACAGCCAAACCTGAATTTTTTTAAAATAAATACAAAATATCGAACACTGTTATTTGATCATGGTGTATCTGTAATATACACGTTAATAAGTTGTACATAACAAAACGTTTGATACCTAACACTAATTTCTTAGCAAAAGAAATAAAATTTAATTTTCTTTCGTCTATTTCAACTTATACTTCTTGATAAAAATACTAAAATAACTTTTTTCAACACGTGCAAGTAATAGGCCCTTTTTCTCGCATGTAAAGTAAATGGAAAATTGATCATTTCTAGCGCGGACTTCATTACCTCCCTAGGGAGGTAATATCCATTATTTCCCTAGGGAGGAAATGGATATAACTTCCCTAGGGAGGTAATGAGTGCATTCCCTCCCTGGAAGGAAGGAACTATTTCGCAAGTTTTCAAGTTTTTCAAAATTTGAAAAATTTCCAAAATTTCAAAAATTTCAAAAATATTCAAAATTCTTAAAATATTCAACATTTTAAAAACTTTTGTCAAATTTTCGAGTTATTCAAAATTTGCAAATCTTACAACACTTCGCAAATGCTCATAATGAATATGGTATACATATACCTATATATGTATTATTTTTCTATTGACGGGAATATAGATGAAAATCAGTCATTTTGTTTTGTTAATGAGTCCTTTTCCTCCTCAAAGAAGCGACCGTATCAAACGTTGTCAAACTTTGAAAGTATTGAAAAATTTCTGCGCTACATGCACGAAAAAGGGGCGATACATGCACTTGTTAAAAAAAGCACGGTGTACAACAAGGGGGGGAGGGTAATTTCTAGCTCGGCTGATGATGTTGCACGAGTCGGAGTCGAGGGTGTCTTCGGTACTCTCGTCTCCGACTTGTGCAACATCATCCAACCCTCATTAGAAATGCCCCCCCCCCCCCCCCCCCTGCCTGTTGTACAATGTACTATTACACCTACTGCGAGAGATAACAACTTGTCCTTGCCGTTGGTGTGCAAAAATATGTTCATAAAATCTGCATGTATGTCATAAAGTAGTCCATTTTTATCAGTTCTCACGCTTCTCATACTCCCACGTTTCTATGCAATATGGATTACGTTGAATGACAAAAAATATACACTTACATACTAGGATGGATAAAGTATAATCACGTAATCTGCGATAGCGATTTTATTTACATCCTGCAAGGAATTGTCAGACAATACGTACCACAAGTCATTACGCACAGTTGCAAATTTCATATCTTCTATAAGTTCAGCATTGAACCTAGTAGGACGTGATTTCTAGATATTAATCGTGGCCAATGAAAAATATTCTCCTAGTAAAACAGTAGAAGTGATATAGTAGAAGTCTTATACTGATGATTATGAAAAACTGTTAGCCCAATGTAATTCCTGCTTTATTTATAATGTTAAGAGATTAATTTTCGATCATAGGACAATTATACACGGTCTTCGATATCTTACACATCGAGAATAATCTCATCGGGATTTACACGAGATTTGTAGTTTGAGTTTTGAATTTGGGCTATTTTTTGGGGACCTTTTAGTAACCGCAAGGCTGTCTTCGAATTTTTTGAGAGGGGTGTTCTAAAGTACGTGCAATTTTGGACTACCACCGAGGGAGGCACATTCGTCAGATGGCTGAAAGGCAAGGTAAGGCTGAAAACGGTTTGCCTTTTCGTTTTACGCTACGAGGTGAATCGAGATTTTTGTGGGTCAAATATTGCCGAGTCCCGAGCCGTAGCCACTGTCATAAGACAGTAATAGATCCTTACTTTTGAGTATTTTGAGTATACCGCAGAATTCGCTTAAAATCCCGAACTCCGTCAATAATTGCGAGAAAGATGGTCGTGGTCCGTCACTGTCACTTTCTCATACTGTTTCTCTCTCTCCCTCTCTTCAAAGAAGCTTCACCTTCTATTCTAGTAAACGGCGGAGTTATACCTTTTTCAAGCTCAGTGAAGAACCCAGGGGTGATCATTTCTGAAGATTTAACTTGGAATGCTCATGTGGCCCAGATTTCTTCGAAGGTATTACATTGCACATTGTATCGTTTACGATTCAGGGATCGTTCCTTGTCTACTCACGTTATACAAAACTACTGGTCAATGTTCCAAAATTATTAATCTCTTATTTATCCTAAACTGGCGAGTGGCAATTTTGATATACATTTCTGAGTTGTGAATGTATGAAATAACTTTAGTCTATAGTTTTGCTTCGTGTACGTGTCCTGCAATTAGTGATCACTACCTACTAATGTCTATGTACTGAGCCTTTGACCGTAATTACGTATTGTTAATAATGTTAGGGTTAGTATAATTGGGCATTGTCATCATTATTGAAATTTATTGTAACGAGATTATTATGGTCTAGTTTTTGAACATTTATTGCATGGAACTGTCCTTAGGGAGTTTTACTCCACGACTAAATAAATGTCACTCTAATCCTGATCTCTCTCGCTGCAGTTTCTCCGGGCCAAGCTGAATTCTTGCTCTAATTCCAGGCCCATATATGTAGTATCGGGAATAGTTTAAGCTAGGCATAAGTTTATTTTTAAGAGAAAGACTGTAGCACTTAAGGTTTAGATTTACCATCACTAGAATATGGCGACGGTGACCAGACATGACCTGCGAAGCAGCCCCGAAACTCAGGGAAACGCATGTGGCCCACGCACCATGGACAAAGAGTGTGAGATAGAAGTATGAATGATATATGACTGGAGAAGGATGCAAGAGCTGCAGTTGGGGATTGCATATTCGTAAGAAGGACAGTTTTAGAACGACGGTTAAAGACGAAAGACGTAAGACGAGAAGTATCGGAATGACGACCGAATACAAAAGACGGACGACGATATAACTAAAGACGCATTGTGTAATAGACTTTTATTAACAAGTATATAAATAAATAGCCTTTATTATCTATTCAATATTATACTCGACGCCCAACATCCATTTATTTATACCCTCGCAAGATCCTACAATACTACATATAGCTAAAACCTTGAGTATCTTTTTGCGGACATCGGTTGCACCTCCTCGGGAAAAAATAATCTAGATCCAACGATATCCAGTCTGATTTTTGAAAATACTTGGATCTACGTTACTCTCCATAAATCTATTCAGATCTATTCATCGTCAGACTAACGTAGATATCCTTGATTTTAAAATTTATTGGGATTTTCTTTTTATAAAGGTTCGAAATCTCTCTTTAAATAAAAATTTTGAATTCTTACTGTTCGGCGATTTTCAATTTTTTAGTCTTGATCTTTGCAGATGTACGCAGATCTACAAGGATCTAAGAAAATTGGAAAAATGAAAAATCGAGATCTACGTAGATTTAAGTTGAATACGGAATTCAGATCTCCGTCGATCTAAATTATTTTTTCACCACACCTGCATGGAAAGTACAGACTTTCGTCCCCTCGCGTGAACGGGAAGTCGTACTTTCCGATGCAGGGGGTGGTGAAAAATAGTATACGCCACACGGGAAGGAAAAAGGCCATCTCACACGCAGTTTGGAATAGCCTACTTTCCCTCCCTAGGTGCGTAATATACTATTTCAAGCTCGCGATTTTCGTCGTTTCTTGTTGATGTCGTCTATCGTTCGTCTAAGGCGACAAACCTCAAAGCCGCTGTCAAAGCCGACCCGTTCATCTTGGTGTATAGATTATCCCCCAAAAAGCACCTCTGGTGCAAAAACCTTTCGCCAAGTACATTAATGTGGTATTCCCACAAAAATAGTGTTGCGGCCATCCAATCTACAAAAGTATTAAAATCAATGGACACTGCCAAGTACAATTAAATTTTCCCAATTAATTTCTGAATGTGACCTGATCCTACTTTTCGGTAGGTATTTACATTTCGATGTACATAACTTACGTCACACGTAATAACATGCAATACACGCACTTATCAGAGAAGATCAATTGAGAGTAAAATTAAGAAAAAGAAAAAAAAAATTTGGAGGTAGTGGTACTTGGCGGGCATTTTTGGCTGATGTCTAAATTATTACAAAAATGCCCGCCAAGTACCACTACCTCCAAATTTTTTTTGTCTTTTTCTTAATTTTACTCTCAATTGATCTTCTCTGATAAGTGCGTATATTGCATGTTATTACGTGTGACGTAAGTTATGTACATCGAAATGTGAATACCTACCGAAAAGTAGGATCAGGTCACATTCAGAAATTAATTGGGAAAATTTAATTGTACTTGGCAATGTCCATTGATTTCAATACTTTTATGTAGATTGAATGGCTGCAACACTATTTTTGTGGGAAATATCACATTCATGTACTTGGCGAAAGGTTTTTGCACCAGAGGTGCTTTTTGGGGGGTTTTCATTACTTTTTGTACCATCTCGATTCAGACTAATTAGTCTTGTTCATAACAAATTGTATAAATTATGTCCTCTGAAAATTGGTTCAAGTTTTAAGAAATGTTAGTGGCAGTTGATAAGAGTGTGTATGAATTTCTGTAGAATTGTATTAAAACAACGTTTAGATGTTAGCAGCTGATACGATATATACGATAGTTGACAATATCCGTCTTTTAACTGAGTGTAATTCGAAAACTACACATCGTACGAAAAATGTTAAGTGAAAAAAAATTTCAGTTCGAAGTAAACTTCAAAGTGATGACGTACAAAAAAATACGACGGTTCCGAAAAGTTGAAAGAAAATTATTATAAAATTGGTTTTTAAAATTTCTCAACAACCATACGTTTTTTATCATCCAAAAATTTCAGAGGATATTCCTTTATAGTGTAAAAAGAATGAGTACAAATTTTATCGTGAAGCCAGATTTCAGTTAGGAGATATATGAATTTTGTACCAAATTTATTGCGAACCAAAAGTACAACTTTTTCAGCACTGCGAAGTTGAAAGTTTTGTTTATTTAACGGTTTTTAAAGATTTTTTGAGTCGATACGAAGTCTTTGCGATGCAAAATTTTTGTTGTTGTTTTTGTTTCGAAATAAATTCAGTAAAAAATTCATATTTTCTGAACTAAATCTGAGTCCACAATAAAATTCATGCACGTTCTTTTCACACTATAGAGGAATATTCTCTGAAAGTCTCAGCCCCAAAAGACGTATGGCTTGTGAGAAATTTCAGAAACTAACTTTATAATAATTTTTTCCCAACTTTTTTCGTACATAATCATTTGGACGTCTACTTTAAACTGAAACTTTTTTATTCTCAACATTTTTTTGTATGATGTATAATTTTCGGGTTATACTTAACCAAAACTCGTGCCATGACGCTCGTACTTTCCTCATTCATCTAGATCCAGAAATATGCATCTGACAACTTGACAGTGACTATTTCCATGACCTAAAAAATCAAAACGCCACTTGGCAGAAATTGTGCATTTTAATTTTCAGGCATTATAGAAACGAATTGAAATTTTAATTTTAATTATATTATATATTATTATAATGTATTATTAAAATTCTTATTGAATTAGTATACCTACTTCATTTATATCGATCTCATAATCTTTAGAATGAAAGATGAGAAATATTACTATTTTTTAATGTCTTATATTAGCTCTTTTATCACGGAGATACGTCTATAATTTTCACGTCGTATAAAGTGTCGTATAAGCATAATATGACATGCAGACCGAAAGAAGATGGCAACGTTGCTGGTGGGCGACTACTTCGTTCCGAAAGAAACTGACAATGGCAACATAGCCGGTGGGCGACGACGAAGGAAACGGAGAAGGAGAAATTTTGTTGATCGAACTGAGGGTGTCCGTAAATCGGAAATATTCTATCTCAGCTCTCCGTGCACCGATTGCATAAAAATTGGGCTTAAATGAAAGCTGCTTGGACCCATATTCTGAGATAAATATTTGAATCTCGTGTATAACTCGAGTCGGAAGTTATTAAGGATAACACAGTCGCCGTATAGGCCGTAGAGCTCTCATGCGGGTATAGAGACTCGGTCGAGTCTCACGCCGTGCGTTAAAAATTCTTTTTAATGTACTTGGCGCGAGACTCTACCGAGTCTCTTGATGTAAGCCTGTAAACATTGTTCTTGGTCTTCGTATGCTTTATTATATATTTTTCTGTAGTGGCGTATAAATTTCGCTCAAGTTACGAATTTCATCTCTAGTATAAGTTCAGCATTAATCCTGGAAGAACGTTCAGAGTTCCAGATATTTATCGTGGTTAGTCGAAAATATTCTCCCAATAAAATAGTCCAAGTAAAATAGTAGCAGTTTTGCTGATAATTATCAGAAACTGTCAGCCCAAGGTAATTCCTGATTTATTCATAATGTCAAGAGATTAATTTCCGACCAAAGATCATTCCTGATACAATTACTCATGATCTTCGATATTTTACAAATCGAGAATAATCTCATCGGGATTTGATCTGTGATGAAAAATTTTCATTGTCATCAAATATGCTAAGAATTGTTCTAATGTACAGAAATTTTACAAATTTTTTACTAAATATCAACAAGATCTGACTGACGTTATCCAAACTTAGTCGAAATCCTAATCAATATACAAATAAAAATGGTAATGATAACGAAACCAGCTAGACCTGCTCAAAGACGTTCTCCAAGTGCAGTCGTGGTCAACTTACTAGGAGTCGGTCGCACCTCTGGATCAAAGATCTTTTTTCTACTTTTGGGAGTGTTTTCTAATACCAAAATATGAATTACCTGCTATATAACTCTCCTGATTGGGCCTTTGTTCTTCCAATTTGCACAATATACTGTACCGATGGGCATTTCATGAGTTTGGCTAATTGCCAGTGCTGGCAGTAAAATTATTGGGACTGACAATGTTTTCAACATTTTCGAGTAAAAGGAGATTTTTGAATTCATCAAACGAACGCTACGATTGATAGAAGATGAGAGACAATATGTCAATAGGCACAAAATAAGATGATTTTACACCTAGGATGATAAGTTTTGAGAATCTGGTGTACAATAACTACATAATTCAATGTACAAATTTGCACTCGAATGTGGAATCTTATAACGCTCAACCTCAATGAATTATTCCGGGGCAATTAGCCCGACTCATTAACTGTTCATCGGTATAGTATATTTTGCAAATTGGAAGAACGAAGGCCCAATCAGGAGAGTTATATAGCAGGTAATTTATATTTTGGTAGCAGAAAACATCCCCAAAAGTGGAGACAAGATCTTTGATCCGGAGGCGCGACCGACTCCTAGTTAGAGCAACTTCCCCTATGTGTATCTGCCTCCACACGGAACGATGGTGTAGTTGAGAACCACTTTGAGCTTTCGAGTTCCCCTTCCATGCGCAATGGACCGAAACTCGTCGCCTCTCTATCTCGTTGGCTTTGGCTAGACAAAAAATCTTTCAGAATGCGTTTTTCAGACGAGTATTTCTCAGAAATTAATACCGCCTGCCACATCGAACTTTAATGCATGATTTTTTTTCTTTTTATTACGTATCACATACTACTGTTTCAGAGACATTCCAAGAAACCTTGTTTCATAATCCATTGGAACGTCTGTGTCGTGGGAACTCAGCACAGGGATCCTATGTTAGAAGTCGAAATTTTTAAGCTAAATATCTCAAGTTCTAGTACCGCAAGGAGTACTGAAATTTCACCTACGTATAAAACACACTTAATTAAACATATAGTAAGAGTTTCAGGAAATTTCTAAGAAAAACATTTGTTTTTTTGAGTTTTGAATTTGGGCTAATTTTTTTTTTTTTTTCCTCTCAGTAGCCGTAAGGCTGTCTGCGAATTCATCGAGAGGGGTATTCCGGAGTGCGTGCAATTTTGGACTACCACCGAGGGAGGCACGTATTATTCGTCGGGCAACTGAAGACGGTAAGGCAAAGCTCTTTTACTATGTATTTACTTGATCCAGTGATCGGGGATTAGCCATTTCGCTCTTCTTGTTTTTCGCCACGTGGTGAATTTAGATTTTTGTGGGTTAAATATTGCCGAGCCTCGAGTCGACGAGCCGTAGCCACTGTCATAAGACGGTAGTAGATTCTTATTTTTGAGTATTTCAAGTTAAGACATTGCTTGCACTCTGTATACCGTATAATTCGCGTGTAGTTCTGAATTTCCGCAATAAATTCGTTAAAGATAGTCGTAGTCCGTCACTCTCATACTGTCTCTCTCTCTCCCTCTCTTCAGAGATGCCTCAGCTCCTATTTTAGTGAACAGCGCAGTTTTACCGTCTTCCAGCTCAGTGAAAAATCTAGGGGTGATATTTCCTGAAGATTTAACTTGGAATGCCCATGTGGCGCAGATTTGATCGAAAGTATATTGCGTATTGTATCGATTGCGATTCAGAGGTTGTTCCCTATCTACTCGAGTTGAAAAACTACTGGTCAATGCTTTTTTTATCCCTCATTTTGACTACTCATGCATAGTGTATCACGATGATCTGTTGCAGTACCTCATAGTGATGAGCATAATTGGTCTTCGTCTTGTGGTCTTGGTCTTGGTCTGGCATTTTTTCACCAAGGCCAAGGCCAAGATCACATGTAACTTATTAAGACCAAGACCAAGACTGTGCACGCAATAACAAGACTAAAAGCAGGCCCGGAATGCAAGACTCTTGCAGTAGAGTTTTGAATTACACAATCGTGTAATGTTCTACATAAGTAAATAATCAAGAAAGGCCTTTTGATATACAGGGTGGTCCATTTTAATCGCCCCAGGCGAATATCTCAATAACTAAGAGAGATACAAGAAATAGTTTCGTACAAAACTTGAAGGGTTTCAAGGGGGAAAGATAATGCTGGTATGTGTTGACTTGTAGATTTTGCCACTTCCGAGATTTCGCAAGTAACTTTAGATTTTAGATATAGGGAACACATATTTCGAATATAAGGTGCTGATAGCGAAATCAAAGACTACTTCAAATACGAAAAAAAAAAATTTTTTTGTATGAAAAGAAAAAATTAAAAAATTCGAGAACAAAAAAAAATTTTTAAATTAATTGTTTTTTTTTTTCAATACTTCGTTTCAAATGTTCTTTTTATAATATTTAAAAAAATGATTTTCAGTTTAATCATTTTCAATTGAATCTTATGTCCATATTTGTACTCATTTATTTTGATCATACCTAATTTTTCTTCGGAAACGTCAAACATTTTTCATAATTTCAATAAATCTATTGAATATGTGCGAAAGCTTCATAGAAGAAGAAAAAAATTAATTAATTGAAAATTTTGAATTTTTTTTATTTTGCTTTTTTGAATTTGTTTTTTCATACATTTTTTTTTTTTTAATTCGTATTTGAATTAGTCTTTGATCTCGCTATCAGCTCCTTATCTTCAAAATATGTGTTACGTATCTAAAATCCAAAGTTACTTGCAAAATCTCGGAGGTGGCAAGATCCACAAGTCAACACGTACCAGCATTATATTTCCCCCTTAAAACCCTACAAGTATTGTATCAAACTTTTTCTTGTATCTCTTTTAGTTTTTGTGATATTCGCTTGGGGCGATTAAAATGGACCACCTTGTATACTTATATCGGTATCAAAAAACCCCAGATTCCATTTGCATTTCAAGTCATCGATACTTGCAATATTTTTAATTTCTAATATTCAAACAAAACAAGACTGACATGAAATATCCACCATATTCAGTCCAGCGACCGTCACTCAAAGGCGACGCAAGTGAAGTTTAACTATACTCACTAGTCTTTTTCTTTACGCTAGTACCGTAGGGTTAGCTAATATTAGTTAGCTTGATAATATAATAATAATAACACTGGTCTGCAACTAAAAAATTTATTCTTCTCCTCATTGTTTTCGTGCATGATAACATTATATTTGGTGTTCTAAACACGGAATTTATCACGCAAATAAATACAGCACATAGATTTTAAATATAATGTCCATTTAATTTAAAAAAACGAGGATTTTGTTGCAGACCAGTGTAATTAGTTGCGAGCTAAAGTCTTGGTTTTGTGGTCTTATTTTGGAAACTTTATTACTAGACTAGTGACAAACGATCACAAGTGGAGGGATGAATGAAAAACATTTAAACAAAACCATGGTCGTTAACAAAGCAAATATAAAATATGTTATAGTGAAGACACGGAGAAATGTTAGACACTACAAACGCAGTAAATCTATTCGGTATTTGTCGACCAAGAGTTGTTACAAAATAACCACCGATTTGATTTTAAATATTCTGGGTATCTGATTCTGTACGAAGTCTGCGGCTTCACAAACTCAAACTCAAACTCAAACTCATCTCATTTTACTTTACTTTATTTATATCATGTTATTTTTATTTTTAGGTTGCACTGCTTGTACAAGCTGATGCAACTTTTCGTATTTATCGTTTCCCGACACAACAAGAATAATAAACGTCCTATATGTCCCTCTCCCTCTCCCTCTCCCTCTCCCTCTCCCTCTCCCTCTCCCTCTCCCTCTCCCTCTCCCTCTCCCTCTCCCTCTCCCTCTCCCTCTCCCTCTCCCTCTCCCTCTCCCTCTCCCTCTCCCTCTCCCTCTCCCTCTCCCTCTCCCTCTCCCTCTCCCTCTCCCTCTCCCTCTCCCTCTCCCTCTCCCTCTCCCTCTCCCTCTCCCTCTCCGCATCCAATGCCAATGCTCCACAGCAATAATTACATATTTAATTGCATATTTTGTTATTTTTCATTATAGTTATAGTTTTATTTTGTAATGTTTTTTGGTTTTTTTTTTTATTGTATTGTATTTTCATTTTTATTTTTATTTGTAATGCTTTTTGTATGCCTGCGGCCTCAGGGAGTTATGCTCCAAGGCCGAATAAATACCGCTCTATTCTATTCTATTCTATTCTCCCTCTCCCTCTCCCTCTCCCTCTCCCTCTCCCTCTCCCTCTCCCTCTCCCTCTCCCTCTCCCTCTCCCTCTCCCTCTCCCTCTCCCTCTCCCTCTCCCTCTCCCTCTCCCTCTCCCTCTCCCTCTCCCTCTCCCTCTCCCTCTCCCTCTCCCTCTCCCTCTCCCTCTCCCTCTCCCTCTCCCTCTCCCTCTCCCTCTCCCTCTCCCTCTCCCTCTCCCTCTCCCTCTCCCTCTCCCTCTCCCTCTCCCTCTCCCTCTCCCTCTCCCTCTCCCTCTCCCTCTCCCTCTATATGTCGGATATATATATGTCGTAATAAATATATGTCGGATATTAGATGTCTAGGGGTCGTTTCGGACTGCACGCTGGCATGGTCGAAACGTGTCGCTGACATTAGAAGGAAGGCAGCTGGGGTACTTTACAGGGGGAAAATTACCTAGCCTTACCAAACCACCTAGCCAGTCATATGACTTTGGAACTAAAGGTTGGAATAATGCAGTTGCTTACGTCAATGAGGACGTTTATAATGTCCTAGGCCAGTCTAGATCTTCGTCTTTTCGTCTCGAAGTCGCAAAAACTCATGCGATGATTCATGCGAGTGGACATTACCTGTCCAAGCTCCAGCTAGAATTCTTTGCGTCTCGATAATTTCCAAATTCGTTACCTTGAAACTGTGCGTGATCTGGGCGTCTTCCTCGACTCTAAGTTATCCTAAACAGATCAGGTTAATGTTATATCTAGCCGCGTACATGGCTATTTTCAACATCTCGTCGTCTGCTTACCACAAAATTTACAAAGACTCATGGTGGTCGCTTTGATACTCCCATTTTTCGATTAATGTCGCGTAGTCTTTGCTGACCTCCCGGCGGGTCTTGACATTAACCTTCAGTGACTCCAGAACACTCATGTCGGCTTTGTTTGTGGTGCCTCTCATGATGCACATGTCACGCCTTATCGCTGGCAGCTTGACTGGCTCCAAGTTTAGGACAGAAGGCTTTCTTCTTTGTCAGCTCTGTGTGATTTTGCGGTCTGAGTGACCCGTAACAAAGATAATTATAAAACTGTCATACGAAACTTGAATGTATTGCCTAAATAGGCGATTGTCGATTCTACCAGATAATTCATCGATATTTGCAGATGAACATTTCGTACCTACATTACTATGTGCAAGTGCGAATAACTAAGTAATGAGGGATGGCCATTTCTGAATAAAAATTTTAATAATTTTCAGATTTGCATAGTCAACTGAAATCAATATCAGCGTACGAAATATCTCATCATCTTATATTCGGCTCTTTGATTGGCTCCGCAATTCTTGCTGGAATCATACGCTGCTTGATAAACTACCTAACATTTCTGCGATTATATAAGGTATAAGCAAGCCATGCGATTCCGTGGACCAAGAGGGTTACCACTTCTAGGTAATGCTCTAGACTTTACCGGGAATACTGAAGGTGAGTTTTGCTGATTATTAGATTACTATTTGCGATTTCAGTTTTTCCAATGAACCTGAGTATACGGGATGAGTCTTATCCACGTTCCAAAATGTGATTCGCTTAGATATGCTCAAATACAGTTTTTCGGCTAATTGAACGACTGGGGGGTGGAAAATCGAAGCCGACTTCCACACTGCGTATACCTTAATCCTATGAATCAAACTTTCATGGGATCCCACGTTTTATTTTCCCAAAAATTATGTTCTTATAGCAACTGAGGCTATAACTTTGATAATACTCACCGTGTATGAATTTATGACGTATAAATTGATTTGCAATCATTAACGCCATCGAAACAAAAATAATCAGTTTCTTTACTTGCCCAATTTTCAATATTTTTTTTTTTCATGTGTATAAAATATGTGCTATCGACTATACCGCAGATTTGCTGATCGGTGCTTTCACGATCCTGTTAGTGGTATGGATGGTCCAGCTCGTCAGAACTTGGAGATGCAAGCGAAAGCATCTTCTAAGTCTTGCTGCCAAGTTACCCGGTCCGAAACCTCTACCTCTAATCGGCAACGCATTACAATTTGCTTGCAAACCGGAAGGTTAGTAAATTATTATCTTATTCTATTCCGTATGATTATTTTTTTCTTCAATTACTACAATTTTAACCCATTGCATTGGTAGCAAACTTATTACTGAAGATATCTAATTAGGGCCGAACTAATGAACTTTCTTATAGTTTTCTTGTTATTCTAATGTTGTTTTACTTATTCGTTCACATAGAACTATTAGATCGGGTAATAGAAATTTTCACGCCTTACGAGGACGTAACTCCATTTCGATTTTGGCTGGGCCCCTGGCTGCAAGTGGTAGTTTCAGAACCTCGCGATATTGAGGTAAAGTATTTTAATATTTATGGTCCAGAATTTTCTATCCCTCCAAGTGGAAGAATCAGAATTAAAGGAATTCTCTATCTTCGTAGCCAAATGCTCAGCACTTTGACTAAGAATTTATTCGAATCGGTTCGAAAAGACCCATTAATGAATACACGGGTCAAACATTGATGATATTTTTCATACAACCGTAATTTAACGTATAAACCGTATGAACGAGGATTTACCATAGTATATTTGTATTCAACGATACCCAACAAAAATGTAAGAGGAGCTAGGGCATTCCATGACACTCCGATCAAAATCTGGCAATAATGTCTCAAATCTTTTCCGTGATTTTGTTATACCTATAAAAACACTTAATGAAAAATACTCACACAATATACGTATATACGTATCTGAGATATAATTTTTGACGGTTAAAAAAAACAAGCCGGAAAAACAGTTTTTCGGAATACTTTACATCTGAAAGAAAAAAAGGGATGAGTTTGTCAAGGGAAGAAAAAGTATGAAAAAGTAATGAAAAACCGAAAAAAAAGATCAAAATTGAAAATTTCACATAAAAAAATGCCCTATATATTGACAAACAACAATTTCATTTAGTGTGTTTAATCCCAATTCGATCTGGGTACACTTACAATTTTTTCTTGTCATTGGTAAGGATCCCCCTATATATTGACAAACAACAATTTTATACAGTGCACGCATTCTAATTCTATCTGGGTATATTCACAATTTTTTCGGTGTCATTGGCAACGAATGCCCTATATATATGAAATTCTCTACTTGGAAGAACATATTCTTTCATTTACAAAGGTAATACAGAGAAAAAAGTATAGATTTGTCAGTAAAACATCGAAAATCGATTCATTTCCGGTAGAACCGGAAGTTCAAATTAAACAAGACATGGAAATTTTTCATGCCCATCATTTGGTTGTAAAGTCCTGTAAATTTCAGATTTTTTCATCGAGCCGTTTCCGAGATCACCGCGCGAGTTTGTCGAACAGGCCGACAGACAGACCGACATCTTTCTAAAAACCTGTTTTTCGAATTCTAGAAGATCGAAAGCGTGAATATCCCTTGAAATTAGCAAAAGTCACTTTTCGACCAAATCCAATACTTTTCTTGTATCACCGTAAGTGACGAAAAGTAAAAAATCGCTATTCTCTGAAATTTGAAAAAATTCAGAAAAAATCTAATAAAACATAACAAAATTTTTGAGCCGTACTAGGAGATGGAGGTTTTCACATCACAGCGAAAAGTATATTTGAAAAATGTTGAAAATTGGAAATTGCCCTCCCCCCCTTGTCGTACACCGTGCTTTTTTTAACAAGTGCATGTATAGGCTCTTTTTCGTGCATGTAACGCAACATTTTCTCAATACTTTTAAAATTTGACAATTTTTGAAACGGTCGCTTATTTGGTGAGAAAATGGACTCATTAACAAAACGAAATTACTGATGTTCATCTATATTATCATCAATAGAAAAATAAAATAACTATATGTATTTTATTTTCATTTTATTAATTATTCATAAGGCCATTTATACTCTTCAGTAATTTGTAAATTATTTATGTTAATCATGGACTCAATAACCAACAAAATAACTGATTTTTCTTATATTATTGTAAATACAAAAATAAAATAATTATGTATACTTACCTGTATTCATTATGAACATTTGCGAAGTGTTGTAAGATTTGCAAATTTTGTATAACTTGAAAATTTGGCAAAAGTTTTAAAAATGTTGAATATTTCAAGAAATTTGGAAATTTTGGAAATTTTTAAAATTTTGAAAAACTTGAAAACTTTCGAAATAGTTCCTTCCTTTCAGGGAGGGAATACACTCATTACCACCGTACGGAAATAATGGATATTACTTCCCTAGGGAGGTAACGAAGTCCGCGCTAGAAATGATCAATTTTCCATTCAATTTACATGCGAGAAAAAGGGTCTATTACTTGCACGTGTTGAAAATAGTGTATTACGCACCTAGGGAGGGAAAGTAGGCTATTCCAAATTGCGTGTGAGATTGACACCCGAGCCCGAAGCAAGGGTGACAAAAATGCAGTTTGGGATGGTCTTTTTCCCTCCCGTGTGGCGTATACTATTGTTCACCACCCCCTGCATCGGAAAACGCGACTTCCCGTTCACGCGAGGGGACGAAAGTCTGTACTTTCCATGCAGGTGTGGTGAAAAAGTAATAATACTGTACCGATCGTTTTTACATGCACTTTGAAGCAAATTTCCGATGCAGGTATTGGACAAAATATATCATGTGCATCACGGGCGAAAAGGCGATTCTGACCTCGCTTTGCTCAGGTGGCAACTCTCACACTTGTCAGTAATCACCTATTTTCCGCCCTTGACACACAATATACTATATCACCCTGTGATTTTTCAAATATACTTTTTTCCAATACATAATGAGGAACTGTTTTGTTCATTTATACATCGAAAATGCATTCCAATTGTTGGAATATATTTTTTCAGTGTTTTTCAAAAATACTTTCCGCTGTAATGAAACCTCCATCTCCTAGTATGGCTCAAAAATTTTGTTACGTTTTATTAGATTTTTTGGAATTTTCGGAAATATCATACCTCAGAAACGAAGGTTTGAAAAAATCTGCAAAAAATTGGGTACGTATTCTTCGACAAGTTCTTTTATATAAAAAATCACCGAACAGATCTAGAACATCATTGTCAGATTTTGATCAGAATATCGTGGAATGCCTCAACTATAATGGGTAAACATAATTACATGCAGTTAATAAATGTAGAAGCAGTCAGCGGAAATTAATTTGACTTATTTAACATCGACAGTACAAACATACCTCTACAGAAGTATCAATATATCCGGAGCACGCATTGTTTTAACTCGAATAATCATAGCAAGCAGGTCTTAATTTATATTCCAACTTTATCCGTACAGATAATTTTGAACAGTCAGAAGTCCTGTCACAAGGGTTCTACGTATCGGCTACTCTACCCGTTATTCGGTGAAGGATTGATAAGCGGATCAGGTATGAATAGTCATAAATTACATCTCATACGCTAATCATGTTTCCATCGAATACTGACCGAACAAATAAACGAAAACAGATCACACGTGGCGATCACATCGAAAATTGTTTGCACCCTTGTTGGATGGTCGAACACTCGCAGGGTACATTGACATTATTCAAAGACATGCCGAGATTTTTATCGCCAAATTGAAACCCTTGGCCAACGGAATTCAATTCGATATCCAGCCTTACCTAGCCAGATGTACCATCGACGCTTTCTGTGGTAAATATAGTGATTTTTATTAGACTTCAATATCGCAAAGTAGAACAATTCTACTTGGGGATATTATGTCTTACGGAATTATCTATACATATTGGCGCTTTATCTGACTTCAGAGACCATAATGGGATGCGGAGATTTGAATGCTCAAGAAAATCCAGACCAAGAATTCATGCATTCAACGGAAAAGTGAGTGATCTATGATTGATTGATGATTTATGGTTATCGATTGAAAATCGTCGCGTTCAGTTAAACTGATTTCCTTAATCAAATCGTTTTACTGTGTTTATGCCTGTACAGATTGTACGAAATAGTTTACAACAGAATGATGAAGGCTTGGCTACATCCAGATTGCATTTTCCGGCTATCGCCTGCTTATCAAAAACAAAAAAGATGCCAACGTATTATTCACGACTTCGTTGAAAAGGTAAATCTATCAATATAGGGATATGTACATACATGGGTATGCATTATATTATCCTTTCTTACTTGAAGTGGATTCTGCCTCTCAAAATTTATACGCAAAAATTATGAAACCAAAGTGCAGGCAGCTCAAACCATCTCAGATAAATTAAGGGAAGAAACAATTTGGGGTAGAGCTCAGCGAAATTATTAGCAATTTTTCAATACGATAAGTAGTATAGTTTTATAAAACTGGCCAACGTATCTGAATTATAGCTGATAGCAGCAAAGAAGAAAGAATTCTCTACTTCACCAAACAAAGAAACTTACAACGAGGAAGACGGAAACTCAATCTTGGAGAAACTTTTCGGGAAACTGAAACAGGACCCTCAAATTCTCAGTGACGAACAACTCAGGGATGAAATCTACACCGTTTACTTGGCGGTATTTGAATTAAATATATAATATAGTGGTCGTCGTTTTCAATAATTGACAAATTGCCTGAGATTTATTTCAAATTTTTTTCTCCATAATTTAGGAACATTAATATTAAATACTGCGTTCTTCGAACCACGTATAACAAATATCTCTCCTTTGGAGGTTTTTGATGAAATCATCTCTAAAGATACGGAAAACTTTCGGATAATTTTTTTCGCCTAACTATTCAGAATTTGACGACAGATTCCCCGATTTCTTAGTCCGACTTGGGATACGGTCTTTATTTTAGAATTATATCAAACGATCATTTTCGATTACCTCGTGTACTAACTTTCAGTCACAAGACACGGTAGCGGTGATTGGAAATTTCACTCTGCTAATGCTGGGAATCCATAAAGATATTCAAGAAAAAGTCAGGAATGAAGTGCTGGAAATGCTGAGCACCGACATCATCGTCGCCAGTTCGCTCTCGAACCTGAGATATTTGGAAATGGTTATCAAAGAAACCTTGCGGTTATTTCCAATAGCACCTCTTTTGGTGCGAAAACTTCAAAGTGATTTGGCCCTTGGTCAGTTGAGTAGAAAATTTAAATTATTCTATGATCCATATATCCTTAAGTTAATCATTAACACAGAAGGGTTTGTCCGAACTTGCAGACACCTGCGTACTTCCCGAAGGCTGTGACGTGGTTATAACCGCTTACATGACTCAAAGAAGCTCTCGATATTGGAAAAACCCGACAAAATTTATTCCCGAAAGGTTCACAGCCGAGGAATCCGCACGCAGACACCCTTACGCTTACGTTCCATTCAGTGGTGGTCTAATGGGCTGCATAGGTATCGTATGAGGTTTTATACAAGATAATGGAATGTATATCTGACTTGATTTATGTGTCATTCCATTCCTCATATTCATTTATGCAAGTATTTCTAATATAGAATCAATTGCATTCTCAAATTTCACTGCTGACTGATTAATGTTTATTTCTCCTCACATTTAGGTCAGAAATATGCAATAATGGCATTGAAAACAATCGTCGCAAATGTCGTAAGGAGTTACAGGATCGACTCTACGATACGTATGGAAGACATTAAACTCAAGTCTGATATTTCTATACGCTCTGTAAATGGATTCAACATATCATTGGAATCTCTGTGAGAATGATAACAGCCAAACCTGCATTTCTTTAAATAAATACAAAATGTCGAACACTGTTCTTTAATCATGGTGTATCTGTAATATACACGTTTATTAGTTGTAAATAACAAAACGTTTGATACCTAACACTAATTTCTTAGCAAAAAAAAATTGAATTTTCTTTTGTCTATTTTAACTTGTACTTCTTGATGAAAATATAAAAATAACTTTACACCTACTACGAGAGATTACAACTTGTCCTTGTCGTTAGTGTGCAAAAATATGTTCATAAAATCTGCATGTATGTCATAAAGTAGTGCATTTTTTATCAGTTCTCACGCTTCTCATACTCCCACGTTTCTATGCAATATAGATTACGTTGAATGACAAAAAAAATTACACTTACATACTAGAATTGATAAAGTATAATCACATAATCTGCGATAGCGATTTTATTTACATCCTGCAAGGAATTGTCAGACAATACGTATCACAAGTCATTACGTACAATTGCAAATTTCATATCTGCTATAAGTTCAGCATTAAACCTAGCAGGACGTGATTTCCAGATATTTATCGTGGTTAATGAAAAATATTCTCCTAGTAAAATAGTGGAAGTAATGTAGTAGAAGTCTTATGCTGATAATTATGAGAAACTGTTATCCCAATGTAATTCCTGCTTTATTTATAATGTCAAGAGATTAATTTTTGATCATAGGACAATTATAGACGGTCTTTGATATCTTACACATCGAGAATAATCTCATCGGGATTTACTCTGTTTTAAAAAAAATTTTATTACAATCGAAGATGTTCACAAGTTCTAATGTATACAAATTTTAGAAATTTTTCATTACACATCTACAAGTTCTGACTGACGTTTTCCACAATTAGTCGAAATCTTATTCAATATATAGAAGAAAATAAAAATGAAAATGAAAGTAGCTGTTCAGTCATTAGTATCATTTAGTTTTCATTCAGTCTGAATTTCATATTTGATTCGATCCATTTCCGTTGAGAAATTAGCGATAAGGTAAATGCCAAGTCCCGAAGGAAATCGGCGGTGGAGAAGATTTTCGCCACCCCTAAGATTCGGGAACCGCATCTTACCTGCAACGTTCCCCAGCTGTCCGAATAAATCCTGGGCGATGCTCCAAGCAATCGACGAGCGCCTAATTCAACGCAGGCCGCAGTACCTTTTTGTTAGGCTCTAGGTCCGAATCGTAAAATTATTAGTGAAGATAGTGGCGGGGATCATCGACTTCCCATGGTCAGCAGACTGTTGCGACATTGTAATAGCCCTAAACCTGCTTAACAGACACAACGTTTCGCTGCCTTCTTGAGATTTGTAGTTTGAGTTTCAAATTTGGGCTATTTTTTGGGGACCTTTTAGTAACCGCAAGGCTGTCTTCGAATTTCTTGAGAGGGGTGTTCTAAAGTACGTGCAATTTTGGACTACCACCGAGGGAGGCACATTCGTCAGATGGCTGAAAAGCAAGGTAAGGCTGAAAACGGTTTGCCTTCTCGTTTTACTCTACGAGGTGAATCGAGATTCTTGCGGGTCAAATATTGCCGAGTCCCGAGCCGTAGCCACTGTCATAAGACAGTAGCAGATCCTTATTTTTAAGTATTTTGACTAGACCGTGGAATTCGCATAAAATCCCGAACTCCGTCAATAATTGCGAGAAAGATGGTCGTAGTCCGTCACTGTCACTTTCTCATACTGTTTCTCTCTCTCCCTCTCTTCAAAGAAGCTTTACCTTCTATTCTAGTAAACGGCGGAGTTATACCTTTTTCAAACTCAGTGAAGAACCCAGGGGTGATCATTTCTGAAGATTTAAAATAAGTAAAAAACTTAGGGGTGATCTTTTCTGAAGATTTAACTTGGAATGCCCTTGTGATGCAGATTTCTCCGAGAGTATATATACATTGCGTATTGTATCAGTTCCGATTCAGGGGTCGTTCCTTGTCTACTCACGTTATACAAAACTACTAGTCAATGTTCCATAATTATGAATCTCTTATTTATCCGAAACTAGCGAGTGGCAATTCTGATACATTTCTGAGTTGTCAATATATAAAATAACTTTAGTTTGTAGTTTTGTTCTGCAGTGTACGTGTCCTGCAATTGGTGATCACTAATTTCTAATGTCTATGTACTGAGCCTTTGACCACAATTAAGTATTGTTAATAATGTTAGGGTTGGTATAATTGGGCATTGTCATCATTATTAAAATTTATTGTAACGAGATTATTATGGACTAGTTTTTGAACACTTATTGCATGGAACTGTCCTTAGGGAGTTTTACTCCAAGACTAAATAAATGTCACTCTAATCCTGATCTCTCTCGCTGCAGTTTTTCCGGGCCAAGCTGAATCCTTGCTCTCATTCCAGGCTCACATAGCTGAAACCTTGAGTATCTTTTTGCGGACATCAGCACTTCCTCTAAAAAAAATAATTTAGATCCAACCATATCCAGTCTGATTTTTGACAATACTTGGATCTACGTTACTCTCCATAAACCTATTCAGATCTATTCATCGTCAGATCAACGTAGATATCCTTGATTTTAAAATTCATTGGGATTTTCTTTTTATAAAGGTTCGAAATCTCTCTTTAAATTAAAATTTTGAATTCTTACTGTTCGGTGATTTTCAATTTTTTAGTTATGATCTTCGTAGATGTACGTAGATCTACAAAGATCTAAGATAATATGAAAAATGAAAAATCGAGATCTACGTAGATTTAGGTTGAATACGGGATTCAGATCTCCGTAGATCTGAATTATTTTTTTCAAGGTCGCGTCTTTCGTCGTTTCTTGTTGATGTCGTCTATCGTTCGTCTAAGGCGACTAACCTTATAGCTGCTTTCAAAGCCGACCTCGTTCGTCTTGGTATATAGATTATCATCTTTTCGTCATTTTCGGTGATTTCAATGCTAACCAGCTAGCCCACATATATAGTTGAAAATAAATCCGGTTCTTGTGGACTTTTTTTCGATACTTATATTTTTCGATTAAAAATAACAAGATCGGAATGTAGATTTGAGAGAACAGGTTCCCTATAACGAACACGTTGAATTTTAACAGTAAATAATGATGTGAAACTATGCGATAACATTTTCAGAATTCAAGAAAAACAAAAATTCTTGTCAAAAATGATATTAATTCTTATACTGTTCAACTGATATGTAAAATCCAACATGTAAGTTTGAACAATCAGTTTGGGAGCTTGTGAATAAAATATGTAGTATGGTACCTGAATTTTTTTATTTCTTAAATCTACAATCCGTCAATTTGAATCGGGTATGCTTGATTTCTAGTCAGACGCTCCAAACCCCACACATATTCCATTACCACAGTTTTTGGATGAAATTAATAGCGTCCCTATACCGACAATAATTACATATTATAATTTTTCGTTCTGCATATCGGAACAATTTCACAAATTTTGGGTAAATTTTACAGTATATTTTTCCAGAATTTCTTCTAAAAAATTACCAACAATTTTTTATTCAGAGTGCAGATGATGTAAGAAATTTTAGTGAATTTTTTAGGAAATTGTTTGATGATTTTAGAGGATTTATCCAGGAATATGTAATTAGTAGTTTCTGCAACGAGGGCGTAAAGTGAACTGTTTCACACGAGGGATATGCACCGCGCACGAGGATCGGCAAAACCGGCCCGAGTATTGCACCGATCATCACTGATACTTGTTAATTGACTCGTCGTTCTTTTTGGCGTAAATATCTACTAGTTCCCGACTTCGAACGGGACCTTAATCGCCATATACCTGGAGTTTGAAGTATTCCTTATCGGTATGGATCGTTAGTCATTTGAATCAAACGTCAGTTTGACCTGACAGCAGATCAACCAACATCGTGTGCCAAAATCCACTTTCGTTACATACGTCGGGATGAATACCTTTTTCGGAACTCGCACTATACTAAAATTTTTTTTTTCCCAAAAGTATCACATCTAAGTAATATCACCTCGAAATTTTAATTGAAAATATAAAAAATTGAGAAAGTCATGTTTTTTGTAATAAAAAGTTCCCTTTCGCGCATTAATCTTTTTATGATTTTTTTTTTAACAGTTTGCCATTCCATTTCTTAAAGATCAATTTTTCTTACATTATATAGAATGTTCAAAGCATGTTCCATAATTTTTTGAACCAGTTCGGACGGGTAGTTTGGTCGCAATACCGTTTTGAAAACTTACTCGGTAGAATCAAACCAGTGTGACCACCGTGATTGAATTTGAAAGTGTGACCACGAAGGGTTAATTATTACATTTACATCAGTACCTACAGCTATTAATTATAAGTTGACTAGTAGGACGTGCAAACGTTTAATACAGGTCGAGGCCGTGTCAAAAGGGGTTACAGGTTCAAGAGTTGCAAATCCAAAGAAGGAGCAAACGTAGTAGGCAAATGGAGAACTTATGGAGGTTTACGGTATAGGTATAGGAGTTCTTGGTCGAATAGTATCAAGAGAGATTTAAATAAGTGTTGGGAGAATCAAAGCAGGGTTGAGATTTCGACTCTGGGGGGTCCACTGCGTTCTCCACCAGCTTTCCGCATCCCCGCGGCTGTTTTGTTCTCACCTCATGAGTTTTTGGTGCGGAGGTATACGAGGAATTGATAATGCTGATCCACTTTTCTTTAATCAAAGCTAATTATGATACCGTAATCTGAAACTTGAACGTATTGTCTAGATTGTCGAGTCGACCAGATAATTAATTGATTGTCGCAAGTGAGCATCACTATTAGAGTGTCTCAAAAAAACCGACTATTTTTTTTTTTCAAAGAACATTGAAAAATCGTTAGAGTATCTCTAGAAAACGACCCTGTAAAAATATGAGCTCTTAATATTAATATTTAGAGGTGGCGTTTTGTAATTTTCTATTTCCCATTTAAATGACATGGGAAAATTTTTTATCAAACTTTGGAATTTTGTAACGTGATAATGAGTTACTTCATTAGTATGACAAAACCAGCTCTTATAGAAAATTTGATGCTCTACAAAAAAGGTCTGATTGACATTTTGCGTAAGTCCAGCCGTTTAAAAATAATATTTCAAACAGTCTGAAGTTTGAGGCTCGATATTTTTGAAACGGCTGGACTTACGCAAAATGTCAATCAGACCTTTTTTGTAGAGCATCAAATTTTCTATAAGAGCTGGTTTTGTCATACTAATGAAGTAGCTCGTTATCACGTTACAAAATTCCAAAGTTTGAAAAAAAATTTTCCCATGTTATTTAAATAGAAAATAGAAAATTACAAAACGCCACCTCTAAATATTAATATTAAGAGCTCATATTTTTACAGGGTCGTTTTCTAGAGATACTCTGACGATTTTTCAATGTTCTTTGAAAAAAAAAAAATAGTCGGTTTTTTTGAGACACTCTAATCACTATACAGTATGTGCAAGTACGAATAACAAAGCGATGAGATAGAAATGACCATTTTTGAATAAGAATTTGAATAATTTCCAGATTTTCAGACATCCAGCTGAAATTAATATTAGCGCAGAAAATGTCTTACCATCTTGTATTCGGCTGTTTAATTGGCTGTGCAATTCTTGCTGGAATTACACGCTCCTTGATAAACGACCTGACATTTCGGCGATTATATGAACAAGCCTTGCAGTTTCGTGGACTCAGAGGGTTGCCAGTTTTGGGTAATGCTCTAGATTTTACCGGAAATACTGAAGGTGAGTTTTGATGATTATCAGTCTACTATTTGCGATTTTAGCTTTTCCAATGAACCTAAGTAAACAGGATGAGACTTATCCACGTTCAAAAATATGATTCGCTTAGCTATGCTAAAATACAATTTTTCGGCTAATTGAACGATTGGGGGCTGACAAAACGAAGGTGACTTCCACACTGCGTATGCCTTAGTCCTGTGAATCAAACATTCATGGGATACCACGTTTTATTTTCTCAAAAATCATGTTCTTATAGCAACTGAGGCCATAACTTTGATAATACTTACCCTGTATGAATGTATGATGTATAAATTGATTTGCAATAATCAACGCCATCGAAACAAAAATAATCAGTTTCTTTACTTGTACAATTTTCTATTGTTTTTTTTCATACGTATGAAATATGTGCTATCGATTATACTGCAGATTTGCTGATCGGAGCTTTCACTATCTTGTTAGTGGCATGGATGGTCCAGCGTGTCAGAATTTGGGGAAACAAGCGAAGACATCTTCTAAGTCTGGCTGCCAAGTTACCTGGTCCAAAATCTCTGCCTTTAATCGGCAATGCATTACAATTTGCCTGCAAACCAGAAGGTTATTAATTTAATACCTTATTCATTTCGGATGTTTATTTTTTTATTTTTTTCTTCATTTAGTAGAATTTTACCTCATCAGCAAACTGTTATTGGGAATATACATAGGCAACGCCGAACTAATTAACTTTCTTGTAATTTTCTTGTCACCTTAATGATGTTTCACTTATTCGTTCACATAGAACTATTTGATCGGACAATAGAAACGATCATGCCTTACGAGGACGTAACTCCAATGGGATTGTGGCTTGGGCCCTGGCTGCACGTGATAGTTACAGAACCTCGCCATATTGAGGTATGAGATTCTAAAATTTTTATATCCAGAAATTTCTATTCTTTCAAGAGAAATAATCTGAATTCAAAAGTCTCCTTTGTTGTTGAAGCCAAACGCTTCGACTAAGAATTTAATTCAAAACAGTTCGAGAGAACCCGTAAATTAATACACGGGTCAAAAACTGATGATTTTCATGGGAATTCAAATGATTTTATGAAATTTCATTCAAAGGTGAAGTAGATACACCAGATTTTCATCCCATGAATTTTCTTCATTATCAATGCCAAAAATCTCACGTATCAAATCTTAAATGGATGAACATTAGACTGGGCCAAAAAGATCGATTTTTCATTTCATATTTCATTTTGTTAAAGTATATCGAAAATATTGTTTGGAGTGACAAATCAAAAATTATTGTGAGAATTTGAGTCTTTAATATTAATATTAAGAGGTCTATCATCGCAATTTTAGATTTTTTTTCCTGAGCGGGTTTTTGTCTCAGAACTCCGAAACCATTGAGCTAAACAAAATCGACTTGCAGATATTTTTTGAAGGAAATTGAATGTTCTACAAAAAAGGTCCAATTAAAATTTTTCGTCGGATGAACCGTTTCTTTACAATCATGCCCTAAAAATTGGTATAGTTTTACAATTTGATCTTTCAACTTTGGAATTTTGTAATTCATGTAAAAATCAGTCCTCGGAAAAAAACCGATAAATATTCCTATGGGAAATCAAATGCTCTACAAAAACAGCCTCAACATTTTTGGCTAAATTCACTCCATCAAAAGTTATTCAAGGTCAAAATAAACCCCCCTCAGGAAAAAAAAATCTAAAATTTCGATGATAGACGTCTTAATATTAATAGGTATTAAGGACTCAAATTCTCATAATAATTTTTTTTTGTCACCCCAAACAATATTTTGGATATACTTTAAGAAATAAAAAAATAGTCGAATTTTTTGACCCAGTCTAATAAACATACATCGTATAACCAGGCATGGGTTAAAATTGAAACTGTGGGTATATTTTATTTATTCTTTCTTTTATTTACACTTTTCAATTTCGAATCCCAAAGCTTAATTTGACAACTGACCTACGATATATAAACAGAAATGTTAATACATCCGAAAAATGCATCATTTCAATTTAAATATTCAAAGCAAGCAAATCTTAATTCATACTTATTTCAACTTTATCCTTATAGATAATTTTGAACAGTCAAAAGTTTAGTCAAAAGGGTTCTATGTATCGGCTACTCTACCCGATCATAGGTGAAGGTTTGATAAGCGGATCAGGTATGAATAGTCATAAATTACATCTCATACGCTAATCATGTTTCTATCGAATACTGACCGAACAAATAAACGAAAACAGATCACACGTGGCGATCACATCGAAAATTGTTTGCGCCATTGTTGAATGGTCGGTCACTCGAAGGGTACGTTGACATTGTACAAAGACATGCCGAGATTTTTATCGCAAAATTAAAACCCTTGGCCAACGGAGTTCAATTCGATATCGAGCCTTACCTAGCCAGGTGTACCGTCGACGTTGTCTCAGGTAATTATTATATCTAGTGATTTTAATTAGACTTTGATATCGCAAATTTACGATTAAAATTATGATTCAAGGGGATACCCTTGTCTAGACACCGGTTTTTGAGGATTTTTGAGTATTAATTTTGAAATACCTATATTGTAACTATACACAACAAGGATTTTGCACATATATCTAGTATTTTTTGGGCTAACAACAAAAACTGTAACAATGCATTTTATTGAAAAATATAATTGCAGAAAAGTTTGAATATTGTTCCTGAAATTATAGCTGTTCAAAAATCGAGTTTTGATTTTGTCGAATTTTTTTTAAATTGAATCAAGGGCTGGGGAAAGAGTATCGAAATTATTGACGTAATTGTTCTACCGGCTATATGTACACATTAACTTTAAATGTGTGTAAAATTATGAGTCAATCAGTCCACTAGCTTTTGAGAAAAATCTGTGGGACCACTACCTGACGCACCGTGGCCTTCGAACCTCTGTAACTCTGGGAATCTTACGAATGTTACTTCAATATTTGAGGGAGACATTTACAAAATCCCAAAGTGTGTATAGAGAATGCAAAAAAAAAAAACGAAAACGAATTTTCGAAGGTTCTCGACTATAATACCTCCTTAAGGCTATGTCTCATGGAATTATCTACGTAATGGCACTTTATCTGACTTCAGAGGTCATGTCGGGATGCCGAGATGTGAATGCTCAAGAAAATTCAAACCAAGAATTCATACATGCAACGGACAAGTGAGTTTCCTATGATTGATCTATGATTTATGGTTATCGATTAAAGATCATCCCGGTCAATCGTACATATACTGATCTCCAGACTGTACCAAATAGTTCACACCAGGATGATGAAGGTCTGGCTATATCCTGATTGCATTTTCCGACTGTCGCCTATTTATCAAGAACAAAAAAGATACCTACGAATTATTCACGACTTCACAGAAAAGGTGAATCTATATCAATACACAATGTAACTAATCGACTTGCTTGATGTGAAAGGTCATAGGGGGACAAATATAAAATATCTTTTCGAATATCTTGATGATATTTTATGCATCAGTATGTAAATAAGATGCTTCAAGTATCAGACCTCAATCTCAAATCCTATTTGAGAAGATAAAAAAACAAACTGACAAACCCAAAATAATTTTTTACGCGGAAATAACTCGACCAATTTAATTGAAAAATTGATGGGCTATTAGCAATTTTTCAAAACGATATAATTACTAGTATAGTTTTATTAAACTGACTGACGTATCTCAATAGCTGATGACTGCAGCAAAGAAAAAAGAATTGGCTACTTCACCAAGCAGAGAAACTGATAACGTCGAAGGCAGGAACTCAATCTTGGAAAAACTTCTT